>CM071835.1:43327360-43927360 GCA_036507285.1 Trichosanthes cucumerina
AGAGTGTTTCAGAAACACCCTTTGAGTTATGGAAAGGGCGTAAAGGGAGTTTACGTCACTTCAGGATTTGGGGATGTCCGGCACATCTGTTGGTGTCCAATCCAAAGAAATTGGAACATCGTTCAAAATTATGCCTATTCGTAGGATACTCCAAAGAAACGAAAGGTGGTCTGTTTTATGATCCTCAAGAGGACAAGGTGTTTGTGTCGACAAATGCCACGTTCTTAGAGGAAGACCACATGAGAGATCATCAGCCTCGTAACAGGATTGCCTTAAGCGAAATTTCCAGGGAAGCTACAGATAAATCAACAAGAGTTGTTGATGAAGTTGGTCCTTCTCAAGAGTTGAGAATGCCTCGACGTAGTGGGAGGGATGTTAGACAACCCGACCGTTACATGGGTTTGACTGAAACTCAAGTCGTCATACCTGATGATGGCGTTGAGGATCCATTGACCTATAAACAGGCAATGAATGATATAGATAGGGACGAGTGGATTAAAGCCATAAACCTTGAAATGGAGTCAATGTACTTCAATTCATTCTGGGAACTTGTAGATCAACCAGATGGTGAAAGATCTATCGGTTGTAAGTGGATCTACAAGAGGAAACGAGATCAAGTCGGTAAGGTGCAAACCTTTAAGGCTCGACTTGTGGCAAAGGGTTATACTCAAAGGGAAGGGGTGGACTATGAAGAAACCTTCTCCCCTGTTACCATGCTTAAGTCCATTAGAATACTCTTGTCCATTGCCACGTTTTATGACTATGAAATTTGGCAAATGGATGTCAAGACAACCTTTCTGAATGACAATCTTGAAGAGAGTATTTATATGGATCAACTAGAGGGGTTCATAGTTCATGTTCAAGAGCAAAAGGTTTGCAAGCTTAAGTGATCTATCTATGGATTGAAGCAAGCTTCTAGATCCTGGAATATAAGATTTGATACTGAGATCAAATCTTATGACTTTGAACAGAATATTGACGAGCCTTGTGTTTACAAGAAGATAGTCAATACCGTTGTAGCTTTCTTAGTTGTATACGTAGACGATATCTTGTTCATTGGGAATGATGCAGGGTTCCTGACTGGCGTTAAGCAATGGCTAGCGACCCAATTCCAAATGAAAGATTTGGGAGAGGCTCAATTTGTTCTTGGAATCCAAATCGTTTGGAATCGCAAGAACAAAACGTTAGCACTGTCTCAGCATCTTATATTGACAAGATGTTGGTTAGATATAAGATGCAGAATTCCAAGAAGGGTTCATTACCTTTCAGGCATGGAATTCATTTGTCTAAGGAACAGTGTCCTAAGATACCTCAAGAAGTTGAGGATATGAGACGCATTCCCTATGCATCTGCTGTCGGTAGTCTGATGTATGTCATGCTATGTACTCGACCCGACATATGCTATGCAAATGGGAATAGTCGTGAGATATCGATCTAATCCAGGATATGATCACTGGACTGCCGTTAAGAACATCCTCAAGTATCTTAGGAGAACGAGGGACTATATGCTTGTGTATGGCGCAAAAGATTTGATCCTTGCAAGATACACTGACTCTGATTTTCAGACTGGTGTAGATTCGAGGAAATCCACATCAGGATCAGTGTTCACTCTTAACGGAGGAGCTATAGTATGGAGGAGTATAAAGCAAGGTTGTATTTCTGACTCCACCATGGAGGCTGAGTACGTCGCAGCTTGCGAAGCAGCGAAGGAGGTTGTATGGCTTAGGAAGTTCTTGACTGATTTGGAAGTTGTTCCAAATATGAATTTACCTATCAACCTTTATTGTGATAATAGTGGTGCAGTGGCAAATTCTAAAGAACCTAGAAGCCATAAGCGTGGAAAGCACATAGAGCGCAAATACCATCTCATCAGGGAGATTGTGCAACGAGGAGACGTGATCGTCACGCAGATCGCTTCAGAGCACAACATTGTTGATCCGTTTACAAAGCCCCTCACGGCTAAAGTGTTTGAGGGACACCTAGAGAGTCTAGGACTACGGGTTGTACAGTAGGGCAATTTTTCTTTGCTTAGCATGTTTTACCCCACACAGACGTTTTAGCCCAAGTGGGAGTTTGTTAGGTTTTATGTCCTAAAACTCGTGGTTTTGTAAACTGAATGTATATTCTATTTCGCAATAAAGTTGTTATTGAAATTTATTCAGTAAAGGTGTTATTGAATATTGTGTATTGTGTAACCTTAATCCAATAAAGAACCCTTGGCTATAGGATGAATACTTGAACTTTATGTGTGACATAAAAGTGGATCAAGTTCAAATTATAGCCAGAACAGTCTATAGTATAAGGATAGGGTTGGGTACCTTATCCTGGGGACACTATGGACGCGACCCACTTTGTAGAGTACAAACGATGTGATCCTAAATCGTTCATGTGGAGGTATGTGAATGGGGGCACCCTATGCAATGAGTTTGCATAAGACTGGACCGCGAAATAGTCACTTAGACTTTATAACTTCGTTTACTGTCTTAACTGACTATATTCATACGATGACCTAGGTAACTCGATCTTAATCCTGAGCGTTCTATGGACTCCTGTTTATTCGGATTATCCTTAGATTTGCATGGGTGAGAGTGGCTCGAGATTGTCGACTCAATAAGCCTCCCATTTCAGGGATAAAACTGGGTAGATAGCTGGGAACATAGTTCTGCAAGATAGAATTCACTCCTACCCGCTTTGGGGATTAGTAGAGAGGTTGTTCCCTTAAGTGCTGACTCTGGGTCTTGAACAAATGGGTCCACCCCTCTCATTGACCCGAGAGGGATTCGGTTTGCTGGTTGGACCACAAACCAATTGTTCATTAGAGGATCAGTGGTACTTAAGGAACAAGAGGTAATTACAGGGGTAAAACGTAATTTTGACCCAACTATAATTACGAACGACCCTGTGAAGGATCGACTTACTAATCATGGTTATATCGAGTGGACAGAAATATATCTACAGTGAGGAGAGTGCAACCATTGGGCTTTAGTGGAGTGTCCCGGTGGTTAACGAATGTTGATTAGCTAGGCTAAAGAGTTTGGTCGGTTAATCTCGTATTGTTGGAGCTCATGATCTGTAGGTCCATTAGGTCCCCCTGACTAGCTTGGATTAAGCCTTGTAACATTTTGAGAGAAAAGAATTTGAATTATTCAAATTCGAGTTTGGAAGAAAGCGTTAATTATATGTGATATATTTAACGAATTATAGCTTAATTATGAATTAAACTATGATTAATAGGAGGTGGATAGATTTAAATATGATTTAAATATTGGATCGGTTTATAGCATGAATAAGGATTCATGTTCGAAAAATCGATTGGGATCGGGTAATTTATTTAATTTAATATTTGATATTAAATTAAATTAAATTAAAAATTAATTAATTAAATTAAATTTGAATTATTTAATTAATTTTAATTAAAAATCAATTTAATATTGATTTTAGAATTAAAATTAATTGTAAAATGAGGAATTTTCATGATTTTCATGAAAATCAAGTTGCCAACTTGCCCAATCCACCTCATTTTCAAAATTCACCAAAATTGGTCACCTCCATCTCAAAGCATCCTCATCACCCTTGAGTTTTCACTCTAATGAAACTTGTTGAAGCTTTATATAATGGTGATTTGAGGTAATTTGAGAGAATTTTGTAGAAAATTCTAAATTCCCGAATTAGTGACCTTTGAGGTATTTTCTTCCAAATTCTCTCAACCTAGGATCCCACAATCCGTTCTAAGGCCTGAGGATAGTAGGGAAGACTCTAACGGTTGTCCACGAAGTGTTCGTGTTGAAAACCATCCACCGGGTGAAGAGAATTTGATCTTCAAAGTTGAGTTTTCTATCCCTCTGTTTTTCCAGCTTTGAGCATGCATTTTATTTTACAAATTGATCAACTTAGAGTGTTCAAGATCCAAAATTGCTTCCGCTTTCTTAATCTAGACTCTTTCAATTGGTATCAGAGCAATTTGATCAATTGTGTCTTAAGATATATAAAATCAATATAAGAGTTATATTGATTATCGATATAAGAGTTATATTGATAGAGTTAAGTAAAACCATTAGCCGGGTTTTAGCCTAAGTAAGATTCCTATAAACTTTAAAGTATTCAGTGGGAGGAAAAAGTGTATGAGATACATATTTTTCCACCTACGCTATCTTCAGGAAGTTCACACCGTGAGACTCATACTTGGCCTCGTGGCGCAAACGGGAGCGTCCCCCTTCGAATGGTGTTTGTATGAGTCAATATCAAGGTGAATGGAGAGGGTACTTATAGTGAGTGGGAGCAGGTTTAGTGAAAACAAAACCTACGGTCTCTTTTGTCGGTTTACACCATTAGACCACTATGGTCAGCCTGCGTTTGGCCTGGACCAGACAATCCCTTCGGAGGGCTTGATCATAGGGGATCGAACACAGTAGACACCCGAAAAGGGATAAAGATTTCCTTAGACTATTTTTCAATTTAGTCCTTCCTTCGACGGATTTTATTGGATCGAGACTCTGGGATCTAAAGACAGAGGGTTACACTCACGGGGTACATAAGTTATGTATGTATCCAGACCGAAAAATGGTAACTGAAACCTATAGGAATAAGAGTTATTCTGGTATTAGGTTTTGGTCAAGAGTGTCTTGATCCAGAGGAGAAGTGTTTTTTATTACCCTTCGGTGTCATACATTCTAAACCTTTGGAGTATCATTGCAAATTATAAATGGCCTAGGAATCATTTGATAATTAGCTAAAACATGATTGGATTAGAGTTATAGCAAGAAACTCATACAAGTTTGTTTGTAAATTTTTCAACAAAAATGTCTAGCTCTATAATTTCCTTATTGGGTGCAGAAAAGTTAACCGGAGAGAATATGATGACATGGAAAAACAAACTCAACACTATATTGGTAGTGGATGATCTGAAGTTTGTACTAACTAAGGAGTGTCCTCAGGTGCCAGGCTCGAATGCGTCACGAAATGTTCGTGATGCATATGATCGATGGATCAAGGCCAATGATAAGGCCAAGGTCTACATGCTGGCAAGTATGTCTGACATATTAACCAAGAAGCATGAGGGCATGATTACCGCCAAGGAAATCATGGATTCTGTGCAGTGTATGTTTGGACAACAGTCCACACAGGCCCGACATAATCCCCTAAATTCAACTCGAGGATGCGAGAGGGTACATCTGTTCGGGATCATGTCCTGGATATGATGGTGCACTTTAACATCGCGGAGTCGAATGGTGCTTCCATCGATGAGTCGAGTCAGGTCAACTTTATTCTGGAAACCCTTCCAGATAGTTTCCTGCAGTTTAGAAGTAATGTTGTTATGAACAAGCTTACTTTTAATCTTACCTCCCTTCTGAATGAACTCCACACCTTTCAGTTTTTGATGAAAATTCAGGGATCGAAAGGTGAGGCAAATGTTGCTAGTAGGAGTTATCACAGAGGTTCGACCTGCAGGACAAAAACGATGGTTTCATCTTCTTCTAACTTTGAGAGGAAGAAGAAGAAATGGAAGAAAAGGTTGGTAAAGGGAAATAGGCCGACAAAGTTGCCACCCAGAAGGGCAAGAAAGTCAAAGACGTTGCTGATAAAGGAAAATGTTTCCACTGCAACGAAGACGAGCATTGGAAACGGAACTGTCCGAAGTACATTGCAGAAAAGAAGAAGGAAGGTAAATATGATTTACTTTGCCTAGAAACTTATTTAGTGGATAATGATAAAACAGCTTGGATACTTGATTCAGGCACCACTAATCATGTTTGCTCTTCTTTCGTGGAATTGATTCTGGCGTGAGTTACAAAGCAGAGAGAGATAACACTCTGGGTTGGAAATAGAGAAGTCGTCTCAGCTGTAGCAGTAGGCATAATGAAGCTTTATTTTGGCAAGAAATATGTATTGTTGGACAATATATTAGTGATACCAGGGTTTACTAGAAACCTTATTTCCATTTCTTGTCTTATAGAACAATGTATTTTTGTTTCCTTTTCTATGAATAAAGTGTTTATTTTGAAGAAAGGTTTAGAAATATGTTCAGCTTCATTAGAAAATGGATTGTATGTTTTAAGGCCTAATTCAGTCAAAATGGTTTTGAACACTGAATTATTTAAAACTGCAAACGCATAAACTAAGAAACGTAAAATTTCTCCTAAAGAAAATGCTCATCTTTGGCATCTAAGATTAGGTCACATTAATCTCAATAGGATTGAGAGATTGGTAAAGAATGGACTTCTCAACGAGTTAGAAGAAAATTCTTTGCCAGTATGTGAATCCTGCCTAGAAAGCAAAATGACTAAAAGACCTTTTAGTGGAAAAGGTTATAGAGCCAAAGACCCTCTAGAGCTTATACATTCAGACCTTTGTGGTCCGATGAATGTTAAAGCCAGGGGAGGATATGAATATTTCATCTCTTTTATAGATGATTATTCTAGATTTGGGCATATTTACCTAATGCACCACAAGTCTGAAGCACTTGAAAAGTTCAAGGAATTCAAGACTGAGGTTGAAAATCAATTAGGTAAAACTATTAAAACACTTCGATCGGATCGAGGTGGAGAGTACATGGATTTAAGATTCCAGAACTATATGATAAAACATGGAATTACATCCCAACTCTCAGCTCCCGACACACCACAGCAAAACGGTGTATCGGAAAGGAGAAATAGAACTTTGTTGGACATGGTTCGATCAATGATGAGTTATGCTCATCTCTCTAGTTCCTTTTGGGGTTACGTAGTGGAGATTGCAATATACATTTTGAATAATGTGCCCTCCAAAAGTGTTTCTGAAACACCTTTTGAGCTCTGGAAAGGACGTAAAGGTAGTTTATGTCACTTCAGAATATGGGGTTATCCAGCACATGTGCTTGTGAAAAATCCAAAGAAGTTGGATTCACGTTCAAAGTTATGCCTATTTGTAGGATACCCAAAAGAAACAAGAGGTGGTTTATTCTATGATCCTAAGGAAGATAAGGTTTTTGTGTCGACAAATGTCACTTTCTTGGAGGAGGACCACATAAGGGACCATAAACCAAAAAGCAAAGTAGTGTTGAGTGAGTTAGACGGAACAATAGCAAAGGTTGCTAATAAGAACACTAGTACGACAACAAGAGTTGTTGATACTAGTTTGTCCATTCAAGAGAGTCCATCTCAAGAGTTGAGTATGCCTCGACGTAGTGGGAGGGTTATGTCTGACTTGGCCGTTACATGGGTTTAAATTGAAACCCAAGTTGTTATACCAGTTGACAACCGCGAGGATCCATTGACTTATAATCAAGCAATGGTTGGCAAAGACAAAGACAAATGGGTCATAGCCATGGACCAAGAAATGGAGTCGATGTACTTCAATTCTGTTTGGGATCTTGTAGATAAGCCTGATGGGGTAAAACCTATAGGTTGTAAGTGGATCTACAAGAGAAAACGTGGTGTAGATGGGAAGGTGCAAACCTTTAAAGCTAGACTAGTAGCAAAGGGTTATACCCAGGTTGAAGGGGTTGACCATGAGGAATCTTTTTCACCTGTTGCTATGGTAAAGTCTATCCGTTCCTTCTTGTCATTGTTGCATATTATGACTATGAGGTATGGCAAATGGATGTCAAGACAACCTTTTTGAATGACAATCTTGAGGAAAACATCTACATGGACCAACCCAAAGGGTTCATTGAACCAAGACAGGAGCAAAAGGTTTGCAGGCTTAAAAAGTCAATTTATAGACTGAAACAAGCCTCTAGGTCCTGGAATATAAGATTTGATGAGGCAATCAGATCTTATGGTTTTGACCAGAATGATGATGAACCTTGTGTCTACAAGAAAATCATCAATAGTTTTGTCGCTTTCCTAATTCTCTATGTGGATGATATCCTACTCATTGGGAATGATGTAGGTTATCTTACTGACATCAAGGAATGGCTAGCTACGCAGTTCCAAATGAAAGATTTGGGTGATGCGCAGTTTGTTCTTGGGATCCAGATTGTCCGAAACCGCAAGAATAAAACACTAGCCTTGTCTCAAGCATCTTACATAGATAAAGTGTTGTCAAGGTTTAAGATGCAAGATTCCAAAAAGGGCTTATTGCCTTTTAGAAATGGAATCCATTTGTCTAAGGAACAGTTTCCTAAGACACCTCAAGGAGTTGAGGATATGAGACGGATTCCTTATGCTTCGGTTGTTGGGAGCCTGATGTACGCCATGTTGTGTACTAGGCCCGACATCTGCTTTGCAGTTGGGATTGTCAGTAGGTATCAATCCAATCCAGGACTTGAACACTGGACAACGGTTAAAACAATCCTTAAGTATCTTCGAAGAACAAGGAACTACATGCTTGTGTATGGGGCTAAGGATTTGATCCTTATAGGATACACGGATTCTGACTTTCAGACTGATAAAGATTCTCGGAAATCTACATCAGGGTCAGTATTCACTCTTAACGGAGGAGCTGTAGTATGGCGGCGTCAAGCAAGTATGCATCGCTGATTCCACCATGGAGGTCGAATATGTAGCAGCTTGTGAAGCAGCTAAGGAGGTCGTTTGGTTATGGAAATTCATGCTAAATTTGGAAGTTGTTCCAAATATGACTTTGCCCATCACGCTGTATTGCGATAACAGTGGTGCAGTGGGAAATTCGAGGGAACCCCGAAGTCACAAGAGGGGAAAGCACATAGAGCGGAAGTATCATCTCATCCGGGAGATCGTGCATAGAGGAGACGTGATTGTCACGAATATAGCCTTAGAGCACAACATTGTTGATCCTTTTACAAAGGCTCTCACGGCTAAAGTTGTTTAGAGTCACCTAGAAGGTCTAGGTTTACAAGTCTTCCTCAACTAGGGCAAGTGGGAGTATTTTGTACAAAGGGGTTTAAATGCCCTAGTTTATTGTATTTACATTACTATAATATTTAGTACTCCACAAGCTTTAGGTCAAGTGGGAGATTGTTGGGATTTATGCCCTAAACTTGTGTAATTTTGATCAATTAAATAAAGTGTTATTTGTTTTGATAGAATTACAGTCTTGCTTTAATAAATCCAATAAACTAAGCTTAAAGGTTATAACATTTATCTTGAACATCAGTGTAGTGGACACTATTTGGGTTGAGTTCAAGAATATAACCTAAATGGTCTATGGTATAAGAATAAGGTTGGAAACCTCATTCTGGTAACACCATGGATGCGGCCCACTTTGTAATTAGTACAAATGAGGTCATCCAACTCATTCATGTAGTTGACATGCGAATGGGGGCATCCTGTATGAAGAGTTCATACAAGACTGGATCGCAAATTATTAGTCTAACCAGTGTAACACCGTTAACAGGATAAAACTAGTAATTTATAGATGGTCATTAGTGACTCGACTGAATCCTGAGCAAGTTAAGAACTCCTGCTTATAGGGATTTGTCCTTAGACTAGTATGGGTGAGAGTGGCCTGTAGCCGACTCAATAAGCCTACCTTCTCAGGGACAGAACATTGTAGGTAGCTGGGAACTTAACTATGCAATATGAAATTCACTCATTCCTGCACTAAGGAATTAGATAGGTTGTTCCCTTAAGAACTGACTCAAGGTCTTGAACAACGGGGCCCGCCCTCTATGAGGGTATGAATCTAAGGTAGGACCTTAGACTTGTTGTTCATTAGAGGATCAGTGGTGCTTAAGGAGCAAAGAGGTAATCACAGGGGTAAAATGGTAATTTGACCCAGCTGTGATTACGAACAACCTGTGAAGGGTCGACTCATGGGTAATGACTATATCAGTGGACACAATATTAACTACAGTGAGGAGAGTGCAACTACAAGTCTATAGTGGAGTGCTAGTTAATGAATATTGATTAACTAGATCAAAGAGTTTGATCAGTTAATCTCACATCATTTGAGCTCATGAACTGTAGGTCCATTAGATCCCTCCGTTGGCTCAACATGGTAATATTGAGGGTATAAAGTTAGGAGTGAAATTGAAGTGTTCAATTTCATACATGAGATGTTATATCAATTATATATGATATAATTGATATAATATATAGTTTTAATGTGAATTAGATTCATATATAAACTATATACTAAAGAGAGATTAAAGGAGGGGTAGGATGGTCATTTCCATCCTATTTCTCTCTATATATGGTTGTATGAGATGCAACTAGGTTAAGCAATTTTACAAGCTCTTTTGTTGTGTTGTTGGAAGAGTTCCAAAACACACATCTTTCTCACAAAATTACCTCACCTCTCCTAAAGGGAACCCACCTTCCTCCCTCACCTAGAGAACAACGAGAGAAGATCCGGTGGTCGTGTCTTTGTACGTTGGAGTTCCTGTTGCTGAGATCGTGATCGTGGGAGAGAGGAGCACTCGAAGAAAGGTTCTTCAAAGGTAACTTTATTGTTGTCCATTACATAATATGCTTAATCTAGTGTTATATTTGTTCTTGAATTTATCGTTGTAACTAAATCAAGAGCGCACGATTCACAATCGTTTCTGCTGCGGGACTACGATTCCCTTCATGAATCCTATACAAATTTCTTTTGGAAAGTGAGTTATGGGGTATTTAGAGTAGATTAATAGATAAGAGACGGGAAAAGTAGTAAATTGAACTTATGGAATTTGTTATAGATTTAAAGAAGGTAGAGGGGCAAAAAAGGTAAAAGGATGGAAATTAGGGTTGTTGGAGATCTATTTTGTCTTGTAGCGGCACGTAAATCGAGGCTCTCCCTCCTCATCTCCTTCACCTTTGTCACGATACCCATTGAAGCAACTAGGCTCCATCCGGCCGACCATCACCCCCCACGACGTCGGTGCCGTTCGGCAGCTCGTCGACTGATGCAAGGCATCGTCGATTGGACCTTCATAGCAGCCTCGTTGAACCCCTAGCGAAAGAAGATGCAAAGATCTACGCGATCGATCGCCACGAACTCGTCGTCATCGGTCTTCGTCGTTCTCCGTCCAACACGCCAGACCACTCGCCAACGGAATCCCCCAACTGCCGCAAGCTCCGCCTAACGCCACCAAACTTGCAGCACCCTCGCCGCCGCTGACATTCGCATTCCACCGTGTTGCCGCGAGCACAACCACCGCGCCGCCATGAGGATTGTTGGCGTCGACGTTCTGGTTAGGTTTGCGTATCCGGATCTGTCGATTTTCAGTTGTATCGAGCTACTGCTGTGGGTAAATGAATGTTGAGTTTTGGGTATTTCTTTTGATTCACGTTTGATAGATGTATTTAAGTTTGGCTGGTTTTGGATTTTTAGGCGACCCATTCTAATCCGACATTGAAGTGGCAAATTTTTGAACGTTGGTGGTCTGAGTCTCAACAAGAAAATAGTTTAAGGTAGTAGAGGACGTTTTGGAATTTTGAAGCTAAGGGCAAGGTAAGGGAACCCACGCCAAACTCTAAAATTCAGAATTCAAGGGCTTTGTTTGAAAAATCCCATGATTGGATTGAAAAATCTCTTTTAAATGTCATGATATGCTTGAAAAGTCTCTTTTAAATGCTTTGATATGTTTGAAAAGTCCTTTATAAATGTCGTGATCTGTGTGAGAGATATGTTTTGAATGCCATGATTTGTTTGAGTTGATGTTTATTTCAAAGGTCATGAATGTCATGATGTTGTTGGGTTAAAACTGAGCATTATGATTTTTTATATATGTTCATGCCACGAAACTTTTTGCACAAATATGGTTACTATTTCATTTGGGACCTTGAGCATGTGTTTCTGAAAATGTTTGCGAAGGTTGTGGTGAAATCTTCCTGATTATATTTATTATATAAGTTATGAATGAGTTAGAGTCGACTCGAATTAGAGGCCATGATCTGGGAGAATCTAATTGTTCACTAAAGGCCGAAGAGAAATTTTATGAAATAAAAATGCTTACGAAGGTCGTGGTGATTAGACTTCCAATATATATTTATATACGTATTTGATGTTATGTAAGTCATGAAAGACTAGTCGACCTAAACTAAGAGGCCATGATCAGGAAGACTTAATTTCCCACTGATAGCCGAAGAGAAAAAGCCATGAAATATGTTTTATTATGTATGGGTCCCACATAAAGTCATGTTTTGTCGTAACAACATGTTTTCAAACCTCGGAAGTGAGGTCTCTTACTGAGTATTATATTATGTAATACTCACCCTTTTTTGTTTTTAAAAAAATGTTCTTCAGGTAAAGGTAAGGGCAAGCTAGGCGAATGGCGGGGAAACGTTCCAGGATTGGGAAAGTCATGAATTCCGCATATTTTGAACTTCATTTCATGTTTTAAGTTTGTTCTTATTTAAATCTTTCTGTCATATGTTGAACTCTATTTGAATAGAGGCCAGATTTGAGTTTTCCTTTATTTTAGTATGAGTGAACTTGGTTTTAAACTATTGTTTTCTTGGGATCCCAATCAAGAAGGTATTTCGGTTTCGGTTTTACTTTTTGACTCTTTTGTTTTTGGCCTCAAATGAATGCATGGTTAGTAACGACCTTAGGAAAAGAGTCTTAAAAAGTAGGTCGTTACACAACCTAAAAAGACTCATATATATGGACTTAAGATAAGCACATTTACAACAACATTTCAAAATTCCTCGTACTTTCTCTTAGCTAGACTAGAATAAAATCAATGACAAAAGGTAGGAAATGAATAAACAACATCAAGACCTACTTAGAAACGCCTAAATGGACCTATGAAATGCAAAAAACCAAAGAAAAAGAGTCAAATAACATTCTGTTTTTTTTCTCGCACCTACGAAACTAATTAAAAATTCTAGGAGCGAAGCCAATATACAAAAAAGAATAAACACACAACCTAAAAAGACTCATATGGACTTAAGATAAGCACATTTACAATAAGATTTCAAACTTTCTCATACTTTCTCATAGCTATACTAGAATAAAATCAATGACAAAAGATAAGAAATGAATAAACAACATAAAGACCTACTTAGAAATGCCTAAATGGATCTATGAAATGCAAGGAATCAAAGAAAAAGAGTCAAATAACATTCTATTTTTTTCTCGCACCTTTGTCGCACTCTTCTCGCACTTACGAAACTAAACAAAAATTCTAGGGATGAAGCCAATATACCAAAAACAACGAACACACAACCTAAAAAGACTCATACGGATTTAAGATAAGCACATTTACAACAAGATTTCAAACTTTCTCGTACTTTCTCGTAGCTAGACTATGATAAAATCAATGACAAAAGGTAGGAACGAAATTTCAGCAGCATAACAACGCTTTTATGACTTTACAA
Source organism: Trichosanthes cucumerina (assembly GCA_036507285.1). NCBI lineage: Eukaryota > Viridiplantae > Streptophyta > Magnoliopsida > Cucurbitales > Cucurbitaceae > Trichosanthes > Trichosanthes cucumerina. Next base: position 43,340,566 of record CM071835.1, read on the forward strand.
AAAAATTTATGGACCTAATTACAAAAATATCTATAAAAACACTCCTTAATCAAATCAATCCTCCCAGCCTCCCACCAAACTTCAAATATGCATGGGGTGAGATACAACAGTCAGAAATCCACAACAAGCTCAAATTATAGAAAGCAAAATAAATAAATCTCTCTCCTTGAAGTTTCCTTTTCAATATTCTCAATTCCTCATATACATCATTCCATCGACTCAAAGATGCATACATATTTGAGACAATAATATATGGTACAACATTCATAACATCAAATACAACATTAAGGAAATTGACCATACAAGCATGGAGACAACTTTTAGAAATGAAAGTGTTCAATTTCATTGATATATGATACATATACACTAAAGTATTTGAAGAAACTTCACTATCTTGAATTTTTCTTTTCTTTAGATTGGTCCGAAAGGACCCTTTCATTTCTGTTTCATTTTTCTATTTTTCATAAGAATTTATTGACTATAGAGCTAATAAGCATAAGTTTGACTAGTAGTGTTCTCTCGTCTACTATTTAAATTTATACTTTAGATTTGTTTCATAGGAGCTCCAAAATATTCAAATTTTATAAAATCTACAAAATGAAAGAGGGTAGATTAAGAAAGCGGAAGCAATTTTGGATCTTGAACACTCTAAGTTGATCAATTTTACAAAACAAAAAGCATGCTCAAATCTGGAAAAATAGAGAATAAGAACTCATACCTTTGTTGTTCAAAATTCTCCTAATCCGGGGGCAATTTCTTGTCACAAACACTTTGTGGACAACCTCTAGTGTCTTTCCCTGCTATCCTCAGGCCTTGTAACAGATTATGGGATCTTTTATAGAGAGAATTTGAAGAGAGATGTGAAAAAGGTATGAAAAATGTGAATTAAAAAAATTATGATAAAATCCTTTAAAATCCATGTGTTTCTTCTTCAATTAAAGCAGACCAAAAGCTTCTTCGAGCTAGGAGAAGATGACAACATAAAGATGATGAGAATTTAGCAAGAAAGAGGTGCTCAATTTGTGTGAATTTGAAAAAGAGAAATGGTGATTCACACTTATGAATTTGGTCCAATTGAAAACCTAAAATTCAATTTGTATTTTCATTTAATTTTAATTCAAAATTAACTTTAAATTAATTTTAAATTATAATCAATTATTAATTTAATTTAATTAATTAATTAATTAATTTTAAATAATTAATTTAATTTAATATCAAATATCAAATTAAATAATTGGACCAATCCCGATTTCTTAAATCGACCGTTCGAACATGAATCCCTATTCATGTTATAAACCGAACTAATATTTAAATCATATTTACATATTTCCACCTCTTCTTTATTATAGTTTAATTCATAATTAAACTGTGACACGTTAAGTATATCACATATAATTAACGTTTTCTCCCAAAATCAAATTTGAACAAATCAAATTCTTTTCTCTCAAAATGTTACAAGGCTTAGTCCGAGCTAGTAAGGGGACCTAATGGACCTACAGATCATGAGTTCCAACGATACGAGATTAACCGACCAAACTCTTTAACCTAGCTAATCAACATTCGTTAACCACCGGGACACTCCACTAAAGCCCAGTGGTTGCACTCTCCTCACTGTAGATATATTTTTGTCCACTCGATATAACCATGATTAGTAAGTCGATCCTTCACAGGTCATTCGTAATTACAGCTGGGTCAAAATTATCGTTTTACCCCTGTAATTACTTCTTGTTCCTTAAGTCCCACTGATCCTCTAATAAACAATTGGTTTGTGGTCCACCAACAAACTGAATCCCTCTCGGGCCAATGAGAGGGGGTGGGCCCTTTGTTCAAGACCTGGAGTCAGCATTTAAGGGAACAACCTCTCTACTAATCCCTAAAGCGGGTAGGAGTGAATTCCATCTTGCAGAACTATGTTCCCAGCTATTTACCCAGTCTTATCCCTAAAATGGGAGGCTTATTGAGTCGGCAATTTCAGACCACTATCACCCATGCAAATCTAAGGATAATCCAAATAAACAAGAGTTCATGACACGCTCAGGATTAAGATCGAGTTACCTAGGTCATCGTATGAATATAGTCAGTTAAGACAGTAAACGGAGTTATAAAGTCTAAGTGACTATTTCTCGATCCAGTCTTATGCAAACTCATTGCATTGGACGCCCCCACTCACATGTCTCCACATAAACGATTGAGGATCACATCGTTTGTACTTTACAAAGTGGGTCGCGTCGATAGTGTCCCAAGATAAGGTACCCAGTCCTATCCCTATACTATAGATCGTTCTGGCTATAACTTGAACCTGATCCACTTTTATGTCACACATAAAGTCACTACAAGAAAAAATACATATTATTGCTTTTTTTTAAAGCATTTTTACAAAATGCTATAAAAAAAAGGGAAAAACGCGCGGAAGGGGCAATTAAGTGAAAAAAATGAGGGAATTTTGGGCGCTATTTCATTTTCTAAAGAATGTCGATCGTTCTCGCGCGATTCTCTCTGTTCCAAGCTCTCTACGGTTCCTCTTCTTCTTCTCACGCCTTGTTCTTCTTCAACCGCAGGCTAACATCCATTTCTCTTCTTCTTCTACTTCTCACAAATCGGTTTGATCTCTTCTCTTCTACTTCTCACAAACCGGTTTCTCTGCGTTTTGGCGGTTCATCCTTGTGGACGTTTCTTACCTTTCGATCTGTGGTTTCTCTGTGAGCCACGACCCCTTCAACTTCCTATTCTTTTCCTTTCATGATTTTGATTCCTACCTGGTTTTCGATTGTTAGCTCCTGGTTGTTTGAGATTGCTTCTTTTTTCTTCTTCAATTCTTATTGTTGTTGTTGTTACTGTTTTTAGCGAAGAGAAAACCCACACGTCAGTAAATAAGCCACTCAGTTGAAGCTCGATTCCATTTTTCTGTGAACTAGCTGCACCAAATCGTTCTTCATCTCTCAACAGTTCGTCAAGCAGAAAGTGAGAGAGAGAGAAAGGCCATGGAAGCTGCAATTTGCGGTCGAGTACCTCTTTCACCCAACCATTTCTTCAATCCGATCAGGCCAGGTATTCAGACTTCTAGGAATTTGTTCCTCTTAATTTTCTTCGTTGATCAATTTGTCTGTAAATATTTTGGTTGCGAGTTCCATGTCGTTAATCCAAATTTAGAGGAAAGGATTTTGTGTAATTTTGGTTTGTTGTTGAACATTTACATCATTTCTGTCTTTGTGGACACACAAGCTGCGAATCATGCACATGGAGAATGATAATTTTCCACTTTATGGATTTTATTTTTCTCGAATATGGAAACAAAGTGTTGCATTATGAGGGGAAAAACTATAAATGGAACCAAATTGAAGTTTAGTAAAATCTTGTTCGTTGGCATGAGTACAAGAGATTCATTTAACTAGACTTATTTAACTTTTCATGGACTAGCATTAAGATAGAGGAACAAGATGTATGATTCAGGTTCTGTGGATGAAACAGTACACCTTTCTTAGGCGTGTCCTGGTGGCATGGAGTTATGATGTTTGGTTTGTTGTGTCCTGGAAAGTTCTACTTCAAGTCTGCATGAGCTAAAAATACACAATATAACCTAAGATCTCTCTTTCTCTTTTGGAGTGGCAAAAGCTTTGATCGAGTGGCTTATTTACTACTTCCTAATGTTGTGTGAAGAGGAAGCTTAAATAAGAAAAAGAAAGAGGTTATGCAAGGAAATGTAGATCGTATGCTTGAATCGTCACCTTGAGTGAGAGATTGTGAAAAGGTTTGAAAAAATTGCAAAATAACTCTAGACTCAAATGCTTGTTCTTCATATAGTGAATCTCTGTTTCTTTTCTTTCTTGGTCATCCTGTTGCATCTCATGAGCTATTCTTCGTCAGATTTCATGATGCCACCGCCACTGCCAACTTAACCCTAACAGATATCGTGAAGGAGAATGGAATCTTAAGGCTCATGGATGACATTAACCTATTACAGGGTCATGGTGTTCTACGAGTCTGTTGTTCGCTTCAAGAACTCCTTCGACAGTAAAGTTTTTTTCTCTCTAACACTTTTGTATTTTCCATCGTCCCCCAGTACCTGAGCCTCAACGAAGCCTTGCTGCAAAACGAAATAGTATTTTAGAGTAATTTTAGGGGCACAGTATCTATTTATATCAGGTAGAAAGCAATGAAAATTTTGTTGAAGTTTCGACACTCTGGCTGGACTTTGTTTTCACTATATATGTGTTATCTCTCCCTTTCTTGCTTTACGTCTGAGGAAAATAAGATGTTTAAGTTTTCGAAGATTCATAGTTTAGTTATGTATATACATAGTTCTTTTTCCCATCAGGTGCATTTCCTTTTTGCACTGGCATTATGCTACTAGAATTACGAAAGTTGAGTGCATAAGTTTTATAATATTATTTGTGTCAAGTGCTTGTATTTCTTATTGAATTTGAGATCCCATAAATGTCACATTAATGAACTACTAATAGGTCTGCTTACGGGCCGTCAATTTTCTGCGATGTGTTAAAAGACTCTGGTTGGAGGGAGTGCACCTCATGTGGGAAGGTAATCCGATTTGGAACAATCAATCCCTTTTCTTTCTAATGTTTTCTCTTTACTATATGTCTAGATTTTTATCAAACGATGTTTTATTGCAGCATCTTCATTGTGGATGCATTGCTTCCAAGTTTCTGATGGAGCTTCATGATAGTGGTGGGGTGAACTGTATAAGCTGCGCAACAAATTTTGGACTTCGTATCGTAAGATCGCACACCCATATAACTCACTGATTAATGTTGCAACTTGATAGTAATTGACCATAACACAATATTTTAATATAAATGCCTAATATTTTGACTTTGAACTTATGCTTTGTGGCATATTCTCTCTTGCTCTGATCAGATCCTTCACTTAAACTGGTTTAATTTACATGATATATTTAGCATTAAGTATTTTAGTTGGATGTGTTCTCGCTTGTTCTGATCAAGATCTTTCACTTAAACTTGTTTACCTGATATATTTAGCATCAAGTATTTCAATTGAAAGTGTTCTCGCTTGGTACAATGATACTTTTTTTCTGTTCCATCTTTTATGATTTAGATCTAGCAATTTATATTTATGCATAAATCAGAATCTTTTTGTTTTATTTAAAGGAGCTTGCTATTTGATGAGTTTTTGGATTATGTAATGGAGGCACAAAGATCATAAGATTTTCTTATCCTTTTAATAATTGTTCCCTCTTATGAAATGATATGGGCGTGGTGCATCACATGTTCAAAATTTTGATGATTTATAATCATTTTTAATGGAAGATGGTAATAGTGATAGAATAAAGCTCATCCAACCAGGAACACAAGGGGAAATAAGCTTAGGGAATCACTCCTACCACAAAGTCATAACAAAATTGGATCCTTAGTTCAAATGAAACATGAAGAAAATTTTCATCCGGTGAAAGATGTTGTGTATGTCTGTGCCTTAGGATTCAATCAGGTGACAACGAATGGGTTGAATGAAACTGAAAAACAAGAAATCGCAGCGCATAATGGAAAGTTTACTTATGATTCACTTGCTTTCGGTGTGTGGTAACTCAAATCCTTCTCCTTGCTGTTTCTATTGATGAAAAAGGATAACAAGTCATCCTCTCCTTTGCTTCTAGGTTCTAGATGTCTTCATCTTATTCCGAAGCCTGCACATGCATCATTTGATGCAGGCTTAGAGCCAAATGCTAGCATGGTTTCACAAGTGCATGTAGCAAGACCACCTGCTGAAGGGAGGGGACAGAATCAATTGCTTCCTCGTTATTGGCCTAGGATCACTGACCAATAGCTGCATCAGATATTTGGAGCGCATCCATCCCTTTTGTTTTAATTGTTCTATTACTTTCTGGTAGCATATTTGCATGTTTTCAGAGTTTATCATTTTCCTGGTTTATTAAAAATCAAATACTACTTCTTAACTGTCCGATCTTAAGTTCAAATTCCACTATTGTGCCACTGTTTGAAAAATGCTCAGTGCTAGTGATGTTGGTTGGATAAGGCCAATTGGTGGAAAATCATTTTTGTTCTTTAAAGCTTGTTAAGCGTTGTTTTTTATTTCTCACTTGGAATGTTAATATGCTATTTAAATTATTGTAAAAATAATGTTGAATTTCCACTTTGAATTTCATTTGTCCCCGTTTTTAAAATGAAGATGATTTTATTGTGCTTGCATATCATTCTTCTCCATCTTGTTAGGAAAATATGTGTCAATTCATTGTCGGTTAGGTATGTTTTTGTGATACTCTGCTAACTTAATTTTTTGGTTTTGAAATTCATTTTATTCAAAGCCCTTAAGATACTTTTGAAGATTCGAGGGGTCGATTGTGTGCATAGGTTTCAGGTTAGACACTTTTTTAGTTTCTTTGAGCGTGAAAAAGAGACTTAAACTCCTTTTATACACCTTTTTTTGTAACTTTGTAAGTTTCATAGGTACTTTTAGGTCGTTTTGAGTTATTTCTGGACTCAAAGTGTGCTTAAGAACCCTTAAGATACTTTTGAACATTCGAGGGGTTGGTTGTTTGCCTAAATTTTAGTTTAGGCACTTTTTTAGTTTCTTTGAGCGTGAAAACGAGACTTAAACTCTTTGCATCAATTTTTTGGTTACTTTGTATGTTCCAAATGGTGAAGTAGACATTATTAGGTTGTTTTGCGTTACTTTTAGCCTCAAAGATTTCATAAGCATTGGTGAGACACTTTTGTAGTATTAGAGGTGGGTCGTGTGCTTAAGTTTAAATTTGAGTTTAATTACTTCCTAAGTTTCTTTAAGAGTCATAGGTACTTTTTAGGTTGTTTTGAGTTATTTTTAGCCTAAAAGTATACTTAAAAGCCCTTAAGATACTTTTGAAGATTCGAGGGCTTGGTTGTTTGCCTAAATTTTAGTTTAGGAACTCTTTAGATTTCTTTTAGCGTGAACATGAGACTTAAGACTCTTTTTATACACTTTTTGGTAACTTTGTAAGTTTCATAGGTACTTTTTAGGTCGTTTTGAGTTATTTTTTGTCCTCAAAGTATACTTAATTAAACGTTCAAGTAATTGATGTCTTGGATTGCAGTAGAGACTTTACCTCGTTGATTGTGTTTGTCCGAAATTAATGAATTGGTCTAGTACTTTACATATTTAGAATATTGGTTCATTTGTGAATCTTCCATGATTTTGTGAGTTAGAGTTGAAAGTCGTGGTTGGTTAATCTGGATATAGAAGTGTTATCTTTTTTTACTAACAGGTGTTACGTAAAATTTTTTGTATTGTTATAGTTATGTTGTTATGCTGTCGAAATTTTCGAGCATATAGGTTGTTATGCTATCGAAATTTTGTGGAGACCCAACTATGAAATGACATACATTGAAGATTCTATTGGTAGTACAGTTGTATGACTTCTTTTTGATAAAGTTTTAATCACTACGTACATTTATGTATTATTATTTAAAATTATTGATTTGTTTAATAATAATTTTATTTGAGTAAATATTCTTCTTTATTTCTTTTTTTATGACTTTTTGTAGGTACATGACAGAATATCATGGGAAGTTCTTGGCCACAAAAATAACTAGCTCGAGAGTTATATATTTTGACATTGAATAGTGAAACATTTTGTAATTTAATGAATAGTATTTGACAAATTTATATTTAGTGTCATCCCAAAGTTGATGTTCATTACTATATTTATTTTGTGAACAATAGATTGTTACGTTTTGTATCAATTTAAGGGGGATAATGTAAACCTTGAATGAAATGTAATTTGCTTGGATTAATGACACATAAACTCATTGTATAACTAATCTTGTAGATCATTTATTTATTATTTTACTTCTAATTTGAACTAAGATAGGAAACATGAATAATACCATCATGAATAATTTCAAAAGTCATCAAAGTTACAACAATATAAAAAAATTTTACAATTCAAAAGTATATTATAGCTTTAATTTAAGTTAAAAAAATAACTACAAATAAATGCTATAATTACTAAAATGCTATCATAGATTACTACAATATTATTATAGCATTTATAAAATGCTATCATTGATTTTAAAAAGAGGAAATTATGCTACTAAAAGACTTTTGATATAACATTTTTTATAACCTAAAATGATATAAAAAGTTTAATTTTTATAGCTTTTATAAAATGCTGTAAAAAGTCTAATCTTTTACAGCTTTTATAAAATGCTGTAAAAAGTTCCAGACTTTTAATAGCTTGGGCTGTCATGACTCTGCAGAAAAAGCTATAAAAAGCCTATTACAGCATTTTTTTGAAGCTATCGTAGACCTTTTTTCCTGTAGTGAGTTCAAGTATACATCCTATAGCCATGAGTTCTTTATTGGATTAGGGTTTCAAAATATACAATTCACTTTATTCAATAATACCTTTACTGAATAAATCTCAATAACAACTTTATTGCAAAATATAATATACATTCAGTTTACAACACCACGAGTTTTAGGACATAAAACCCAACACAAAAAATACATATTACACACGTTTTTTCCCCTCTAAAAGAAAGAAAGTGAAAATTATATAATTGTTAACCAAAAGATATGATTTGACAGATCCATATATGGAGAAAATTCATATAAAAAGTAGGACTTGTTTCACTAATTTGCTAAATATACAAACTAATTTCAATAATAGTTCATAAAGACACTGTGGAGAGATATCAATATGATAATGGGTGTTCTTCGACTTCCTCTTCCTTCTCCTATCTCTCGTTTTACCCAAGTACTGGATATGCACATAGAAAGAAAAGTCGAGTGAAAGAAAAAAACCTCTCATTGTTGAGAGTTCGGTTTGTCGTGGTGGTCGAGATTTTCGCTCCCCATGGTCGATATTTTCAGTTCTGTCGTGGTTTTGATTTTCGTTCACCCTCGTCGATTTCCATTCGTCGTCGTCAGCACGCCATTTTCGATATCGTCAGCATGCCATTTTCACAGTCGTCTTAATGTTCACCAGTCGTCGAGTGCTCCGTTTGCCGTCGTCTGAGTGTTTGTCAGTCGTCGAGCTCAATGAAAGGAAAATTGTGTTATGGAGGGAGGGGAAAAATCGTGAATGGAAGAGATTAGGGCAAAAGGGAAAAATTGATTTTTAAAAAGGGCAAAATGGTAATTTTACACCCTTAAAAGTCCTACAACTCATTAAAACTAAAAGTGGTCCAAAATCTCTTTAATACCCTTATTTTTGTCCCATTTTTGGCAATTTTCCAAAATGATTAATGTTTATACAAGGTTGTGCTAGTTAAATCAATAGTATAATCATCTATAAATATTTTCAATAACTTTGGTTTGTTGATCTTTATTTTTGGTGGGTTTTGTAATAAAAAAATTTATTCATAGAAATTTAAAGAAAAACCCACTTTGTAGAAGACATATGTTTATGAGTTGTGAAGAAAAAAAATATAAATTGTAGTATTCAATCTTGTTGTTTGGATGAAAATCGTATTTTTTTTAAAATAATTGTAACAAACTCATTTTTATCTTTTTTCTTGTATTTTTTGTTTTCCAAAACATAAAAATGAAAAAGGACCACGAACCAAACGAGGCTTAATGTTTTCCATCATAAACTTAACGGTAGAGGTATTATTCAACGTTTTTGAAAAGTTTGAGGTATTTTTAAAACTTTTGAGAAGATTACTATTGAAATGAAACTTTAACATTTTTCATCTAAAATTTTAAGGTAAGCATATTTTTTAATGTTTTCTTAAAAGATTATGGGTTTTTTTGTTAAAGTATTGAGTATTACAAAACTCATAGTTTATAAATATTTTCTATCCTATGGCCTAAAAATTACTTGAGATTGTTTTTTTACAATAATATACTACAAAGTTACAATTATGAATTACCCATTCACCTAGTCAACCACCCAATGTCGGCTAGGATTTTCAGGCTAACTAGACATCCCTCGCAAGTCCGATTGATTGGACTTCAGCCTCCCCGACTTCTTACAATTGTGAGATTATATCGATGATCGACTATCAATTTGAATTTGAATTAGTCGTCGATAACTCGACTTCTTACCACGGTAATATTATATCGACAATCGGCTGTCAATTTGAATTCGAATTTGAATTTGTCATCAACTACTTGACTTCTACTTCGTCTATCGCTGCTATTATTTATAATTATCCTTCTGTAGGCTTTTGGACTCCATTCCCATTTGTATAAATCCTCTATGTGGTTGTTTCTTCTTCGACGAATAATTTTGAATAAAGAAATATTGGGCAAGACAAAACTCTTTCTTCTCTGTTTTCATCAGTGACATTTAGAGAAACTATCTACATGTAAGTGGATTTTTTTTTTGTCATTCCATGATGAAACTCTTTGGGTGTTCATTCATGTCGATCGATGCTATTTGTTGCTTATATTTGATCCTTCATCATTTTACAACAACATTATTAAGTGGTAAAGTTTTCCTGGAATATATGTGAGTCAATATCAATTTCCACACAAAATTGTTGTTTTATTTTATACAATAAGAATTCGGTTATGTTTTATCTAGAAAATTGTACCCAAATATTCTATGTTTTTTATTATTTTTTCTCTAATTAAAAATTGGTTTATTAAAATAGAAATATTATATTTGATCCTATTATGTATTAATCTAGAGAGGTCCCGAGAGAGACTTTAGGAATTTGCTGAATTTGAACTTTATGGAGATGAAGATAAGCATTGATCTAACCCGTTACATGGTACCTCCTAATACTTTATGTTCGAATGCTACCAATTTAAGGTTTCTTGGAGCTTTGTATTAGAAAAATGAATGGAATCAATAGTTTTCCTGGTTATAGTTCATGGGCATCTGATTGCATCTTCTGATTATAAGCTTTTCAGTAGAATTTCAATCAAACGTTAAGAGAGGATTATTAGAAAATTGTAGATCATCACATAAATTTAGTCTATGCATTACCACTACCATCTTGATCATTTCCCTTTTTGTTTCATATTTGCCCAATTAAAATTGTTTGAAATATGGTAATTCAGGCTATATTCTTTTCTGACACCGAAGGGCTCTTTCGTAAGGATAAAATACAGTTTTTAAAACATTGTAGGCTTTTAAAAGCCACCCCTTATTGAGTGCAAGTATTTACTGGTTATAAGAACACATCAATGGCATCTACACAAGTGATTGAGCACGTTGCAAGCCATGCAAAACTTTTGGAAGTCAAACTCAACAACTGTATCATCTCTTGCTCTCTCTACACCAACCAAGTTTACATGCATATCCTTTCTCTAGTAGGTATGACGTTAGGTTCAAGTTCAATTGCCACATTAAAGCAAGATAAATGACATTGTACATCCATTCATAAATTATAACTTGTCGATTGCGTAGTAGAATTTTTGGATTTTCTCAATGTGGGAGGGATGATCTTTCCTTGTTTGGAAAACTCCATATAATTTTATGAAGAAACATAAACTACAAAAGATGCATCTTTTGTTTAAATGTTTATGTATTCATCTTGGATTGTTGTTACCTTTGACATTTTCTTTGGTTGGGATTTTTATATTAAAAATTTAGGTCATTCCTTTATTAAATTTATGGTACTTTTGATCACATTTTATATATGAATATTAACACTACTACAAAACTTAGTATACACTACACTTTAATTTAGATATAAGACCATAACTTTTTTAAAAACCACAGTCTAATGTTAGAGATGTTAAGCTAACCATGGTCTAAAAAAATAAGTTCATTTAGAGACCACAATTAATAAAAAACCATGGGCTCAAAGTATGTTATAAACTAACAGCTTTAAAAACCATGGTTTAAAAATTAACATTACACCACGATCAATAAAAACCATGATCTAAGAGTATACTATAGACTATAAGTTTATAAAACCATAGTCTAAGAATTAAATTTACACTATAGTCAAATAAAACTATGGTCTAAATGTGTACTATAGGCTATGGATACATAAGATCATAGTATTAAAATTAAATTTACACCACAGTCAATTAAAACCATAGTCTAAAAGTATATTATAAATTACAAGTTTACAAAATCATGGTCTAAAAATTAAATTTACACCACAGTTAATTAAAACTATGGTTTAAAAAACATACAATAGACTACAGGGGATTTAAAACCGTAATCTAAAAATTAAATTTACACCATGGTCAATTAAAATTAAGGTATAAAAGTATATATTATATAGGTACACAAGAACATGGTCTAAAAATTAAATTTACACAACTGTCAATTAAACCGTACCTGTGGTCCAAAAGGTATACAATAGACTATACTCACTATAGTACATAAGATCATAATCTAAAAATTAAACTTACACCGTAGTCAAAATAAACAATTGTGGTACAAAAGTATACCATACACTATAGGCATATAAAACCATAATCTAAACCTTAAACTTATACTATGGTCAATTAAAATTGTGGTCTAAAAATTAAATTTACACTACGATCCATTAAAATCGTGGTCTAAAAGTATTATAGAGTATAAGTATATAAAACCATCTCCTAAAACTTAAATTTATATCATGGTCAATTAAATCTATTGTTGAATGAATTCAACTTTTAGGAGATTGGGCTTAAGTAAATTAATTAGAGTTATACCCAAACAATTTGGAGTTTAATTAGGAGTTGAGAAGTTAGAAAAAAAAAAGAAAAAGAAAAAGGCAAATTTGAAATTTTGAAAAAGTGAAATTAGGTTTGTTTTTGTAAAGAAGGCCTTAAAACCCTAATTCGTTCTCCTTCATCTTCTTTTTTCTTCTCCTTCACGCACGCCAACAATCTCCTTCCCCTTTTCTACGATTCTTTTTTCTTCCTTCTTCAACCAACAATCTTCCTCTTCTTCATCCTCTTCACCTCATCAATGGTGAGGTCTTCAAGCGACAGCCACATTATCCCCCAACACTGGTGACATTGTGATAGGCACGGACCTACGATGATTCATGGCACATACGACTTGCAAATAACGTCCTTCTTCGGTGTAGCCCCTGCGTGCTCGAATGGATCTCTTAGTTGTTGAGAGGGTTGCCCAAGATTCTGGTGTCTCTCCCTATCTGACGACGAGGTCTTATGATCGACAAGATACCCACATGTATTTTCGGTGAGTTCAAATGGCATGATTGCTATTCTAGCGACGATGCGAGGTAAGTATCATTTGTTTCATGTTTGGTTGTATTTAAATGTTAACCCACGAAGTCTGACTTCGTTTCAGATTACACTTAGGTTGTTGATTCCCATTTAGTGAGATTCGGTCTTTGACGAACCAAGGATCATAGTCATTTCGGGGAGTTTCGATGGGTATCGATCCCACTATTGCCTTTTTTTCATACTTTGTTAGTTGTTTTATTTTTAGGTAGTCCTTTGTTTTGTGTAGTTTCGAACTTATTATTCAAAGTTGATGTTGGCATTGATTATAACATCGTTCTTTAGTTTCTTTGTCCACTATTTGAGTAAGCTTTTAACCTTCTAGAATTTAATTTTTGAAATGATGATGTTTTTAAGCTACTGATCGTTGTTAGAAATTGCTCAGGTTGGGTCAAGGACACTTGTAGATGGAGCCAATAGTGTTTAGTAATTGCCTTTGAGGTTTCCTATTGTCACCTTTTTTCAAAAAAAAAAAAATTGCCTTTGAGGTAAGCAACCTTATGTACAAAACTTCATAAAGGCTTGGTTAATGGAGTACATGCTTGGTTAATAGAGTACGAGAAATTACAGGAATTTTTGAACTTTTGAATAGATTGGTTCATAATGACTTAGGATATTTAAGCATGTTTAGGAGGGACCTCACTTATGTGTATGATGATTCTTGAGTTTCTAACTCTTTCTTTAGTGTCAATTGCCTTTCCTATGGGGCTTTGTGTGAGACCCTAAACCACAAGATAGATCGTCAACTATCGGAGTTTGGTCTTATAGCTTACCATTTGATTCCAACACGAGTTGATATTTCTATTTCATGTACACCTTTCATGAGGTATTATGTGGGGAGGGACTAACATCACTAGAAGGTCACCATCTTACCTCTAGTGGTGCTTGGCCTTACAGTTCAGAGTCGCATTGACACCATTTGTCTCCTATGTTTTATGTGTTTACTTTCAAAATTTTCAAGGCTCATCTATTTATTGTTTTTAATTTTTGGCATGCTTTCTCTCAAAACACGAGTATCAAATCATCAAACATTTGATCTCTCCAAGACAATGGTACTGTTTTATAATCTATGAATGTAAGCTATGGCATTAAAACATTATGACATAGAATACATTGTTTAAACAATTTTATTTGTGTTTCTATCAACATAAGAAACATGATTCTATGGCATTTGTTGCATATGAGTAGGAGAAAGGTAACAAAATCTGGGTGTCGTACCTTCTCCAACTTTTCGAAGGAATCAACTCGGAGAGGAACCCATTCGTGAACGACCTCCCATAACAATTCAAATAATTGGTGAGATTAGCATCCTCCCATAACTGTTATTTTCTCTTTTTTGAAAGAAATACTTTGAGAGGTTTTTCCCCACACCTCCAACTAAGTTTCTCTATAAGATTAAATTTAAAGAAAATGATAGAAGGCCTTGGTATCATGTAAATTATTTTTGGTTTTAGGGAGCTCTTTTGTTGTCTCAAGCTCATGCTTTGCCTCTTTAAGAGAAAAAAGCATCAAGATCTTTGCCCTTTATAATATAGATGGGTACTGCAATAGTTTTAACATTTTATAACACAATTTTGATATTTTATGCCATGAGTGATACATGTTAGGAATACTTATTTTTTTCTCACATCTAGCATTGGGAGAGTTATTAGTTTCTTGTTTTATAGAAAGTATTTTGTTGGTTGCAAGCTTGTAGCAGAAAATGAATTTTTGTACTAGTGTTTGGTTGAGATTTTTATGTTAAAAATTTCTGTCATTCCTTTATTTAAATTTATGGTACTTTTAATCACATTTTATATATGAATATTAAGATCATAGTTGTTAGTTAATTTTGGTTTAGTAAGCAATTTGGGATCCATGACCATAGGAAAGCTCATTACAAGCTAACCTAACTACATAGCTAGTGCGTAGGTTGTTTTTTCATATTTTTCCTTTTCGGGCTGCATGGTTATTTTTTTTGTTTCTGTGTTTGCAGATAAAAATCAATAATGTTTTGCACGTTTAAAGATGATAATTTCTATGTTGAAATTCCTCTAGTTTGATGAGGCTTGTGTTGTGGAAATGAAGATCTTTTTGGAGCAAGTTGATGAAGGTCAAGACCTCCATAGTCAAAGCTTCTCCCAAACTCACCCATGGAGAAATCAACTTAAATATTCTAACAAGTGATAGTACTATAGAGGGTGTTGTTGTAGTTAACTCTTACTCACTTCAAAGCTTCTCTATTTTTGATGCAGTGTCTAAAAGAGAACAAGGAGATGAAAATGTGGAAAATGTTGGGTTCAAGATGAGTGAAGAGATCGATTCTTTATTGTATGCTCTACTTCTTATTGATGAAATGCAATCTATATACTTTCTTCTGTCCAGGTAAAGTTGATATATAGTTCTTTATTATATTATTGTTGTATTTTATGTTGGTTGGGATTTGTTATATATTTTGGAAAACTATCCTGTTTTATTTAGTATTTCGACATGGACCACTTATTTATATAATGGTATTTGATAGTTGATACTTTAAATAGGAAAAATTAAACCCTCAAACTCTTCCTAATTGAAAAAAGTGCACCCCTAAATTTTGATGGTAAGAATTACAACCCCCATTTCACTATTTAGTTTTTGAAAATTGTGCATGTTTTATCACAATTTCTTTACAATAAGTTTTCAACTTCCTAAGGAAACATTTGAATTCCTAGGCTAATTCCAAAAAAAAAAAAAAAATCAAATGGTTATCAAACGAGGTAGGCCTTCTTCAAACTTTTATAAGTGAAAAAATTGGATCCATTTTACTACACCTCTCTCTCTCTCACATGTCCTCGTCGCTAATTTTACCCTTCTCTCTCTTTCTCTCCCCGTCCCTTCATGAGCAAAGTTGTTGCACAAATAACGTTTAGACTAAGCAATCATTTTCCCTCTCCATAAAATTGAACATTGTGAGCTTGATTTATCATAGAAAAATTATAAATTTGAGACATTGATGAAAACCAACACATAATTAATTTATCAATACTGGTTCTCTGGCTGCTTGTTTCTTCTCTAAGTCTCTTCTTGGTGTGATATTTCCTCTCTTTGGGTTCTGTGGCTGCTCTCCCTTCATGAGGATCTTCTTGTTATATTCATGTTATGTTTTTAGTTTGTTTTGGTATGTTTCTATGTGATTCAGATTCAAGTTTCTTCTTTTTGGCTTTCTCTCCTATTTGGAGCTTGTATTGTGAACATTAGTCTCTTTTCATTATATCAATGAAATTTTCGTTTCCCTGTCAAAAAAAAAAAGTAATCAATATCGGTTAACAATTGAGTTGTCAATATCGGTTAACAATTGAGTTGTGAATATCATCGATAACCATATTTTCTCATTAGAAAATTGTTCTCTCTTTTCATAAGCAATCTGCACAACTTGCTCAACTCTCCCAACAAAAGTCCATACCAGTTTCACAATGAAATTTCCCTATGTTCATATCCACGTTCTTTCAAGCTCTTTATGATGCCACCTGCAATTTGGTGCTTTAGAATTGGTATTGAAAAACTTACAAACATCTCTAATTTGGTATCTCCAAACATCTCTCGATTCCAAGATTTAAATACTCCTTTTTTAAAGCCCTTAGTTTCCCAATAGAACAATACCCTCCCAATTGCCGAGGACAACCACATTCCGAAGCTTTAAACAAGAGATGATCCAACCACATGCTTTTAAAACAAAAAGGACAAGGTCCCCACTTTAAAGGTCCACCACTGATACTAAGTAGCTAGTGGTTAGAGGTGACTCTTAGACCCAAAACCTATCGCACACTACCATACTCTTCCAACCACTCCTTGATCGCCAAAAATTTATCAATCCTACTGCACGTCCTACTCTTGGACCAAGTATATTTCCCATTCAACAAAGGGGGACCCATAAGGCTGCAACCCTCAATGAACTCATTGAAAATCCCCACCCCACCCCCCATCACCACCACCCACACACACCCAAAAAAAAAAAAAAAAAGATAGCGAACAACATTAAAGTCTCCTGCCACACATAAACAGGGCACACAAAGGTTGGACATGTCGCCCAACTCCTCCCAAAAAAAACTTGTCAACCTTTAGACCTAGGAGGATCATAGCAGATTAGAGATTTAGGGCACCTGATTGTCCTAGGAATGAAACAAAAGCGAAACAGATAACCTACCTTTGACCATTTCCAAAGGAGAAATCGAGCGACCATTCCACAGAACTAGGATACCCTTTGGAGCACTTGATGACTCAATCCCCAAAATAGGATACCCCTTGCAACCCCTGACGAGTCAATTCCAGCTCACTCCACTCTCCTGATACCCCCAAAGACTCGCAATCAAATGGCGACGATGTAATAGGCTCATTTAGTTTCCACTATAATCACTACATCTAGATTCTCTTGAGAAATAGCTTTCTTTAACTTGATCCTACGCTTCTAACTTCCCCAAACCTCTCTCACATTCCCGAAGAGAATCTTCATTGATAACCGGTAGAAGCCCCAACTTCATAGAAGCTAACTTCTTTTTGTAATTAACAAAACAATCCAACTTCTTTAGTTGCCTATTGTTATAGTATATATGTAGATTTAATAGCTTATTAGTCTTTCGTCCTTTATTATTATTTCATTATTACTAGTTTAGGGCTACTATGTATGTCTATATATACTTGGCTCTCTCAGATAAATTCTCACATTTTGGCCTTAAAATATGAACTTTGGACTTAAAAGACTTTCATTGATCCTTGCTAGATTACTTCATCTTCTATTTCATTCCTCGTGGTTGAGATATTAAAGACCTCTTCAGCATCTCACTCTAAAAAAAACCTTCACATATTCCCCCTTCATGCCATCCTCCTTGTGTGTAGTTTTGAGTTAAGCAATGCTTTCTCCTCTCAAAGAGTTGCTAACCCATATGGTTTGCAATGTGTTGTTCTTAGGGATTCATGGCAAAGTTCAATATCAATACCTGTCCATTCTAGACAAGGGCTAGTTCTCACGCATGCTTGCAAAAAGTACCTTGTTTTAAACTACTATTTTTCTTAAAAATTTATAGAGCAAGCTATATTTGAGTTATAAGAAGACACCAACTTTGTTGGATAACATTGTTGGGTTAAACATTTTTAGGAAAAAATACACTTTTTGTCCCAAGGCTTTTTTTGTCCCTGAGGTTTAGAAAATGATTCTAAATGGTCCTTAAGCTAATTTGACTGCTAATTGACTAATGACAAGAAAGTTGTGTTGATTATACCTGCTGATTTGGATTGGACTTACTTTCTCTCCCTCTCCTTTCCTTCTACCGATCCTTTCTATCTCTAGCAGGCCACCATCTCTGTCATTATCTCCAAAAGACCTCATTGTCGTCTCTTTCAACAAGCGAAAGGCTTTTCGTCTCAAATAGATTTGATGAAGGATATCATTGTTCCAGATTGAGAAAGAGCTCCTTTGTTTCACATCGATATGACAACAACTTCATTCAAATTTGGAGTCCTAGCAACAGAGTACAAAGGTTGGGTTGAGAGAGGCAGTGTGATGGTGGTGGTGAAATTGTCATTAAAGGAGAGAAGGAAGGAAGGAGAGGTGGGGGAAGAGAGATAAAGACCACCTCATAAAGAAAAAATAAATTTGAAAAGTTGTACGCACCAAGCCTCGAACTCAAGCAACCCAACTAACATCATTAATTCTAGCATGCCCCTAAACACAACCTACCACAGGTAATTTTTTTAAAAATAAAAAATAAATTATTATTAATTAAATTTTGTCAAATCAACAAATTACACTTCACAATTTAACTGTCACGTCATTTCCAAACTTGAGAGACCAAAAGTGTATTTTGCCAAAATTTTTAAATCCTTAATCCCCCATCCCATCCTACTTCATATATTATAGGGCCATTGTTAACTTTTCCAACAATACCATATCTAACTAATGACGTTAAAAAAATGCTTCTTGGAAGGAAACATAAGAGTTATTTGAGTGTTTAGTTTTAATTTGCTTATGTTTTGTTTTTAACCTAACAAATAATCCTTGTCTGTTTTGCAGCCCCCTTTAGCGTGGGTAGTCAATCATACTCAACAGTGGAAGTCTCTTCAATTAAGGGAAGTACCGTTACCATTTTGCATCTTAATTGCTTATTTAAATATTGAGGGTAGGGGGATGGACTTAGTTGTTGAGCTTATTGATTATATTTTTGACTAATTTGTTTGGGATTGGGCTTTAATTCGAAATTTTTGTCTTAATTGACACTACATGTTGTAAGTTTTTGCATGCGAATTGGTGATGAAATTCTATGGTATGTGCTTTTCAGTGGATTGGTTTTGCATTTAGGTATGGAATTTGAGCATGCCAAAATCAAGGTGAAATTAAAATTGTTTTGAGATTTTTGCCAATCTTGAGCCCTTAGCCTAGTGTCGATGAGTTGAAAATTTGGAGGAGTATTATGTTCTCTGGAAGTTTGTTGTCACTCCGATAGGCTTAAGAGGCTTGGTTTGTAAGTGAGCTTCATTGAGTGATCAAGCTAGTGTAGGGGGAAGATGAATGGAGGAGAGCATAATATTACTCCAAATTAGTAAACGAGTCATGCCAATTTTCAGCACTTACCCTAGTGTCGATGAGTTGAAAATTTGGAGGAGTATTATGTTCTTTAGAAGTTTGTTGTCACTCCGATAGGCTTAAGGCTTGGTTTGTAAGTGAGCTTTATTGAGTGATCAAGCCAGTGTAAGGGGAAGATGAATGGAGGAGAGCATAATATTACTCCAAATTAGTAAACGAGTCATGCCAATTTTCAGCACTTAGCCTAGTGTCGATGAGTTGAAAATTTGGAGGAGTCTTATGTTCTCTGGAAGTTTGTTGTCATCTCAAAATTAGTAAGCTTAAGAGGCTTGGTTTGTAAGTCATGTTCTTTTGTTGTCATTGAGTGAGCTTCAGAGTGATCAAGCCAGGTGTAGGGGAAGATGAATGGAGGAGAGCATAATATTACTCCAAATTAGTAAACGAGTCATGCCAATTTTCAGCACTTAGCCTAGTGTCGACGAGTTGAAAATTTGGAGGAGTATTATGTTCTTTAGAAGTTTGTTGTCACCCTGATAGGCTTAAGGTTTGGTTTGTAAGTGAGCTTTATTGAGTGATCAAGCCGGTGTGTAGGGGAAGATAAATGGAGGAGAGCATAATATTACTCCAAATTAGTAAACGAGTCATGCCAATTTTCAAAGACTTAGCCTAGTGTCGATGAGTTGAAAATTTGGAGGAGTCTTATGTTCTCTGGAAGTTTGTTGTCACTCGATAGGCTTAAGAGGCTTAGTTTGTAAGTCAGCTTCATTGAGTGATCAAGCCAGTGTAGGGGGAAGATGAATGGAGGAGAGCATAATATTACTCCAAATTAGTAAACGAGTCATGCCAATTTTAAGCACTTAGCCTAGTGTCGATGAGTTGAAAATTTGGAGGAGTATTATGTTCTTTAGAAGTTTGTTGTCACTCCATATAGGCTTAAGGCTTGGTTTGTAAGTGAGCTTTATTGAGTGAGGCTTGGTTTGTAAGTGAGCTTTATTGAGTGATCAAGCCAAGACTTGTAGGGGAAGATAAATGGAGGAGAGCATAATATTACTCCAAGTTAGTAAGCGATTGAGTCATGCCAATTTTAAACACATAGCCTAGTGTCAATGAGTTGAAAATTTGAGGACAAAGGGGATGCTCAACAGTGGAGGTCTCTTCAATTCAACGAAAAACCGTTGCCATTTTGCATTTTAATTGCTTATTTAAAATTTTAGGGCAGGGGGATGGACTTAGTTGTTGAGCTTATTGATTATATTTTTGACTAATTTGTTTGGAATTGGGCTTTAATTGGAATTTTTTGTCTTAATTGACACTACATGTTGTAAGTTTTGCATGCGAAATGGTGATGAAATTCTATGGTATGTGCTTTTTTGAAAGGGATTGGTTTTGCATTTAGGTATGGAATTTGAGCATGCCAAAATCAAGGTGAAATTAAAATTGTTTTGAGATTTTTTCCAATCTTGAGCCCTTAGCCTAGTGTCGATGAGTTGAAAATTTGGTGGAGTATTATGTTCTCTGGAAGTTTGTTGTCACTCTGATAGGCTTAAGAGGCTTGGTTTGTAAGTCAGCTTCATTGAGTGATCAAGCCAGTGTAGGGGAAAGATGAATGAAGGAGAGCATAATATTTCTCCAAATTAGTAAACGAGTCATGCCAATTTTCAGCACTTAGCCTAGTGTCGATGAGTTGAAAATTTGGAGGAGTCTTATGTTCTCTGAAGTTTGTTGTCACTCCGATAGGCTTAAGAGGCTTGGTTTTTAAGTGAGTTTCATTGAGTGATCAAGTCAAGTGTAGGGGAAGATGAATGGAGGAGAGCATAATATTACTCCAAATTAGTAAACGAGTCATGCCAATTTTCAAAGACTTAGCCTAGTGTCGATGAGTTGAAAATTTGGAGGAGTCTTATGTTCTCTGGAAGTTTGTTGTCACTCAGATAGGCTTAAAGAGGCTTGGTTTGTAAGTCACTTCATTGAGTGATCAAGCCAAAGGTTGTAGGGGAAGATGAATGGAGGAGAGCATAATATTACTCCAAATTAGTAAGCGAGTCATGCCAATTTTCAACACTTAGCCTAGTGTCGATGAGTTGAAAAATTTGGAGGAGTATTATGTTCTTTAGAAGTTTGTTGTCACCCCGATAGGCTTAAGGCTTGGTTTGTAAGTGAGCTTTATTGAGTGATCAAGCCAATGTAGGGGAAGATAAATGGAGGAGAGCATAATATTACTCCAAATTAGTAAGCGAGTCATGCCAATTTTAAACACATAGCCTAGTGTCGATGAGTTGAAAATTTGGAGGAGTCTTATGTTCTCTGAAGTTTGTTGTCACTCTGATAGGCTTAAGGGATGTTTGTAAATTGACTTCATTGAGTCTCAAGCAATTCAAGATGAATGGAGGAGTACATAATATTACTCCAAATTAGTAAACGAGTCATGCCAATTTTCAGCACTTAGCCTAGTGTCGATGAGTTGAAAATTTGGAGGAGTATTATGTTCTTTAGAAGTTTGTTGTCACTCTGATAGGCTTAAGGCTTGGTTTGTAAGTGAGCTTTATTGAGTGATCAAGCCAGTGTAGGGGGAAGATAAATGGAGGAGAGCATAATATTACTCCAAGTTAGTAAACGAGTCATGCCAATTTTAAACACATAGCCTAGTGTCAATGAGTTGAAAATTTGAGGACAAAGGGGATGCTCAACAGTGGAGGTCTCTTCAATTCAGCGAAATACCGTTACCATTTTGCATTTTAATTGCTTATTTAAATATTAAGGGCGGGGGATGGACTTAGTTGTTGAGCTTATTGATTATATTTTTGACTAATTTGTTTGGAATTGGGCTTTAATTGGAAATTTTTGTCTTAATTGATACTACATGTTGTAAGTTTTTGCATGCAAAATGGTGATGAAATTCTATGGTATGTGCTTTTCAGTGGATTGGTTTTGCATTTAGGTATGGAATTTGAGCATGCCAAAATCAAGGTGAAATTAAAATTGTTTTGAGATTTTTGCCAATCTTGAGCCCTTAGCCTAGTGTCGATGAGTTGAAAATTTGGTGGAGTATTATGTTCTCTGGAAGTTTGTTGTCACTCCGATAGGCTTAAGAGGCTTGGTTTGTAAGTGAGCTTCATTGAGTGATCAAGCCAGTGTAGGGGGAAGATGAATGAAGGAGAGCATAATATTTCTCCAAATTAGTAAACGAGTCATGCCAATTTTCAGCACTTAGCCTAGTGTCGATGAGTTGAAAATTTGGAGGAGTCTTATGTTCTCTGGAAGTTTGTTGTCACTCCGATAGGCTTAAGAGGCTTGGTTTTTAAGTGAGTTTCATTGAGTGATCAAGCCAGTGTAGGGGGAAGATGAATGGAGGAGAGCATAATATTACTCCAAATTAGTAAACGAGTCATGCCAATTTTCAGCACTTAGCCTAGTGTCGATGAGTTGAAAATTTGGAGGAGTCTTATGTTCTCTGGAAGTTTGTTGTCACTCCGATAGGCTTAAGAGGCTTGGTTTGTAAGTCAGCTTCATTGAGTGATCAAGCCAGTGTAGGGGGAAGATGAATGGAGGAGAGCATAATATTACTCCAAATTAGTAAACGAGTCATGCCAATTTTCAACACTTAGCCTAGTGTCGATGAGTTGAAAATTTGGAGGAGTATTATGTTCTTTAGAAGTTTGTTGTCACTCCGATAGGCTTAAGGCTTGGTTTGTAAGTGAGGTTTATTGAGTGATCAAGCCAGTGTAGGGGGAAGATAAATGGAGGAGAGCATAATATTACTCCAAGTTAGTAAACGAGTCATGCCAATTTTAAACACATAGCCTAGTGTCAATGAGTTGAAAATTTGAGGACAAAGGGGATGCTCAACAGTGGAGGTCTCTTCAATTCAGCGAAATACCGTTACCATTTTGCATTTTAATTGCTTATTTAAATATTAAGGGCAGGGGGTGGACTTAGTTGTTGAGCTTATTGATTATATTTTTGACTAATTTGTTTGGAATTGGGCTTTAATTGGAAATTTTTGTCTTAATTGACACTACATGTTGTAAGTTTTTGCATGCGAAATGGTGATGAAATTCTATGGTATGTGCTTTTCAGTGGATTGGTTTTGCATTTAGGTATGGAATTTGAGCATGCCAAAATCAAGGTGAAATTAAAATTGTTTTGAGATTTTTGCCAATCTTGAGCCCTTAGCCTAGTGTCGATGAGTTGAAAATTTGGTGGAGTATTATGTTCTCTGGAAGTTTGTTGTCACTCCGATAGGCTTAAGAGGCTTGGTTTGTAAGTCAGCTTCATTGAGTGATCAAGCCAGTGTAGGGGGGAAGATGAATGAAGGAGAGCATAATATTTCTCCAAATTAGTAAACGAGTCATGCCAATTTTCAGCACTTAGCCTAGTGTCGATGAGTTGAAAATTTGGAGGAGTCTTATGTTCTCTGGAAGTTTGTTGTCACTCCGATAGGCTTAAGAGGCTTGGTTTTTAAGTGAGTTTCATTGAGTGATCAAGCCAAAGGTAGGGGAAGATGAATGGAGGAGAGCATAATATTACTCCAAATTAGTAAACGAGTCATGCCAATTTTCAACACTTAGCCTAGTGTCGACGAGTTGAAAATTTGGAGGAGTATTATGTTCTTTAGAAGTTTGTTGTCACTCCGATAGGCTTAAGGCTTGGTTTGTAAGTGAGGTTTATTGAGTGATCAAGCCAGTGTAGGGGAAGATAAATGGAGGAGAGCATAATATTACTCCAAGTTAGTAAACGAGTCATGCCAATTTTAAACACATAGCCTAGTGTCAATGAGTTGAAAATTTGAGGACAAAGGGGATGCTCAACAGTGGAGGTCTCTTCAATTCAGCGAAATACCGTTACCATTTTGCATTTTAATTGCTTATTTAAATATTAAGGGCGGGGGATGGACTTAGTTGTTGAGCTTATTGATTATATTTTTGACTAATTTGTTTGGGATTGGGCTTTAATTGGAAATTTTTGTCTTAATTGACACTACATGTTGTAAGTTTTTGCATGCGAAATGGTGATGAAATTCTATGGTATGTGCTTTTCAGTGGATTGGTTTTGCATTTAGGTATGGAATTTGAGCATGCCAAAATCAAGGTGAAATTAAAATTGTTTTGAGATTTTTGCCAATCTTGAGCCCTTAGCCTAGTGTGGATGAGTTGAAAATTTGGTGGAGTATTATGTTCTCTGGAAGTTTGTTGTCACTCCGATAGGCTTAAGAGGCTTGGTTTGTAAGTGAGTTTCATTGAGTGATCAAGCCGGTGTAGGGGAAGATGAATGAAGGAGAGCATAATATTTCTCCAAATTAGTAAACGAGTCATGCCAATTTTCAAAGACTTAGCCTAGTGTCGATGAGTTGAAAATTTGGAGGAGTCTTATGTTCTCTGGAAGTTTGTTGTCACTCTGATAGGCTTAAGAGGCTTGGTTTGTAAGTCAGCTTCATTGGGTGATCAAGCCAGTGTAGGGGGAAGATGAATGGAGGAGAGCATAATATTACTCCAAATTAGTAAACGAGTCATGCCAATTTTCAGCACTTAGCCTAGTGTCGATGAGTTGAAAATTTGGAGGAGTATTATGTTCTTTAGAAGTTTGTTGTCACTCTGATAGGCTTAAGGCTTGGTTTGTAAGTGAGCTTTATTGAGTGATCAAGCCAGTGTAGGGGGAAGATAAATGGAGGAGAGCATAATATTACTCCAAGTTAGTAAACGAGTCATGCCAATTTTAAACACATAGCCTAGTGTCAATGAGTTGAAAATTTGAGGACAAAGGGATGCTCAACGATTGGAGGTCTCTTCAATTCAAATGAAATGCTCATTACCATTTTGCATTTTAATTGCTTATTTAAATATTGAGGGTAGGGGGATGGACTTAGTTGTTGATCTTATTGATTATATTTTTGACTAATTTGTTTGGAATTGGGCTTTAATTGGATTTTTTTGTCTTAATTGACACTACATGTTGTAAGTTTTTGCATGCGAAATGGTGATGAAATTCTATGGTATGTGCTTTTGAGTGGATTGGTTTTGCATTTAGGTATCGAATTTGAGCATGCCAAAATCAAGGTGAAATTAAAATTGTTTTGAGAGTTTGCCAATCTTGAGCCCTTAGCCTAGTGTCGATGAGTTGAAAATTTGGAGGAGTATTATGTTCTCTGGAAGTTTGTTGTCACTCTGATAGGCTTAAGAGGCTTGGTTTGTAAGTGAGTTTCATTGAGTGATCAAGCCAGTGTAGGGGGAAGATGAATGGAGGAGAGCATAATATTACTCCAAATTAGTAAACGAGTCATGCCAATTTTCAGCACATACCCTAGTGTCGATGAGTTAAAATTTGGAGGAGTATTATGTTCTTTAGAAGTTTGTTGTCACTCCGATAGGCTTAAGGCTTGGTTTGTAAGTGAGCTTTATTGAGTGATCAAGCCAGTGTAGGGGGAAGATAAATGGAGGAGAGCATAATATTACTCCAAGTTAGTAAACGAGTCATGCCAATTTTAAACACATAGCCTAGTGTCAATGAGTTGAAAATTTGATGACAAAGGGGATGCTCAACAGTGGAGGTCTCTTAAATTCAACGAAAAACTGTTACCATTTTGCATTTTAATTGCTTATTTAAAAATTGAGGGCAGGGGGATGTACTTAGTTGTTGAGCTTATTGATTATATTTTTGACTAATTTGTTTGGAATTGGGCTTTAATTGGAAATTTTTGTCTTCATTGACACTACATGTTGTAAGTTTTTGCATGCGAAATGGTTATGAAATTCTATGGTATGTGCTTTTCAGTGGATTGGTTTTGCATTTAGGTATCGAATTTGAGCATGCCAAAATCAAGGTGAAATTAAAATTGTTTTGAGATTTTGCCAATCTTGAGCCCTTAGCCTAGTGTCGATGAGTTGAAAATTTGGAGGAGTATTATGTTCTCTGGAAGTTTGTTGTCACTCCGATAGGCTTAAGAGGCTTGGTTTGTAAGTGAGTTTCATTGAATGATCAAACTAGTGTAGGGGGAAGATGAATGGAGGAGAGCATAATATTACTCCAAATTAGTAAACGAGTCATGCCAATTTTTAGCACTTAGCCTAGTGTCGATGATTTGAAAATTTGGAGGAGTCTTATGTTCTTTGGAAGTTTGTTGTCACTCCAATAGGCTTAAGAGGCTAGG
The DNA here is from genome assembly GCA_036507285.1 of Trichosanthes cucumerina. Lineage (NCBI taxonomy): Eukaryota > Viridiplantae > Streptophyta > Magnoliopsida > Cucurbitales > Cucurbitaceae > Trichosanthes > Trichosanthes cucumerina. Next base: position 43,367,358 of record CM071835.1, read on the forward strand.
TTTGTAAGTGAGCTTCATTGAGTGATCAAGCCAGTTTAGGGGAAGATGAATGGAGGAGAGCATAATATTACTCAAAATTAGTAAACGAGTCATACCAATTTTCAGCACTTAGCCTAGTGTCGATGAGTTTAAAATTTGGAGGAGTATTATGTTCTCTAGAAGTTTGTTGTCACTCCGATAGGCTTAAGGCTTGGTTTGTAAGTGCGCTTTGTTGAGTGATGAAGCCAGTATAGGAGGAAGATAAATGGAGGAGAGCATAATATTACTCCAAATTATTAAACGAGTCATGCCAATTTTCAGCACTTAGCCTATTGTCGAAGAGTTGAAAATTTGGAGGAGTCTTATGTTCTCTGGAAGTTTTTTGTCACTCCAATAGATAGGCTTAAGAGGCTTGGTTTGTAAGTGAGCTTCATTGAGTGATCAAGCCAGTGTAGGGGGAAGATGAATGGAGGAGAACATAATATTACTCCAAATTAGTAAACGAGTCATGCCAATCTTCAGCACTTAGCCTTGTGTCGATGAGTTGAAAATGTGGAGGAGTATTATGTTCTCTGGAAGTTTTTTGTCACTCCGATAGGCTTAAGAGGCTTGGTTTGTAAGTGAGCTTCATTGAGTGATCAAGCCAGTGTAGGGGGAAAATGAATGGAGGAGAGTATAATATTCCTCCAAATTAGTAAACGAGTCATGCCAATTTCAGCACTTAGCCTAGTATCGATGATGGAAAGAAGCCCACCTCACACTCGACCTAATCAACCCATCGTCTCAGCCTCCCTTGGTCACGATTCAACCTCAAAAGTTTGCACTTGCCCGTATTAATAATAATTTGCAACCCAGAGATGGATTTGAAAAAGGCTAAGAAATTATTTCGAGTGTCATTCGCAAACTGAAGATGAGATACAGTTAAATTATCCTTGTCTATCCTGAATCCTTAAAAAATGGCGATATTTTTGCACCAAGTTGATTTAGCTCTGACCTTCATTGCTAAAGCTTCTCCTAAACTCAATGATAACCTAAATGTTCTAACAGGTGGCAGTGCTATAGAGGGTGTTATGTTGTTGTATTTAGTTTTACTAACTTCAAATCTTTTTCTATTTTGGTGCAGTGGTCTAAGAGAGAACAAAGGAGATGAAAATGTGAAAGAAGATTGAGATCGAGGTGAGTGAAGAGATTGATTTTTTATTGTATGCTCTATATCTAGTTATTCGTAGGGGTGTACACGGGTTGGGTTGGGTTGAAGGGTTTTTTGGAACCAACTTGAAAATTCGGGTTGGTCGGGTTGACAACCCAACCCTATATTTTCGAACCAACCCGAATTACCCGATTAAGGGTTGCAACCCAACCCAATCCAACCCTATATTTTCGGGTTGGGTTGGGTCATCGGGTTGATTTTTTTATTTTTTTTAATTATTTAAAATAATTTTTTTAATTTATAACTAAAATCACATAAAATTCAATTATCAAACTTGAAAGTTCATAACATTTTAATATTTGTTAGAATCTTAGAAGAAAAATATTAAAATTGACAAATAATTCATTTATAAATATATATAAAAATATAAAAAAAACATAAATTTTGGGTTGGGTCGGTTGGGGGTGGTCAACCCTAGCCTAAGAGGGTCAACTCGAGAATCGACCTGAAAAATTCGATTCTCTAAAATTCTAACCCAACCCAAATCGAAAAAAAACATAACCCAACCCAACCCTTAGGGTTTGGGTTGGGTAGTCCGGGTTGCTCGAGTTATCGGGTTATTTGTACACCCTTAGTTCTTCGTTATATTATTGTTTTATTTTATGTTGTTTGGGCGTTGTTATATCTTTTGGAAAACTATTCTTTCTTCTTCTTTTTCCCAGTATTTTGGCATGAACTACTTACGTATGATAGATGAGATTCTGCAGTTGTATAATTCCATAACAAATATATTGGCTTATTGCACTCTAGATTTCAATAGTAAAAATTGAACCCTTCTACTTTTCATAAATGAAAAATTTTCACCCCTAAATTTCAATCTTGACCCTATTTGACTATTTGGTTTTTGAAATTAGTGCTTGTTTTCTTACCATTTCATTACAATAGTCTTCATCCTCTTAAAGAAATATTTGAATTCCTATGTTGAATTCCAAAAACCAAAACAAATACCAAATACTAAATACGAGCCTAAACCTTGCACATTCCCTCTTTCCCTTTATAAGTGAAAATTCTGGATCCAATTCTCTCTTTTCCTTTCACATTCCCTCATCTTTCTTCCCATTTTCCCTCTCTCTCACCTTTCTCTCTCCATTCCCTTCCTCAACAAACTTGTGTCCCAAATAATATCTAGATTTAGTGATGTTATCAAGTGAGAGGAATTTCTTTCATTATCAAAAGATGATCCAAATACAAAAGAATGTTTCCCTTTTATAGGGTTGCGAAGGTTGAAAAAATTCTAACTAACCTGTCTTAAAAGTCCAATTACCGGTAGAACAAAGTTTATAAAAGAATTTAAGCCTTTCTATAAAAATGTAAATAGAAGTTGCAACCCTAGAAATAAGTAAACTATTAGATTATATGAGGTTCCATCTCAAACCAATTGACAATAGGTGGAGTAGCCAAAATATCTTGTATATTGAGGTTTCTCTCCATTTTTCCAATGTAGGATCCTCAACCCCTCAAAATGGTTCACCATTCTTTTGGGTTCACCATTCTTGGATAGGATCTCAATTTCAATTTTTTTTTTGACTGAATGACCATTTGGGCTTAATGAGCTCTGATACCATATTAGATTATATGGGCTACCATCTCAAAACTATACGCAAACTCCGATAATAAGCGACTCCAAACCCCACGCGCGAAGTCACACTCCCAAGAGATGTGGTTCAAATCCTCAGCAACACTCCTACACTGAATACAACAAAAAGGGCCCACCAAGAGGGTACCTCTAACTTGAATCCGGTCTATGGTATTAATCCAACCATGCTAAACCTGCCACATCAAGAACTTAACCTTCTTGGGAACCTTCACCTTCCATAACGAGGACAAAACACCCCGAGGGATTGGGATAAACAAGAGACTTGAAGAAAGACACACAGGAAAAACCTACCGAAGTGCCGGGAAGCCATTAACACACATCAACCCTATTGGGTCTAAGATGAACCTCGAAAAAGAAGAGACAACAACTCAATAACTCAACGTATCCTTATCGGTCAACTCACGATAGAACCCAAACGAAGGAGAGAAAAAACCTATAAAGATAGATGAATAATTGTCTAGCTGTAGGATAGATGCCACAAATTGGATTTTCAAACTGGATAAGTGATACTACTGGGGAAAAGCTAAACAAAGGGGACGACCCCCCAACCACTCATCCTCCCAAAATAGAGTTCCCTCCCTATCCCTCACCCCACAATGCACAAACAAAGAGAACACGGAACACAAAATAGACCTCTTTCCAAGGGTTTCTACAGATGCCACACCCTACCAAATCCCACTCGGAGGATGAGGACCATATTTACTAACAATAACTTTATGCCACAAGGTACTGGCTTTGTGATAGAAACGCCAAAGCCACTTAGCCAACAGGGCCTAATTCCTAACCTGAATGTTGCCAATGCCTAATCCTCCAAGGTCAACTGGCCTCGAGGCAACCTCCCACCTAACAAGATGAGTCCCTTTACCTTCATTCACCCCCTCCCCAAAAAAATCCCTCATAAGCTTTTCCACGACCTTACTCACCTTGCCCAACATGTGAAAGAGGGACAAAAAATGCAAAGGAATCCCACTTAGAATTAAGACGAAGGAAAACTACCCACCTCACATCCAACAAATGAGGTCCATCTAGCCAACTTTCCTTGATTGCTATGGATTCCAAAAATTTGACACTTTCTCCTATTAATACTAAGCCCTGACAAAGCCTCAAAGAACCAGAGAAGTTGATTCAAATTCAGAAAGGAATTCTCCCTAGCAGATCAAAAGAACAAAGTATCATCCGCAAACTGAAGATGAGAAAGGGATACTTCATCTCTCCGTATCTAAAAGCCCTGGATGATATTTGCCTCCACCCCTTTAGACACTAATTTGCTCAGAGTGTCCACCACCACCAAATAAAAGAAAAGGGGATAAGGAGTCTCCCAGCCTAAGAACCCTAGAAGCTTTAATCTTCCCCCTAAGCTTGCCATTGACCAAGATGGAATAATTCACTGTCTTAACACAGGTTCACATTCAAGATCTCCATTTATACTCGAAACCTTTTTTTTGGCAAGAACCTTATCCAAGAAAGCCCAATCCACACGATCATAGGGCTTCTCGAAATCAATCTTAAACATAATCTCCTCCTTATTTGTTGATATGTAATCCTCAATCGCCTCATTAGCTATCAGGACCTGATCTACCAACTGACGATGCCCAATAAAGGCCCCTTGAGTTTTAGAGATTGTTGAGGGAAGAACTCTCTCAACCTATTAGCCAGGACCTTAGCAATGATCTTATAGACACTGGTCACTAAACTTATCGGTCTAAAGTCCTTCACACTCATAACCTTATCCTTCTCAGAAATAAGACAAACAAAGATTTCACCCAATGACTTGTCAAGAATTCCTTTCTCAAAGAACTCCTAAACACTTTCCACAAATCCTCCTTAATCATGTCCCAATTAGCTTGGAAAAGGCTAAAGAAAAACCATCTGGAGCCTTAATCCCATCACACCTGAAACACAACTTTCCTAATCTCCTCAAGAGAAATGGGCGAATCTAAAAAATCCTTATCTTCGAAGGAAATAGGGCACCAATCTAACCCTTCCACAAATGGTCTAGGACCCACCCCCCATAACCATACAACGAGTAGAAAAAGGATAGGATCTCCTCTTCAATCTCTCTATCGTCTTTTAACCAAACCCCCTCCCTGTTCTCAAGGGCACTAATGAAATTTATTCTTTCCTCCAACTGACCAACCTATGGAATAAGCCAAATTACAATCCTCTTCCTTAGCCCACCTAACTTTACCTTCTGACTCAAACAAACACTCTCCTTATTCAATAACTCAAAGTTTGACAAAAGCTTCAACCTCCTCCTTCACAGACTCACTCCTCCTAATGCCCCTTTATTCTAGAGAATCCAAGAAACGTAACCTTTTCAAGTGTTCTTCTTAAGCCGACCCCCCCTTTTTTTGTCTCTTCTCTCTCCTCTCGCGAACCAACCCTAGCATCTTCGTTGCCAGTTTTCGTCTACTCGCCGTCGTTTTTCCAGCGGTTTCTCCGACCGCCTCTCATCCTTCTGACCTCCGTACCCTTTTCTTCCCCCCATCTAGGTCGCCTTTTCCGTTAACCCTGGTTGTTTCCAGTTGCCTGACGACCTTCGCCGTTCTCTTAGCGATTTTCTTAGGATCTCATAACCATTGCCCCCGACACCCCCTTCTGGTCTCCGACCGTCCTTCTCTCTTTTCCGGTTGACCCTCGTGTGCGTCCCTTTTGCGTGGGTCCACCCTTTCTCGTCTTCCCTCTTTTGTCTCTGTCATCCCACTTCTCTTTTCTTTTTCCCTTTTCGTGCCCTCCCGGCTTCCCCTTCTCGTCTCTGACATCTCTTCTTTCTTCTCCAGTAGTTTCCTTTTTCATCTCGGGGTCTTGAATTCTTGGCTTTGTTTGCCGTTTCTTTGTTTTCAGAGGTTTAAGTTGGCTGTTTAAATGAGGCGCTTTAGTTGTTGTGTGGGAAATAGTTTCTTCTGGATTTGGTGTGATGAATCGGTTATCCTTCTTCAAGATGGTTTAAGCGATTCAGTGGTTTCGTTGTTCCTCGTTCATGTTCGTTGGTTTCTGGATTCCTTCACGGTGATTGCTGTAAATTCTTCTTACTTTGTTCGAAGGAAATTCAGGGATGTTGTCGCAACTTTGGGGTTATTCGAGGTGTGTTCTTATGTAGGCTGGGATGCGGTTGGAAGTGTGTGGCCCCCTGGGCGGCAAACAATCTTTTCGTGTACCTTTGGGGAGGTTTTTGAATGGTTGGAAAGTCTTCAAGGATATGCTTGGCGACTTCATTGATGCTTTGGAGGATGTTGGAGCTACAAAGTCTTGTTGTCCTAATCCTTGTTGTGTAGTGGCATGTTTCGCTAGTTCTAAGGGGAAGCGTCTTTTGGTTAAAGAAAGCGGTGGGGAAGCTTTGTTTGATGGGAAGGATAAGACGTTACAGGGGTCCTTTTCCAATATGGTGGAAAGGCATTGGGTTCGAAAGCCTTGTGAGGTAGTGGATATTGACTTTTCAAGAATCTTGGTGGTGACTCGTTTGTTTGCGCACATCCCTTGGTCGATTGTCAAGAAAGGGTTGGATGCTCATTTTCGGATGGAGTTTCAAATCAATCCGTACATGGTTGATAAAGCCCTTCTCTTGGTTGATAGTAGTGTGGGTGGGGACTCTTTTTTTACGACATTGGCAAATGGAGAGTGATTAGTAATCTTCATTTGAAAGTTGAGAGATTGTCGGATAGTCTTCATAGTTTCCCAGAAGTGATTGGGGGGTATGGAGGTTGGTTAGAGATTAAGAATTTGCCTTTAAAGGTTTGGAAAAGGAAGGCCTTCGAATTAATTGGCTCTCATTTTGGGGGTTTGGAGGATATTTTTTTAGATACCTTGAACTATCTCGATCTCTTGGGGGCTAGAATTATGATGGTTCAGAACTTATATGAGTTCCTCCCACGTCAATTAACGTGGTTGATCCGCTTCTTGGAGAGTTTTCTTTGAACTTTGGTGATGTGGAGTGTGTGGATCCTCCTTCCTTATTATCGGGATCCCTGACTTTAAAGGATGTCTCAAATCTAGTAGATTTAGCTTGGATTTCTCTGGTTATGCAGGATGAGATTGGGCTTAACCAATTCTCTACCCCTGCTGTCGATATCTCTTCCTCACAAATTTGTTTAAATCGAATGGTGGTGGAGGCCATGGGGAGGTGGAGGGTGATCCTGTGGAGGCTTTAGAGGATCCTTTTGGAAGATGATCCTTTGGTGTGATTCGAATGGTTGAAACTTGAGGCTCTAGAGACTTGTGGGGGCAAAATGTAACAATAGAGTAATTTTAGAACTAATTATAAAAAACAGCACTTTACAAAACTATTTACGAAATGGGGCGCTTTTTTGTCTTATAGGAATGCGTCTCTTCGAGAGGCGAATACATTATTTAGTCATTATTGGGGTTTTAATTATTTATAATTAAAATATTAACTACTTTTTATTTTTTAAATTATTTTTCATATATTCTCAAATCATTTGTTTTTTTGTTAATTTGAATTATTTAAAAAATTATTTATTAAAAAATACATATATTGTAGTACTACTTATCTATCTCAAAAATTTAGGGATGAAGAAAATTTATCAAATATTATTTTTCTTGTTTAATTGTTATTGTTGTTCTTAATAATCACATAATTTATATACTTAATTGATTACTTTTTATTTGTTTGTTTAGGTTATATGTAGTTGATTTAATCAATGAAAAAAATATGAGAGGTTTTGATACACAAAGTAAAAGAAAATACTGAAATATTAACTATTACATTAATTTAAATGAATTTAACATGCTTGAAATTTACATCATTTAAAAAGTTGCATTGACTCCTCAGTCTTCGTTTTCATCTGAACCATCTCCCTCATTCAAATCTAGAAGTCGATAAATCAAAGTTAAACTTTCCAAACATCTTCTTCCTAATGGAGTCATCTGAGGTAAATTATGCTGAAAAAAACAATAACAAAAGTCAAATAGAATCAAGCTAAATTTATAATTGTACACATCAAATAGTTGCAATAATCTTACCAAATAATGATATGATGCACCTGGTTTCGTGATATACTTCCTACTTATTGCATTATACCATTCATCGTATCCCTGCGCAACATCTATGCCCATATTTATGCCCATATTAATAGGGTGGCCCTGGATAACCAAATTTGCCCTGTTTTCCCATAACCCGATAATATCAGCAAAAAATTCAACCCAATCTCGCTCTTGTCGGCCTCGCAAGTCATATGAGTGCAATCGCATGTCTGTATTACAAGGCATAGGAACATATTGCACACACCCAAATTGTCGCATCACCCGATCTGGGAATAACCACTCAATGACATAGAAACAAATGAGTGGAACTCTAGCTGACCATATGTGATTACCAATGAGACAATTTTGGGGCAAGATATGGAGCAGACGATTATAAGGCTCCCAAATAATCTGTACATATAGTTTCAAAAATGAATCACATACATAATTATAAATTAAACCTATTTGATTAATAACAATACTTGAATGAACTTAAGATACCTGATCAGACTTAATCGTATCTAACATGTATCTATACTGGACCAATACATGAGTTGGTGACCTCGTTACCGAAAATTCATCATTCCATCTACAATGTAATAAGTTCAAATGTTAGTCTAACGTAAGTGAAATATAAATTTAATCATTTAATTTAATAATTTTATTACCGTATTGCCAGCGGTCTGTCTCCCAGTTGATTTTCGTAACGATGTCGTCGTCGAGGAGCCAAAAATGGGAATCGATCCCATGCCCAAACTTGTAAAAGGATTAGAGGCCCACCTAAATCTTTCGCATCGATAACTGCAGCTTTGCATAGTTGTCTATAAAGCCATGCAAGACACCCTGCTCCCCAACTATACATTCCTGCCTCATGCAAATCTGCTAGTAGGGGAAGATACATCAAGTGGACCCGACTGTTTGATTTGTCTGGAAAAATTACACCTCCTATCAAAGATAAGATATATGCACGTGCATATCGTTGGAGGTTCACTTCCTCGACATCCTCAGGTAGATGCTCAAAATTGTTAAACTGATCGGCCAACCAAGGCAAGCTAAGTCGACCACCTTTCAACACATTATCGTTGGTCGTAATCCCCAGAAGTTGTTGACATACATCAGACCAAATGTAGTTGAGGGAACCAGTTAATGCACGCCCATCAATAGGGAGTCCAAATTGGATGGCTACATCCTGCAGTGTGATCGTACACTCACCATGTGGTAGATGGAAAGTGTGTGTCTCTTGTCGCCAGCGCTCCACCAATGCAGTGAGTAAGTGCCGATCATCTTGAATAAATCCAATGCTTGAAACCCCATAAAATCCGGACGATCGTAAATATGGTATTATGCGTGGGTCTGGTTGTCTAACCAACCTCCTAAGTATGGCTTCTCGACGCCGACAGTGCAATAATCCACCGGAAAAGATGTCTTCCCATGCTAATTGGGATCGATGACTAGCCTGGAGGGGTAGTACAGATTGTTCATACGGTCCTGTCGTAATTTCGTTGTCCATCTAATAGTTTGAAATAAAGAAAAAAAAATTATACATGACCAGAAATTTGAAACATATATAACAACTTTTTATTGACATAATGTAAAAAAAAAAAGCTATATTATGTTGACATAATGTAAATGTTTAGATATTATAAGTCTGCATGATACAAATTATATTTTACATAGAGAACACATTCACAAGCTTGTGCGACTAGGACATTTTCGTCTGTTATGTCCTTCTAATCCGCAAATGCCACAACATTGTGGGACGGTCGGCTCCCTCCAATCCATCTCGTTTAGTATGCGGACGTGCATGGACGACCTTTAGCCCTCATTAATGCCACATTCGGATGAACTTTAGGGAAGTTTGGGTCAGGCCAACAGGATTGATCTGGGATGGATTCAAACTCCGGCGAGTAACACTTCAGGTACGTTTGCATCGTATAACAATCTTCTACAAAGTCCAGGTAGTCCTTGTGAAGCTCCTTACACGCAGCAATGGCGTGCGAGCAAGGAATTCCATAAGTCTGCCATTTGTTGCAACTACATGATCGCTCGCGTAGTTTCACCCGATGTGTTGTTCCACCCTTCAATGTGATTGGATCAACTGCAGTCGTGACATCACATTTTCCCAACCGGTGGTTGTAGACATGAACATGATGGCCATTGGCACGTGCTTCCCAAGGCAATAACATCGCTGTAGCATATCTGGAAATTTGTAGACGAATGAGGATTAACACTAGCACAAAACTAATAATAGTTTACAGTTGGAAAAATTACCTTGTGATCTTTCTCCCCTTTCTAATAGCAGCTTCTGCTTTGAGACGTCTTTGTGCAAAGTAGGTCACACATCGATAGAAGGTTGATTGGACCAATGCAGTTATAGGTAACCTTCTAGTGCCTTTCAGTACACCATTTATGCATTCGGCCACGTTTGTTGTTAACCACCCATAACGATAACCACCATCATGAGATTGTGTCCATTGCGTAGGATCTAGAGAATTAAAAAAAGTCATACATTCCTTGTTGGCTATCTGGATCTCAAGCATGCTTTTCTCGTATTTCTTCACCCGAAATTGGGACCCTGCACGATACACCATCTTTTTCAAGTATTTATCCTTGTACTTTTTGTTAAAATTACTTGCAACATGTCGCAAGCAAAATCGATGATGTGCGTCGGCCCAACCGTTATCTGGGTCTCGAATTGCAGCGATGATCCCTTTGTGTCTATCTGAAATTAGACACATGTTTGCTCTCTTGTTCACTACCTCATTCCATAAGGTGCGTAAAAACCAACCCCATGTGTCGATTGCTTTATTACGCACAATCGCAAAAAACAATGGGGTAAATGTGACCATTGGAATCAATCGAGTAGCAATCAACAATTTTCCTTATATTTTCCATATAAGTGAGTACCGTCTATCTGGAGCGGGGAATCGACAATACTTGAATCCCTCAATAACAGGTGCAAAAGGACGAGAAAACAACGTGAAATATAACCGTTCGTTGTCCCTTCCGCCTCTTGCAATCTCCACAATATTTTTGATCCGAGATTAGTTATTTCAAGTATGTTGGTCCATTTGGGTAGTAGATTGTATGACTCTTCCCAATCTCCAAAAATGTTAACGATGGACTTTCTTTTTCCATTCCATACTTTAGAATAATTAACATAATATCCATATTTTTCGGGATTATGGCACCGTAATATCTGGGTTTTATTACGGATGGCTCTGTTTTGACGATGCTATAAACTTGGCCGCTATAAGGTTTGAGTCAAGTTGATTGTGATCCTGACTCAACCTTGCATACACACAAAGTGTGAGGACCATTATATTGTGTGATCTCAAATCGTAGTGACGTTTGAGACAACAACCACGAAGTCGCCATGTGCAACCATCGCCATAGTTTGTACACCTCCACGGACCGGACTTTCTTATTCGACTCAATAACCTCAAAATGTTGGTGTAGACGAATGGAGTAACTTTTACGGCATTCTTTAAGTCCATCTTGATTCAAAGATCATACCTTTAAGCAATGAATCAACCCTCTAACTTCTTTTCAATACCTGGTATTAGGCATCGAGTCAATAAAATTCATATCTAATTGAGAAAAAATGGAGGGATGTCATGCACGCCATAACATTCAATGATGTCTCCATCACTATCATCATCATTATCTGTTTTCTACATTTTCATGATTCGTGGCAACATGTGGCTCATTGTCATCTTCTTGAGAATCTTCCAATTCTTCGTTGTTCAATAGTTCGATGAGTGTTTTCGATATTTTGAAGTCTGGGTTATTGTCTACTTGTGGCGATTCAAGAGTCCTTTCAATATATGGTTGAGAAATGTATAATTCTCTTTGTATTTGGGAGGGGCGGAGCAAGGTTCATCATGAACCTAAAATCTACCTCACTCAGTAGTGATATAGGAGAATAAAAGGTAGATCCTGCTATCCCAATCTTCGCCATATCTAAAAATTACCTCTAACCCTTCCGATCTATCTAGCAACAAAGTCGCCTTTGCACAACCCATCCATAAATGGGTTGAACTCCATGTCGCGACTAGCACTCAATTGCATGCATGGACCTATGTCATATTCTACACTACACCGCTGACCCATAGACAATATTTCCATTCATGTAACGGTAAATCCAACAACCTCCATTGTGGTTTGTAAATAACTCTGCTATTAAGAAAAGATTGCATTAGTCCATGGTAGGTATTATTATAGTTTAGGGTTTGATGTTTAGGTATAGAGTTTAGGGTTTTAACATTTTAGGGTTTAGGGTTTAGGATTTTACCGTTTAGGGTTTAGGATTTTAGGGTTTAGGGTTTTAACAATTTAGGGTTTGATATTTAGGGTTTAAAAATGTAGAATTTAGGGTTTAAGATTTTAGGGTTTAGGGTTTAGGATTTTAACAATTTAGGGTTTGGGGTTTAGGGTTTAGCTAGGATTTTAGGGTTTATGGTTTTACCAATTTAGAATTTAGGGTTTAGGGTTTAGGGTTTAGGGTTTAGGGTTTTAACATTTTAGGGTTTAGGGTTTAGGATTTTACCTTTTCGGGTTTAGGATTTTAGCGTTTGGGTTTAGGGTTTTAACAATTTAGGGATTGATATTTAGGGTTTAAGGATGTAGAATTTAGGGTTTAGGATTCTAGGATTTAGGGTTTAGGATTTTAACAATTTAGGGTTTGATATTTAAGGTTCAAGAATGTAGAATTTAGGTTTTAGGGTTTATGGTTTTACCAATTAAGAATTTAGGGTTTAGGTTTTAATAATTTAGGGTTTACGATTTTAGGATTTAGGGTTTAGGATTTTAAAAATTTAGGGTTTAAGAATGTAGAATTTAGGTTATAGGGTTTATGGTTTTAGTAATTTAGAATTTAGGGTTTAGGTTTTAACAATTTAGGGGTCAAGATTTGAGGGTTTAGGGTTTATCAATTTAAAATATGAATGCATCTCATGTTAGATTCATACATAATATCCAATATTCTACCTCCATAATATTACAACAATTTATGCATTTTCTACATAATTTTTGTAACAATTCATGCATATCATACACGTATTTACTAAATTCTACATACATAATATTACAACAATATATGCCTCTTCATAATTTTTCTAACAATTCATACATATCATAAAAATTTACAAAATTATTACAACAATTTATGCATCTCATGCATACATAATTTTGTAACAATTCATGCATATCATACATAATCCATCTCAAAAATCTAAATCCAAACATTTTTTTTTTCAGAAAGTGTGAATGGGGGCATAAATGCATCTCAATTTTTTTTATTCCTTCTATATTTAAATAACTTTAGTCATGTTTCATTAAATATCTTTACAACCTTTCAATCTACAATATAAATTGTTTTATTTTATTGTCGTCACAAGGTATCAAAACAAATCAAAAAATTCAGTGGGTTGGAGGTTTAAAAGTAAATCATGCATTACACGACATTTTTTTCTTAAAAATAAATCATAATAAAATACTTTTTTTTACCAATGAGAATAAACTTCCAGGGTTGGCTTAGATTAAACTTTCCACCAATATTAATTATGAACCTGTAAAACATTAAAAAAAAACCAATAAAAAATCAATCAGTAATTTAAAAAAATAAACATGATAAATATTAATAATATAACTTACTTTTTTTCAAGTGGGAAGAAAAAAATCAGCAAGGAAAATGAAGTTTGGAGTGTTATTTACAAGAGGGTGGGACGTTTTATTACGAGAAAATGAAGAAGAAGATGAAAAGATAGGCAATTTGTGAGAGATAGAAGAGATGATGAGAAGGGTTGGGTGTTTTATTACCCAAAGGAAGAAGAATAATATAGAGGTGGGGAAATCGGTGAGAGAAGAGACTTGTGGAGGTGGGGCTCAATCTGTTTTTGTAGATGATTCTTTAAAGTCTTAGTGAAAGAGGTCGAGTACTTATAAAAACTGCGCTCTTACTCAAAATTTTATAGTCATAGAGGCCAATAAACCTTCTCTTTAAACCTTCTCTTTTCGAGGTGACAACTTTGAAGATTCGAGTTACTAAATTTCCGATCCGAGGGAGGGTTCAGATTTAAGTGGAGGGTCTCTCCAATCATTAGGAGCAAGTGATTAACCTTCAAAATCATAATATTGATATTTCAGAGTGTAGTTTTATCGAGTTTGCTTGCAACCAAGGGATCTGTTATTAAAAGTTTGACTTTGATAGTTTGAATGGTCTGGAGGAGTGGGAGGCGAATTCTTTGGTAAGTCTAAGTAGTCCAGAAGGGGTTTCCCCAAAGCATGCGATGCATTTGGTTGATAGCTCAATTGTTAACTCTACGTGCTTTAACTTAGCCTGGACTTTTAATTCTCCCTGTTCGACTGAAAGTAGCTTGGTAGATGTTAAAGGAATCTTGGATTGTTTGGCTCCTCTTGCAGATCCTCTCATGCCTCCTGAACTAAGTAGTTTTGAGTCATTAATCAAAGCTAGTGGGTTGTAGTTTAGAGAAATTGCCCATTTTTCTGAGGTTGCTTTGACTCATTGATTTTCTCTCGAACAACAGGAGGGGTCTGGGGGACATTTTTAAGGTGTTTGATATGAAGTTTTTTTTTTTTTGGGGTGCGGCTCCAGATTAGCATTGTTGGCTTCTTTTTGTTTTTCGGTTTCAAGTCTTGTTTGGATTTGTGTGTTTGGTTTGGTGGTTGTCCTCAGCAGTCTTTGGTCTTGTAGTTGTGGTTGGCCAGTGTTTGTATGGCTTGTTTGGCTTGTTTTGGATCCAAAGAGAGTCTCGCATTATGAAAAACCTCCCACCAACCATTTGACAACAAAAACCTATCGATTCTACTTTTGTACCTACTAGTAGACTAGAAGAATTTTTCATTATCTAATGGAGAATCAAACAACTCAAATCCTCAATAACCCTATTAAATCACTTCATCGATCTAGTCGCCTTTCACCTTGGGCCTTCTCCAGGAGGATCGTGGACAAAACTAAAGTCCCACAAACACCAACAACGAACACATAACTCAAAAAGAAGATCCACAACTCTTTGCAAAGAGCGCCATAAACCCCTCGAACCCCACCCAACCACCTCCCCAAGAAACTCAAGAAGGAGACCAGAAACCAAGAAAAGGCCTTTCACACACTCAGGGGATCCCAAAACTAACGTCCCACAACAAGATGATCCTCATGAGGCCCCCGCCAACTCCAGAGAGACCCAATCCACCCTCATTCTACCCCATATATTTTTAATAAGAAATATTCTTTTTCCTAAGGTGGCCTAAATGACAATGGGCATCAAAAGGAGAAATGACTTGAAACAAACAACTTTTGGTACTTGAGGATTAAAAATGTAAAGTCCTCCGGTTTATGTCTTTTACCAATAATCTTCTTCGTCACAAGATCCTGAAATAAGCAATAGCCAGGATAGAATAAGAGATAATAATTAAGGTCACGAGTGAGTTTACTAATAGAGATAAAATTAAAGGAAATTTGAGGTAAATGTAGAACAGAGGATAAAGAAAGAAATGAGGTTAGATTTTCTGTGCGAGATCCAAGGACGGACGATTTTGATCCATCTGCCAAAGTAACATTAGCAAGAGATGTAGATGAAGAAAGAATGGAAAACAAATTGGGATTACCTTTCATATGGTCGAGAGCACCGCAGTCTATGACCCATTTGGTAGAATAATAGAGAAGACAATGATTCATGTTACCTGACCCAACAATGGTTGTAATAGGGGTATGTGCAAACGATGAAGAAGATGTTTTTGATGATTTATGGTATTGTTGAAATTTAATAGACTCGACATAGAATTAACAAATGATTTCTTAGATGAACCATGGGTGGGTTGAGGTTGCGCTTGAATCACATTACACATCACTATACCTTTCTTTTCAGTCATAACTATCAAAACAAACCAAGAAATTCAGATTTCAATCCCAAAACCATAACTATTTAACAGAAACCCTAGAATTCCAAAGGGTATTTCTTCAACCAACACTAAACCAAGCACTATATGATTGAAACAAGTACACCACTAGAAAGATCATGCAATTTCGATAAGAATCCAAGGAAAAGAAGTCGACGCCGACGTTTCACACTCCCTCACGTGCTGACGCGTGAAAGTGGCAGCGACAGAACATTGTGGTGACACGTGGTCTTCACACGCTGTTAACCCGATTGAGACCAAATTTTGGGGATCCTCCAATCAGAGGATGGGCTTTCGAAATATAGGGGCGGTGAGAGGGAAAAAAAGGAAAACGGGTAAAATCGGCTTCGGTGGTCACTGATGGCAGTAGTGGAATCCAACTAACTGAGTTCACAAAATCACAAAACCGAGAAAGAAATAAATGGGTTCTAATCTCAAAAACCTAAAATTCTCAAAACTAGGCTCACCAATAAAAACCCCTAATTGACCTAATTCTCTGATAGCATGTTATTGTGAGATAAAAATTGAGAATATTCACTTCATTCTATACAATAGAGTCAAATATATATAGAAATACATGAAAAACCTAAACTAATAAATGTAAAATGACAATAAAGGACAAAAGGTTAATAAGCTTCTAAATATACATATATACTATAGAAAGGCACATTCCTTACCAAGTCGAGTGGTCGAGGGCTAAGGTCCTGACAAACCTCCACCACTTGAGCTTGCCAACGTCCTCGTTGGCTCTATCATCCTTAGGTAATCCTAAATCTCATTTTCAAGTTGCCATAATGTCACATCTCTCTCCAAAGAACCTTCGCCAACCTTTCCATTTCAAGAGAAAAATGTTTCGTCGATTTTTCATTCTCGTACCAATGGTTCTATGGTCCACGATCTCCTCCATTTGTCTATCGAACTATTTTTGAATGACGATTGGAGCCCGCTTTGTTTGCTTGCGGTCACGATCAAGTCTTGTGAAAAAGGCAAGTCTTAAGAAACTTACGTGAAAGCATGGGTGAATGTTCAACCGATCAAGCAATTTCAGATGATAGGCTGCCATTCCTATCCGTTTGGTGACTTCGAATGGGCCATCGTAACTCGACACTTAACTTCTTCCACATCTGAGGGTTAGATTCAAGAGTACCTGGTCGCCTACATTGAACTCCAAAGGCCTTCTTCCTTTATTTGCGTCATGCACGCAACTTTAGGAAGACTATCTGTGGCCATATCTATCATCTCCTGCTGATCTCTAGCAAAATGATAGGCGGTAGGGCACTTACCCCCAATGCATTGCCTCAGAACCTCCTAAGGATAAAGGGGTTGTTGTCTAGTTTCCAACTCCACTGGGCTTTGGCTAGTAGATGGGGACTTGTGAACATTATAACAGAATCTACATCCAGTAAGCCTACCCAATTCTTCTTGCTAGCCGTGGCGTAGTGCCTCAAATATTCTTTCAACAGTGCATTGTTTCGATCTGTTTGGCCATCAGTTTGAGGGTGATTTGCAGTATAGAACTTCATTTATGATCCTAGTGTGTTAAACAAACTAGTCCAAAATCTCCACTTGAACCTAGCATCCCTATCACTAATGACATCTTTCAGATGATCAAAACACTTTCCCACATTTTTAAAGAAGAGTTTTGTCGCCACATTCACCGGACAAACAGGTGGTGTAGGTATGAATACCGCATATTTGGAGAACCTTCCCACCAGCACAAGTATCGAGGAAAATCCGTCCACCTTTGGTAAGCTAACAATGAAAAACCCGATACCCAGGTCTTTTCTGCAACAAGAAGGGTATGTAGCAAGCCAACCTCCTTCCTTCTTTCCGTTTTATCTAGTTGGCATACTAGACACGTCTAGACTTACGCCCCACTGAGTCCCATAATTTCCATAATTATCATTTTAAGAATTGCTAAAGATGACAATATCATCGAGGTACACAACGAAATCATCTAGATATTCGTATAGCACATCGTTCATTAAGTTATAGAAGGTAGTCGAGGCATTAGTCAACCCAAACAACATAATCAAAGATTCATAGGCCCCATATCGGGTTACATAGGTAGTTTTCCCTTCATTCCCACTAGCAATCCTCACTTGTCAGTACCCTAACTTAAGGTCTAACTTGGTGAAGTAAGTGGCCTTAGATAAACGATCGAACAAGTCTGTGGTGTTGGGAATAGGACACTTATTCTTAATCGTTACCTTGTTTAGGGCTTGTAATCCACACACATGCACATAGATCCGTCTTGATTCTTCTAGAACAAGTCTGAGGAACCGTAAGCAGCTTTGGGTGTCCAACAACTTGTCCAACTGCTTCCTAAGCACTTCTAACTCCGAAGGGCCCATCCGATATGGTGCTTTAGATGGGGGCCTTTCATCAAGCTTTAATTCGATCTTGTGGTTGATGGCTCGACGGAGAGGAAGATTTCGGGTAGGTCGGGAGGCATCACATAAGTGAATTTTGCTAAGGATACGTGTCACAACATTCAACACTTCCTTGTACTTATCTGACTTTATCTCGATTAGGGTTGCCACATAAGTAGGAAATCCGCGCCTTACTCCCGTCTTCAGTTGTTGGATAGAAATGAGTTTCTGACCTACATCATCGTCCTCCAATGTGATGCTCGGTGAGTTTTCCTCTTTTTAAAAAAACGAAAAGCAAAAAAAAAGAAAAAGAAAGGGGGCGAAGAATCGGGGAGGGCGAGCGCCTCTCGTCCGTGCTTGCGCTAATCGTTGGTAAGAGAGTTGATTTTTCGATCGACCATGCAATCACCGACAACCTTTGTCGTTTCTTCTCCTCCTTCTTCCGTTTGGGTACTCTCTCTCTTCTATTACTCTCTCTCTCTCTCTCTCTCTCTCTCTCTCTCTCTCTCTCTCTCTTGGTCTCGTCTCGTCTCTATGTCTCCCTCTCGACTCCTTCTCTCTCTATCGGGACTCTGTCTTTCTCTCTTTCTCTCTCTCTCTCTCTCTTTCCTTTTACTCTTTTACTAATGTGGGTTTGTGGTTTTGGTTAACAGAACATTGAGTCGGGGCAAAGATCAGTTGAAGTGCGTTGGTTTTGGTTAGCAGGACAGAGAGTAAGGGAGACTGTCAAAATTCTAACACTCGAGGACTCCATCCGCATAGCAAGTGAGTAAGCTTTCGTATTACCGTCCCTATGTTTTAACTGTGCTTAAGCAGTCACTTGTTGTCCATTGGGTTGAGCACGACTCTTACGGTCAACTGACCTTAGGATTCATTGTGGCTAGGCTAATGAAGAGGCTCATAGGCAACGATAGTGACTTGTTGTGACTTTGGTTTTCTTAGGTGTTGTAGTGTTAGCCTAAGGCAAGAATAGCACACACTCATGTGCCCAACCAAAGGTTCCCTTGTATGCACAGGAGCTCGGGATTGGATCTAGAAGGCCTTGCACACCGTCACGCTATGCGATGCAGAGTAAGTAGTCATTTGGATTTTTCCTTACTCATAAGTGACAAGGTTAGAGGCGAGGATGCATGTGAAACCGGGTTGTTCAATAGCAATGGCATTTGTTGTATGTCTTTGAAGTTTGCGATTGCCTGTTTTGTGATTGGATGCTTGGTTACCCTAACTTGTTTAGATGATGTATGATGGTGTGGCATGTAGTAAGGCAAAGTGAACCTGAGAATGTTTTGTATGCTCCTAAATTTGAAAATTGGTCACTCTATGTTGTTGTGTGGTGCATGTTGATATGGCTCATGGCGAGTGTTTAGGGGGATGCTCGACTGTTGTGATTGGGGTCCTTGAACCTTGAGTAGAGGTGCCTTGATGACTTAGGACATCGAGTTGTGGGTCGTGGGTGTAAGACAAAATAAATTATTTTTTTTTCTTGTTTTCAACACTCATTTTTCTACATACATTAGGGGCACTAATTCTGAACTGGGAGAAATGTCACTTCATGGTTAATGAAGGAGATGTGTTAAGGCACAAAGTGTCAAAATAAGGAATTGGAGTTTATAAGGGAAAGATAGAGATAATGGAGAGGGTAGAGCCTTTAAGAAATGTTAAGGGAGTACGAAGCTTCCTAGGACATACAGGGTTCTACCGTCGTTTCTTAAAGTCTTCTCTAAAATCTCGAAACTTCTTTGTTCCTTATTGGAGATTAATAGACAATTTGAGGTCACAGAGGAATGTCTAAATACTTTTAATGTGTTGAAGGTCACCTTAGTGAGTGCCCCTATCATGTCTTCACCAGATTGGCAGTTGCCAGCTGAGTTGATGTGTGATGCTAGCGATTATGTTGTGGGAGAAATGTTGGGCCAGAGACATGGAAAAGTGATGCATCCTATTTACTATGCAAGTAAAACCTTGAATGAAGCACAAAAGAACTACATCACAACAGAAAATGAGTTGTTGGTAGTAGTTTTTGCTTTTGAAAAGTTTAGATCTTACTTGGTTGGTGCCAAAGTAGTTGTCTACATAGACCATTTTTCTATTAAGTACCTTCTAGCCAAGAAAGATGTTAAACCATGGTTGATAAGATGGGTGTTACTTTTGTAAGAATTCGAAGTGGAAATCAGAGATTAGAAAGGCTTTGAGAATGTGGTTGTTGATCACCTCTCTAGGATTTAGAATTCTCAACCCTTAGCCTCACTACCTGATATCAAAGATTGTTTTCCAGATGAGCAACTTCTTTTAATTACTTAGCTAGCAATATTCTTCCTCAAGAACTGCCCAAGCAACAGTTGAAAAAGTTCTTGCATGATGTTAAGTCCTATTTATGTGATGATTTTTTTTAAACAAGCATTGTGAGGATGAATCATAAGGAGATGTGCGGAAGAGAGTAAGATACCCTATATCTTAGAACATTATCATTCGTCCGCTTATGGAGGTCGTTTTTTAGGCCAAAGGACGGTTGCAAGAGTGTTCTAGTAAGGATATTTCTGGCCATCTTTCTTCCGAGATGCCCACATTTTCAGTAAGACTTGTGATGCATGCTAGAGGAAAGGAAACATTGGACGAAGGGATGAAATGGCCTTGACATATATCCTAGAAGTTGAACTCTTTGATGTATGGGGTATTGACTTCATGGGTCCGTTTCCACCCTCCAAAGGAAATTTTTATATCTTAGTTGCAGTTGATTATGTTTCCAAATGGGTTAAAATCATGCCTTGTCAATCCAATTATCCCAAAACAGTAAGGAGATTTCCGCATAGACATATATTCACTAGATTTGGGACCTCTATACCTAATGACGACATAGAGGATCCATCGACCTATAAACAGGCGATGAAAGATGTGGATCGTGACCAGTGGGTCAAAGCCATGGACCTCGAAATGGAGTCTATGTACTTCAATTCTGTCTGGGTACTTCAATTCTGTCTGGGTACTTCTAGATCAACCAAATGACGTAAAACCAATTGATTGTAAGTGGATCTACAAGAGAAAATGAGACCAAGTCGGTAAAGTACAAACTTTTAAGGCTCGACTTGTGGCAAAGGGTTATTCCAAGAGAGAAGGAGTGGACTATGACGAAACTTTTTCTCCCGTTGCCATGATTAAGTCGATTAGAATACTCTTATCCATCACCCCTTTTTATGACTATGAAATTTGGCAGATGGATGTCAAGACAACCTTTTTAAACAGCGATCTTGAGGAGAGTATCTATATGACTCAACTAGAGGGGTTTATTGCACAAGGTCAAGAACAAAAAGTTTATCAGTTTCAGAAATCCATTTATGGGTTGAGTCAAACTTCTAGATCTTGGAATATAAGATTTTATACTGCGATAAAATCTTATGGTTTTGAACATAATGTTGACAAGCCTTGTGTGTACAAGAATATCGTCAATTCTACTATAGCATTCTTAGTTTTATATGTTGACGACATTCTACTCATTGGGAATGATGTAGGTTACTTGACAGACATCAAGAAATGGCTAGTCACGCAGTTCCAAATGAAAGATTTGGGAGATACACAATATGTTATAGGGATTCAAATTGTTCGGAATCGTAAGAACAGAACACTAGCTATGTCTCAAGCAACTTATATAGACAAAATGTTGTCTAAGTATAAGATGCAAAATTCCAAAAGAGGTATGTTACCTTACAGATATGAAATTCATTTGTCAAAAGAACAATGCCCTAAGACACCTCAAGAGGTTGAGGACATGAGACACATTCTCTATGCTTCCGCAGTTGGGAGTCTGATGTATGTAATATTATGTACTAGAACTGACATATGCTACACAATAGGGATAGTCAGTCGGTATCAGTCCAATCCTGGATATGATCATTGGATTGTCGTTAAGAATATCCTCAAGTATCTTAGGAGAACGAGGAACTACATACTCGTGTATGGTGCTAAAGAAAATCCACATCGGGATCAGTGTTCGTTTTGAATGGAGGAGTAGTAGTGTGGAGAAGTGTGAAGCAAAACTGTATTGCAGACTCCGCAATGGAAGCTGAGTACGTAGCTGCATGTACAACAGCAAAGGAAGCAGTATGGTTGAGGAAATTCTTGAAAGATTTGGAAGTCGTTCCAAATATGCATCTGTCTATCACCCTATATTGTGATAACAGTGGTGCAGTTGCAAACTGAAGAGAACCAAGAAGCCATAAGCGCGACAAGCATATTGAGCGCAAATTCCATCTTATTCGGGAGATTGTACATTGTGGAGACGTTGTAGTGACCCACATATCTTCTGAGCATAACATTGTTGATCCTTTTACAAAGACCCTCATAGCTAAAGTGTTTGAAGGTCACATACAGTCTCTAGGTCTACGAAGCAAGTAAACTAGGACAAGTGGGAAAACATTTGGGCATATGCCCTAGTTTATTGTATTCATATTAATTCATATGTTTCTCACTTAAATTCAACATTGAGATATTTATTGTACTCGTAGTTTATAATTGATAAACATTTTTTTCGTGTTTCTTTTTCGATAAAATTGTTATTGAATTAGTATACTATAATCTTGAATCCAATAAACTAAGGTCTCGAGGCTATTTAATGTAGACTTGAACTTTATGTGATGACATAAAACATGGATCAAGTTCGAGTATATAGCCTGAAATGATCTATAGTATAGGGATAAGGTTGGGTGCCTTATTCTGGTGACACTATGGATGCAACATACTTTGTAGTTAGTACAAAAGATGTGATCCTGAATCGTTCATATAGAGATATGTAAGTGGGGGCATGCTATGCAATGAGTTTGTATAAGACTGAACAACGACTTAGTCACTTTTGCTTTATAACACCGTTTACTACTAACTAATTCAAATTTGATGACCTAGGTAACTCGATCTCAATCCTAAGCTAACTATGAACTTCTGTTTATTCAGGATTATCCTTAGATCTGCATGGGTGAGAGCAGCTCAACAACGTTGGCTCAATAAACCTCCCATTTCAGGGGTAAAACTGGGTAGATAGCTGAGGACATAGGGTGCAAGACGGAATTCACTCCTACCCAACTCTAGGGATAGTAGTTAGGTTGTTCTCTTAAATGTTGACTTTGGAACTAGAACAAGGAGCCTCACCCTCTTATTAGGCTGAGAGGGACTAGATTTGTTGGTTGGACCACAAATCAATTATTTTATAGAGGTTCAGTGGGACTTAAGGAACAAGAAGTGTTCTCGGGGGTAAAACGATATTTTGACCCAACCGAGACCAATACAACCTGTGAAATATTGACTTACTGATTACGGCTATATCAGGTGGACACAAATATATCTATAGTGAGAGGAGTGCAACTACGGGACTTTAGTGAAATGACCTGTTAGTTAACAAATGTTGATTAATTAGGTTAAAGAGTTTGACGGGTTAATCTCGAATTGTTGAAGCCCATGATCTGTAGGTCCATTAGGTCCCCCTACTAGCTCCTATGGATTAAACTTAAAACAGTATGTTGGATTAATTTGAATTGTTCGAATTAGGAAAGGAGTTTTAAACCGACAAGTATATGTGATATAGCTATCGATTTTTTATGACACAATATATTCAAATGTGATTTGAATTTCAAAAATATGAATGCAGATTCATGTTTGGGAGGTCAAAATTATTCAAGACGGTCAAAACCGTAAAAAGTCAAATGGTTGACTTTTTTTGCTCGAGAAAAGTCAAAGCATGACTTTGAGCAAATGGAAAAGACCATTTTACCCTTGACTAGAGTTTGTGGAATTATCCAACTTTTTGTTGGATAATCCCACTAACTTAAGTGGACTATGTGTAAACATTATAGAATGACACATAGCCCACTTTAGTTATGTTTTGTGAGGTGTTGCATTTTTGTGAGTTTTGACATGCATTTGATGCATGTAATTGTTTTATAAATATGTTTGTTTTCAAAACAAAAGGCTCCTTTTGCTGAAGTTTTGAACCTTTTTTTCTTCCTTTCCTCACATAAAGCTTTGAACCTCTCATTCTTCCTTTTCAATCCTTCATTCACCGAGTCCCACAACTCGGTTCTGAGTCTAGAGGATATCGAGGAAGCTCTAGTGGTGGTCCGGTTTGTGTTCGGTTTGTGCTTTGGCAAGGAGATCGTGAAGAAATCAAGCTACAAAGGTTGTACTTTCTTCCCTTTTTAGTTCACTATTTTTTGGCTTGTTTGCATGTTAATTTCTATTAAGTTAGATGCAATTAGAGTGTCATTAGATCATTTTTTCGCTACGTATGTCTCGTCTTCCATCATGTGGTATCAGAGCATGCTTTAATTTCACTCAATTGCATATGGTGGGTTGTTATTTTTCATGTGATGAAATTGTTGGAAGCTAAAATTGGCTCACTGTTTTGGCATCTTTTAGGCTTTATTTTCTTCTTATAATTTGTAATTTGCTCAAGGGTTTTGAGCTTTAATGTATGCCTAAGGAGTCTGTAAAAATTGGGAGTCAATAGAGTTGAAATTAGCTTGCACTGTGTTGTTTGTTTCGAGCGTTTTTTCAGTCATTGCCCGTGTGATGTTGCTGTTGTTTTCAAGCTTGTTCGGGACGGTTCGAAGGGTTGGAGATTGGTTCGGAGCTTGTTTTCAAATTATTATTGTATAATTTAGTTAATTGCTAGTTTAGGATGTCAAAACAGGTCCAATTTTATGTTTTGTTTTCTTTATGCATTATGAATGTGTTTAATTGTTTAAATCTTTATTGTGCATAAAGTATGTCATTTAGATTTAAACTCGCACCATAGGTTAACATGCACATGCATTGAAAGTATGTTATAATGGTTATAATATATATCGTATGCATGTTAAATTTCATGGATTAATGTAAATGTTATATATAATTCATGATTTCTTTAAGTAACTCAATATGGTAATTTATTAATTAATTAATTTAATTTGTTTAATTTAAGTTGATTAAATTAAGTTAATTAAATCTATATTAAATTTTCATTATATAATTGTTATGTAATGAGTGTAGAAGGTATGTTATCGGTTTGTCAATTCTTTTTATAAGTGTTATAAAATCAATTAGACTCCTTAAATTTATAACAAAGATAAAATGCATGCTCACTTACCCGACAAGATCTTGGCAAAAAGTCAAATAAGATGACTAAGGTTGAAAGGTTTTTAAGTTGTCGGTTCACGGAACACCTACCTAAAATTAGACCCATTTACGGTAACACTCTACTAAAGTCCGTAGCTACACTCCCATCACTGTAGGACAAGTTGTGTCCATTGATATAACCAATGTCGATGAGTCGACCCTTCACAGGTTGTTCGTAGACACTGTTGGGTCTAATTATCGTTTTACCCCTGCGTCTACCTCTTGCTCCTTAAGTCTCACTGCTCCTCTAATGAACAACAATGTTGCATGGTCCTACCATAAGCAACACCCCCTCTCGGGCCAATGAGAGGGTGGGTGCCCGTTGTCCAAGCCCTGGAGACAACACTTAAGGGAACAACCGCTCTAGTTTTCCTAAGTCGGGAACGAGTGAATTCGATCTCGCGTAGTTAAGTTCTCAGCTCCCCACGTGGTCTTGTCCCTGAGAAGATAGGCATATTGGATGAGTAACTATGACCACCCTCACCCGTACTAGCCAAAGGACAGACCCCCGTAGATAGGAGTCCGTAACATGCTCAGGATTAAGGTCCAGTCACTATTGGTCATCTACGAAGTTATTAGTCCTATACTGTCAACGGTGTTACATCAGTAGGTCTAATAATTCACGGTTCGGTCTTGTACAATCTCATTGCACAGGATGCCTCCACTCGCATGTCAACTACATGAACGAGTTGGATCACCTCGTTTGTATTTAATACAAAGTGGGTCGCATCCATAGCGTATCCAGGATTAGGTCTCCTATCCATATACTGTAGACCGTTCGGGTCATTAACTCGAACGTGATCCTCCTTGTGTGTCCATTACATACCGTTCAAGTTCTAGTTCTCTCATAATTCAATGACCCTGAAGCTTAGTTTATTGGACAAAGTTTGTAAATATGTGAGAAACAAAGAACTCTTATTTATTTCAATAGTGAATATTACAAACATGTATGAGATTAGGACAACCGAAGGAAAAAAAAATTGTTATAAATAGCAAAGACAACCGAAGGAGAAATAGTTCAAAACATTTTTGATTTCTTGAATTAGTAGCGGTAAAATTTGTAAAATGAATAAAACTTTTGCTAGCAGAAAAAATGAAAAAGAAATTATTTCTAAGAGGAAAAAAAGAAACCGTTTATAGAAAATGATTGGGAAATTGCCAAAAATAGGACAAAAATAGGGGCATAAAAGACATTTAGGATACTTTTTCGTTTCGAAGACTTTTAGGACTTTTTAAGGTGTAAAATTACCATCTTACCCTTTTTAAAAATCCCCAACTTAATTGACCAAATCTTAACTAAATCTAGAATCCCTAATTTTCTAAACATCCATAACCATTCTTTCTCTTCACGCGAACAACGACCAGACGACCAAGCAAACGACCATCCTACTCGAACTGGCGACTACTCGAACCGGCGACCACGAACAAACGAGCAGGAACGACGAGATCTTGTAAAGGAACCAGTGACCATGACCACGAACGACGGCCAACCAGTGACCATGCCAAGTCCATTAGAATACTCTTGTCCATTGTCACGTTTTATGACTATGAAATTTGGCAAATGGATGACAAGACAACCTTTCTTAATGGCAATCTTGATGAGAGTATCTATATGGATCAACCAGAGGGGTTCATAGTTCAGGGTTAAGAGCAAAAGGTTTGCAAGCTTAAACGATCCATCTATGGATTAAAACAAACATCTAGATCCTGGAATATATGATTTGATATTGCGATCAAATCTTATGGCTTTGAACAGAATATTGACGAGCCTTGTGTTTACAAGAAGATAGTCAATACCACTGTAGCTTTCTTAGTTCTATACGTAGACGATATTTTACTCATTGGTAATGATGCAGGATTCCTGACTGGCGTTAAGCAATGGCTAGCGCCCAATTCCAAATGAGAGATTTAGGAGAGGCTCAGTTTGTTCTTGGAATCCAAATTGTTCAGGATCGCAAGAACAAAACGCTAGCATTGTCTCAGACATCTTATATTGACAAAATGTTGGTTAGATATAAGATGCAGAATTCCAAGAAGGGTTCATTACCTTTCAGGCATCGAATTCATTTGTCTAAGGAACAGTGTCCTATGACACCTCAAGAAGTTGAGGATATGAGACGCATTCCCTATGCATCTGCTGTCGGTAGTCTGATGTATGCCATGCTATGTACTCGACCCGACATATGTTATGCAGTGGGAATAGTCAACAAGTAACGGTCTAATCCAGGATATGATCACTGGACTGCCGTTAAGAACATCCTCAAGTATCTTAGGAGAACGAGAGACTATATGCTTGTGTATGGCGCAAAGGATTTGATCCTTGCAGGATACACTGACTCTGATTTTCAGACCGATGTAGATTCGAGTAAATCCACATCAGGATCAGTGTTCACTCTTAACGGAGGAGTTATAGTATGGAGGAGCATAAAGCAAGGTTGTATTGCTGACTCCACCATGAAGGTTGAGTACGTCGCAGCTTGCGAAGCGGCGAAGGAGGTTGTATGGCTTAGGAAGTTCTTGACTGATTTGGAAGTTGTTCCAAATATGAATTTGCCTATCACCCTTTATTGTGATAATAGTGGTGCAGTGGAAAATTCGAAATAACCTAGAAGCCATAAGCGCGTAAAGCACATAGAGCGCAAATACCATCTCATCAAGGAAATTGTGCAACGAGTAGACGTGATCGTTACGCAGATTGCTTCGGAGCACAACATTGATGATCCGTTTACAAAGCCCCTCACGGCTAAATTGTTTGGGGGACACCTAGAGAGTCTAGGACTACGGGTTGTACAGTAGGGCAGTTTTTCTTTGCTCAACATGTTTTACCCCATTGACGATTTAGTCCAAGTGGGAGATTGTTAGGTTTATGCTTGCACCTAAGTCACAAAGGGCCCTTCCCAGCGTTGTCCTCCTATGGACACTGGTATAGTGAAAGCACCTGGGTCTTTCTCTTTACTAGGAATCCTTCTTCTTAGCATGACACTACATTCTTCATTGAAAGACACTACCTTGAACTCCTCAAATCTCTCCCTTTCTGATAGAACATCCTTAAGAAACTTCATATAGTTAGGCATTTATCTTAGGGCATCTACCAAAGGAATGTTGATATGAATTTCCTTGAGAATATCCATAAATTTCTCAAAATGGACTTCATTTTTTTTCTTTTTCTTCAACCTCTGCGGGAAAGGTGGAGGAGGTGGTACGAACTCAGGAGTGGTAGTAGGCATGCATCCAGATGGTTTTGAAGGTTGTGTTCTAGGTAGCTCTTCAATCTCCCCACTCTCTGCTTCATTAGGTTCCATCTGCTCTTCCTTTCTTTCTTCTTCGATTTGCACTGCAGGGTCCTTCTCCTTGTGTTTTTTCTTCTGCTCTCTCCTCAGAACTTAGCTAAAGGTTTTCCACTCCTTAGCTCTATAGCTTGCACTTGCTCCTTCCCTTCCCTTTTTGGTATTTCAGTATCTGAAGGAAGCTTACCTTGAGGCCTAGATCTTATTTCATTAGCAAGTTGACCCAATTGCACTTCAAAGTTTCTCATCGAAGCTTGCTGACTTTGAATAACAGCATCATTCTTAGCAATATATTCCTTCAGCAAACTTTCAAGAGAAGTACCTGGAATATGCTGTGGGGTTGCTACTGCCCTCTGATGTTGGAGCATCGGTTGCTGATTTCCATAGGCCTGCTGATTCTGATGCCCAAAACCTGGTGGGTAATTCACCTTTTGCTGCAATTGAGGGGTTTGAGAGAATTACTTCTTTGACCTCCCCAAGCAAAGTTATGATGATTTCTCCAACCTGGGTTATAGGTATTAGAATAAGGATTGTTCCTTTGATTACTTTGGTTCCCAACATAGTAAACTGAGGCTGGATTACTAGAACAAAATTCAAATGTGTGCCCTTCACCACAATAAACACATGACTCAGTACTTACTACTTGGTTTACCATAGTTGCATTCTGAGCATTAGGGGAAACTTGGGTTGCATTTCCAACAGTTAGATTCTTCAACATGTTGGTCATGGATGCCATTTGTGCATTAAGAACGGTTAAAGCATCTAACTCTAACATTCCTTTGTTCTTTTTGCCTTGGGAGCTCCTTGAATCAGCCCACTGACAGTTGTTTGAGGATATTCTTTCGAGTATCTCAAATGTTTCATTATAGGTCTTTGATAAAAGAGCCCCATTTGCAGAAGCATCAACAACTTGTTTAGTGGTTGTATTCAACCCATTGTAAAATATCTCCATTTGAATACAATGAGGGAGTCCATGATGAGGACACTTCCTAAGCAAGTCCTTAAATCTCTCCCAGGCCTCACTTAAGGATTCATCATCAAACTGCTGAAAAGCCACAATTTCATTTCTAAACTTAGCATTTCTAGTTGGTGGGAAATACTTAATGAGGAATTTTTTTCAGCAAGGGTGTTCCAAAAATCATCTGCCCCAGGAGGAAGTGTATTCAACCATGTCTTGGCTGCATCTCTAAGGGAGTAAGGGAACAAACTCAACCTTAGGGCATCCTTAGGCACTCTTAGCAATATAAAAGAATCACTAACCCCTAGGAAGGATTTTAAATGCAGGTGAGGATCTTCAGATGATAGTCCATGAAATTGTCCTATGGTTTGGAGCATTTGGAACATAACAGGTTTAAGCTCAAACGTTGGGGCTTGGATTTCTGGTCTAATGATCCTTGGATTTAACTCTTCAACCAAGGGATTGGCATAAGTTCTAATAGTTCTCTCCTTGTCATCTACTAAAACAATAACATTGGCAAGAACCATAGCTTGGGGTTCAACTAAAGGTGGTCTAAATCCTCCTTGGTTGTGTGGTTGGTTTCCAGGGTTAATTTGAGGATTATTAGGATCTACAGGACCTCCACGAAAATCTGCAATTTTTTCCTTTTGAATCCTCCTTCTTCTATGAAATGCTCTCTCAGGTTCAGGATCTAAGAAAAATTCTAAACCTTGGAAATCATTCATGCACAATTACAACACCTGAAAAACAAAGAAACACCTTAGTTAAACCTTTCTTTCAGCTCAAAAATCACTAAACACAACTCAAACAAAGTAAAAATCAAACTAATCCCCGGCAACGACGCGAAAAACTTGTTTGCTTAAAAGGGATGTATGAAATTATCAAGGAAACACTCCTAAACTGTGCAAGTATACACAATCTAAGCAGTAAGTGATAAGTAAATTTAATCGTCTCCTCAGGGATTAGTTGTAGAAATTACACAAGGTTGAGTTGAATTTAATGAGTAAAGGGTAACCAACATAAATGAAATGAGTATTGGAATTAGAAATTAAAAGTAACAATTGAAATGCTAAAGTAATGCAGAAGAGAATTAATAACAGAAGGCAAAGAACAACTCAAGTTTAACCAAAAAAAGAAAAGGGGATAGGATTAGGGACGAAATTATGCTTCAAGTAATCTTAATGCTAGAGCTCAAAATCGCACTGAGCTCAAAACAAGATAACTCACTAATCTTTCCAGATTTTCTCGCGATTTAGGCACTTAATTTCCATTAAACACCCTTAATTTAGCTCCTAATTGTTAACACTAGGTGAGTGACTATCCCTAGACTCCTCAATCACCTGAGAGAAGTAAATCTCTTAATCAGAACTAGTGTCATGCCTTGAAATCGGTTTATTCTTCCCTTTCCCAAGTTGGAATAAACAATACTAAGATGAGATGGCCAAACAAACCTTAGTTAAGCAGTAAAATCACAAGGCACAAGAGTGAGATTGCAACAATTTACTCTTTCATTAAAGTTGCATCCACATAAAGTCTCCTAATCCTCACCCCAAGGGTGATTAGTTCATGGTGATAAGAAAAGACGACAATAAAACAGTAAATCTAGTGCTAAACATGCTTAAATGGTCTTAGTTACAATGTAGAAGAGTAAGAGCAAGGGGAACAAAAGAATGAACAGATGGGTGAAGTTCCCAAGTCTTCTTTGGTCCACTCCAGCCTCTTTCCAGAAGGAGAAAGCTTCCCAATTCGGCTCTGCTTGAATTTCGCCTCTTGTCCTTTCTCCCAATCGGGTTCTTTCCTCTTTTCTCTTTCCCACACTCCTCTCCTCCCAAAAAAATGGCCAAAACAAGGCATTTATACCGTATCCACCTCGAATTAAGGGTTGAATAGATAAGGGGCAATGATATGAAGGCCTCTCATTGGCTCACAGCAGCTGATAAGGCAATTTCTATCCAGCTCAATTAATGAATTCTGTCCACGTATGCATTCTGCAAACTGATATCAGAATTGAGCTCCAGCAATCTTTATCCTTCAGCAATTGCACAACAATCTTTATCCTTCAAAGATTTAAGAGAAATATCTGGCGATCACAGGAAATACTCAAACATAACACTTCAGGAAGCAATCTAAAACTTTTCCTAAGTGTTCCTACGTGTGTGTTTAATTAGCCTATGTTCCCTTCATTTTTACTAAGCCCGGATCAACTTTATTAGGCTCTCCATTCAACTTCCCCCTACACTGGTCTTAATTACTAATCTTTGAGTCTCCCCACATTCAAGAATTAAATAACTCTACTCAGTACTTACTCACTTTTTTTTTCTATTTTTTTCTTTTTTATTTTTTTTTGTGCAAGGACACTAGCTTTCACATATCCACTGCAGGGACCCTTACCCAGAGCACTCGCTCAATGAGTGGCTTAACTGATCACAATGAAGGTAGCTCTTTTTGCCCTCACAATTTTTTTTTAGCAAACAAATAACAAAAGCCAACTAATTCACATATTATACAGATCATGCACTTCATATTGTCATTTACCCTATCATGCAGTTTAACTCTCAAATCAGTTCTCAGACCTATCGAGGGGACATCAAACTTCTAAACCTAATAAGTTTGTTCTAAGCATTTCAAAACTACAGGAACACAAGCTATGTGCATAATAATGCAGGAGAACTCAAGAAAATTTTTAAATTAACTCGAATTCATGTCATGCTCTCAAGTTTGAGCAGAATCACAAATATTTCAATTAAATCTCATCCTAAGCTATCATGATCATACTTATGTAAAAGATCAATCAACAATTCAGCATATGCTCAGGACAGTCACAACAATTAAACAACATCTCACCCCCAAACTTAAACTAAAGACAAAGAAAAGAAAAAAATGAAAAAGCTTGGGTTGTCTCCCAAGAAACGCTTTCTTTAACGTCTTTAGCTAGACTGTACTCCCTCAAGGTGTTTCCTTCCTTGCTTGCAGTGCCTGGAGTGATGTGTTCATTTGGCTAATCTGGGTCTCTATGTTCTTTATTGCAGCTCCATGACTTGTCACTATACCGAGATAGATCGTGATCGCATTCTCCACCGTTTGGACCGACTTATTCAATTCACTATGAAGGAGTGCAATGTCTCTTCCAGGGATGGTTTCCTTTCTAATGTAGAAGCATGTCCTATAGGAGGATTCAACACATTTTTGTTGTTAGCATAAGAGAAATTCTCGTGATACCTCAAACCTGGATTGTAATGTGTTGGAAGGTTATTAAGTCCGATTTCCTCCATAGTTGTTGCTTCATTGTTCGTAGTAGTGCACTTGCTCCATAGTAGATTCTCCATTGGGCTGGGAGCATTGAGAGGACATCTCTGTCTATGGTGATCCTGCAAAATTATTCAGAGCATGAGTGAGAGATGTCATGTGAGATCTGAGAGAAGTTACCTCATCTAATTGATACATCCAACTAATGACTTAGATCTGTCATTGTCGGTAGGCCACGGGTAGCTGGCAGTTGACACTTCCTCTAGGAGGGCACGTGCTTCCTCGCACGCTTTACCCATGAAAGCCCCTCCAAAGAAGGCATCTAGAATGGTCCTGGTTTAACCTTCCACTCCATTATAGAACAATTGTACCTGGAGCCAATCTGGGTAGCCATGCTGTGGGCACCTCCTGAGCATGTCCTTGTACCTTTCCCATGCATCGAATAGCTACTCTCCCTCTTGCTGCCTAAATGTTCCAATCTTAGTCCTTAACTTTGCAGCCTAAATGTTCCAATCTTAGTCCTTAACTTTGCAGCCTTCACAGGTGGAAAGAATTTGGTCATGAAGGCTTGGGCCAACTCCTCCCAGGAAGTGATGCTACCTGGGAAGAGACCCTAGCCATTCCTTGGCTCTCTACCTCAAAAAGAAAAGGAAAGAGATGTAAGCAAATACTATCAGCAAAGATACCATTCATTTTAAATATAATGTACCACAGATTTCTAAAAATTTTTGAAGATGAGAGTTGGGATCTTCTGTGGCCAAGCCTCTGAAAGCACCTTCTCTAACCATCTGTATCAGCCCTATCTTAAGTTCAAAATTGTTAGCATTTATAGGGGTATGGATTATTCCAGCCTACTCAGAATTAAACACAGGTTGGAAATACTCCCTGATAGGTTTAGGGTTATTGATGAGCTCCTGATCAACCATTTTTTGAGGCTCTACTTTTCCTTTCCTTAGGAGTTTCCTACAGGTCCTCTCGATTTCAGGGTCAAAAGGGTGCAAGTCTGCAGCTCTCCCCTTGGGCATACACCTAGAAGTACAAAAAGATAAAAATTAGACAAAAACACAAAAGAAACTAGAAAATAAAAAAAAAATAAAGACACGAAACATAAAAGTTTCGGTTGCCTCCCAAGAAGCGCTTTCTTTAACGTCTTTAGCTAGACGGTGACTTATCAGGGCACATAAAATTGCTCATACTTCTTTGGGCTCTTCTTGCTCGAATCGATATAGCCTTCTAAGTCTAAAAGGCTATCATGCTTTTCATGAGCCCAGATGTAAAATTGTTTTTGGTGTTTTTGTTTAATAACACAAAAGAACAAAAATCAAAACAAGACTCATGAGTGTAGGACAAATGGTTATAAAAATAAAGGAATTTTCTCTGAGATAAAAGGAAAGAAGACTTCTAAGCCCTTAACTCTATCACCCGAATCTTCCCTATGGAGCTAATTGTATCACCAATGTCTTCCTCACTAACTTTGATTATGGTGTGCCTCATCACTTTGAAACTATCCTCATTATCATCTAAACAAATCCTCCTAGGTGGCATCTCCCGAGTGGTAATGATAAGAAATTGTTCTGTAAAGGCCTTAAGGGAAATTACTAGCTGGTTAAGGTACTAAGCTCTATCTTGTACTATTTCCCAAAGTCTTACCACCTCAGCTTCTAACCTATTCAATCTTTCGAATTCATTATGAACCAAATTTTTAATTTTCAATTCTAACACAAAAGAAACTAGAAAATAAAAAAAAAATAAAGACACGAAACATAAAAGTTTCGGTTGCCTCCCAAGAAGCGCTTTCTTTAACGTCTTTAGCTAGACGGTGACTTATCAGGGCACATAAAATTGCTCATACTTCTTTGGGCCCTTCTTGCTCGAATCGATATAGCCTTCTAAGTCTAAAAGGCTATCATGCTTTTCATGAGCCCCAGACAGAAAATTGTTTTTGGTGTTTTTGTTTAATAACACAAAAGAACAAAAATCAAAACAAGACTCATGAGTGTAGGACAAATGGTTATAAAAAATAAAGGAATTTTCTGGAGATAAAAGGAAAGAAGACTTCTAAGCCCTTAACTCTATCACCTGAATCTTCCCTATGGAGCTAATTGTATCACCAATGTCTTCCTCACTAACCTGATTATGGTGTGCCTCAGTCTGCCCCAAACTATCCTCATTATCATCTAAACAAATCCTCCTAGGTGGCATCTCCTGAGTGGTAATGATAAGAAATTGTTCCTGTAAGGCCTTAAGGGAAATTACTAGCTGGTTAAGGTACTAAGCTCTATCTTGTACTATTTCCCAAAGTCTTACCACCTCAGCTTCTAACCTATTCAATCTTTCGAATTCATTATGAACCAAATTTTTAATTTTCAATTCTAAGGTGTATTCCGCCAATTGGTCCATAAGAGAAGATTTTTCTAGGGGTTCGTTAAGGTACGAAAAATTATGGTTCCAAGTGCCTAAATAACTACCATCATAAGCATGTTTATCAATACAGAATAGTGAAAATTAGACACATGGTGTTCAGATAAATCATGATGCACATACCTAGGGTCCTGAGATGGACAATACAATGGTGGAAACTCAAAATCATGCAAAGTCATACTTGAAAAATGAGTGATTCAGATCAAGACTTTTACACAATAGCAACACAACCAAGAAACAGGGGACAAAGACTCAAAAACACTCAAAACTGAAATAACACAATTAAGGAAACAAACAAATGAAGGGAATGAAAATCTCCGCGCAGCGGAAGGCGATCGAATCGTCATGGTATCATTACGCAACTCGAGTTTTGTTAAAACGATCTAACTATTAGATCTAGGCTAAACATGCTAGAAAGGAAGAAATTTACAGCGAGGAGAAGTTTACTTACTTGTTGTAGACAAACTTCAAGGATTCTTCCTCAGTTATGAACACTTCGTGATTCTCGATCTCAACAAACGCTCTCCACGAATGGAACCCGAACACTACCACTTGGAGTCTCGGTTGTTCTTCCTTTGGAAAGAAGGAAGTTTGTGGGAACTTGTGGTTTTGGAGAGGGAGGAGAATTGAGAGAAAGTAGAGAGAATTTTAGTTTTTCTCTTTTGTCAAAACAAAAAAAATGAGAAAAGCCTCACCAATCCCTTCTTGCAAAGGGTTTAAATAGTGGAATGATGGAGTTAAAATCTCCACATTATTACCACTTTACCACAACTATAGGTTATGCAAATCTCATTTGCATAATCATATAATATAAGATATCTCGTATCTCATATTGCAAATCTCATTTGCAATAATTGTGGATTAATTAAATTGAATCACATCCAATTTAATTTCTCTCAATTAATTTCTCCAATTAGCCCTAATTCAACAATTAGGCTAACCTATAGTTTATTATGCATCTCATTCACATCAAACTATATATTATATCATTCATATCTCATATAAATGACATAAATGCCCTTTAAAGTGAAATTGAACACTTCAATTTCATACCAAAACATAAACCCTTCTTTTAACCCAGATTGAGCCAACCGAGGGACCTAATGGACCTACGGTGGATTTGCTCAATGATCCGAGATTAACTCACAAACTCTTTTTGACCCGCTTAATCAACATTCATTAGCTACGATAACACTCCACTATAGCCCGTAGTTTGCACTCCCGCAATCTCACGAGAATATTACGTGTCCACCGATATAACCAATGCTCATGAGTCGACCCTTCACAGTTTGTTCGTGAACACTACCGGGTCAAATTATCGCTTTACCCCTGTGTCTACCTCTTGTTCCTTAAGTCCCCACTGCTCCTCTAATGAACAACATATTGTGATGGTCCAACCATACACAACATCCTTCTCGGGCCAGTGAGAAGGTGGGCGCCCGTTGTCCAAGTCCTAGAGACAACACTTAAGGGAACAACCCCTCTAGTTTCCCTAAAGGCGGGAACGAGTGAATTCCATCTCGCGTAGCTAAGTTCTCAGCTCCCTACTTGGTCATGTCCCTGAGAAGATAGGCATATTGGGTGAGTAACTGTGACCACCCTCACCCGTACTAGTCAAAGGATAGACCCCTGCAGACAAGAGTCCGTAACACGCTCAGGATTCAGGTCGAGTCACTAATGGTCATCTACGATATTATTAGTCCTTACTGTCAACGGTGTTACATTAATAGGTCTAATAATTCACGGTCTAGTCTTGTACAATCTCATTGCACATGATGCCCACCCCCTCGCATGTCAACCACATGAACGAGTCAGATCACCTCGTTTGTATCTAATACAACGCGGGCCGCATCTACAGTGTATCCAGGATTAGGTCTCCAACCCTATCCATATATTGTAGACCGTTCGGGTCATTAACTCGAACGTGATCCTCCCCGTGTGTCCACTACACAGTGTTCAAGTTCTAGTTCTCTCATAAATTCAATGACTCTGGAGCTTAGTTTATTGGAAAAGTTTATAAATATTGCGAGACACAAAGTGATGAAATGAATAACTCTTATTAATTTCAAACAGTAATTTACAAACAAGAGATTAGGACAAAAATCCCAACAACAAACACACAAAACAAATGAGGAAAGACAAACAAACACACTTTAGTCTAAAATTTTAAATTTTCTCCTAATATTAATTAATCTATATAATCGCCATTCCCCGGCAACGGCGCCAAAAACTTGTTGCGTAAAATTAATATTATGCATACCGCAGTGTACGGGTCAAGTTTTAGTATAGTGATTTTATGAGTCCAAGTATCGTCCTCGGGAATGGGTTTCTAGATTAATTAATTACTAAGATACTAATTCTCAATTTTAGCTAAAGAAACATAACATGGATAGGTGGTGAAACAAGAATTAAAGACAAACAAACATGTGGAGACACGAATTGATAGATTTAAAGGAAATTGACCTTGCAACTCAACACTTAATTACACATGCAATGAATAAATGAGATGAATTTATAAACAAGAAGTAAATTACTCAAGAAAGCCTCTCGATCTCTCAAGAGCCTCACACATATAATAAATCCTATAGTATCCATATAAAATCTAAGCATGCATGACATTAAACAACTTCTTTATGCGTTTCCCTAAGATTTCTAGGTCATTCTCATGCCAGAATTCTAAGAGTTTTGATAACCTTGTTCTAATTTAAGCTTTTTCTCTCGAGTCCACTTAAACCAACGATATAAATGAAATTAGGAATGAATTGCCAAAAATAAAGATCAAAACATACTTCAATACATGGCAAAAAAGTCTTAATAAGCAAATCAAATCCTAACTACAATATTTAGCTACTCTAAATCACATGAAAACCAAGCTAAACATGTAGGAAACGTCTTAGAACGCTATTACAAATTGAAAGAAAGAGAAATTAAACTTATGTGTCGATGTCGGTCCTTCGTCTCTGAGCTCCCGTCTTCGATCTCGAACCTCCACGGATGTTTTGGCTCCCAAAAACGCTCTTTTCTCTCTTCTTACAAAGTGTATTTCAAAATTAGGGTGGATTGTCTATCAATTTCGGCTCCCCTTGCAAGAAGAATTAAGGTTGTATTTATAGAGAAATTTGGTGCAGCGTTGCAACGCTAGGGACAACGTTGCAACGTTGT
Source organism: Trichosanthes cucumerina (assembly GCA_036507285.1). Classification (NCBI taxonomy): domain Eukaryota; kingdom Viridiplantae; phylum Streptophyta; class Magnoliopsida; order Cucurbitales; family Cucurbitaceae; genus Trichosanthes; species Trichosanthes cucumerina. Next base: position 43,405,624 of record CM071835.1, read on the forward strand.
ACCCTAAACGCGTTGTAAATAAGGAAACAATCAATGGCGTTGCAACGCTGAGGGCAGCGTTGCAACGCCGCTACCCTCAACGCGCGCTCCTTATCAAAATGGCGTTGCGACGCTGCAAGGCACCGTTGAAACGCCCGTTGTGCGGTCTTTCGCGTGTGCCTTTTTTATCGAGATAGCGTTGTGACGCTGCTAGGTAGCGTTGCAACGCTATCGCCTGGAGTCTTCAATGCGGTGATGAATAAGATAGAATATAACCTAACTACTCTCCTCAACAAGCTTCAGACTTTTGAGCCTCTGATGAAATCAAAAGGAAAAGAGAATGAGGCAAACGTTGTCACTTCGAAGAAGTTCCTAAAAGGATCGTCCTCAGGGACCAAGTTTGGTCCTTCTTTTACCAAGAATAAGAGTATTCAGAAGAAAAAGAAGGACAAAGGGAAGGGACAAGCTCCCATACACAAGGCTAAGGCCACAGGAAAATGTTTCCATTGTGGTGGTGACGGGTACTGGAAGAGGAATTGCCCGAAGTACCTTGCAGAAAAGAAAGTTGAGAAGGAAAAACAAGGTAGATATGATTTACTTGTTGAAACATGTTTAGTAGAACATGATGATTCTGCCTGGATATTAGATTCACAAGCCACTAACCATGTTTGTTCTTCTTTTCAGGAAACTAGTTCCTGGCAGCAGCTTGCAGATGGGGAGATAACTTTTAGGGTTGGAACGGGAGAGGTTGTCTTAGTCAAAGTAGTGGGAGCAGTGAAGCTGTTGTTTAGAGATAGATTCGTTTTATTGGAAATTGTACTTTTGGTTCCTAGAATCAAAAGAAATCTTGTATCTATCTCTTGTTTGCTTGAACATATGTATAAAGTATCTTTTGATCATAATGAAGCGTTCATTTGCAAAAGAGGTGTACGAATATGTTCTGCTAAACTTGAAAACAACTTATATGCGTTAAGACCAACAGATGTAAAAGCTATTTTGAACACCGAGATATTTAAAACAGCTGATACTCAAAATAAAAGGCAGAAACTTTCTCCTAGTACCTATCTTTGGCACTTGAGACTAGGTCATATTAATCTCAATAGGATTGGGAGATTGGTCAAGAGTGGTCTCCTAAGTCAGTTAGAGGACAACTCTTTACCACCATGTGAGTCCTGTCTCGAAGGAAAAATGACTAAAAGACTTTTTTCTGAAAAAGGTTATAGAGCCAAAGAACCCTTGGAACTCGTGCATTCGGATCTCTGTGGTCCTATGAATGTCAAGGCACGATGAGGGTATGAATATTTCATCAGTTTTATTGATGATTATTCTAGGTATGACTATCTTTACCTAATGCATCATAAGTCCGAAACCCTTGAAAAGTTCAAGGAATATAAACTAGAAGTTGATAACACATTAGGTAAAACGATTAAAACACTTCGATCAGATCGAGGTGGAGAGTATATGGATTTAAGATTCCAAGACTATATGATAGAACATGGAATCGTATCCCAACTCTCAAACCTCGCCACACACCTCAAAGAGAATGGTGTATCTGATAGGAGAAATAGAACCCTGTTAGACATGGTTCGATCCATGATGAGCTACGCTCAGCTGCCTAGTTCGTTTTGGGGATATGCAGTAGAAGCTGTTGTATATATTTTGAACATGGTTCCCTCTAAGAGTGTTTCAGAAACGCCCTTTGAGTTATGGAAAGGGCGTAAAAGGAGTTTACGTCACTTCAGGATTTGGGGATGTTCGACACATCTGTTGGTGTCCAATCCAAAGAAATTGGAACATCGTTCAAAATTATGCCTATTCGTATGATACTCCAAAGAAACGAAAGGTGGTATGTTTTATGATCCTCAAGAGGACAAGGTGCTTGTGTCGACAAATGCCACGTTCTTAGAGGAAGGCCACATGAGAGATCATTAGCCTCGTAGCAGGATTGTCTTAAGCGAAATTTCCAAGGAAGCTACAGATAAATCAACAAGAGTTGTTGATGAAGTTGGTCCTTCTCAAGAGTTGAGAATGCCTCGACGTAGTGGGAGGGATATTAGACAACCCGACCGTTACATGGATTTGACTGAAACTCAAGTCGTCATACCTGATGATGGCGTTGAGGATCCATTGACCTATAAACAGGCAATGAATGATATAGATAGGGACGAGTGGATTAAAGGCATAGACCTTGAAATGGAGTTAATGTACTTCAATTCAGTCTGGAAACTTGTAGATCAACCAGATGGTGAAAGATTTATCGGTTGTAAGTGGATCTACAAGAGGAAACGAGATCAAGCCGGTAAGGTGCAAACCTTTAAGGCTCGACTTGTGGCAAAGGGTTATACTCAAAGGGAAGGGGTGGACTATGAAGAAACCTTCTCCTCTCACACCATGCTTAAGTCCATTAGAATACTCTTGTCCATTGCCACGTTTTATGACTATGAAATTTGGCAAATGGATGTCAAGACAACATTTCTGAATGACAATCTTGAAGAGAGTATCTATATGGATCAACCAGAGGGGTTCATAGTTCAGGGTCAAGAGCAAAAGATTTGCAAGCTTAAGTGATCTATCTATGGATTGAAGCAAGCTTCTAGATCCTAGAATATAAGATTTGATACTGAGATCAAATCTTATGACTTTGAACAGAATATTGACGAGCCTTGTGTTTACAAGAAGATAGTCAATACCATTGTAGCTTTCTTAGTTCTATACGTAGACGATATCTTGCTCATTGGGAATGATGCAGGGTTCCTGACTGACGTTAAGCAATGGCTAGCGACCCAATTTCAAATGAAAGATTTGGGAGAGGCCCAGTTTGTTCTTGGAATCCAAATCGTTTGGAATCGCAAGAACAAAATGTTAGCACTGTCTCAGGCATATTATATTGACAAGATGTTGGTTAGATATAAGATGCAGAATTCCAAGAAGGGTTCATTACCTTTCAGGCATGAAATTCATTTGTCTAAGGAACAGTGTCCTAAGATACCTCAAGAAGTTGAGGATATGAGACGCATTCCCTATGCATCTGCTGTCGGTAGTCTGATGTATGTCATGCTATGTACTCGACCCGACATATGCTATGCAGTGGGAATAGTCAGCAGATATCAGTCTAATCCAGGATATGATCACTAGACTGCCGTTAAAAACATCCTCAAGTATCTTAGGAGAACGAGGGACTATATGCTTGTGTATGGCGCAAAGGATTTGATCCTTGCAGGATACACTAACTCTGATTTTCAGACTGATGTAGATTCGAGGAAATCCACATCAGGATCAGTGTTCACTCTTAACGGAGGAGCTATAGTATGGAGGAGTATAAAGCAAGGTTGTATTTCTGACTCCACCATGGAGGTTGAGTACGTCACAGCTTGCGAAGCAGCGAAGGAGGTTGTATGGCTTAGGAAGTTCTTGACTGATTTGGAAGTTGTTCCAAATATGAATTTACCTATCAACCTTTATTGTGATAATAGTGGTGCAGTGGCAAATTCTAAAGAACCTAAAAGCCATAAGTGTGGTAAGCACATAGAGCGCAAATACCATCTCATCAGGGAGATTGTGCAACGAGGAGACGTGATCGTCACGCAGATCGCTTCAGAGCACAACATTGTTGATCCGTTTACAAAGCCCCTCACGGCTAAAGTGTTTGAGGGACACCTAGAGAGTCTAGGACTACGGGTTGTACAGTAGGGCAATTTTTCTTTGCTCAGCATGTTTTACCCCACACAGACGTTTTAGTCCAAGTGAGAGTTTGTTAGGTTTTATGTCCTAAAACTCGTGGTTTTGTAAACTGAATGTATATTCTATTTCGCAATAAAGTTATTATTGAAATTTATTCAGTAAAGATGTTATTGAATATTGTGTATTGTGTAACCTTAGTCCAATAAAGAACCCTTGGCTATAGGATGAATACTTGAACTTTATGTGTGACAGAAAAGTGCATCAAGTTCAAGTTATAGCCAGAACAGTCTATAGTATAAGGATAGGGTTGGGTACCTTATCCTGGGGACACTATGGACGCGACCCACTTTGTAGAGTACAAACGATGTGATCCTAAATCGTTCATGTGGAGGTATGTGAATGGGGGCACCCTATGCAATGAGTTTGCATAAGATCGATCACGAAAATAGTCACTTAGACTTTATAACTTCGTTTACTGTCTTAACTGACTATATTCATACGATGACCTAGGTAACTCGATCTTAATCCTGAGCGTTCTATGGACTCCTGTTTATTCGGATTATCCTTAGATTTGCATGGGTGAGAGTGGCTCGAGATTGTCGACTCAATAAGCATCCCATTTCAGGGATAAAACTGGGTAGATAGCTGGGAACATAGTTCTGCAAGATAGAATTCACTTCTACCCACTTTGGGGATTAGTAGATAGGTTGTTCCCTTAAGTGCTGACTCTGGGTCTTGAACAAATGGGCCCACCCCTCCCATTGACCCGAGAGGGATTCGGTTTGTTGGTTGGACCACAAACCAATTGTTCATTAGAGGATCAGTGGTACTTAAGGAACAAGAGGTAATTACAGGGGTAAAACTGTAATTTTGACCCAGTTGTAATTACGAACGACTTGTGAAGGATCGACTTACTAATCATGGTTATATCGAGTGGACAGAAATATATCTACAGTGAGGAGAGTGCAACCATTGGGCTTTAGTGGAGTGTCCCGGTGGTTAACGAATGTTGATTAGCTAGGCTAAAGAGTTTGGTCGGTTAATCTCGTATTGTTGGAGCTCATGATCTGTAGGTTTATTAGGTCCCCCTGACTAGCTTCGATTAAGCCTTGTAACATTTTGAGAGAAAAGAATTTGAATTATTCAAATCCGAGTTTGGAAGAAAGCATTAATTATATGTGATATATTTAACGAATCATAGCTTAATTATGAATTAAACTATGATTAATAGGAGGTAGATATATTTAAATATGATTTAAATATTGGATCGGTGTATAGCATGAATAAGGATTCATGTTCGAAAAATCGATCGGGATCGGGCAATTTATTTAATTTAATATTTGATATTAAATTAAATTAAATTAAAAATTAATTATTTAAATTAATTTTTAATTATTTAATTAATTATATTAATTTTAATTAAAAATCAATTTAATATTGATTTTAGAATTAAAATTAATTGTAAAATGAGGGATTTTCATGATTTTCATGAAAATTAAGTTGCCAACTTGCCCAATCCACCTCATTTTCAAAATTCACCAAAATTGGCCACCTCCATCTCAAAGCATCCTCATCACCCTTGAGTTTTCACTCTAATGAAGCTTGTTGAAGCTTTATATAATGGTGATTTGAGGTAATTTGAGAGAATTTTGTAGAAAATTCTAAATTCTCGAATTAGTGACCTTTGAGGTCTTTTCTTCCAAATTCTCTCAACCTAAGATCCCACAATCCGTTCTAAGGCCTGAGAATAGTAGGGAAGACTCTAACGGTTGTCCATAAAGTGTTCGTGTTGAAAATCATCCACCGGGTGAAGAGAATTTGATCTTCAAAGTTGAGTTTTCTATCCCTCTGTTTTTCCAGCTTTGAGCATGCATTTTATTTTACAAAATTGATCAATTTAGAGTGTTCAAGATCCAAAATTGCTTCCGCTTTCTTAATCTAGACTCTTTCAATTGGTATCAGAGCAATTTGATCAATTGTATCTTAGGATAAAATCAATATAAGAGTTATATTGATTATCGATATAAGAGTTATATTGATAGAGTTAGGTAAAACCATTAGTCGGGTTTTAGCCTAAGTAAGATTCCTATAAACTTTAAAGTATTCAGTGAGAGGAAAAAGTGTATGAGATACATATTTTTCCACCTACGCTATCTTCGAGAAGTTCACACTGTGAGACTCATCTTGGCCTCGTGGCGCAAACGGGAGCGTCCCCCTTCGAATGGTGTTTGTATGAGTCAATATCAAGGTGAATGGAGAGGGTACTTATAGTGAGTGGGAGCAGGTTTAGTGAAAACAAAACCTACGGTCTCTTTTGTCGGTTTACACCATTAGAGCACTATGGTCAGCCTGCTAGTTTGGCCTAGACCAGACAATCCCTTCGGAGGGCTTGATCATAGGGGATCGAACACAGTAGACACCCGAAAAGGGATAAAGATTTCCTTAGACTATTTTTGAATCTAGTCCTTCCTTCGGCGGATTTTATTGGATCAAGACTCTGGGATCTAAAGACATAGGGTTACACTCACGGGGTACATAAGTTGTGTATTTATCCAGATCGAAAAATGGTAACTGAAACCTATAGGAATAAGAGTTATTCTGGTATTAGGTTTTGGTCAAGAGTGTCTTGATCTAGAGGAGGAGTGTTTTTATTACCCTTCTGTCATACATTCTAAACCTTTGAGTATCATTGCAAATTATAAATGGCCTAGGAATCATTTGATAATTAGCTAAAACATGATTGGATTAGAGTTATAACAAGAAACTCATACAAGTTTGTTTGTAAATTTTTCAGCAAAAATGTCTAGCTCTATAATTTCCTTATTGGGTGCGGAAAAGTTAACCGGAGAGAATATGATGACATGGAAAAACAAACTTAACACTATATTGGTAGTGGATGATCTGAAGTTTGTGCTAATTGAGGAGTGTCCTCAGGTGCTAGGCTCGAATGCATCACGAAATGTTCGTGATGCATATGATCGATGGATCAAGGCCAATGATAAGGCCAAGGTCTACATGCTGGCAAGTATGTCTGACATATTAACCAAGAAGCATGAGGGCATGATTACCGCCAAGGAAATCATGGATTCTGTGTAGTGTATGTTTGGACAACAGTCCACACAGGCCCGACATTATGCCCTAAAGTATATATTTAACTCGAGGATGCCAGAGGGTACATCTGTTCGGTATCATGTCCTGGATATGATTGTGCACTTTAACATCGCAGAGTCGAATGATGATTCCATCGATGAGTCGAGTCAGGTCAGCTTTATTCTGGAAATCCTTCCATATAGTTTCCTGCAGTTTAGAAGTAATGTTGTTATGAACAAGCTTACTTTTAATCTTACCTCCCTTCTGAATGAACTTCAGACCTTTCAGTCTTTGATGAAAATTCAGGGATCGAAAGGTGAGGCAAATGTTGCTAGTAGGAGTTATCACAGAGGTTCGACCTCTGGAACAAAAACAGTGGCTTCATCTTCGTCTAACCTGAGAGGAAAGAAGAAGAACAAGAAGAAGGTTGGTAAAGGGAAACAGGCCGACAAAGTTGCCATCCAGAAGGGCAAGAAAGTCAAAGACGTTGCTGATAAAGGAAAATGTTTCCACCGCAACGAAGACGGCGGCATTGGAAACGAATCGTCCGAAGTACATTGCAGAAAAGAAGAAGGAAGGTAAATATGATTTACTTTGCCTAGAAACTTGTTTAGTGGATAATGATAAAACAGCTTGGATACTTGATTCAGGCGCTACTAATCATGTTTGCTCTTCTTTTCATGGAATTGATTCTCGGCAAAGAGTACACAGCAGGAGAGATAACACTCTGTGTTGGAAATGGAGAAGTCGTCTCACCAGTTGTGCAAAGATGAGCATAATGAAGCTTTATTTTGGCAAGAAATATGTATTGTTGGACAATATATTAGTGATACTAGGGTTTACTAGAAACCTTATTTCCATTTCTTGTCTTATAGAACAATGTATTTTTGTTTCCTTTTCTATAATAAAGTGTTTATTTGGAAGAAAGGTTTAGAAATATGTTCAGCTTCATTAGAAAATGGATTGTATGTTTTAAGGCCTAATTCAGTCAAAATGGTTTTGAACACTGAATTATTTAAAACTGCAAACGCATAAACTAAGAAACATAAAATTTCTCCTAAAGAAAATGTTCATCTTTGGCATCTAAAATTAGGTCACATTAATCTCAATAGGATTGAGAGATTGGTAAAGAATGGACTTCTAAACGAGTTAGAAGAAAATTCTTTGCCAGTATGTGAATGCAGCCTAGAAAGCAAAATGACTAAAAGACCTTTTAGTGGAAAAGGTTATAGAGCCAAAGACCCTCTAGAGCTTATACATTCAGACCTTTGTGGTCCGATGAATGTTAAAGCCAGGGGAGGATATGAATATTTCATCTCTTTTATAGATGATTATTCTAGATTTGGGCATATTACCTAATGCACCACAAGTCTGAAGCACTTGAAAAGTTCAAGGAATTCAAGACTGAGGTTGAAAATCAATTAGGTAAAACTATTAAAACACTTCGATCGGATCGAGGTGGAGAGTACATGGATTTAAGATTCCAGAACTATATGATAAAACATGGAATTACATCCCAACTCTCAGCTCCCGACACACCACAGCAAAACAGTGTATCGGAAAGGAGAAATAGAACTTTGTTGGACATGGTTCGATCAATGATGAGTTATGCTCATCTCTCTAGTTCCTTTTGGGGTTACGTAGTGGAGATTGCAATATACATTTTGAATAATGTGCCCTCCAAAAGTGTTTTTGAAACACCTTTTGAGCTCTGGAAAGGACGTAAAGGTAGTTTATGTCACTTCAGAATATGGGGTTGTCCAGCACATGTGCTTGTGAAAAATCCAAAGAAGTTGGATTCACGTTCAAAGTTATGCCTATTTGTAGGATACCCAAAAGAAACAAGAGGTGGTTTATTCTATGATCCTAAGGAAGATAAGGTTTTTGTGTCGACAAATGCCACTTTCTTGGAGGAGGACCACATAAGGGACCATAAACCAAAAAGCAAAGTAGTGTTGAGTGAGTTAGACGGAACAATAGCAAAGGTTGCTAATAAGAACACTAGTACGTCAACAGGTGTTGTTGATACTAGTTTGTCCATTCAAGAGAGTCTATCTCAAGAGTTGAGTATGCCTCGACGTAGCGGGAGGGTTGTAATACAACCTGACCGTTACATGGGTTTAGCTGAAACCCAAGTTGTTATACCAGTTGACAACCGCGAGGATCCATTGACTTATAATCAAGCAATGGTTGGCACAGACAAAGGCAAATGGGTCATAGCCATGGACCAAGAAATGGAGTCGATGTACTTCAATTCTGTTTGGGATCTTGTAGATAAGCCTGATTGGGTAAAACCTATAGGTTGTAAGTGGATCTACAAGAGAAAACGTGGTGTAGATGGGAAGGTGCAAACCTTTAAAGCTAGACTAGTAGCAAAGGGTTATACCCAGGTTGAAGGGGTTGACCATGAGGAATCTTTTTCACCTGTTGCTATGGTAAAGTCTATCTGTTCCTTCTTGCCATTGCCGCATATTATGACTATGAGGTATGGCAAATGGATGTCAAGACATCCTTGTTGAATGACAATCTTGAGGAAAACATCTACATGGACCAACCCAAAGGGTTCATTGAACCAAAACAGGAGCAAAAGGTTTGCAGGCTTAAAAGGTCAATTTATAGACTGAAACAAGCCTCTAGGTCCTGGAATATAAGATTTGATGAGACAATCAGATCTTATGGTTTTGACCAGAATGATGATGAACCTTGTGTCAACAAGAAAATCATCAATAGTTTTGTCGCTTTCCTAATTCTCTATGTGGATGATATCCTACTCATTGGGAATGATGTAGGTTATCTTACTGACATCAAGGAATGGCTAGCTACGCAGTTCTAAATGAAAGATTTAGGTGATGCGCAGTTTGTTCTTGGGATCCAGATTGTCCGAAACTGCAAGAATAAAACACTAGCCTTATCTCAAGCATCTTACATAGACAAAGTGTTGTCAAGGTTTAAGATGCAAGATTCCAAAAAGAGCTTATTGCCTTTTAGAAATGGAATCCATTTGTCTAAGGAGCAGTTTCCTAAGACACCTCAAGGAGTTGAGGATATGAGACGGATTCCTTATGCTTCGGTTGTTGGGAGCCTGATGTACGCCATGTTGTGTACTAGGCCCGACATCTGCTTTGCAGTTGGGATGGTCAGTTGTTATCAATCCAATCCAGGACTTGAACACTGGACAACGGTTAAAACAATCCTTAAGTATCTTCGAAGAACAAGGAACTACATGCTTGTGTATGGGGCTAAGGATTTGATCCTTACAGATACACGTTCTCGACTTTCGGTCGATAAAGATTCTCGAAAATCTACATCGTGGTCGTGATTCACTCTTAACGAGGAGTTGTAGTATGGCGAAGCGTCAAGCAAGGATGCATCGATTCCACCATGGAGGTTGAATATGTAGCGACTTGTGAAGCGGCTGCAAGGAGGTCGTTTGGTTAAGGAAATTCATGCTAAATTTGGAAGTTGTTCCAAATATGACTTTGCCCATCACGCTGTATTGCGATAACAGTGGTGCAGTGGCAAATTCGAGGGAACCCCGAAGTCACAAGAGGGGAAAGCACATAGAGCGGAAGTATCATCTCATCCGGAAAATCGTGCATAGAGGAGACGTGATTGTCACGAATATAGCCTTAGAGCACAACATTGTTGATCCTTTTACAAAGGCTCTCACGGCTAAAGTTTTTTAGAGTCACCTAGAAGGTCTAGGTTTACAAGTCTTCCTCAACTAAGGCAAGTGGGAGTATTTTGTACAAAGGGGTTTAAATGCCCTAGTTTATTGTATTTACATTACTATAATATTTAGTACTCCACAAGCTTTAGGTCAAGTGGGAGATTGTTGGGATTTATGCCCTAAACTTGTGTAATTTTGATCAATTAAATAAAGTGTTATTTATTTTGATAGAATTACAGTCTTGCTTTAATAAATCCAATAAACTAAGCTTAAAGGTTATAACATTTATCTTGAACATCAGTGTAGTGGACACTATTTGGGTTGAGTTCAAGAATATAACCTAAATGGTCTATGGTATAAGAATAAGGTTGGAAACCTCATTCTGGTAACACCATGGATGCGACCCACTTTGTAATTAGTACAAATGAGGTAATCCAACTCATTCATGTAGTTGACATGCGAATGGGGGCATCCTGTATGAAAAGTTCATACAAGATCGGATCGCAAATTATTAGTCTAACCAAAGTAACAATCCGCTAATGTGGATAAAACTAGTAATTTATAGATGGTCATTAGTGACTCGACCTGAATCCTGAGCAAGTTAAGAACTCCTACTTATCCATTTGTCCTTAGACTAGTATGGGTGAGAGTGGCCTGTAGCCGACTCAATAAGCCTACCTTCTCAGGGATAGAACATCGTAGGTAGCTGGGAACTTAACTATGCAAGATGAAATTCACTCATTCCTGCACTAAGGAATTAGATAGGTTGTTCCCTTAAGAACTGACTCTAGGTCTTGAACAACGAGGCCCCGCCCTCTATGAGGGTATGAGTCTAAGGTAGGACCTTAGACTTATTGTTCATTAGAGGATCAGTGGTGCTTAAGGAGCAAAGAGGTAATCACAGGGGTAAAATGGTAATTTGACCCAACTGTGATTACGAACAACCTGTGAAGGGTCGACTCATGGGTAATGACTATATTAGTGGACACAATATTATCTACAGTGAGGAGAGTGCAGCTACAAGTCTATAGTGGAGTGCTAGTTAATGAATATTGATTAACTAGATCAAAGAGTTTGATCAGTTAATCTCACATCATTTGAGCTCATGAACTGTAGGTCCATTAGATCCCTCCGTTGGCTCAACATGGTAATATTGAGGGTATAAAATTAGGAGTGAAATTGAAGTGTTCAATTTCATACATGAGGTGTTATATCAATTATATATGATATAATTGATATAATATATAGTTTTAATGTGAATTAGATTCATATATAAACTATATACTAAAGAGAGATTAAAGGAGGGGTAGGATGGTCATTTCCATCCTATTTCTCTATATATATGGTTGCATGAGATGCAACTAGGTTAAGCAATTTTACAAGCTCTTTTGTTGTGTTGTTGGAAGAGTTCCAAAACACACATCTTTCTCACAAAATTACCTCACCTCTCCTAAAGGGAACCCACCTTCCTTCCTTACCTAGACAACAACGGAGAAGATCTGGTGGTCGTGTCTTCGTACGTTGGAGTTCCTGTTGCTGAGATCGTGATCGTGGGAGAGAGGAGCACTCGAAGAAAGGTTCTTCAAAGGTAACTTTATTGTTGTCCATTACATAATATGCTTAATCTAGTGTTATTTTTGTTCTTGAATTTATCGTTGTAACTAAATCAAGAGCGCACGATTCGCAATCGCTTCTGCTGCGGGACTACGATTCCCTTCATGAATCCTATACAAATTTCTTTTGGAAAGTGAGTTATGGGGTATTTAGTGTAGATTAATAGATAAGAGACGGGAAAAGTAGTAAATTGAACTTATGAAATTTGTTGTAGATTTAAAGAAGGTAGAGGGGCAAAAAAGGTAAAAGGATGGAAATTAGGGTTGTTGGAGATCTATTTTGTCTTGTAGCGGCACACAAATCGAGGCTCTCCCTCCTCATCTCCTTCACCTTTGTCACGATACCCATTGAAGCAACTAGGCTCCATCCGGCCGACCATCACCCCCCACGACGTCGGTGCCGTTCGGCAGCTCGTCGACTGATGCAAGGCGTCGTCGATCGGACCTTCATAGCAGCCTCGTTGAACCCCTAGCGAAAGAAGCTGCAAAGATCTGCGCGATCGATTGCCACAAACTCGTCGTCATCGGTCTTCATCGTTCTCTGTCCAACACGCCAGACCACTCGCCAACGGAATCCCCCAACTGCCGCAAGCTCCGCCTAACACCACCAAACTTGCAGCACCCTCGCTGCCGCTGACATTCGCATTCCACCGTGTTGCCGCGAGCACAACCACCGTGTTGCCGCGAGCACAACCACCGTGCCGCCATGAGGATTGTTGGCGTCGACGTTCTGGTTAGGTTTGCGTATCCGGATCTGTCGATTTTCAGTTGTATCGAGCTACTGCTGTGGGTAAATGAATGTTGAGTTTTGGGTATTTCTTTTGATTCACGTTTGATAGATGTATTTAAGTTTGGCTGGTTTTTGATTTTTAGGCGACCCATTCTAATCCGACATTGAAGTGGCAAATTTTTTAACGTTGGTGGTCTGAGTCTCAACAAGAAAATAGTTTAAGGTAGTAGAGGACGTTTTGGAATTTTGAAGCTAAGGGCAAGGTAAGGGGGGAACCCACGCCAAACTCTAAAATTCAGAATTCAAGGGCTTTGTTTGAAAAATCTCATGATTGGATTGAAAAATCTCTTTTAAATGTCATGATATGCTTGAAAAGTCTCTTTTAAATGTCATGATATGCTTGAAAAGTCTCTTTTAAATGCTTTGATATGTTTGAAAAGTCCTTTATAAATGTCGTGATCTGTGTGAGAAATCTGTTTTGAATGCCATGATTTGTTTGAGTTGATGTTTATTTCAAAGGTCATGAATGTCATGATGTTGTTGGGTTAAAACTGAGCATTATGTTTTTTGATATATGTTCATGCCACGAAACTTTTTGCACAAATATGGTTACTATTTCATTTGGGACCTTGAGCATGTATTTCTGAAAATGTTTGCGAAGGTTGTGGTGAAATCTTCCTGATTATATTTATTATATAAGTTATGAATGAGTTAGAGTCGACTCGAATTAGAGGCCATGATCTGGGAGAATCTAATTGTTCACTAAAGGCCGAAGAGAAATTTTATGAAATAAAAATGCTTACGAAGGTCGTGGTGATTATTAGACTTCCAATATATATTTATATACGTATTTGATGTTATGTAAGTCATGAAAGACTAGTCGACCTAAACTAAGAGGCTATGATCAGGAAGACTTAATTTCCCACTGATAGCCGAAGAGAAAAAGCCATGAAATATGTTTTATTATGTATGGGTCTCACATAAAGCCATGTTTTGTCGTAACAACATGTTTTCAAACCTCGGAAGTGAGGTCTCTTACTGAGTATTATATTATGTAGTACTCACCCTTTTTTGTTTTTTAAAAAATGTTCTTCAGGTAAAGGTAAGGGCAAGCTAGGCGAATGGCAGGGAAACGTTCCAGGATTGGGAAAATCATGAATTTCGCATATTTTGAACTTCATTTTATGTTTTAAGTTTGTTCTTATTTAAATCTTTCTGTCATATGTTGAACTCTATTTGAACAGAGGCCAGATTTGAGTTTTCCTTTATTTTAGTATGAGTGAACTTGGTTTTAAACTATTGTTTTCTTGGGATCCCAATCAAGAAGTTATTTCGGTTTCGGTTTTACTTTTTGACTCTTTTGTTTTTGGCCTCAAATGAATGCATGGTTAGTAACGACCTTAGGAAAAGAGTCTTAAAAAGTAGGTCGTTACACAACCTAAAAAGACTCATATATATGGACTTAAGATAAGCACATTTACAATAACATTTCAAAATTTCTCGTACTTTCTCTTAGCTAGACTAGAATAAAATCAATGACAAAAGGTAGGAAATGAATAAACAACATCAAGACCTACTTAGAAACGCCTAAATGGACCTATGAAATGCAAAAAACCAAAGAAAAAGAGTCATATAACATTATTTTTTTTTTCTCGCACCCTTCTCGCACCTACGAAACTAATCAAAAATTCTAGGAGCGAAGCCAATATACAAAAAAGAATAAACACACAACCTAAAAAGACTCATATGGACTTAAAATAAGCACATTTACAATAAATTTCAAACTTTCTCATACTTTCTCATAGCTATACTAGAATAAAATCAATGACAAAAGGTAAGAAATGAATAAACAACATAAAGACCTACTTAGAAATGCCTAAATGGATCTATGAAATGCAAGGAATCAAAGAAAAAGAGTCAAATAACATTCTATTTTTTTCTCGCACCTTTGTCGCACTCTTCTCGCACTTACGAAACTAACCAAAAATTCTAAGGATGAAGCCAATATACCAAAAACAACGAACACACAACCTAAAAAGACTCATACGGATTTAAGATAAGCACATTTACAACAAGATTTCAAACTTTCTCGTACTTTCTCGTAGCTAGACTATGATAAAATCAATGACAAAAGGTAGGAACGAAATTTCAGCAGCATAACAACGCTTTTATGACTTTACAAAAAAATTTATGGACCTAATTGCAAAAATATCTATAAAAACACTCCTTAATCAAATCAATCCTCCCAGCCTCCCACCAAACTTCAAATATGCATGGGTTGAGATACAACAGTCAGAAATCCACAACAAGCTCAAATTATAGAAAGCAAAATAAATAAATCTCTCTCCTTGAAGTTTCCTTTTCAATATTCTCAATTCCTCATATACATCATTCCATCGACTCAAAGATGCATACATATTTGAGACAATAATATATGGTACAACATTCATAACATCAAATACAACATTAAGGAAATTGACCATACAAGCATGGAGACAACTTTTAGAAATGAAAGTGTTCAATTTCATAGATATATGATACATATACACTAAAGTATTTGAAGAAACTTCATTATCTTGAATTTTTCTTTTCTTTAGATTGGTCCGAAAGGACCCTTTCATTTCTGTTTCATTTTTCTATTTTTCATAAGAATTTATTGACTATAGAGCTAAAAAACATAAGTTTGACTAGTAGTGTTCTCTCGTCTACTATTTAAATTTATACTTTAGATTTGTTTCATAGGAGCTCCAAAATATTCAAATTTTATAAAATCTACAAAATGAAAGAGGATAGATTAAGAAAGCGAAAGCAATTTTGGATCTTGAACACTCTAAGTTGATCAATTTTACAAAACAAAAAGCATGCTCAAATCTGGAAAAATAGAGAATAAGAACTCATACCTTTGTTGTTCAAAATTCTCCTAATTGTAAGGCAATTTCTTGTCACAAACACTTTGTGGACAACCTCTAGTGTCTTTCCTGCTATCCTCAGCCTTGTAATGATTATGGGATCTTTTATAGAGAAATTTGAAGAGAGATGTGAGAAAGGTATGAAAAACGTGAATTAAAAAAATTCTGATAAAATCCTTTAAAATCCATGTGTTTCTTCTTCAATTAAAGCAGACCAAAAGCTTCTTCGAGCTAGGAGAAGATGACAACATAAAGATGATGAGAATTTAGCAAGAAAGAGGTGCTCAATTTGTGTGAATTTGAAAAAGAGAAATGGTGATTCACACTTATGAATTTGGTCCAATTGAAAACCCAAAATTCAATTTGTATTTTCATTTAATTTTAATTCAAAATTAACTTTAAATTAATTTTAAATTATAATCAATTATTAATTTAATTAATTAATTAATTTTAAATAATTTATTTAATTTAATATCAAATATCAAATTAAATAATTGGACCAATCCCGATTTCTTAAATCGATCGTTCGAACATGAATCCCTATTCATGTTATAAACCGAACTAATATTTAAATCATATTTACATATTTTTACCTCTTCTTTATTATAGTTTAATTCATAATTAAACTGTGACACGTTAAGTATATCACATATAATTAACGTTTTCTCCCAAAATCAAATTTGAACAAATCAAATTCTTTTCTCTCAAAATCTTACAAGGCTTAGTCCGAGCTAGTAAGGGGACCTAATGGACCTACAGATCATGAGCTCCAACGATACGAGATTAACCGACTAAACTCTTTAACTTAGCTAATCAACATTCTTTAACCACTGGGACACTCCACTAAAGCCCAGTGGTTGCACTCTCCTCGCTGTAGATATATTTTTGTCCACTCGATATAACCATGATTAGTAAGTCGATCCTTCACAGGTCATTCGTAATTACAGTTGGGTCAAAATTATCGTTTTACCCCTGTAATTACTTCTTGTTCCTTAAGTCCCACTGATCCTCTAATAAACAATTAGTTTGTGGTCCACCAACAAACCGAATCCCTATCGGGCCAATGAGAGGGGTGGGCCCTTTGTTCAAGACTTGGAGTCAGCACTTAAGGGAACAACCTCTCTACTAATCCCTAAAGCGGGTAGGAGTGAATTCCATCTTGCAGAACTATGTTCCCAGCTATTTACCCAGTCTTATCCCTGAAATGGGAGGCTTATTGAGTCGGCAATTTCAGACCACTATCACCCATGCAAATCTAAGGATAATCCGAATAAACAAGAGTTCATGACACGCTCAGGATTAAGATCGAGTTACCTAGGTCATCGTATGAATATAGTCAGTTAAGACAGTAAACGGAGATATAAAGTCTAAGTGACTATTTCTCGGTCCAGTCTTATGCAATCTCATTGCATTGGACGCCCCCACTCACATGTCTCCACATAAACGATTGAGGATCACATCGTTTGCATTTTACAAAGTGGGTCGCGTCCATAGTGTCCCAGGATAAGGTACCCAGTCCTATCCCTATACTATAGATCGTTCTGGCTATAACTTGAACCTGATCCACTTTTATGTCACACATAAAGTTCAAGTATACATCCTATAGCCATGAGTTCTTTATTGGATTAGGGTTTCAAAATATACAATTCACTTTATTCAATAATACCTTTACTGAATAAATCTCAATAACAACTTTATTGCAAAATATAATATACATTCAGTTTACAACACCACGAGTTTTAGGACATAAAACCCAACACAAAAATACATATTACACACGTTTTTCCCCCTCTAAAAGAAAGAAAGTGAAAATTATATAATTGTTAACCAAAAGATATGATTTGACAGATCCATATATGGAGAAAATTCATATAAAAAGTATGACTTGTTTCACTAATTTGCTAAATATACAAACTAATTTCAATAATAGTTCATAAAGACACTGTGGAGAGATATCAATATGACAATGGGTGTTCTTCGACTTCCTCTTCCTTCTCCTATCTCTCGTTTTACCCAAGTACTGGATATGCACATAGAAAGAAAAGTCAGTAGAAAGAAAAAACCTCCGTTGTTGAGAGTTCAGTTTGCCGTGGTTGAGATTTTTGTTCCCCATGGTCGATATTTTCAGTTCGTCGTGGTTTCGATTTTCGTTCACCCTCGTCGATTTCCATTCGTCGTCGTCAGCACGCCATTTTCGCTATCGTCAGCATGCCATTTTCACCGTCGTCTTAATGTTCACCAGTCGTCGAGTGCTCCGTTCCCCATCGTCTGAGTGTTTGTCAGTCATCGAGCTCAATGAAAGGAAAATTGTGTTATGGAGGGAGGGGAAAAATCGTGAATGGAAGAGATTAGGGCAAAAGGGAAAATTTGATTTTAAAAAAGGGCAAAATGGTAATTTTACACCCTTAAAAGTCCTACAACTCATTAAAACTAAAAGTGGTCCAAAATCTCTTTAATACCCTTATTTTTGTTCCATTTTTGGCAATTTTCCAAAATGATTAATGTTTATACAAGGTTGTGCTAGTTAAATCAATAGTATAATCATCTATAAATATTTTCAATAACTTTGGTTTGTTGATCTTTATTTTTGGTGGGTTTTGTAATAAAAAATTTATTCATAAAAATTTAAAGAAAAACCCACTTTGTAGAAAGACATATGTTTATTAGTTGTGAAGAAAAAAATATAAATGGTAGTATTCAATCTTGTTGTTGGGATGAAAATCGTATTTTTTTAAAAATAATTGTACCAAACTCATTTTTATCTTTTTTCTTGTATTTTTTGTTTTCGAAAACATAAAAATGAAAAAGGACCACGAACCAAACGAGGCTTAATGTTTTCCATCATAAACTTAACGGTAGAGGTATTATTCAACGTTTTTGAAAAGTTTAAGGTATTTTTAAAACTTTTGAGAAGATTACTATTGAAATGAAACTTTAACATTTTTCGTCTAAAATTTTAAGGTAAGCATATTTTTTAATGTTTTCTTAAAAGATTATGGGGTTTTTTGTTAAAGTATTGAGTATTACAAAACTCATAGTTTATAAATATTTTCTATCCTATGGCCTAAAAATTACTTGAGATTGTTTTTTTACAATAATATACTACAAAGTTACAATTATGAATTACCCATTCACCTAGTCAACCACCCAATGTCGACTAGGATTTTCAGGCTAACTAGACATCCCTCGCAAGTCCGATTGATTGGACTTCAGCCTCCCCGACTTCTTACAATTGTGAGATTATATCGATGATCGACTATCAATTTGAATTTGAATCAGTCGTCGATAACTCGACTTCTTACCACGGTAATATTATATCGACAATCGGCTGTCAATTTGAATTCGAATTTGAATTTGTCATCAACTACTTGACTTCTACTTCATCTATCGCTGCTATTATTTATAATTATCCTTCTGTAGGCTTTTGGACTCCATTCCCATTTGTATAAATCCTCTATGTGGTTGTTTCTTCTTCGACGAATAATTTTGAATAAAGAAATATTGGGCAAGACAAAACTCTTTCTTCTCTGTTTTCATCAGCGACATTTAGAGAAACTATCTGCATGTAAGTGGAGTTCTTTTTTTTTTGTCATTCCATGATGAAACTCTTTGGGTGTTCATTCATGTCGATCGGTGCTATTTGTTGCTTATATAATGGTATTTGATAGTTGATACTTTAAATAGGAAAAATTAAACCCTCAAACTCTTCCTAATTGAAAAAAGTGCACCCCTAAATTTTGATGGTAAGAATTACAACCCCCATTTCACTATTTAGTTTTTTGAAAATTGTGCATGTTTTATCACAATTTCTTTACAATAAGTTTTCAACTTCCTAAGGAAACATTTGAATTCCTAGGCTAATTCCAAAAACAAAAACAAAAAACCAAATGGTTATCAAACGAGGTAGGCCTTCTTCAAACTTTTATAAGTGAAAAAATTGGATCCATTTTACTACACCCTCTCCCTCTCTCACATGTCCTCGTCGCCGAATTTTACCCTTCTCTCTCCTTTCTCTCCCGTCCCTTCATGAGCAAAGTTGTTGCACAAATAACGTTTAGACTAAGCAATCATTTTCCCTCTCCATAAAATTGAACATTGTGAGCTTGACTTATCATAGAAAAATTATAAATTTGAGACATTGATGAAAACCAACACATAATTAATTTATCAATACTGGTTCTCTGGCTGCTTGTTTCTTCTCTAAGTCTCTTCTTGGTGTGATATTTCCTCTCTTTGGGTTCTGTGGCTGCTCTCCCTTCATGAGGATCTTCTTGTTATATTCATGTTATGTTTTTAGTTTGTTTTGGTATGTTTCTATGTGATTCAGATTCAAGTTTCTTCTTTTTGGCTTTCTCTCCTATTTGGAGCTTGTATTGTGAACATTAGTCTCTTTTCATTATATCAATGAAATTTTCGTTTCCCTGTCAAAAAAAAAAAAAAAAGTCAATATCGGTTAACAATTGAGTTGTCAATATCGGTTAACAATTGAGTTGTGAATATCATCGATAACCATATTTTCTCATTAGAAAATTGTTCACTCTTTTCATAAGCAATCTGCACAACTTGCTCAACTCTCCCAACAAAAGTCCATACCGGTTTCACAATGAAATTTCCTATGTTCATATCCACGTTCTTTCAAGCTCTTTATGATGCCACCTGTAATTTGGTGCTTTAGAATTGGTATTGAAAAACTTACAAACATCTCTAATTTGGTATCACCAAACATCTCTCGAATCCAAGATTTAAATACTCTTTTTTTAAAGCCCTTAGTTTCCCAATAGAACAATACCCCTCCCAATTGCCGAGGACAACCACATTCCGAAGCTTTAAACAAGAGATGATCCAACCACATGCTTTTAAAACAAAAAGGACAAGGTCCCCACTTTAAAGGTCCACCACTGATACTAAGTAGCTAGTGGTTAGAGGTGACTCTTAGACCCAAAACCTATCGCACACTACCATACTCTTCCAACCACTCCTTGATCGCCAAAAATTTATCAATCCTACTGCACGTCCTACTCTTGGACCAAGTATATTTCCCATTCAACAAAGGGGGACCCATAAGGCTGCAACCCTCAATGAACTCATTGAAAATCCCCCCCACCCCCCATCACCACCACCCACACACACCCAAAAAAAAAAAAAAAAAAAAAGATAGCGAACAACATTAAAGTCTCCTGCCACACATAAACAGGGCACACAAAGGTTGGACATGTCGCCCAACTCCTCCCAAAAAAAACTTGTCAACCTTTAGACCTAGGAGGATCGCAACCGTTAGAGATTTAGGGCACCTGATTGTCCTAGGAATGAAACAAAAGCGAAACAGAGAACCTACCTTTGACCATTTCCAAAGGAGAAATCGAGCGACCATTCCACAGAACTAGGATACCCTTTGGAGCACTTGATGACTCAATCCCCAAAATAGGATACCCCTTGCAACCCCTGACGAGTCAATTCAAGCTCACTCCACTCTCCTGATACCCCCCAAAGACTCGCAATCAAATGGCGACAGTAATAGGCTCATTTAGTTTCCACTATAATCACTACATCTAGATTCTCTTGAGAAATAGCTTCTTTAACCAGTCTACGCTTCTAACTTCCCCCAAACCTCTCACATTCCCGAAGAGAATCTTCATTGATAACCGGTAGAAGCCCCAACTTCCTAGAAGCTAACTTCTTTTTGTAATTAACAAAACAATCCAACTTCTTTAGTTGCCTATTGTTATAGTATATATGTAGATTTAATAGCTTATTAGTCTTTCGTCCTTTATTATTATTTCATTATTACTAGTTTAGGGCTACTATGTATGTCTATATATACTTGGCTCTACTGTATAGAATTCTCACATTTTGGCCTTAAAATATGAACTTTGGACTTAAAAGACTTTCATTGATCCTTGCTAGATTACTTCATCTTCTATTTCATTCCTCGTGGTTGAGATATTAAAGACCTCTTCAGCATCTCACTCTAAAAAAAACCTTCACATATTCCCCCTTCATGCCATCCTCCTTGTGTGTAGTTTTGAGTTGAGCAATGCTTCCTCCTCTCAAAGAGTTGCTAACCCATATGGTTTGCAATGTGTTGTTCTTAGGGATTCATGGCAAAGTTCAATATCAATACCTGTCCATTCTAGACAAGGGCTAGTTCTCACGCATGCTTGCAAAAAGTACCTTGTTTTAAACTACTATTTTTCTTAAAAATTTATAGAGCAAGCTATATTTGAGTTATAAGAAGACACCAACTTTGTTGGATAACATTGTTGGGTTAAACATTTTTAGGAAAAAATACACTTTTTGTCCCAAGGCTTTTTTTGTCCCTGAGGTTTAGAAAATGATTCTAAATGGTCCTTAAGCTAATTTGACTGCTAATTGACTAATGACAAGAAAGTTGTGTTGATTGTACCTGCTGATTTGTATTGGACTTACTTTCTCTCCCTTTCCTTTTCTTCTACCGATCCTTTCTATCTCTAGCAGCCCACCATCTCTGTCATTATCTCCAAAAGACCTCATTGTCGTCTCTTTCAACAAACGAAAGGCTTTTCGTCTCAAATAGATTTGATGAAGGATATCATTGTTCCAGATTGAGAAAGAGCTCCTTTGTTTCACATCGATATGACAACAACTTCATTCAAATTTGGAGTCCTAGCAACAGAGTACAAAGGTTGGGTTGAGAGAGGCAGTGTGATGGTGGTGGTGAAATTGTCATTAAAGGAGAGAAGGAAGGAAGGAGAGGTGGGGAAGAGAGATAAAGACCACCTCATAAAGAAAAATAAATTTGAAAAGTTGTACGCACCAAGCCTTGAACTCAAGCAACCCAACTAACATCATTAATTCTAGCATGCCCCTAAACACAACCTACCACAGGTAATTTTTTTAAAAATAAAAATAATAAATTATTAATTAAATTTTGTCAAATCAACAAATTACACTTCACAATTTAACTGTCACGTCATTTCCAAACTTGAGAGACCAAAAGTGTATTTTGCCAAAATTTTTAAATCCTTAATCCCCCATCCCATCCTACTTCATATATTATAGGGCCATTGTTAACTTTTCCAACAATACCATATCTAGCTAATGACGTTAAAAAAATGCTTCTTGGAAGGAAACAAAAGAGTTATTTGAGTGTTTAGTTTTAATTTGCTTATGTTTTGTTTTTAACCTAACAAATAATCATTGTATGTTTTGCAGCCCCCTTTAGCGTGGGTAGTCAATCATACTCAACAGTAGAAGTCTCTTCAATAAAGGGAAGTACCGTTACCATTTTGCATCTTAATTGCTTATTTAAATATTGAGGGCAGGGGGATGGACTTAGTTGTTGAGCTTATTGATTATATTTTTGACTAATTTATTTGGGATTTGGCTTTAATTCGAAATTTTTGTCTTAATTGACACTACATGTTGTAAGTTTTTGCATGCGAACTGGTGATGAAATTCTATGGTATGTGCTTTTCAGTGGATTGGTTTTGCATTTAGGTATGGAATTTGAGCATGCCAAAATCAAGGTGAAATTAAAATTGTTTTCAGATTTTTGCCAATCTTGAGCCCTTAGCCTAGTGTCGATGAGTTGAAAATTTGGAGGAGTATTATGTTCTCTGGAAGTTTGTTGTCACTCCGATAGGCTTAAGAGGCTTGGTTTGTAAGTGAGGTTCATTGAGTGATCAAGCTAGTGTAGGAGGAAGATGAATGGAGGAGAGCATAATATTACTCCAAATTAGTAAACGAGTCATGCCAATTTTCAGCACTTACCCTAGTGTCGATGAGTTGAAAATTTGGAGGAGTATTATGTTCTTTAGAAGTTTGTTGTCACTCCGATAGGCTTAAGGCTTGGTTTGTAAGTGAGCTTTATTGAGTGATCAAGCCAGTGTAAGGGGAAGATGAATGGAGGAGAGCATAATATTACTCCAAATTAGTAAACGAGTCATGCCAATTTTCAGCACTTAGCCTAGTGTCGATGAGTTGAAAATTTGGAGGAGTCTTATGTTCTCTGGAAGTTTGTTGTCCCTCCGATAGGCTTAAGAGGCTTGGTTTGTAAGTCAGCTTCATTGAGTGATCAAGCTAGTGTAGGGGGAAGATGAATGGAGGAGAGCATAATATTACTCCAAATTAGTAAACGAGTCATGCTAATTTTCAGCACTTAGCCTAGTGTCGATGAGTTGAAAATGTGGAGGAGTATTATGTTCTTTAGAAGTTTGTTGTCACCTTGATAGGCTTAAGGCTTGGTTTGTAAGTGAGCTTTATTGAGTGATCAAGCCAGTGTAGGGGGAAGATAAATGGAGGAGAGCATAATATTACTCCAAATTAGTAAACGAGTCATGCCAATTTTCAGCACTTAGCCTAGTGTCGATGAGTTGAAAATTTGGAGCAGTCTTATGTTCTCTGGAAGTTTGTTGTCACTCTGATAGGCTTAAGAGGCTTGGTTTGTAAGTCAGTTTCAATGGGTGATCAAGCCAGTGTAGGGGGAAGATGAATGGAGGAGAGCATAATATTACTCCAAATTAGTAAACGAGTCATGCCAATTTTCAGCACTTAGCCTAGTGTCGATGAGTTGAAAATTTGGAGGAGTCTTATGTTCTCTGGAAGTTTGTTGTCACTCCAATAGGCTTAAGAGGCTTGGTTTGTAAATCAGCTTCATTGAGTGATCAAGCCAGTGTAGGGGGAAGATGAATGGAGGAGAGCATAATATTACTCCAAATTAGTAAACGAGTCATGCCAATTTTCAGCACTTACCCTAGTGTCGATGAGTTGAAAATTTGGAGGAGTATTATGTTCTTTAGAAGTTTGTTGTCACTCCGATAGGCTTAAGGCTTGGTTTGTAAGTGAGTTTTATTGAGTGATCAAGCTAGTGTAGGGGGAAGATAAATGGAGGAGAGCATAATATTACTCGAAGTTAGTAAACGAGTCATGCCAATTTTAAAAACATAGCCTAGTGTCAATGAGTTGATACTTTGAGGACAAAGGGGATGCTCAACAATGGAGGTCTCTTCAATTCAGCAAAATATCGTTACCATTTTGCATTTTAATTGCTTATTTAAATATTGAGGGCAGGGGGATCGACTTAGTTGTTGAGCTTATTGATTATATTTCTGACTAATTTGTTTGGAATTAGGCTTTAATTGAAAATTTTTGTCTTAATTGACACTACATGTTGTAAGTTTTTGCATGCGAAATGGTGATGAAATTCTATGGTATGTGCTTTTCAGTGGATTGGTTTTGCATTTAGGTATGGAATTTGAGCATGCCAAAATCAAGGTGAAATTAAAATTGTTTTGAGATTTTTGCCAATCTTCAGCACTTAGCCTAGTGTCGATGAGTTGAAAATTTGGAGGAGTCTTATGTTCTCTGGAAGTTTGTTGTCACTCTGATAGGCTTAAGAGGCTTGGTTTGTAAGTGAGTTTCATTGAGTGATCAAGCCAGTGTAGGGGGAAGATGAATGGAGGAGAGCATAATATTACTCCAAATTAGTAAACGAGTCATGCCAATTTTCAGCACTTACCCTAGTGTCGATGAGTTGAAAATTTGGAGGAGTATTATGTTCTTTAGAAGTTTGTTGTCACTCCGATAGGCTTAAGGCTTGGTTTGTAAGTGAACTTTATTGAGTGATCAAGCTAGTATAGGGGGAAGATAAATGGAGGAGAGCATAATATTACTCCAAGTTAGCAAACGAGTCATGCCAATTTTAAACACATAGCCTAGTGTCAATGAGTTGAAAATTTGAGGACAAAGGGGATGCTCAACAGTGGAGGTCTCTTCAATTCAACGAAATTCCGTTACCATTTTGCATTTTAATTGCTCGATTAAATATTGAGGGCAGGGGGATGGATTTAGTTGTTGAGCTTATTGATTATATTTTTGACTAATTTGTTTGGAATTGGGCTTTAATTGGAAATGTTTTTCTTAATTGACACTACATGTTGTATGTTTTTGCATGCGAAATGGTGATGAAATTCTATGGTATGTGCTTTTCAGTGGATTGGTTTTGCATTTAGGTATGGAATTTGAGCATGCCAAAATCAAGGTGAAATTAAAATTGTTTTGAGATTTTTGCGAATCTTGAGCCCTTTGCCTAGTGTCGATGAGTTGAAAATTTGGTGGAGTATTATGTTCTCTGGAAATTTGTTGTCACTCCGATAGGCTTAAGAGGCTTGGTTTGTAAGTGAGCTTTATTGAGTGATCAAGCCAGTGTAGGGGGAAGATAAATGGAGGAGAGCATAATATTACTCCAAGTTAGTAAACGAGTCATGTCAATTTTAAACACATAGCCTAGTGTCAATGAGTTGAAAATTTGAGGACAAAGGGGATGCTCAACAGTGGAGATCTCTTCAATTCAACTAAAAACTGTTACCATTTTGCATTTTAATTGCTTATTTAAAAATTGAGGGCGGGGGATGGACTTAGTTGTTGAGCTTATTGATTATATTTTTGACTAATTTGTTTGGAATTGGGCTTTAATTGGAAATTTTTGTCTTCATTGACACTACATGTTGTAAGTTTTTGCATGCGAAATGGTTATGAAATTCTATGGTATGTGCTTTTTAGTGGATTGGTTTTGCATTTAGGTATGGAATTTGAGCATGCCAAAATCAAGGTGAAATTAAAATTGTTTTGAGATTTTTGAATCTTGAGCCCTTAGCCTAGTGTCGATGAGTTGAAAATTTGGAGGAGTCTTATGTTCTCTGGAAGTTTGTTGTCACTCCGATAGGCTTAAGAGGCTTGGTTTGTAAGTCAGCTTCATTGAGCGATCAAGCCAGTGTAGGGGGAAGATGAATGGAGGAGAGCATAATATTACTCCAAATTAGTAAATGAGTCATGCCAATTTTCAGCACTTAGCCTAGTTTCGATGAGTTGAAAATTTGGAGGAGTCTTATATTCTCTGGAAGTTTGTTGTCACTCCGATAGGCTTAAGAGGCTTCGTTTGTAAGTCAGCTTCATTGACTGATCAAGCCAGTGTAGGGGGAAGATGAATGGAGTAGAGCATAATATTACTCCAAATTAGTAAACGAGTCATTCCAATTTTCAGCACTTAGCCTAGTGTCGATGAGTTGAAAATTTGGAGGAGTCTTATGTTCTCTGGAAGTTTGTTGTCACTTCGATAGGCTTAAGAGGCTTGGTTTGTAAGTGAGTTTCATTGAGTGATCAAGCCAGTGTAGGGGGAAGATGAATGGGGGAGAGCATAATATTACTCCAAATTAGTAAACGAGTCATCCCAATTTTCAGCACTTAACCTAGTGTCGATGAGTTGAAAATTTGGAGGAGTATTATGTTCTTTAGAAGTTTGTTGTCACTCCAATAGGCTTAAGGCTTGGTTTGTAAGTGAGCTTTATTGAGTGATCAAGCCAGTGTAGGGGGAAGATAAATGGAGGAGAGCATAATATTACTCCAAGTTAGTAAACGGGTCATGCCAATTTTAAACACATAGCCTAGTGTCAATGAGTTGAAAATTTGAGGACAAAGGGGATGCTCAATAGTGGAGATCTCTTCAATTCAACGAAAAACTGTTACCATTTTACATTTTAATTGCTTATTTAAAAATTGAGGGCGGGGGATGGACTTAGTTGTTGAGCTTATTGATTATATTTTTGACTAATTTGTTTGGAATTGGGCTTTAATTGGAAATTTTTGTCCTCATTGACACTACATGTTGTAAGTTTTTGCATGCGAAATGGTTATGAAATTCTATGGTATGTGCTTTTTAGGGGATTGGTTTTGCATTTAGGTATGGAATTTGAGCATGCCAAAATCAAGGTGAAATTAAAATTGTTTTGAGATTTTTGCGAATCTTGAGCCCTTAGCCTAGTGTCGATGAGTTGAAAATTTGGAGGAGTATTATGTTCTCTGGAAGTTTGTTGTCACTCCGATAGGCTTAAGAGGCTTGGTTTGTAAATCAGCTTCATTGAACGATCAAGCCAGTGTATGGGGAAGATGAATGAAGGAGAGCATAATATTACTCCAAATTAGTAAACGAGTCATGCCAATTTTCAGCACTTAGCCTAGTGTCGATGATTTGAAAATTTGGAGGAGTCTTATGTTCTCTGGAAGTTTGTTGTCACTCCGATAGGCTTAAGAGGCTTGGTTTGTAAGTCAGCTTCATTGAGTGATCAAGTCAGTGTAGGGGGAAGATGAATGGAGGAGAGCATAATATTACTCCAAATTAGTAAATTTGTCATGCCAATTTTCAACACTTAGCCTAGTTTCGATGAGTTGAAAATTTGGAGGAGTCTTATATTCTCTGGAAGTTTGTTGTCGCTCCGATAGGCTTAAGAGGCTTGGTTTGTAAGTCAGCTTCATTGACTGATCAAGCCCGTGTAGGGGGAAGATGAATGGAGTAGAGCATAATATTACTCCAAATTAGTAAACGAGTCATGCCAATTTTTAGTATTTAGCCTAGTGTCGATGAGTTGAAAATTTGGAGTCTTATGTTCTCTGGAAGTTTGTTGTCACTCCGATAGGCTTAAGAGGCTTGGTTTGTAAGTGAGTTTCATTGAGTGATCAAGCCAGTGTAGGGGGAAGATGAATGGAGGAGAGCATAATATTACTCCAAATTAGTAAACGAGTCATCCCAATTTTCAGCACTTAACCTAGTGTCGATGAGTTGAAAATTAAGAGGAGTATTATGTTCTTTAGAAGTTTGTTGTCACTCCGATAGGCTTAAGGCTTGGTTTGTAAGTGAGCTTTATTGAGTGATCAAGCCAGTGTAGGGGGAAGATAAATGGAGGAGAGCATAATATTACTCCAAGTTAGTAAACGATTCATGCCAATTTTAAACACATAGCCTAGTGTCAATGAGTTGAAAATTTGAGGACAAAGGGGATGCTCAACAGTGGAGATCTCTTCAATTCAACGAAAAACTGTTACCATTTTGCATTTTAATTGCTTATTTAAAAATTGAGGGCGGGGGATGGACTTAGTTGTTGAGCTTATTGATTATATTTTTGACTAATTTGTTTGGAATTGGGCTTTAATTGGAAATTTTTGTCTTCATTGACACTACATGTTGTAAGTTTTTGCATGCGAAATGGTTATGAAATTCTATGGTATGTGCTTTTTAGTGGATTGGTTTTGCATTTAGGTATGGAATTTGAGCATGCCAAAATCAAGGTGAAATTAAAATTGTTTTGAGATTTTTGCCAATCTTGAGCCCTTAGCCTAGTGTCGATGAGTTGAAAATTTGGTGGAGTATTATGTTCTCTGGAAGTTTGTTGTCACTTCGATAGGCTTAAGAGGCTTGGTTTGTAAGTCAGCTTCATTGAGTGATCAAGCCAGTGTAGGGGGAAGATGAATGAAGGAGAGCATAATATTTCTCCAAATTAGTAAACGAGTCATGCCAATTTTCAGCACTTAGCCTAGTGTCGATGAGTTGAAAATTTGGAGGAGTCTTATGTTCTCTGGAAGTTTGTTGTCACTCCGATAGGCTTAAGAGACTTGGTTTTTAAGTGAGTTTATTGAGTGATCAAGCCAGTGTAGGGGGAAGATGAATGGAGGAGAGCATAATATTACTCCAAGTTAGTAAGCGAGTCATGCCAATCTTCAGCACTTAGTCTAGTGTCGATGAGTTGAAAATTTGGAGGAGTATTATGTTCTCTGGAAGTTTTTTGTCACTCCGATAGGCTTAAGAGGCTTGGTTTGTAAGTGAGCTTCATTGAGTGATCAAGTCAGTGTAGGGGGAAAATGAGTGGAGGAGAGTATAATATTACTCCAAATTAGTAAACGAGTCATGCCAATTTCAGCACTTAGCCTAGTATCGATGAAGGAAAGAAGTCCACCTCACACTCGACCTAATCAACCCATCGTCTCAGCCTCCCTTGGTCACGATTCAACCTCAAAAGTTTGCACTTGCCCGTATTAATAATAATTTGCAACCCAGAGATGGATTTGAAAAAGGCTAAGAAATTATTTCGAGTGTCATTCGCAAACTGAAGATGAGATACAGTTAAATTATCCTTGTCTATCCTGAATCCTTAAAAAATGGCGATGTTTTTGCACCAAGTTTATTTAGCTCTGACCTTCATTGCTAAAGCTTCTCCTAAACTCAATGATAACCTAAATGTTCTAATAGGTGGTAGTGCTATAGAGGGTGTTATGTTGTTGTATTTAGTTTTTGTAACTTCAAATCTTTTTCTATTTTGGTGCAGTGGTCTAAGAGAGAACAAAGGAGATGAAAATGTGAAAGAAGATTGAGATCGAGGTGAGTGAAGAGATTGATTTTTTATTGTATGCTCTATATCTAGTTATTCGTAGGGGTGTACATGGGTTGGGTTGGGTTGGGTTGAAGGGTTTTTTGGAACCAACCCGAAAATTCGGGTTGGTCGGGTTGACAACCCAACCCTATATTTTCGAACCAACCCGAATTACCCGATTAAGGGTTGCAACCCAACCCAATCCAACCCTATATTTTCGGGTTGGGTTGGGTTGGGTCGTTGGGTTGATTTTTTTTATTTTTTTATTTTTTTAATTATTTAAAATATTTTTTTTTTTTAATTTATAACTAAAATCACATAAAATTCAATTATCAAACTTGAAAGTTCATAACATTTTAATATTTGTTAGAATCTTAGAAGAAAAATATTAAAATTGACAAATAATTCATTTATAAATATATATAAAAATATAAAAAAAACATAAATTTTGGGTTGGGTCGGGTTGGGTCGGGTTGGGGTGGGTCAACCCTAGCCTAAGAGGGTCAACTCGAGAATCGACCTGAAAAATTCGATTCTCTAAAATTCTAACCCAACCCAAATCGAAAAAAAACATAACCAAACCCAACCCTTAGGGTTTGGGTTGGGTAGTCCGGGTTGCTCGGGTTACCGGGTTATTTGTACACCCTTAGTTCTTCGTTATATTATTGTTTTATTTTATGTTGTTTGGGCGTTGTTATATCTTTTGGAAAACTATTCTTTCTTCTTCTTTTTCCCAGTATTTTGGCATGAACTACTTACGTATGATAGATGGGATTCTGCAGTTGTATAATTCCATAACAAATATATTGGCTTATTGCACTCTAGATTTCAATAGTAAAAATTGAACCCTTCTACTTTTCATAAATGAAAAATTTTCACCCCTAAATTTCAATCTTGACCCTATTTGACTATTTGGTTTTTGAAATTAGTGCTTGTTTTCTTACCATTTCATTACAATAGTCTTCATCCTCTTAAAGAAATATTTGAATTCCTATGTTGAATTCCAAAAACCAAAACAAATACCAAATACTAAATACGAGCCTAAACCTTGCACATTCCCTCTTTCCCTTTATAAGTGAAAATTTTGGATCCAATTCTCTCTTTCCCTTTCACATTCCCTCATCTTTCTTCCCATTTTCCCTCTCTCTCACCTTTCTCTCTCCCTTCCCTTCCTCAACAAACTTGTGTCCCAAATAATATCTAGATTTAGTGATGTTATCAAGTGAGAGGAATTTCTTTCATTATCAAAAGATGATCCAAATACAAAAGAATGTTTCCCTTTTATAGGGTTGCAAAGGTTGAAAAAATTCTAACTAACCTGTCTTAAAAGTCCAATGACCGGTAGAACAAAGTTTATAAAAGAATTTAAGCCTTTCTATAAAAATGTAAATAGAAGTTGCAACCCTAGAAATAAGTAAACTATTAGATTATATGGGGTTCCATCTCGAAACCAATTGACAATAGGTGGAGTAGCCCAAATATCTTGTATATTGAGGTTTCTCTCCATTTTTCCAATGTAGGATCCTCAACCCCTCAAAATGGTTCACCATTCTTTTGGGTTCACCATTCTTGGATAGGATCTCAATTTCAATTTTTTTTTTGACTGAATGACCATTTGGGCTTAATGAGCTCTGATACCATATTAGATTATATGGGCTACCATCTCAAAACTATACGCAAACTCCGATAATAAGCGACTCCAAACCCCACGCGCGAAGTCACACTCCCAAGAGATGTGGTTCAAATCCTCAGCAACACTCCTACACTGAATACAACAAAAAGGGCCCACCAAGAGGGTACCTCTAACTTGAATCCGGTCTATGGTATTAATCCAACCATGCTAAACCTGCCACATCAAGAACTTAACCTTCTTGGGAACCTTCACCTTCCATAACGAGGACAAAACACCCCGAGGGATTGGGATAAACAAGAGACTTGAAGAAAGACACACAGGAAAAACCTACCGAAGGGCAGGGAAGCCATTAACACACATCAACCCTATTGGGTATAAGATGAACCTCAGAAAGAAGAGACAACAACTCAATAACTTCAGTCGTATCCTTATCGGTCAACTCACGATAGAACCCAAACGAAGGAGAGAAAAAACCTATAAAGATAGATGAATAATTGTCTAGCTGTAGGATAGATGCCACAAATTGGATTTTCAAACTGGATAAGTGATACTACTGGGGAAAAGCTAAACAAAGGGGACGACCCCCCAACCACTCATCCTCCCAAAATAGAGTTCCCTCCCTATCCCTCACCCCACAATGCACAAACAAAGAGAACACGGAACACAAAATCGACCTCTTTCCAAGGGTTTCTACAGATGCCACACCCTACCAGCGTCCACTCAGAGGGATGAGGACCGTATTTACTAACAATAACTTTATGCCACAAGGTACTGGCTTTGTGATAGAAACGCCAAAGCCACTTAGCCAACAGGGCCTAATTCCTAACCTGAATGTTGCCAATGCCTAATCCTCCAAGGTCAACTGGCCTCGAGGCAACCTCCCACCTAACAAGATGAGTCCCTTTACCTTCATTCACCCCCTCCCCAAAAAAATCCCTCATAAGCTTTTCCACGACCTTACTCACCTTGCCCAACATATGAAAGAGGGACAAAAATGCAAAGGAATCCCACTTAGAATTAAGACGAAGGAAAAACTACCCACCTCACATCCAACAAATGAGGTCCATCTAGCCAACTTTCCTTGATTGCTATGGATTCCAAAAATTTGACACTTTCTCCTATTAATACTAAGCCCTGACAAAGCCTCAAAGAACCAGAGAAGTTGATTCAAATTCAGAAAGGAATTCTCCCTAGCAGAGCAAAAGAACAAAGTATCATCCGCAAACTGAAGATGAGAAAGGGATACTTCATCTCTCCGTATCTAAAAGCCCTGGATGATATTTGCCTCCACCCCTTTAGACACTAATTTGCTCAGAGTGTCCACCACCACCAAATAAAAGAAAAGAGGATAAGGAGTCTCCCAGCCTAAGAACCCTAGAAGCTTTAATCTTCCCCCTAAGCTTGCCATTGACCAAGATGGAATAATTCACTGTCTTAACACAGGTTCACATTCAAGATCTCCATTTATACTCGAAACCTTTTTTTTGGCAAGAACCTTATCCAAGAAAGCCCAATCCACACGATCATAGGGCTTCTCGAAATCAATCTTAAACATAATCTCCTCCTTATTTGTTGATATGTAATCCTCAATCGCCTCATTAGCTACCAGGACCTGATCTACCAACTGACGATGCCCAATAAAGGCCCCTTGAGTTTTAGAGATTGTTGAGAGAAGAACTCTCTCAACCTATTAGCCAGGTCCTTAGCAATGATCTTATAGACACTGGTCACTAAACTTATCGGTCTAAAGTCCTTCACACTCATAACCTTATCCTTCTCAGAAATAAGACAAACAAAGATTTCACCCAATGACTTGTCAAGAATTCCTTTCTCAAAGAACTCCCTAAACACTTTCCACAAATCCTCCTTAATCATGTCCCAATTAGCTTGGAAAAAGGCTAAAGAAAAACCATCTGGGAGCCTTAATCCCATCACACTGAAACACAACTTTCCTAATCTCCTCAAGAGAAATGGGCGAATCTAAAAAATCCTTATCTTCGAAGGAAATAGGGCACCAATCTAACCCTTCCACAAATGGTCTAGGACTCAACCCCCATAACCATACAACGAGTAGAAAAAGGATAGGATCTCCTCTTCAATCTCTCTATCGTCTTTTAACCAAACCCCCTCCCTGTTCTCAAGGGCACTAATGAAATTTATTCTGTCCTCCAACTGACCAACCTATGGAATAAGCCAAATTACAATCCTCTTCCTTAGCCCACTTAACTTTACCTTCTGACTCAAACAAACACTCTCCTTATTCAATAACTCAAAGTCTGACAAAAGCTTCAACCTCCTCCTTCACAGACTCACTCCTCCTAATGCCCCTTTATTCTAGAGAATCCAAGAAACGTAACCTTTTCAAGTGTTCTTCTTAAGCCGACCCCCCCTTTTTTTGTCTCTTCTCTCTCCTCTCGCGAACCAACCCTAGCATCTTCGTTGCCAGTTTTCGTCTACTCGCCGTCGTTTTTCCAGCGGTTTCTCCGACCGCCTCTCATCCTTCTGACCTCCGTACCCTTTTCTTCCCCCCATCTAGGTCGCCCTTTCCGTTAACCCTGGTTGTTTCCAGTTGTCTGACGACCTTCGCTGTTCTCTTAGCGATTTTCTTAGGATCTCATAACCATTGCCCCGACACTTCTTCTCGTCTCCGACCGTCCTTCTCTCTTTTCCGGTTGACCCTCGTGTGCGTCCCTTTTGCGTGGGTCCACCCTTTCTCGTCTTCCCTCTTTTGTCTCTGTCATCCCACTTCTCTTTTCTTTTTCCCTTTTCGTGCCCTCCCGGCTTCCCCTTCTTGTCTCTGGCATCTCTTCTTTCTTCTCCAGTAGTTTCCTTTTTCATCTCGGGGTCTTGAATTCTTGGCTTTGTTTGCTGTTTCTCTGTTTTTAGAGGTTTAAGTTGGCTGTTTAAATGAGGCGTTTTAGTTGTTGTGTGGGAAATAGTTTCTTCTGGATTTGGTGTGATGAATCGGTTATCCTTCTTCAAGATGGTTTAAGCGATTCAGTGGTTTCGTTGTTCCTCGTTCATGTTCGTTTGTTTCTGGATTCCTTCACGGTGATTGCTGTAAATTCTTCTTACTTTGTTCGAAGGAAATTCAGGGATGCTGTCGCAACTTTGGGGTTATTCGAGGTGTGTTCTTATGTAGGCTGGGATGCGGTTGGAAGTGTGTGGCCCCTCCAAGCGGCAAACAATCTTTTGTGTACCTTTGGGGAGGTTTTGAATGGTTGGAAAGTCTTCAAGGATATGCTTGGCGACTTCATTGATGCTTTGGAGGATGTTGGAGCTACAAAGTCTTGTTGTCCTAATCCTTGTTGTGTAGTGGCATGTTTCGCTAGTTCTAAGGGGAAGCGTCTTTTGGTTAAAGAAAGCGGTGGGGAAGCTTTGTTTGATGGGAAGGATAGGATGTTACAGGGGTCCTTTTCCAATATGGTGGAAAGGCATTGGGTTCGAAAGCCTTGTGAGGTAGTGGATATTGACTTTTCAAGAATCTTGGTGGTGACTCGTTTGTTTGCGCACATCCCTTGGTCTATTGTCAAGAAAGGGTTGGATGCTCATTTTCGGAGGGAGTTTCAAATCAATCCGTACATGGTTGATAAAGCCCTTCTCTTGGTTGATAGTAGTGTGGGTGGGGACTCTTTTTCTGACATTGGCAAATGGAGAGTGATTAGTAGCACCAGAGTCTATGACCCATTTGGTAGAATAATAGAGAAGACAATGATTCATGTTACCTGACCCAACAATGGTTGTAATAGGGGTATGCGCAAACGATGAAGAAGATGTTTTTGATGATTTATGGTATTGTTGAAATTTAATAGACTCGACATAGAATTAACAAATGATTTCTTAGATGAACCATGGGTGGGTTGAGGTTGCGCTTGAATCACATTACACATCACTATACCTTTCTTTTCAGTCATAACTATCAAAACAAACCAAGAAATTCAGATTTCAATCCCAAAACCATAACTATTTAACAGAAACCCTAGAATTCCAAAGGGTATTTCTTCAACCAACACTAAACCAAGCACTATATGATTGAAACAAGTACACCACTAGAAAGATCATGCAATTTCGATAAGAATCCAAGGAAAAGAAGTCGACGCCGACGTTTCACACTCCCTCACGTGCTGACGCGTGAAAGTGGCAGCGACAGAACATTGTAGTGACACGTGGTCTTCACACAGTGCTTCGATTGAGACCAAATTTTGGGGATCCTCTAATCAGAGGATGGGCTTTCGAAATATAGGGGCGGTGAGAGGGAAAAAAAAGGAAAACGGGTAAAATCGGCGGCGGCGGTCACTGATGGCAGTAGTGGAATCCAACTAACTGAGTTCACAAAATCACAAAACCCAGAAAGAAACAAATGGGTTCTAAACTCAAAAACCTAAAATTCTCAAAACTAGGCTCACCAATAAAAACCCCTAATTGACCTAATTCTCTGATAGCATGTTATTGTGAGATAAAAATTGAGAATATTCACTTCATTCTATACAATAGAGTCAAATATATATAGAAATACATGAAAAACCTAAACTAATAAATGTAAAATGACAATAAAGGACAAAAGGTTAATAAGCTTCTAAATAAACATATATACTATAGAAAGGCACATTCCTTACCAAGTCGAGTGGTCGAGGGCTAAGGTCCTGACAAACCTCCACCACTTGAGCTTGCCAACGTCCTCGTTGGCTCTATCATCCTTAGGTAATCCTAAATCTCATTTTCAAGTTGCCATAATGTCACGTCTCTCTCCAAAGAACCTTCTTCTACGCCAACCTTTCCATTTCAAGAGAAAAATGTTTCGTCAATTTTTCATTCTCGTACCAATGGTTCTATGGTCCACGATCTCCTCCATTTGTCTATCGAACTATTTTCGAATCACGATTGGAGCCCGCTTTGTTTGCTTGCGGTCACGATCAAGTCTTGTGAAAAAGGCAAGTCTTAAGAAACTTACGTGAAAGCATGGGTGAACGTTCAACCGATCAAGCAATTTCAGATGATAGGCTGCCATTCCTATCCGTTTGGTGACTTCGAATGGGCCATCGTAACTCGACACTTAACTTCTTCCACATCTGAGGGTTAGATTCAAGAGTACCTGGTCGCCTACATTGAACTCCAAAGGCCTTCTTCCTTTATTTGCGTCCTGCACGCAACTTTAGGAAGACTATCTTTGGCCATATCTATCATCTCCTGCTGATCTCTAGCAAAATGATAGGCGGTAGGGCACTTACCCCCAATGCATTGCCTCAGAACCTCCTAAGGATAAAGGGGTTGTTGTCTAGTTTCCAACTCCACTGGGCTTTGGCTAGTAGATGGGGACTTGTGAACATTATAACAGAATCTACATCCAGTAAGCCTACCCAATTATTCTTGCTAGCCGTGGCGTAGTGCCTCAAATATTCTTCCAACAGTGCATTGTTTCGATCTGTTTGGCCATCAGTTTGAGGGTGATTTGCAGTATAGAACTTCATTTATGATCCTAGTGTGTTAAACAAACTAGTCCAAAATCTCCACTTGAACCTAGCATCCCTATCACTAATGACATCTTTCAGATGATCAAAACACTTTCCCACATTTTTAAAGAAGAGTTTTGCCGCCACATTCACCGGACAAACAGGTGGTGTAGGTATGAATACCGCATATTTGGAGAACCTTCCCACCAGCACAAGTATCAAGGAAAATCCGTCCACCTTTGGTAAGCTAACAATGAAAAACCCGATACCCAGGTCTTTTCTGCAACAAGAAGGGTATGTAGCAAGCCAACCTCCTTCCTTCTTTCCGTTTTATCTAGTTGGCATACTAGACACGTCTAGACTTACGCCCCGCTGAGTTCCATAATTTCCATAATTATCATTTTAAGAATTGCTAAAGATGACAATATCATCGAGGTACACCATAACAAAATCATCTAGATATTCGTATAGCACATCGTTCATTAAGTTATAGAAGGTAGTCGAGGCATTAGTCAACCCAAACAACATAATCAAATATTCATAGGCCCCATATCGGGTTACATAGGTAGTTTTCCCTTCATTCCCACTAGCAATCCTCACTTGTCAGTACCCTAACTTAAGGTCTAACTTGGTGAAGTAAGTGGCCTTAGATAAACGAACAAGTCTGTGGTGTTGGGAATAGGACACTTATTCTTAATCGTTACCTTGTTTAGAGCTTGCAATCCACACACATGCACATAGATCCGTCTTGATTCTTCTAGAACAAGTCTGAGGAACCGTAAGCAGCTTTAGGTGTCCAACAACTTGTCCAACTGCTTCCTAAGCACTTCTAACTCCGAAGGGCCCATCCGATATGGTGCTTTAGATGGGTGCCTTTCATCAAGCTTTAATTCGATCTTGTGGTTGATGGCTCGACGGAGAGGAAGATTCCGGGTAGGTCGGGAGGCATCACATAAGTGAATTTTGCTAAGGATACGTGTCACAACATTCAACACTTCCTTGTACTTATATGACTTTATCTCGATTAGGGTTGCCACATAAGTAGGAAATCTGCGCCTTACTCTCGTCTTCAATTGTTGGATAGAAATGAGTTTCTGACCTACATCATCGTCCTCAAATGTGATGCTCGGTGAGTTTTCCTCTTTTTAAAAAAACGAAAAGCAAAAAAAAAAGAAAAAGAAAGTGGGCGAAGAATCAGGGAGGGCGAGCACCTCTCGTCCGTGCTTGCGCTACTCGTTGGTAAGAGAGTTCATTTTTCGATCGACCATGCAATCACCGACAACCTTTGTCGTTTCTTCACCTCCTTCTTCCGTTTGGGTACTCTCTCTCTCTCTCTCAATCTCTCTCTTTCTCTCTCTTTCTCTCTGCCTCTTGGTCTCGTCTCGTCTCTATGTCTCCCTCGACTTCTTCTCTCTATCGGGACTCTGTCTTTCTCTCTTTTCTCTCTCTCTCTCTCTCTCTCTTTCCCTTGCTCTTTACTAATGTGGGTTTGTGGTTTTTGTTAACAGAACATTGAGTCGGGGCAAAGATCAGTTGAAGTGCGTTGGTTTTGGTTAGCAGGACAGAGAGTAAGGGAGACTGTCAAAATTCTAACACTCGGGGACTCCATCCGCATAGCAAGTGGGTAAGCTTTCGTATTACCGTCCCTATGTTTTAACTGTGCTTAAGCAGTCACTTGTTGTCCATTGGGTTGAGCACGACTCTTACGGTCAACTGACCTTAGGATTCATTGTGGCTAGGCTAATGAAGAGGCTCATAGGCAACGATAGTGACTTGCTGTGACTTTGGTTTTCTTAGGTGTTGTAGTGTTAGCCTAAGGCAAGAATAGCACATACTCATGTGCCCAACCAAAGGTTCCCTTGTATGCACAGGAGCTCGGGATTGGATCTAGAAGGCCTTGCACACCGTCACGTTGCGAACAGAGGTAAGTAGTCATTTGGATTTTTCCTTACTCATAAGTGACAAGGTTAGAGGCGAGGATGCATGTGAAACCGGGTTGTTCAATAGCAATGGCATTTGTTGTATGTCTTTGAAGTTTGCGATTGCCTGTTTTGTGATTGGATGCTTGGTTACCCTAACTTGTTTAGATGATGTATGATGGTGTGGCATGTAGTAAGGCAAAGTGAACCTGAGAATGTTTTGTATGCTCCTAAATTTGAAAATTGGTTACTCTATGTTGTTGTGTGGTGCATGTTGATATGGCCTGTGATGAGTGTTTAGGGGGATGCTCGACTGTTTTGATTGGGGTCCTTGAACCTTGAGTAGAGGTGCCTTGATGACTTAGGACATCGAGTTGTGGGTCGTGGGTGTGAAGCGAGAATAGCGGAATGGTTGAGAACGAAACCATGGCGAACAACTTGGAGGTGAGACGTGTAGCCGTAAGTAAGTAGCTTGCACACGACGAGCTTCTAGCGAAACCATGAGGTAACTGGAGTCGACGAGGTCCCTGCGAGGCTATGGATGGACTATTTGGTTTCTAGGATTAGGGTTGTGTAGTTGGAATGCTTTTTGTTTCTCTGTTGCTCCCTCTTTTTTATTATAGTTGTGAACTCTGCTCGACTAGTTAAATCTTTTCCTTTCTCGTTGATTCTTGGCATGAATGGAGTTTTGTATCATTTTGTGTTTTGAAAGCATGCTCCAAGTATTTTAGTGTCTGCCTGAGAACTCCGAGGGACTGAGGCTTAGCTTATTTGGAAATCTATAGTTTGGAGGAGGTTGAGCGCCCTCGTGAGATTATTATTTTTGAAGTGTTTTCTTGTTCAGGTGCTAGGTAAAATTAGGAAAGTCCCAGATTCGTCATTATCTTTGCCAGAAATTTCAGTATGCAAGCAAGCAACTTGGAGTAACACCCTAGGTAGAGTTACATATTACGGGGTGGTACATCCAAAGATCACAATTCGTACAAAGCTTGAGGTCATCTCATGTGAGACTTGCACTCCATGTAAGTAAGGCATAAGTAGCACCTTTTCCTTAACAAGGAATTTCATACCTAGGATCACATCAAAATTATCGAGGCACTATCCATGCAAGACTTGCACTCCATGTTTTTTTTCAACACTCATTTTTCTATTCACATCAGAGGCACTATCTTTCACACTTCATCACATGGATACTTATCCAGAACACTTGCTCAATGGATAGCCTAACTGATGATGACGAAGATAGCTCTTTTTACCCCTGAACACTAAGTTTCATGCAAAATGAATTATTCCTTTTATTTTTTTCAACACTGATTTTTTAAACACATTAGGAGCACTAGCTTTCACACTTTCATCACAGGGAACCTTATTCAGAACACCAACTCAATGGATGGCCTAACTGATCACGATGAAGCTTGCTCTTTTTACCCTCGAACACTAAGTTTCCTGCAAAATAAATTGTTCCCTTTATTTTTTTCAACACTCACTTTTCTATATACATCAGGGGCACTAGCTTTCACACTTCATAGCAGGGACGTTTATCCAAAACACCTGCTCAATGGATGACCTAACTGATCACAAAGAAGATAACTATTTTTACCCCAAAACACTAAGTTTCAAGCAAAATAAATTATCCCTCCTAATTTTTTTTCAACACTCATTTTTGTATATACATCAGAGGCACTAGGTTTCACACTTTTTTTTTTGAAAAGGTGACAATAACATTTCATTGAAGTAATGAAAAAAGAGACCAAAGTCTCGAGAACCGATATTGACATTGACCCCCTTACAATGAACCAACCCCATCTAACACCTCCCCAAAGAAACCAACAAAATGATAACCGATACAACCTAACCATACCACAGCAGACCAGAACCTGCCCCCAAACCCGACTAAGTGGACAAATACAAGCCCAAAAGCTAATGAGAGCGAATAAAAGCATGCAAATTTAATCTAATATCTGATATGGAAAAACCATCGAACGCTTTGAATAGAGCACACCAGGACAAGGCCTTAAGCTGCATAGCCTCAAAACGACCCTCCCACAACCAAGCAACCCCTTGAAATATGCGTTGATTCCTCTCGAACCAAATATCCACCAAGATGACTCTAACTGCATTCCCCCACAAAACTGAAGCCCTCTTGCCCAGACAAGGCCCCATCAACAGATGTAGAACACACTCTTGCAAATTTCCAGCAAATACCCAACTAACCTCAAAAACTTGAAACATCTTATACCAACATTTCTTAGAAAATTCACAATCTATGAAGAGATGAAAACCCGATTCAGCTCCCTTGCAACACAAAAAACACACCGAGGGTTGTAAGCACATAGAAGGAAGCTTCCTTTGAATCACTTCTGCAGTATTCAACTTTCCAAAAATAAGAATCCACATCAAAACTTTGATTCTTTTAAGGAAACTGGACTGCCAGATAGCTTTAAACATAACCTTTTCCACCAGGGGAAAACCACCCAACCTCTTCACCACAGACTTTACCGAAAAGATTCCTGAAGACTCCGCACTCCACCATTAACTTTGATTCTTTTAGGGAAACTGGACTGCCAGATAGCTTTAAACACAACCTTTTCCACCAGGGGAAAACCACCCAACCTCTTCACCACAGACTTTACCGAAAAGATTCCTGAAGACTCCGCACTCCACCATTTTGCATCCTCTGCTAAGGAAGGCTTAAACCCATCAAGAACTGTCATCAGATTAGCAAACTCTTCAACCTCCTCTTCCTTTAACGCACGCCTGAAGGATAACCCCCAAGACCCAATTACATGATCCCATACATCCGCCACACAAACTGATTTACTATTTGAAAACGCAAATAGACTTTGGAATTTATCCTTCAGCGCACCCTCATCCGCCCAAGGGTCCAACCAAAATCGAATGCTCCTACCATTGCCTAATCTGAACACCGACAAGTGTTGCACCTTCTGCCATGCCTTTACAATGCTCATCCATGGACTTCTCAAACTAGCCCCCCGAGGCCTTGCAACTCCCCAACCATTTTCCGCCTTCCCATGAATGGCCACCACAATCCTTCGCCATAGCGAACCTCTTTCCACTGCAAACCTCCAACCCCACTTAGATAACAACGCATGGTTTTTAATCTTCAACGCTCCAATGCCCAAACCCCCTGCATCTAAAGGTCTAGCAACCGTTTTCCATCCCACCAAATGATTAACCTTGCCCCCTTTGCTCCTTCCTAGAAAAACGATCTCACCAACCGTTCCAACAATATCAACACTGCTACTGGAACTTGAAACTCAAAAATATACGAGGTAGGCTTTCAAGAATGGAAGAACACAACGTGAGACGTCCCCCTTTAGAGAGGTTGAATCTACTCCACCTATCCAATCTTTTCCCAAAATTATCAAGAACCGGTTGCCAAAAGGAAATGGCCTTTGGATGACCCCCTAGAGGCAATCCCAAATAAGGAAAAGGCAGTTTCACACTCCTGCACCCCAAGACCCCCGCCACCTCCTCTATCCTTTCATTCCTAATATTCAACCTACAAATTGAAGATTTCTCCCAATTTATCTGCAGCCCTGAACAAGATTCAAACAATCTTACTGTTTCAATTAAAGTTTTCAAGGCAGCATCATCATCTTTGCAAAAAATCAAAGTATCATCCGCGTACTGAAGAATAGCAATGTGATCATTGTTTTTCCCCACTCTAAACCCCTCGAAAACCCCTTGCCGAAACATGTTATCAAACAAACCATTAAGCACTTCAACTACCAAGAGGAAGAGGAAAGGGGAGAGCAGATCCCCTTGCCTAAGCCCTCTAGACGCCGCTATCCTCCCCCTAGGTCGTCCATTAATGATGATAGAAAATTTCTGATTGGAAACACAACCCATCATCCACTGCACCCACTTATGACTAAAGCCTTTCAATTTCAACATCTCGCCCAAGAAGTCCCAATCAACACAATCGAAAGGTTTTTCAAAATCCAATTTTAAGAACCACCCACTCCTCTTCTTAATTCTATATTCCTCCACTACCTCATTATTTTTTTCCCTTTATTTTTTTCAACACTCACTTTTCTATATACATCAGGGGCACTAGCTTTCACACTTCATAGCAGGGACCTTTATCCAAAACACCTGCTCAATGGATGGCCTAACTAATCACAAAGAAGATAACTATTTTTACCCCAAAACACTAAGTTTCAAGCAAAATAAATTATCCCTTCTATTTTTTTTCAATACTCATTTGTATATACATCAGAGGCACTAGCTTTCACACTTCATCGTAGGGACCCTTATCTAGAACACTTGCTCAATGCTCAATGGATGACATGACTGATCACGATGCAAGTAACTCTTTTTACCCTCAAACACTAAGTTTCCTGCAAAATATATTATTTGTTTTTTTTTCAACACTCATTTTTCCATATACATCAGGGGTACTACCTTTTACACTCCATCGCAGGGACCTTTATCCAGAACACTTGCTCAATGGATGGCCTAATTGATCATACAGAAGATAGCTCTTTTTGCCCCAACACACTAAGTTTCAAGCAAAATAAATTATTCCTTCTATTTTTTTTCAACACTCATTTTTGTATACACATTAGAGGCACTAACTTTCAACACTCAT
This sequence comes from Trichosanthes cucumerina, assembly GCA_036507285.1. Classification (NCBI taxonomy): domain Eukaryota; kingdom Viridiplantae; phylum Streptophyta; class Magnoliopsida; order Cucurbitales; family Cucurbitaceae; genus Trichosanthes; species Trichosanthes cucumerina. Next base: position 43,449,090 of record CM071835.1, read on the forward strand.
TTTTGAAATAAATACAATATTTCATGAAATAAACTCAATTTACTTTTATTAAGTTAAAATATATATAATATAATATATTATAAATTATATAATATTATATTATAAAATGATAATTCTATAAAAATTATAAAAAATCTATTCATAAATGAATTAATAATGATTTATATTCATTCTAATAATTAGCTTTTCAACTACAACTAATTTCATGATCTATAAATATCTTATAGGACATAGTTTAAACAACTTTTTACAATGGAATCAAATTTCTAAATCTGCTAACAAATACATATTTGAAAACATGAAATCCAACTCTGTTTTCATTGAATCCCTTATCTTCAAATTTCTGTTTTCAGAATGCTTACCAAATAGGCCCTAAGTTTCCTGCAAAATAAATGATTTCTTTTCTTTTTTTTTAACAGTTATTTTTCTATATACATCAGGAGCACTAGCTTTCACATTTCATGGCAGGAACCTTTATCCAGAACACTTGCTCAATGGATGACCTAACTGATCATAAAGAAGATAACTCTTTTTACCCCAAAACACTAAGTTTCAAGCAAAACAAATTATTCCTTCTATTTTTTTTTAAACAATCATTTTTGTATACACCTTAGAGAGACACTAGCTTTCCACCTTCATCGCAGGGACCCTTATCTAGAACACTTGCTCAATGCTCAATGCTCAATGGATGACCTGACTGATCACAATGGAGGTAACTCTTTTTACCCTCGAACACGAAGTTTCCTGCAAAATAAATTATTCATTTTATTTTTTTCAACACTAATTTTTCTATATAAATCAGGGGCACTAGCTTTCACACTTCATAGAAGGGACCTTTATCCAGAACACTTGCTCAATAGATAGCCTAATTGATCACAAAGAAGATAACTATTTTTACCCCAAAACACTAGGTTTCAAGAAAAATAAATTATTCCTTCTATTTTTTTCAACACTCATTTTTGTATACACATCAGAGGCATTAGCTTTCACACTTCATCGCAAGGACCCTTATCCAGAACACTTGCTCAATGCTCAATCGATAATATGACTGATCACGATGAAGGCAACTCGTTTTACCATTGAACACTAGGTTTCCTACAAAATTAATTATACCTTTTTCTTTTTTTCAACACTAATTTTTCTATATACATGAAGGGCACTAGCTTTCACACTTCATCGCAGAGACTCTTATCCTGAACACTTGCTCAATGGATGGCCTAACTGATCACAATGAAGATAACTCTTTTTACCCCCAAACACTAAGTTTCAATCAAATTAAATTATTCCTTCTATCTTTTTTTCAATAATCATTTTTGTATACACATCAGAGGCACTAGCTTTCACACTTCATCGCAGGGACCCTTATCCAGAACACTTGCTCAATGCTCAATGGATGACCTGACTGATCACGATGAAGGTAGCTCTTTTTACCCTCGAACAATAAGTTTGTTGCAAAATAAATTATTCTTTTTCTTTTTTCAACACTCATTTTTCTATATACATCAGGGGCACTAACTTTTACACTTCATCGCAAGGACCCTTATCCAGAACATTTGCTCAATGGATGGCCTAACTGATCATAAAGAAGATAGCTCTTTTTACCCCAAAACACTAAGTTTCAGGCAAAATAAATTATTCCTTCCATTTTTTTTTTCAATACTCATTTTTGTATACACATCAGAGGCACTAGCTTTCACACTACATCGCAGGGACCCTTATCCAGAACACTTGCTCAATGGATAGCCTAATTGATCATAAAGAAGAAAACTCTTTTTACCCCAAAACACTAAGTTTCAAGCAAAATAAATTATTCCTTCTATTTTTTTTCAATACTCATTTTTGTATACACATCAGAGGCACTAGCTTTCACACTTCATCGTAGGGACCCTTATCCAGAACACTTGCTCAATGCTCAATGGATGACCTGGCTGATCATGATGAAGGTAGCTCTTTTTATCCTCGAACAATAAGTTTCCTGCAAAATAAATTATTCTTTTTCTTTTTTTCAACACTCATTTTTCTATATACATCAGGAGCACTAACTTTCACACTTCATCGCAAGGACCCTTATCCATAATATTTGCTGAATAGATGGCCTAACTGATCACAAAGAAGATAGCTATTTTTACCCAAAAACACTAACTTTCCGGCAAAATAAATTATTCCTTCCATTTCTTTTTCAATAAATTATTCCTTGTTGGGTTTTATGTCCTAAACCTCGTGGTTTTGTAAACTGAATGAATATTCTATATCACAATAAAGTTGTTATTGAAATTTATTCAGTAAAAGTGTTATTGACTATTGTGTATTGTGTAACCTTAATCCAATAAAGAACCCTTTGGCTATAGGATGAATACTTGAACTTTATGTGTGACATAAAAGTGGATCAAGTTCAAGTTATAGCGAGCAATAGTCTATAGTATAAGGATAGGGTTGGGGACCTTATCCTGGGACACTATGGACGCGCCCACTTTGTAGAGAACAAACGATGTGATCCTTAATCGCTCATGTGGAGACATGTGAGTGGGGCGCCCTATGCAATGAGTTTGCATAAGATCGGATCAGCGCAATAGTCACTTAGACTTTATAACTCCGTTCATCGCCTTAATCGACTATATTCATCCGATGACCTAGGTAACTCGATCTTAATCTCGAGCGTTCTATGGACTCCTGTTTATTCGAATTATCCTTAGATTTACATGGGTGAGAGTGGCTCGAGACCGCCACTCAATAAGCTCCGCCATTTCAAGGATAAAACCGGGTAGATAGTGGGAACATAGTTCGGCAAGATGGAATTCATTCCTACCCGCTTTAGGGATTAGTAGAAAGGTTGTTCCCTTAAAACTTGACTCGGGTCTTGAACAATGGGCCCATCCTCTCATTGGCTCGAGAGGGTTTTGGTTTCTTTGGTTGGACCACAAACCAATTGTTCATTAGAGAGGATCGGTGGAACTTAAGGAACAAGAGGTAATTATAGGGGTAAAGCGGTAATTTTGACCCAAATTGTAATTACGAATGACTCGTGAAGGATCGACTTACTAATCATGGTTATATCGAGTGGACATAAATATATCTACAATGAGAGAGTGCACGACACTGGGCTTTAGTGGAATGTCCTCGGTGGTTAACGAATGTTGATTAGCTAGGCTAAAGAGTTTGGCTAGTTAATCTCGTATCGTTGAAGCTCATGATCTCAGAGGGTCCATTAGGTCCTCCTTACTAGCTTCGGACTTAGCCTTATTACTTTTTGAGAGAAAAGAATTTGAATTGTTCAAATTCAAGTTTGGGAGAAAGCGTTATTTATATGTGATATATTTAACTAATCATAGCTTAATTATGAATTAAACTATGATTAATAAGAGGTGTGGATATATTTAAATATGATTTAAATATCGGGATCGGTTTATAGCATGAATAAGAATTCATGTTCGAAAAATCGATCGAGATCGGGCAATTTATTTAATTTAATATTTGATATTAAATTAAATTAAAAAATTAATTAATTAAATTAATTTTGAATTATTTAATTAATTATATTAATTTTAATTAAAAATCAATTTAATATTGATTTTTGAATTAAAATTAAATGTAAATTGAGGGATTTTCATGATTTTCATGAAAAACAAGTTGCCAACTTGCCCAATCTTACTCATCTTCAAAATTCACCAAAATTGGCCACCTCCATCTCAAAACATCCTCATCACCCTTGAGTTGTCACTCCATTGAAGCTTTTTGAAGCTTTATATAATGGTGATTTGGGGTGTTTAGAGAGAATTACACAGAAAATTCAATATTCCCGAATTAGTGACCTTTGAGGTCTTTTCTTCCAAATTCTCTTAATCTAGGATCCCACAATCCGTTCTAAGGCCTGAGGGTAGTAGGGAAGACTCTAACGGTTGTCCACGAAGTGTTCGTGCTGAAAACCATCAACCGGGTGAAGAGAATTTTATCTTCAAAGTTGAGTTTTCTATCCCTCTGTTTTTCCAGCTTTGAGCATGTTTTTTATTTTACAAAATTGATCAACTTAGAGTGTTCAAGATCCAAAATTGCTTCCGCTTTCTTAATCTAGACTCTTTCAATTGGTATCAGAGCAATTTTGAGCACTCAATTTGATCAATTGTGTTCTGTGGTGGGTGTTTTATGAAATACAATTTTTCTGGGCATCTAAAGTGTTCTTCTGACTTTGGCATTTAAATTGAGCATCAATTTGTGCTTTATTTTCAAATTGCTCAAGTGTGTTTGAGCATTAATGTGTGTAGAATAAGCTGTAAAAATTTCGGATCGATTGGAGTTCGGGAAGGCCTTCAATTTGACGTTTGAAGCTGAAGAGGTCCTGAAAACTGGAAACAGAGTAGCTGCTGGAATTTTTTTAAATTCTGCTACAGTGAAAATCTGCTTCAGCCCGTGTTTTCCCACTTTAAGAAGATGAAGTTGACTTCAAAGTTTGACCGTTGACCGGTTCATTGACCTTTGACCGGTTCAATGGTTTTTGGACCGGTTCGGCTTGTTTTTGGTCCGGTTCGGGTGGTTTTAGACTGGTTCTGACTATTTCGAGGCCGGTTTTTCCATTTTGGAGGTCTGTTTCACCAATTGGAGGCCCGGTTCATCCTTTTACAGCCCGGTTTATCCTTTTGAAGGTTTGGTTCACACATTTGCAAGCCGGTTCGACCTAAATTCGAAGAGTTCGAAGTGGCTCGATGTTAATTCTAGATTATTATTGTAATAATTTAGTGGTTTGCTTGCATTAGATGCCAAAACCAGTCCACTTTAGTGTGTTTAATTAATTATGCATTGTGAATGTATGTTTTAATTAAAATCCCTGATTATATGTGCATAAAGTATGCCATATAGATTTTAAAATCCCACCATAGGAAGCATGCTCCATGCATTGAAAGTATGTTATAAGTGTTATAATATATTATATGCATGTTTATTGGTTTTCATAAGAATTAATGTAAGTGTTATATTAATTTATGAAACAAAAATTATATGTTTTAATTATAATTAATATAAGGGTTATATTAATTAAAAATTAAACATATAATTGCTATGCATTTTCATGTGATGGATTTGTTATAAATGTATATTTATTCATGTGATGAATGTTTAATCTGCTTATAACATAGAAATGCATGTAACCTAAGGTTAATTAATTAGTTTTAAAATGGTTTTAGAACTGAAATTAATTAGACCTTAGGTTATCTAGTTCTAATAAGATTAGAATTAGGAAACCAATAATTTATAAACTTTGATTAAAGAGGACTCGACTAAGGAAGGTTACAGCTAGGTTGGGGTACTTAAGGTGACGGAAAACTAACACCCCTACACGAGGAACCGACTGGGGAGTGAATTTAATCCATAGGTTTATAAATTATCTTTCGTGAGTGGCGTTTATTAAAAGTTAATAAATTAAACTCATAGACCTAGGTTTATTAAAAGGTTAATAGACTTAGGTAATTCCAATATAATTGTTATATTGGTAGACTTAGGTGATATTGTTTTAGCTTAATAGGCCTAAGTAAAAGTTTACCCAAACTGCTTTAAAATACTTAGTGGGAGTGAAAAGGTATATATGATATATCAATTTCCTCTTACGCTCTCCACGATGTTCACACCGTGAGATTTATGCTCGGCCTCGTGATGTCAATAGGGCATCCCCATTCGGATGGTGTTTGCATAAATCAAGAGCAAGGTGAATGGAGAAAGTATTTATAGTAAGTGAGCGAAGGAGGTGTGTCAACACATCCTACGGTCTCCTCCATTAGGTTGGACCGTGAGATTCCCATGTTGCGCTGCGCAGTTGCCCAAGTAGCACCATCCATTCGGAGGGATGTAACATGGGATTCGAACAACTCAAACTCCAGAAATGGATAGGGTCTCTTAGGTCCATTCCCAACTTTGTCTCTCCAGTTCGGTAGCATTGTTGGGGCCGACCTCTGAGGTCTGAAAATGGCGGGTTACACTTACAAGAATTGCTAAGTGTTAGTAAATTCTTGACCAAAGTTGCGATAACTAGAATGTTATAGGAATAAGAGTTATTCCGGTATTAACATTTAGTCAAGAATGTCTTGGTTCAGTGAAGGAGTGATTGACTGCCCCTCGGTAGCGGTTGCTCTGACTCACTGAAGTATCGTTGCAAAAACAATAATGAGTTTATGGGTACATTATTACTTTTGCTAAATTCTTAAATTGGATAGGTTACAAACAATTCACTAATAGAATTCATTCTTTTTCAAAGATGTCGAACTCTTTTATCCAATTACTCGCCTTCAATAAACTTAGCGGCGATAATTATGGAACCTGGAAATCAAACTTGAATACGATTCTTGTTCTTGATGATCTGAGGTTCGTCTTAACGGAAGAATGTCCTTCCCCTCCCAGCTCGACTGCAAACCGAATGGTTCGGGATGCTTATGAAAGATGGATTAGGGCTAATGAGAAGGCCCGAGTCTATATCTTAGCCAAATATCCGATGTGTTGTCTAAGAAACATGAGACCATGGTCACCGCAAAGGAGATCATGGGATCGTTCTGACGATGTTTGGACAACCGTCCTCATCGGTCCATTATGATCTTTGTCAAATCGCTTACAACTCCCGTATGAAGGAGGGGAGCCTGCATAGGGAACATGTCCTTGACATGATGACCCACTTCAACGTGGTTTGAAGTAAATGGGGCGATCATTGATGAGAGAAGTCGAGGTAACCTTTATTATGGAATCTCTTCCAAGAGTTTCTGCCATTCCGCACAAATGCGGTAATGAATAAAATAGAGTATAACCTAACTACTCTCCTCAACGAGCTCTGCACTTTTGAGTCCCTCATGAAATCAAAAGGAAAAGAGAAGGAGACAAATGTTGTCACTTCGAAGAAGTTCCTAAGAGGATTGTCCTCTGGGACTAAGTCTGGTCCTTCCTTTTCTAAGAATAAGGGTATTCAGAAAAAGAAGAAGAAGGACAAAGGAAAGGGACTGCCTCGCACGCGCAAGGCCAAGGCCACGGGAAAATGTTTCCATTGTGGTGCGACGCAGCACCTTTGGAAGAGGAATCGCCCAAAATACCTTGCAGAAAAGAAAGGCGAGAAAGAAAAACAAGGTAAATATGATTTACTCGTTATTGAAACATGTTTAGTGGAACATGATGATTCCGCTGGATATTAGATTCTGTGAGCCACTAACCATGTTTGTTCTTCTTTTTCAGAAACTAGTTCTGGCAAAGCTTGCGGATGGGGAGATATCTCTCGTGGTTGGAACGGAGAGGTTGTCTCAAACAAAGCGATGGGAGCTGTGAAGTTGTTGTTTAGAGATAGATTTATTTTATTAGAAAATATACTTTTGGTTCCCGGAATCAAAAGAAATCTTGTATCTATCTCTTGTTTACTTGAACATATGTATAAAGTATCTTTTGATCATAATGAAGCGTTCATTTGCAAAAGAGGTGTACGAATATGTTCTGCTAAACTTGAAAACAACTTATACGTGTTAAGACCAACTGATGTAAAAGCTATTTTGAACACCGAAATGTTTAAAACAGCTGATACTCAAAATAAAAGGCAGAAACTTTCTCCTAGTACCTATCTTTGGCACTTGAGACTAGGCCACATTAATCTCAATAGGATTGGGAGACTGGTCAAGAGTGGTCTCCTAAGTCGCCAGAGGACAACTCTTTACCACCATGTGAGTCCTGTCTCGAAGGAAAAATGACTAAAAGACCTTTTTTTCAAAAAAGGTTATAGAGCCAAAGAGCCCTTGCAACTCGTGCATTCTCTGACCTTTGTGGTCCTATGAATGTCAAGGCACGAGGAGGGTATGAATACTTCATCAATTTTATTGATGATTATTCTAGGTATGGTTATCTTTACCTAATGCACCATAAGTCTGAAACCCTTGAAAAGTTCAAGGAATATAAGGCAGAAGTTGAGAATACATTAGGTAAAACGATTAAAACACTTCGATCAGATCGAGGTGGAGAGTATATGGATTTGAGATTCCAAGACTATATGATAGAACATGGAATCGTATCCCAACTCTCAAAGACACCGGTACACACCTCAATGAATGGTGTATCCGAGAGGAGAAATAGAACCCTCGTTAGACATGGTTCGATCCATGATGAGCTACGCCACCGCCTAGTTCGTTTTGGGGATACGCAGTGAAGTCTGCTGTGATATATTTTGAACATGGTTCCCTCTAAGAGTGTTTCAGAAACACCCTATGAGTTATGGAAAGGGTGTAAAGGTAGTTTACGCCACTTCAGGATTTGGGGATGTCCGGCACATGTGCTAGTGTCCAATCCAAAGAAATTGGAACATCGTTCAAAATTTTGCCTATTCGTAGGATACTCCAAAGAAACGAAAGGTGGTCTGTTTTATGATCCTCAAGAGGACAAGGTGCTTGTGTCGACAAATGCCACGTTCTTGAGGAAGACCACATGAGAGATCATCAACCTCGTAGTAGGATTATCTTAAGTGAAATTTCCAGGAAGCTACGGATAAATCAACAAGAGTTGTTGATAAAGTCGGTCCTTCTCAAGAGTTGAGAATGCCTCGACGTAGTGGGAGGGATGTTAGACAACTTTGACGTTACATGGGTTTGATCAAAACCCAAGTCGTCATACCCGATGATGGCGTTGAGGATCCATTGACCTATAAACAGCAATGAATGATATAGATAGGGACGAGTGGATTAAAGCCATGGACCTTGAAATGGAGTCAATGTACTTCAATTCAGTGCGAAACTTGTAGATCAACCGGATGGTGAAAGACCTATCGGTTGCAAGTGGATCTACAAGAGGAAACGAGATCAAGCTTCGTGAAGGTGCAAACCTTTAAGGCTCGACTTGTGGCAAAGGGTTATACCCAAAGGGAAGGGGGTGGACTATGAAGAAACCTTCTCCCCATTTGCCATGCTTAAGTCCATTAGAATACTCTTGTCCATTGCCACGCTTTATGACTATGAAATTTGGCAAATGGATGTCAAGACAACCTTTCTAAATGGCAATCTTGAAGAGAGTATCTATATGGATCAACCGTAAGGGTTCATAGTTCGGGTCAAGAGCAAAAAGGTTTGCAAACTTAAACGATCCATCTATGGATTGAAACAAGCTTCTAGATCTCGGAATATAAGATTTGATCTCGCGATCAAATCTTATGGCTTTGAACAATAATATTGACGAGCCTTGTGTTTACAAGAAGATAGTCAATACCACTCGTAGCTTTCTTAGTTCTATATGTAGACGATATCTTGCTCATTGGGAATAATGCAGATTCTGATTGGCGTTAAGCAATGGCTAGCGACCCAATTCCAAATGAAAGATTTGGGAGAGGCTCAATTTGTTCTTGGAATCCAAATTGTTCTGAATCGCAAGAACAAAACGCTAGCATTGTCACAGGCATCTTATATTGACAAGATGTTGGTTAGATATAAGATGCGAGAATTCCAAGAAGGGTTTATTACCTTTCATGCATGGAATTCATTTGTCTAAGGAACAGTGTCCTAAGACACCTCAAGAAGTTGAGGATATGAGACGCATTCCCTATGCATCAGCTGTCGGTAGTCTGATGTATGCCATGTTATGTACTCGACCCGACATATGCTTTGCGATGGGAATAGTCGGCGATATCGCCCTAATCCGAGATATGATCACCGGATCGCCGTTAAGAACATCCTCAAATATCTTAGGAGAACGAGGGATCAGTATGCTTGTGTATGGTGCAAAGGATTTGATCCTTGCGGGATACACCGACTCGATGATTTTGATGATGTGGATTCGAGGAAATCCACATCGGGATCGATGTTCACTCTTAACGGAGGAGCTATAGTATGGAGGAGTATAAAGCAAGGTTGTATTGCGACTCCACCATGGAGGTTTAGTACGCGTCAGCGACATGGCAGCGGCGAAGGAGGTCAGATGGCTTAGAAAGTTCTTGACCGATTTGGAAGTTGTTCCAAATATGAATTTGCCTATCACCCTTTATTGTGATAATAGTGGTGCGATGGCAAATTCTAAAGAACCTAGAAGCCATAAGCGCGGAAAGCACATAGAGCGCAAATACCATCTCATCGGGAGATTGTGCAACGAGGAGACGTGATCGTCACACGGATCGCTTCGAGCACAACATTGCCGATCCGTTTACAAAGCCCCTCACGGCTAAAGTGTTTGAGGACACCTAGAGAGTCTAGGACTACGGGTTGTACAAAGAGGCGCTTTTCTTTGCTCAAGATGTTTTACCCTGCACGCACGTTTTAGTCCAAGTGGGAGATTGTTGGGTTTTATGTCCTAAACCTCGTGGTTTTGTAAACCGAATGAATATTCTATATCACAATAAAGTTGTTATTGAAATTTATTCATAAAAGTGTTATTGACTATTGTGTATTGTGTAACCTTAATCCAATAAAGAACCCTTGGCTATAGGATGAATACTTGAACTTTATGTGTGACATAAAAGTGGATCAAGTTCAAGTTATAGCCGTAATAGTCTATAGTATAAGGATAGGGTTGGGGACCTTATCCTGGGACACTATGGACGCGCCCACTTTGTAGAGAACAAACGATGTGATCCTTAATCGTTCATGTGGAGACATGTGAGTGGGGCGCCCTATGCAATGAGTTTGCATAAGATCGATCAGCGCAATAGTCACTTAGACTTTATAACTCCGTTCTCGCCTTAATCGACTATATTCATCCGATGACCTAGGTAACTCGATCTTAATCTCGAGCGTTCTATGGACTCCTGTTTATTCGAATTATCCTTAGATTTACATGGGTGAGAGTGGCTCGAGACCGCCACTCAATAAGCTTGCCATTTCAAGGATAAAACCGGGTAGATAGCTGGGAACATAGTTCGGCAAGATGGAATTCATTCCTACCCGCTTTAGGGATTAGTAGAAAGGTTGTTCCCTTAAGTACTGACTCCGGGTCTTGAACAATGGGCCCATCCCTCTCATTGGCTCGAGAGGGATTTGGTTTGCTGGTTGGACCACAAACCAATTGTTCATTAGAGGATCAGTGGAACTTAAGGAACAAGAGGTAATTATAGGGGTAAAACGGTAATTTTGACCCAAATGTAATCTGAATGACCCGTGAAGGATCGACTTACTAATCATGGTTATATCGAGTGGACATAAATATATCTCTGCAAAGAGGAGAGTGCAGCCACTGGGCTTTAGTGGAATGTCCCGGTGGTTAACGAATGTTGATTAGCTAGGCTAAAGAGTTTGGCTAGTTAATCTCGTATCGTTGAAGCTCATGATCTGTAGGTCCATTAGGTCCTCCTTACTAGCTCGGACTTAGCCTTATTACTTTTTGAGAGAAAAGAATTTGAATTGTTCAAATTCAAGTTTGGGAGAAAGCGTTATTTATATGTGATATATTTAACGAATCATAGCTTAATTATGAATTAAACTATGATTAATAAGAGGTGGATATATTTAAATATGATTTAAATATCGGGATCGGTTTATAGCATGAATAAGAATTCATGTTCAAAAAATCGATCGAGATCGGACAATTTATTTAATTTAATATTTGATATTAAATTAAATTAAAAATTAATTAATTAAATTAATTTTGAATTATTTAATTAATTATATTAATTTTAATTAAAAATTAATTTAATATTGATTTTTGAATTAAAATTAAATGTAAATTGAGGGATTTTCATGATTTTCATGAAAAACAAGTTGCCAACTTGCCCAATCTTACTCATCTTCAAAATTCACCAAAATTGGCCACCTCCATCTCAAAACATCCTCATCACCCTTGAGTTGTCACTCCATTGAAGCTTTTTGAAGCTTTATATAATGGTGATTTGGGGTGTTTAGAGAGAATTACACAGAAAATTCAATATTCCCGAATTAGTGACCTTTGAGGTCTTTTCTTCCAAATTCTCTTAATCTAGGATCCCACAATCCGTTCTAAGGCCCGAGGGTAGTAGGGAAGACTCTAACGGTTGTCCACGAAGTGTTCGTGCTGAAAACCATCAACCGGGTGAAGAGAATTTTATCTTCAAAGTTGAGTTTTCTATCCTCTGCTTTTTTCAACTTTGAGCATGTTTTTTATTTTACAAAATTGATCAACTTAGAGTGTTCAAGATCCAAAATTGCTTCCGCTTTCTTAATCTAGACTCTTTCATTCCTTCCATTTTTTTTTCAATATTATATGGGTTCCTCCCGGCGTCAATTAACGTTGTTGATCCGCTTCTTGGAGAGTTTTCTTTGAACTTTGGTGATGTAGAGTGTGTGGATCCTCCTTCCTTATTATCGGGATCCTTGGTTTTAAAGGATGTCTCAAATCTAGTAGATTTAGCTCGAATTTCTCTAGTTATGCAGGATGAGATTGGGCTTAACCAATTCTCTACCCCTGCTGTTGATCTCTCTTCCTCAAAAATTTGTTTAAATCCAATGGTTGTGGAGGCCATGGGGAGGTGGAGGGTGATCCTGTGGAGGCTTTAGAGAGGGAAAATGATCCTTTTGTGAAGATTGATGAGGACCCCTTGGTCGATAATTCAAATGGTTGTGAACTTGCAGAGGCAGTAGGGGTCACCCTAGAGACTTGTGGAGGTGGGGCTTGATCTGTAGATGATTCAGTGAAAGAGGTCAGAAGTACTTTATGTGCGTCTTACTCAAAATTGTATACTCGAAAGAGGAACATGGTGGAAGAAGTGTTCATAAATGCCAATAAGCCTTATCTTTTCTAGGGTGACAACTTTGAAGATTCGGTTACTAAATTTCTGATCCGAGGGAGGGTTCAGATTTAAGTGGAGGGGTCTCTCCAACTGTTAAGGAGCAGGTGTTTAACCTTCAAAATCATAATATTGATATTTCAGGAGTGTAGTTTTATCGAGTTTGCTTGCAACCAAGGGATCCTGTTATTAAAAAGTTTGACTTTGATAGTTTGAATGGTTTGGAGGAGTGGGAGGTGGATTCTTTGGTAAGTCTAAGTAGTCCAGAAGGGGTTCCCCCAAAGCATGCAATGCATTTGGTTGATAACTCAATTGTTAACTCTACGTGCTTTAACTTAGCCGAACTTTTTAATTCTCCTGTTCAGCCTGAAAGTAGACTGGTAGATGTTAAAGGAATCTTGGATTGTTTGGCTCCTCTCGCAGATTCCCTCGTGCCTCCTAAACTAAGTAGTTTTGAGTCATTAATCAAAGCTAGTGGGTTGCAGTTTAGAGAAATTGCCCCTTTTTCTGAGGTTGCTTTGACTCATTGATTTTCTCTCGAACAACAGGAGGGGTCTGGGGGACATTTTTAAGGTGTTTGGCATGAAGTTTTTTTTTCTTGGGGTGCGGCTCCAGCTTAGCATTGTTGGCTTCTTTTTTTTTTCGCCAAGTCTTGTTTGGATTTATGTGTTTGGTTTGGTGGTTGTCCTTAGCAGTCTTTGGTCTTGTAGTTGGCCAGTGTTTGTATGGCTTGTTTGGCTTGTTATGGAGTTATATCGTATTTGTTGTTTGGTTCCTTGTTGTCTCTTTCGTTTCGGATGCAATTTGTTGTTGTTTTGTTCAGGTTCCCATTTGGTTCTCGGGTCTTTGCTTTGTTTTGGTTTTTTGAAGTTCTATTGTATTTCGTTGTAAGTTTTGTGATTGGAGTGTTGGTCTCCTTTCATTATATCAATGAAAACTTTGTTTCGTTGTCAAAAAAAAAGAAAAAGAAAAGTAACCTTTCCAACACCTCTTTTTTCTTTAGCCGAAGGTCCCTAAAACCTCCCGATTCCACACTTTTAGCACCCCTTTCAAGGCACACAACTTTCCCAAGAACCTATAACCTTCCCAATTCCAAAACACCTCTTTACTCCACCACATGGGAAAAGAAGACTTAAAAAACGGGTGGGAAAGCCACATATTCTCAAACTGAAAAGGACTTGGGCCCCATTTCAAAGCCCTTGGATCCAAGCACAAGGGCCAATGAACTGAAGTAACCCTCGGATCCAAAGAGAGTCTCGCATTGTGAAAAACCTCCCACCAACCATTTGACAGCAAAAACCTATCGATTCTACTTCTGTACCTACTAGTAGACTAGAAGAATTTTTCATTATCTAATGGAGAATCAAACAACTCGCCATCCTCAATAACCCTATTAAATCACTTCATCGATCTAGTCGCCCTTCAACCTTGGGCCTTCTCCAGAGGGTTGTGGACAAAATTAAAGTCCCCTGCCAAACACCAACAACGATCACATAACCCAAAAAGAAGATCCCCCAACTCTTTTCCTAGGAGCGCCATAAACCCCTGAAACCCACCCAACCACCTCCCCAAGAAATCTAGAGGAGACCGACACCAAGGAAAGGCCTTTCACACACTCAAGGGGGATCCCAAAACTAACGTCCCACAACAAGATGATCCCTCATGAGGCCCTTGCCAACTCCAGAGAGACCCAATCCACCCTCTTTCTACCCCAGATATTTTTAATAAGATCCCGACTAGAACTTCAAATTTTAGTCTCCACCATAATCACAATATCTGGGTTTTCCTGATTCATAACCTCTTTCACCAATTTCCTCTTCACTTTCCCCCCAAACTTCAACATTCCATGAAATAACTTTCATTTTAAACCTTCCTGGCCCTCCAACCTCTCCAACCTTTCCAACCCTCATAATTCACTGTGCATTCCAACTTTTTTTTATCTCCCAATCCTTCTAATTTCCCTCACCACCCTTATCGGATCCCCCTAGCCGGGCCCCCTTCACTCGAGGGGAACTCGATTCGAGTGGATGAACTTGAGACCACACTTGTTTGCCATCCACTGAAATCGCTTACAAACCTACCGACGCTAAAAGAGCACACACTAAAGGCCAATTTTCTTTCGAATCTCCAGTCGATTGCCTCTCAAAAAGGAAACCAGGCTATTCCCAAGACTTCCCTCAACTAAAGGATTAGCTTCCCCCACCAATCCACCCCCACCCATGGCACTCGACCAAAAGTAAAGTCACGACACCCTCATGATCGAAGACCCGATCGCTTGGTTTGGAATGGTACCTCCAGGAACCGAGAAAGAGTTTTCTAAGAACGGAGAAAACTGGAAGGGTGCAACCCCTCCCATAGAACCCTTTGAAAAAAATCCTGCCCCACTGCCCCTCCTCCTCCTCCTCCTCCTCCATCATTAGCATAAAGATTATGGTTAGAAAAAGGGGAAGGTACTTGAATGGTCGGACGAACAGGTTGATTACCTATGACTAGGCTGGGGAGGCTTCCTCTGGCAAGACTGTTCTCATCATACCCGTCCTCAATTTCACTGCCCTTGTACAACCACCCTCGAGTCGAAGATAAACGTACTCTTAGAAGCATCCGACTTCCCCAAAACTTTTTCCGCATTGGCCAACTGAACATCTCCTCCTTCAAAAAGATGGCCAACTGAGGGTAGCTCACCAATTTTCATATTCGGAGAAAAAAGGATAGATTCATCTCCCGACAGGCTCGCGAACCCGACTCTCCTTTTGAAGACCCTACCACACCATTGGTAAGAGACCTGGAAGACTGAAGATTGTACACACAGACCCACACTAATCTACTTTGTCGGCCCAAGGGAAAAACCAATGGTCCTTCCCTTTAAAGTTCGATGTCCATCATGAATAGCGCATACCGAAAGCTCCTTCCCAACATTTAACTGGCTCAAGCCTAAAATCTTTTGCTTCTCCATGGGCTCATTTTCCTACAACGAAGGTCCACTATCAGAATTCAAATGATCCAAGTCAACTCTGGCATATGACAAACCACTTATCAGACCTACTCGCATTGCCCTCCCCTGGCTTCTTCTGCTAGCCTCAGTACAAAACAGATAGATCATTTTCGATGGTCTTTCCCTTATCTTTCAGTGCATCTCCTTACTTCTCCGAGTTGCCGTCGTGATCAGTTAGACCATCCATTGAGCAAGTGCTTTGGATAAGGGTCCTTGCGATGGATTTGTGAAAGCTAGTGCCCCTGATGAGTGTAAAAAACAAGTGTAGTGGATGAATTGAAAATTTGGTGGAGTATTATGTCTGTAAATAACCAATTAACCCAAAAGGTTAAGCTGATAGGTTATGATACCATGTAAATCACCAATTAATCCAAAAGCTTAAGTTGATAGGTTATGACAAATTTAATTATATCAACACCAACAATGTTCTATAGAAGCTTGTTGTTATTCCGATAGGCTTAAGGCTTGGTTTGTATGTGAACTTACTTGATAGTTTAAAATGTTGAGCCAAAGAGTAAGAAAAAGCATAAAATTAGTCGGGAAAAATAAAGAAAAAAATTAGATTAGGAAAAAGAAGTGTTGAAAAAGAGAAAAAATAATTTTCCTTACATGAGTTGAGTGTCTGGGAGTAAAAATTGCTACCTCCCTCGTGATCTATTAGGCCATTCATTGAGCAGATAAGGGTCCCTATGATGGAGATGTGAAAGCTAGTGCCCTTAATGAATATACAAAGCGGTGGGGGAGTACTACCTCGTGAGTCGACACCACCTACCTAGTATTACTTTCTTGAATGTGAGATTGAGTGTTCAGGGTAAAAAGAGCTATCTCCATCGTGATCAATTAGACCATCCATTGAGCAAATGCTTTAGAAAAGGGTCCCTGCGATGGAAGTGTGAAAACTAGTGCCCCTGATGATAATTAAAAGTAAGTGTGGTAGAGTACTACCCCATGAGTCAAACACCTAGCTTAGTATTACTTTCTTGATTGTGAGGTTGAGTGTTCGGGGTTAAAAAAAGCTACATCCGTCGTGATCGGTTAGGCCATCCATTGAACAAGTGCTCTGGATAAGTGTTCCCGCGATGGAAGTGCGAAAGCTAGTGCCCCTAATGAGTATAAAAAGCAAGTATGGGGGAGTACTACCCTGTCAGTCAGACACCTAGCTTAGTATTACTTTTTTTTATTGTGAGGTTGAGCGTTTAGGGGTAAAAGGAGCTACCTCCATCGTGAACAATTAGGCCATCCATTGAGAAAGTGCTCTGGATAAGGGTTCTTGCGATGGAAGTGTGAAAGCTAGTGCCCATGATGAGTATAAAAAGCAAGTGTGGAGGAGTACTACTCTGTCAGTCAGATACCTAGCTTAGTATTACTTTTTTTTTATTGTGAGGTTGAGTGTCTAGGGGTAAAAGGAGCTACCTCTATCATGAGCAATTAGGCCATCCATTGAGCAAGTGCTCTGGATAAGGGTCCCTGCGACGGAAATGTGAAAGCTACTGCCCCTGATTAGTATAAAAAGCAAGTGTGGGAGAGTACTACCCCGTGAGTCAAACACTTGGGTTACTATTACTTTCTTAATTCTGAGGGAGCTGCATTGAGTTTTGGAGCTAGTGTAGGGGAAAGATGAATGAAGGAGAACATAATATTACTCTAAATTAGTAAACATGTCCTTACTTTTTTTTTTGCAAATTATCTGTATAAAAGGAAAAAAGGGAGGACCTCACAGCCCGAGGTCAAGGCAACAAAAGAAACATAGAGTTCCCACTAAAATACAACCAAAGACAGGAGAAAAAGAGATGAGAAAAAACACATCAGGAGACAAAACTCCAAGAAACAGACCGACCCAACAAAAATGGCCTAACCAAATGTAAAACACCAAAAAACTAAGGGAACAAGCTCACATCCCAAGCAAGTAAGCAAAAAACAGAAAAATCAGCAGCTAACCCCCGACCACGACACAAATCGGCTGATCAAATCCTGTCTAATCATAACCAGGACACCACCAATATTCTGCGAACTCCCACCATGCAGCCGAACATTCCGTTCCCTCCAAATATGGTAAATGGTCGCAACCCATGCAACCCTCCAAACCCTCCTCTGCTGCTTCCCACGGCTTTTCGCAATAATCCAAGCCAACTCAACATCCCATCCAGCAACCCTGTGAGTAGACAAGCCCCATCTCAAAACCGTCCTCAAGACCTCAAGACTAAATGGACAAGCAAAGAAAAGATGATCACGAGTTTCCACACCATCCACACAAAGGTGGCAGGAAAGGGAGGAAACCACCCCCCAACTAGCCAGCTGAGCACGAGTAGAGAGGCTATGGCCAACCAAGCAACAAAAGAATGACGAAGGATATTACCTCCAAACCACACTAAACGGTACCAGTCCACCTTCTCCCCCAGGTCTAAAAGCCTCCCAAGTGCTAGCAACAGAGAAACCAACAAAGGGGTTAGGCAACCACACCAGACAATCATCCCTGGAAGGACAACAAAGAAACCAACCAAGGGGTTAAGTAGATAAAGTTCTCTCTTTGAGTTGCATTAATCTTCCCGTTAACGAAGAATTCTTCAAAAAATCACACCAAATCCCCTTTCAAATGCTGCCAAAACATGAGATAAAACTCAGTAGTGAACCCATCCATCCCCGACGCTTTATTATTACCCAGGCGCTTTAAAGCTCTCAAAATTTCCTCCTGCGAGAAAGGGGTAATCAGACCGACATTTTGGGAGGCAGATACAGTATTCCAATCCAAGGGTAAAGGAATAAATCTCTTGCCCGATTGTTTAGAAAACAACGTAGAAAAGAACTCAACAATCTCCTTTTCTATTTGCTACGAAGACCTCAACACAACACCATTAGGAGTTTTCAATTCGGATACTAATCGCCTCCCTTTTTTTTGCCGCCAAAAACCGGTGGAAAAAACTGGTACTTTCATCCCCTCCCTTTAGCCAAAGCAATTTACTTTTTTTTAATCATGTTTTGCTCCTCCAGAACGTTTAGCTTTAACAATTCTCCTTTAGCTAAGGCCTTAGCAGAAACTTCTTCATTGGATAAGGGACCCATGCCCACTTTGGAATCCAACTATTGAATCTCATCAAGCAAATCTTTCTCCTTTCCCTTTCTATTATTTTCATAATTAACAAACCATCTTTTAACCGCGACTTTCACATTGCTCAACTTTAGAGCAATTACAAAACCAACCCAACTGTATGATTTGCCCTTGCACAAGACATTTTCAACCAACTTTACACATTCATCCATTGAGAGCCAAGAATTGAGAAACTGAAAGGGAGAAGGTCCCCACTAAAACCCTTCAGCTTCAAATAACAAGGGGAATTGATCAGAGAAGATGCGAGGCCTCCTACCCACTCTCGAGTCTGCAAACTTCTCATCCCACTCCTTATTGATAAAAAATCGGTCAATCAAAGATCTAGAATTTTCATTTCCTGATTTCGACCAAGTGAAACTCCCACTGGACATTGGAATCTCCATTAATCCCAACTCAACAATGATTTTATTAAAAATCTTCATACCCTTAGTTACCCGACTTTGTGGCATTCTCTCATGAACCCACCGAGTAATGTTAAAATTGTCACCCAACACCAAGGACCTTCACAGTAACAGGACAAAGATCGCCACTCCTTCCACAAGAATTTTCTTTCCTGATAATGGTTGGGACCATAGAAGTTTGAGACCCAAAAGAGGTCCCTCTGCTGACAAGAAACGTGAACCGATAAAGAATACCCCCTTTAGAATTTCAATCACCGATATCTTATATTCATCCCATAAAATCAGCATGCCCCCAGATTTTCCAAAGGCCTCAACATGAACCCAACCAATGTCCTGTGAACTCCAAATAGATTGCACCAATTGACCGTCCACCACAACCAACTTTGTTTCTTGAATTAGGACTAAATCAGGGTTTATATTTAGCAAAAATTTCTTCAATCTTACCCTTTTAGAACCATCCCCAAGGCCCTTTGTATTCCACGATAAGATCTTCATTGCATCGAAGAGGAAAGTCGATTGGTTGCTACTTCTTTAAACTGCAAGCCGCTAGCCTTAATGAGGGAATTAAACCGACACAATTCAGGAAAAGCACTTTCCTTTTCACTAGTTGATGGAGACGGAACCGTCTTAGGAGTGTTGAAGAAGTCTGCGAGAATGATACTAGGAGAACCAACCACAGGGCCTTCTGCCAAAAAACTCCTTCGGATGCTTACCTCCGGAGTGTTTAAACTGACTTCCGAGCCCAAATCAGACTTGCCTTCTTTCAGTATGAAATCAGGGCTCTTTAACCTGTCCTCCTTGATCTTCGGCTAGAAAGATGCTCTAAAAAAAGAAGCCCCATCTGAAAGCCCTTTACAAATATCCAACTGTACTGCTGTTTGAGGCTGGGATAAAACAACAACAGTCTTGGAAATACTTGGTCGAGGCTTCCAAACAGGTAACACACTACCCACCTCTTCCTCAAAATGATCAGAGATGGAGAAATCGACTCACGACCTGATAGGTGAAAACTTAGAAACCCCCCTTCTTCTAGAATAATATTTTTCACAAAAACTATCTCTTACTTCCTTAACCGAACCAGGACAGGAGGAGATGAAATTTGTCGATTCAAGATTGTCTATCAGCATTAAAGAGACATCCTTTGGAATTAAAGACAAATGAGAATCAAGAAGAGAATCGGGCTTCTCAATGCGTTCACAAAATCTCTTGCGGAATCGAGGATACGACCTCTCCAATAATTGCTTGATTAGTCTGGAGAAAAGACACCTCTTGCTGCCCACTCGCCTTCCCCCAGACATTTACGTTTCCCGGGAAAGCTTTAAATGTCCATCTCCTTAACTGAAGTCTTATTTTTCCAATCAATTGATTTAATGCCCTGGGAATCTGAAAAGTCACCTACCACGTTCTTGTCAAGGGCCCCTTCAACCACCCAGGCCTTCAGACGAAGAAATAATCAAATTATGCTCTGTTCCAACGGTCTCCACCAAACCTCCGATCTCCATCTGAGGATCCTTCACCTCCAATGAGTCCGAACCAGCAGAAGTGAGCATAATACCCGAGTGAGAATCAAATTCTAGTTCTCCAAACACATCTTGAAGAACAACTCAATAATAGAGGAAAATGGATCAAATTTAGATGAAGCTTCTCGGCTATGGCTTCATTATTCAAGCTGATGTCTTTGCCTTTAGGAGAGGAAACAGTAGCTTGAAAAAGCAACTCCAAATTCACCACTGGAGAGAATTCATCCAATGTCTCGTGTGCTTGAGTATAGAGTGGCTAGGTACCATTTTCAGGGCTACTTAGGCTAACGATGGACTCGATATCAAAGTTTCCTACGCCACACGGAGAATGGGAAACAAATTGTTGCGACTTTTGATGATCAACCTCAAAAGAAGCCTTAAAGAATTTGGCATCGTTTGTCCCCCATGTTGCATTCCTCAATACTTACTTATCATGGACTTCTCGGGAACTAAAGGACCCCTGGGCCTTCACCCTTTGAGATTTCGGCAGGCAAAATAATTCTTGACAATGATTCGTCAAAATTGTCAACATTAAAGAACATAGAAGAAGGATCAACAACTACCACCGAAACTAGGTCCTTTTCCCTTGTGTAATACTATGCATAGGACTTACAAAACTTGTCTTTAACTTCCTTTACCGAAGAGGAAATAGGAGATTTATAAGATGGAGTACAAACCAAATTGCACCCTCACAAGCTAAGACATCCTTAGCAAGAGAAGCATTCTCTACGAGCAACTTTGACCCACCCCTTCTTTCAAAATCTCCACAGAAGACAAGACAATAACTTGATCAATAGACCGAGAGTCAGGAAGAGAGGCTTTCGCAGTTGCAACTTTAGAATCATTCTTCATTTGAAGGGCAAGAATCGAATCAAGGGCCAATTCTTTGATTGCAGGAGAAAAACCAATTCCTTTGTCATTAGTCACAACTTCTGCCAAGGGATCCTCATTAACTTTTGAAGATGCCAAAGGGAAAAGAGGAGTGAACTGACCCAATACATTCAACTTCTTTGTAGAAAGGGGAGCCACCAAGGACTCTCTGTCTTCCATGAACTTATAATGGATTCGAACAAGATCCACTGAATTGGAAATGTCTTTCAAAAATACAGAAAACATCATTTGAAACTATTTCACTGATTTGCAACAAAAAGGAACCAAGGAAATTGTCTTTACCTTCGATTGATGCGGGGAGAAACCCACAAAAATTTTCCTTAACCTTGATTCGAGCTGCCGATAAATAAATAGAATCAATTTCTTCCAACTCTCTTAAGTTCTGACCAATGGCCTCGAAAACTGATCTTTTCAAAATTTTGAGGGGTAGATTCCGAATTGAAATTCACCCTCCATAACCTTCGACATACTCAGGCAAACTATGAAGACGATCCAACCAGCTTTCAATCTTCAAATATAGGTCCTTGAAAAGTTTCCATTTCCCAAGAATGAGTGGAGAAAGATCATAACCCCCTCAATCGACTAGAACCAATGCTTTATCTACCTTAAAAGGATAGATTTGGATCTTAAAATGAAGATGATGTTCTAATGTAGCTTTAATAGTTTTCCAATAAATGTGGGCAAACAACTGGGAGACAACGAACAAATTGTCGAAATCCACCTTCACCCCTTCACATGGCTTTCAAATCCAATAAGAAGGGACCGACCGAGAGTCCTTCAATATTGGAACTACACCAGATTCAGAAAACCCCATATCCTTTGGGATGTCGAACGACTCCACACATTCCCCTATAAATATAAGGGGTAATTGGGTAATTCTTTGATTAATTAGTTAGCCCTCTCATTCCCTATAAATAGAATGCTACCTTCTTGTATTCGATACAACATCTCATTCTAATAAAGATCCTTGATTGATTCTTGGAGAATATCTCCTTTCATCTCATTTAGGCTACATCATGACGTGTAGGTGCATGCGCGGCCCCCTTCGGGCACCGCTGCTTGCGTGCATCTCGTTGACCACACCTGCTTATGCATGCCTCCTGGGCCATGTGTCTGTGTGCTAGATGTCACGGTCGAACCTCCAAGCCATGGGAAGGGGTGCAATGTTGGCACACATGTGTCGTCCAACACTGTCCCTTGAAAACCCGTTACAAAGGAAGACGCCCAAGACACTTCTCTTGTGACGCTCGCCCAAGCCATGAAACGCTAACGTGCCACGGGTGACTCACTTAGGCCCTCAAGCCTAGAGGTGGTGGAGAGTCGACACCATGGTATCCCCTATAGTATATTATAAGGATTATTAGGTATGCCTCTCTTGCACGTCAAAATGGCGAGGAGTCATACGCCCATACATCGACCCCTCCGACGACACGGTTGACCCCAATCTCGCTTGTCCTCACATTAGCCATCAAACCCACCTATCTTGGTGTGTTAGATGATGCACCGTCCTCCTCGGTCGCATCATGGCACGTCTCATCACTGTGAGGTTCACAAACATACGCTCTTCTAGTATGATTGTGACACTAGACACACACTAATCTGCGCGTCGGTGATGCTCGCGCAGCTTAGTCCCTGGGCGTGTTGGTGCACAAGTTGCACCCACACTAACCTCCAAACAACTTTCCCAACGCGTCCGATAACCTCCCAACAATCCTTGCTCGCCCATGGGTTGCTTTACCGCCCATACTAACCTCTCTTGCCGCCTATGGTAGCAATTGGTTGGTTGTCTTGCCACTTGCCTTGTTCTTCACCAGTATGTCACCCCACACACACTTCTCGACTTGGGAGGTTCAAGGCACAATCCTTACCAAGTCGAGCAGTTCGAGGGTTAAGGTCATGACAAACCTCCACCACTTGAGCTTTCCAACGTCCTCGTTGGTTCTATCGTCCTCAGTTAATCTTGAACCTCCTTTTCAAGTTGCCATAATGTCATGTTTCTCTCCCAAGAGCCATCCTCCACGCCAACCTTTCGATTTCACGAGAAAATCGTTTTGACAATTTTTCTTTCTTGTACACATGGTTCTATGGTCCACGATCTCCTCCACTTGTCTATCGAACTATTTTCGAATGACAGCTGGAGCTTGCTTTGTTTGCTTGCAGTCACAATTAGGTGAATCTTCAATGGATCAGGCAATTTCAGACGATAGATTGCCATGCCTATCCGTTTGGTGACTTCGAATGGGCCATCGTACCTCGGCTCTCAGCTTCTTCCACATCTGAGGGGTTAGCTTCAAGAGGACCTAGTCGCCTACATTGAACTGCAAAGGCCTCCTGCCTATATCCGCGTATTTCTTCATCTTGCGCACAACTTTAGCAAGACTGTCTCTAGCCATATCTATTATCTCCTATTAATCTCTAGCAAAATGATTGTCGGTAGGGCTCTTACCCCCAATGCGTTGCTTAGAACCTCGTAAGGGTAAAGGAATTGTTGTCTAGTTGCCAACTCCACTGGCTTTTGGCTAGTAGATGGGGACTTGTGAACATTCTAACAAAATTTAACAACATCCAGTAAGCTTGCCCAATTATTCTTGCTAGCCGTGATGTAGTGCCTCAAATATTCTTCCAACAATGCATTGTTTCGCTCTGTTTGGCCATCAGTTCGAGGGTGATTCGTCGTAGAGAACTTCAGTTCAGAGCCTAGTGTGTTAAACAAACTAGTCCAAAATCTCCACTTGGATCTAGCATCCATGTCACTAATGACATCTTTCGAAAGACCAAAACACTTTATCACATTCTTGAAGAAGAGTTTCACGACAACATTCGCTGGACAAGCATGTGGTGCCGGTACGAATACTGCATATTTGGAGAACCTTTCCACCACCACAAGTATCGAGGAAAATCCGCCCACCTTTGGGAAGTCGAGGATGAAGAAACCGATACCTAGGGTTTTTTTGCAAGAAGAAGGGTTTGAAGCAAGCCAACCTCCTTCTTTCTTTCCGTCTTATCTAGTTGGCATACTAGACATGTCTTGACATATGCCTCTCGTCTTCGTATAACGTTTGCTATTAGTAGGAACGAGATATAAGGGAAATCATACGTTCCACCCGTGGGTGTCCTGCCCATTGAAGGTCGCACGTCTCTCAATAACTACTTTTGTAGTCCTCTTCTGCTGGAGGCATTGAATCGGTTTCCTTTTGCGTGAATCATCCTCTCCTCTAGCCAATATCTCCACACCATCCCTCATTGATCTCCTTTCATAGTTTGATGTAAGAATCACGTGTCTTTGCTTGGTCTTTTAGTTTGTCAAGAAGGTTTGCCTCTACAGAAGTGTTGCAACATACTCACTTACTCCCTTTCGACTCAAGCTATCAACTACGGAGTTTTGCTTTCATGGTTTGTGCATCTAGGTCAAATCAAACTCTGGTACGAACTCCCGCCATCTTGCCTACTCTGACATCAGTTTCTTTTGTGTGGTGAAGTAAGTATTGGCAACATTGTCGGTCATAATGACAAGCATTGTTCCAAGTAGATAATGCCTCCACACGTCCAGGCAATGCACAACTGCCATCATCTCCTTCTCATAGGTTGAGTACCGTTGACCGACGTCTTTGAGCTTTCGACTCTCGAATGCAATGGGGTGTCCTAATTGGACAAGTACTACAATTGCTCTATCAAAGGCATCGGTCTGCGCTTCAAAGGGCAAGGAAAAGTCTGGAAGCTTCAAGATGGGCTCTTAGGCTATGGTTCCCTTTACATGGTCAAAAGCCGGTTGACACTGTGCACTCCACCCCTGCAGACACTAATATGCTCAGAGTGTCCACCACCACCAAAAAAAAGAAAAGGGGATAAGGAGTCTCCCTGCCTAAAAACCCTAGAAGCTTTAATCATCCCCCTAGGTTTGCCATTGACCAAGATGGAATAATTAACTGTCCTAACACAGGTTCACATCCAAGATCTCCATTTATTCTCGAAAACGTTTTTGGAAAGAACCTTAACCAAGAAAGCCTAGTCCACATGGTCATAGGCCTTCTCGAAATCAATCTTAAACATAATCCCCTCCTTATTTTCCGATCTGTAATCCTTAATCGCCTCATGAGCTATCGGGCATGATCCACCAACTGACGATGCCCAAAAAAGGCCCCTTGTGTTTCAGAGATTGTTGAGGGAAGAACTCTTCTCAACCTATTAGCCAGGACCTTAGCAATGGTCTTATAGACGTTGGTTACTAAACTTATCGGTCTAAAGTCCTTCACACTCGTAACCTTATCCTTCTTAGAAACAAGACAAACAAAGATTTCACACAATGACTTGTCAAGAATTCCTCTCTCAAAGAACTCCCTAAACACTTTCCACAAATCCTCAATCATATCCCAATTAGCCTGGAAAAAGGCTAAAGAAAAACCATCAGGACCGAGAACCTTATTCCCATCACACTCAAACACATCTTTCCTAATCTCCTCGAGAGAAATGGAGGAATCTAAAAACTCCTTGTCTTCCAAGGAAATAGGGCACCAATCTAATCCTTCCAAAAAAGGTCTAGGACCAGCATAACCATACAACGAGGAGAAAAAGGGCAGGATCTCCTCCTCAACCTCTGTTCTCAAGGGCACTAATGAAATTTTTGCTACTCGTTCCACTAGCCAACCTATGGAAGTAACCCGAATTACAATCTCACTCCTTAAGCCACTTAACCTTCACCTTCTAACTCCAACAAACACTCTCCTTATTCAATAACTCCTCAAAGTCTGACAAAAGCTCCAACCTCCTCCCTCATAGACTTACTCCACCTAATGTCCCATTATTCTAGAGAATCCAAGAAACGTAACCTTTCCAACACCTATTTTTTCTTAAGGTGAAGGTCCCCAAAAACCTCACGATTCCACACTTTTAGCTCCTCTTTCAAGGCACGCAACTTTCCCAAGAACCTATAACCTTCCCAATTCCGAAACACCTCTTTACTCCACCATGGAAAAGAAGACTTAAAAGACAGATGGGAAAGAAAAATATTCTCAAACCGAAAAGGACTTGGGCCCCACTTCAAAGCCCCTAAATCCATGCACAAGGGCCAATGATCTGAAGTAACCCTCAGATCCAATGAGAGTCTCGCATTATGAAAACCCTCCCACCAACCACTTGACAGCAAAAACCTATCGATTCTACTTCTGTACTTATTAGTAGACTAGGTGGATTTTTCATTAACTAACAGAGGATCAAACAACTCGCAGTCCTCAATAAGCCTATTAAAGCACTTCATCGATCTAGTCACCCTTCAATCTTGGGCCTTCTCCAAAGTACTGTGGACAACATTAAAGTCCCCCACCAAACACCAACATGGGCCACATAACCCAAAAAGATCCCCCAACCCTTTCCAAAACTCCCTCCTCCCTTTTTGACCAGGAGGGCCATAAACCCGTGAAACCCACCCAACCACCTCCCCAAGAAATATAAAGGAGACCGACACTGAGAAAATGCCTTTCACACACTAAAGGGGGATCCCAAAACTAACGCCCCACATCAAGAAGATCCCTCCTTAGGCCCCAACCGACTCCAAAGAGACTCAATCCACTGTCCTTCTACCACAAATGTTTTTAATAAGGTCCCAACTACAACTTCGAATTTTAGTCTCCATCAGAATCACAATATATGGGTTTTTCTGATTCAAAACCTCCTTTACCAATTTCCCCTTCACTTTCCCCCCGAACTTTTAACATTCCATGAAATAACTTTCATTTTAAACCTTTTTGGCCCTCCAACCTCTACCGCCTCAACCCACCGTTCTGACCCTCATAATTCATTGAGCATTTCAACTTTTTCATCTTTCGATCCTTCTCATCACCACCCTTATTCGAGCCCTCTGGCCAAGCCCCCTTCACCCGAAGAGAACTCGATTCGAGTGGCCGAACCTAAGACCCAATGGTTTGCCATCCACCGAAATCACCTGCAAACCTGCCGACGTTAAAAGAGCACACAGTGAAGACCATTTTCCTTTCAAATCTCCAAACGATTACCCTTCCAAAAGGAAAGGCTGAGGGCCACGTTATTTCCAAGACTTCCCTCAGCTAAAGGATTGGCTCTGCCCACTAATCCACCACCACCCATGGTGTCACGATCACACTTTCAGAAGGGACTCGAAGTGATCGTACGACACTTTTTCCCGCTCTTAAACAATTAAGCCAACTTAAAGAAAAAAGATCATCGGTGGCACAATGACCGTATCTCGCAACCTCCACCCCCGTTTCAAGAGAAAACGGTTTTCGAAAACGGGGTCAGAGAAAGTTTGGAAAACATTTGGAAAATCATTTGAGAAAAAAGATTGTTATAGGCTAGCAAAGAAATACGAGGCAATCATGCTCACAATAGAATATAACTTCGGGTAGAAAGATTTGACGACTAGTTGTATCCCCATATAGTATATTTTATAAAAATTTAGCTATCACAGGCTTGAACATGAAAAGTGGCAAGGAGTCATACACTCACAAAATTACAAGGAAATGTAAACAACCTACTCTAAGGAAAGTAAGTACATAAAATCATAGTAAAAGGGGTTGGACAGGCATGCACCCAAAGGCAACACATCCTGGGCAAGCATGACCGTGATACCCTCCCCCACTTAATTGGTTGACGTCCCAGTAAACCGACTCTCTTCGAACTCAACAATCTTGATGGCGGCTGACTTGGTCTTCATCGCGCCCCTCATCGATCTCGACTTCTGTGAGTCCTTCCATTTCACAAGGAACTCTTGCACGTCATTCCTTGGTCTGCCGACTTGTCGCATCCTTTCAGCTAATATCTCTTCTACTTCCTTCTCGAATGTGTTCTTTATGGTCACAAGAGGTCTAGATACCTCATTTTAAGCTTCATCATCAGGATCCGGATGATAGGGTTTCAAATTATTTATGTGGATGACAGGATGGATCTTCATCCACGAAGGAAGTTGAACCCTATATGATGTTTTGCCAACTTTCTGGATCTCTTCCATAGGCCTTATATTTCAACACTAAGCGTTGGTTTTTGTTTCTCCGAAATCGGAGTTGTTCTGGTCGCAACTTGATCAACACTTTTTCCCCCGCTTGAAATTCTAAGGGACTATGTTTTTTATCCACCCACTTCTTCATTCACTTCAACACCTTCTCAGGATAAGCATGGGCCACCTCTAACCGCTGCTTCCACTCCTTAGTGAAGTTATAAGCTTGAGGACTTTTCCCCACATAAGGGTGGTTAATGACATGGGGCATGGTCGGTTGTCTTCCGCACACAATTTCAAAGGGGTTTTCCCTGTTGCGGAACTCTGTTGACAATTGAAACTAAACTGAGCCACGTCGAGCATATCAACCCAATCTTTTTGTCTTGCATTGATGAAATGTCGCAGGTATTCCTCCAACATGCTATTGAAGCGTTCAGTCTATCCATCAATCTGCGGGTGGTAACTAGAAGAGATGTTCCGGTTTCAGCCTAACAATCTAAACAACTCTGTCCAAAAGGTGCCTGTGAATCGGCCATCTCGATCGCTGACAATGCCATAGGGAGTACCGTGCTGTAGGGGGTCGATTCCAGAGAGACTCAATCCACTGTCCTTCTACCACAAATATTTTTAATAAGATTCTGGCCACAACTTCGAATTTTAGTCTCCACCAGAATCACGATATTTTGGTTTTCCTGATTCAGAACCTCCTTTACCAATTTCCTCTTCACTTTCCCCCCAATGCTCTAACATTCCACGAAATAACTTTCATTTTAAACCTTCCTGGCCCTCCAACCTCTTCGACTCTCTTCGAACTCAACAATCTTGATGGCGGCTGACTTCAGGTCTTCATCGCGCTCCCTACTGATCTCAGCTTCAGGGAGTCCCTTCCATTTCAACTTCAACCCACCTTTCTGAACCTCATAATTCATCGAGCATTTCAACTTTTTCATCTCCCGATCCTTCTCCAAACCATCCTTACTGGAGCCCTCTGGCCGAGCCCCCTTCACCCCAAGGGAACTCGATTCGAGTGGCTGAACCTAAGACACCAATGGTTTGCCATCCACCGAAATCTCTTGCAAACCTGCCGACGCTAAAAAAACACATACTAAAGGCCAATTTCCTTTCAAATCTCCCTACGATTACCCTCTCCAAAAGGAAAGGTTGAGGGTCCATGCTATTTCTCCAAGACTTCCGTCAGCTAAAGGATTAGCTTCGTCCACCAATCCACCACCACCCATGGCACTCGACTAAAAAATAAAGCTACGACACCCTCATGACCGAAGATCCAACCGTTTGGTTTGGAATGGCACCTCCAGAAACTGAGAAAGAGTTTGATAAGATCGAAGGAAACTGGAAGGGTACAACCCCTTCCACAAAACCCCAACTGGACGCCAAAAAACCCTGACACGAATGAGGATGAGGACTCTGAAAAAACAACCTCCCCACTCCACCCCCCCTCCCCTTCCGTATTGAATGGTTGGATGAACAGGAGGATTACCTGTGATCGGACTGGGGAGGCCTCCTCTGGCAAGACTCTTCTCATCATACCCCTTCTCAATTTCACTGCCCTTGTACAACACCCATGAGTCGAAGATAAACGTACTCTTAGAAGCATCCGACTTCCCCAAAACTTTTTCCGCATTGGCCAACTGAGCACCTCCTCCTTAAAAAATATGACCAATCGAGGGTAGCTCACCATTGTTCATAATCAAAGAAAAAAGGAAAGATTCATCTCCCGACAGGCTCGCAATGGATGAGTCTGAGCAATAACCATCAAGACTCAACCTAACCCTTCGAAGCTCGTGCTCCACTTCTATCCCTAATTCAACCCAACTTCTCGACCCGATCCCAACACCTTCCATAGAATACCCTAACCCCAACCCACATTCACCTGCTACACTGTTAACCCGATCCTTTCATATCAAACCCGACCCACCATCAAGATATAGAAGGTAGTCGAGACATTAGTCAACCCAAACAACATAATCAAAGATTCATAGGCCCCATATCGGGTTTACACAAGTAGTTTTCCCTTCATTCCCACTAGCAATCCTCACCTGTCAGTACCCTAACTTAAGGTCTAACTTGGTGAAGTAAATGGCCTTAGATAAACGATCGAACAAGTATGTGGTGTTGGGAATAGGATACTTATTCTTAATCGTTGCCTTGTTTAGGGCTTGTAATCCACACACATGCACATGGATCCGTCTTGATTCTTCTCGAACAAGTCTGAGGAATCGTAGGCAGCTTTGGGTTGTTGGATCAGCACTGGATCCAACAACTTGTCCAACTGCTTCCTAAGCACTTCTAACTCCAAAGGGCCCATCCGATATGGTGCTTTAGATGGGGGCCTTTCATCAAGCTTTAATTTGATCTTGTGGTTGATGGCTCGATGGAGAGGAAGATTCCGGGTAGGTCGGGAGGCATCACATAAGTGAATTTTGCTAAGGATACGTGTCACAACATTCAACACTTCCTTGTACTTATCTGGCTTTATCTCGATTAGGGTTGCCACATAAGTAGGAAAATTCGCGCTTTACTCTCGTCTTCAGTTGTTGGACAGAAATGAGTTTTTGACCTACTTCATCGTCCTCTAATGTGATGCTCGGTGAGTTTTCCTCTTTTTAAAAAAATGAAAAGCAAAAAAAAAAAAGAAAAAGAAAGGGGGTGAAGAATCGGGGAGGGCGAGCGCCTCTCGTCCGTGCTTGCGCTAATCGCTGGTAAAAGAGTTCATTTTTCGATCGACCATGCAATCACCGATAATCTTTGTCGTTTCTTCTCCTCCTTCTTTCGTTTGGGTACTCTCTCTCTCTCTCTCTCTCTCTCTCTCTCGCCCTCTCTGCCTCGTAGTCTCGTCTCATCTCTTTGTCTCCCTTAACACCTTCTCTCTATCGTCCCTCTCTGTCTTTCTCTCTTGTCTCTCTCTCTCTTTCCCTTGCTCTTTACTAATATGGGTTTGTGTTGTTGGTTGACAAAACATTGAGTCGGGGCTAAGATCAGTTGAAGTGCGTTGGTTTTGGTTAGCAGGGCAGAGAATAAGGGAGACTGTCAAAATTCTAACACTCGGGGACTCCATCCGCATAGCAAGTGGGTAAGCTTTCTTATTACCGTCCCTATATTTTAACTGTGCTTAAGCAGTCACTTGTTGTCCATTCGGTTGAGCACGACTCTTACGGTCAACTGACCTTAGGATTCATTGTAGCTAGGCTAATGAAGAGGCTCATAGGCAACGATAGTGACTTGCTGTGACTTTGGTTTTCTTAGGTGTTGGAGTGTTAGCCTAAGGAAAGAGTAGCATACACTCGTGTGCCCAACCAAAGGTTCCCTTATATGCACAGGAGCTCGGGATTGGATCTAGAAGGCCTTGCACACTGTCACGTTACGAATAGAGGTAAGCAGTCGTTTGGATTTGCCCTTACTCATAAGTGACAAGGTTAGAGGCGAGGATGCATGTGAAATCAGGTTGTTCAGGAGCAATGACATTTGTTGTATATCTTTGAAGTTTGCGATTGCCTGTTTTGTGATTGCCTGTTTTGTGATTGGATGCTTGGTTACCTTAACTTGTTTAGATGATGTATAATGGTGTGGCATGTAGTAAGGCAAAGTGAACTTGAGAATGTTTTGGATGCTCCTATATTTGAAAATTGGTCACTCTATGTTGTTGTGTGGTGCATGTTTATATGGCCTGTGACGAGTGTTTAGAGGGGTGCTCGACTGTAGTGATTGGGGTCCTTGAACCTTGAGTAGAGGTGCCTTGATGACTTAGGACATCGAGTTGTGGGTCGTGGGTGTGAAGCAAGAATAGCGGAATGGTTGAGAACAAAACCTTGGCGAACGACTTGGAGGTGAGACGTGTAGCCATAAGGAAGTAGCTAGCACACGACGAATTTCTAGCGAAACCATGAGGTGACTGGAGTCGACGAGGACCATACGAGGCTATAAATTGACTATTTGGTTTCTAGGATTAGGGTTGTGTAGTTGGAATGCTTTTTGTTTCTCTGTTGCTCCCTTTTTTTTATTATAGTTGTGAACTCTGTTGGACTAGTTAAATCTTTTTCTTTCTCGTTGATTCTTGGCATGAATGAAGTTTTGTATCATTTTGTGTTTTGAAAGCATGCTCCAAGTATTTTAGTGTCTGCCTGAGAACTCCGAGGGACTGAGGCTTATCCTGTTTGGAAATTTGTAGTTTGGAGGAGGTTGAGCACCCTCGTGAGATTATTTTTTTTGAAGTGTTTTCTTGTTCGGGTGCTAGGTAAAATTTGGGAAAGTCCCAGTTGCGTCGTTATGCTGCCGAAATTTCAGCGCGAGCGGGGCAACTTGGAGTAACACCCTAGGTAGAGTTACATAAAATTACGGGGTGGTACATCCAAAGATCACAATTCGTACAAAGCTTGGGGGCATCTCATGCGAGACTTGCACTCCATGTAAGTAAGGCATAAGTAGCACCTTTTCCTTAACAAAGAATTTCATACCTAGGATCACACAAAATTATCGAGGCATTATCCATGCAAGACTTGCACCCCATGTTTTTTTTCAACACTCATTTTTCTATACACATTAGAGGCACTATCTTTCACACTTCATCACAATGACAGTTATCTAGAACACTTACTCAATGAATGGCCTAACTGATGATGACGAAGATAGCTTTTTTTACCCCCGAACACTAAGTTTCATGCAAAATGAATTATTCCTTTTATTTTTTTCAACACTGATTTTTTAAACACATTAGGGACACTAGCTTTCACACTTTCATCACAGGGAACCTTATTCAGAACACCCACTCAATGGATGGTCTTACTGATCACGATGAAGGTTGCTCTTTTTACCCTCGAACACTAAGTTTCCTGCAAAATAAAATTGTTCCCTTTATTTTTTTCAACAGTCACTTTTCTATATACATCAAGGACACTAGCTTTCACACTTCATAGCAGGGACCTTTATCCAAAACACTTGCTCAATGGATGACCTACCTGATCACAAAGAGGATAACTATTTTTACCTCTAAACACTAAGTTTCAAGCAAAATAAATTATTCCTTCTATTTTTCTTCAAAACTCATTTTTGTATATACATCAGAGGCACTAGCTTTCACACTTCATTGCAGGGACCCTTATCTAGAACATTTGTTCAATGCTCATTGGATGGCATGACTGATCACGATGAAGGTAACTCTTTTTACCCTCAAACACTAAGTTTCCTGCAAAATAAATTATTTGTTTTCTTTTTTTCAACACTCATTTTTCTATATACATCAGGGGTACTACCTTTTACACTCCATCGCAGGGTCCCTTATCCAAAACACTTACTCAATGGATGGCCTAACTGATCATAAATAAGATAACTCTTTTTACCCCAACACACTAAGTTTCAAGCAAAATAAATTATACCTTCTATTTTTTTTTCAACCCTCATTTTTGTATACACATTAAAGGCACTAACTTTCACACTTCATCACAGAGACCCTTATCCAGAACACTTGCTCAATGCTCAATGGATGACCTGACTGATCACGATGAAGGTAACTCTTTTTACCCTCGAATACTAAGTTTCCTGCAAAATAAATTATTCCTTTTATTTTTTCTTGCACTCGCTTTTCTATATACATAAGGGGCACTAGATTTCACACTTCATCGCATGGACCCTAATCCAGAACACTTGCTCAATGGATTGTCTAATTGATCACAAAGAAGATAGTTATTTTTACCCCAAAACACTAAGTTTCAAGCAAAATTAATTTTTCCTTCTATTTATTTTTTTCAACACTCATTTTTGTATACACATCAGAGGCACTAGCTTTCACACTTCATCGCAGGGACCCTTATCCAGAACACTTGTTCAATGCTCAATGGATGACCTGACTGATCAAGATGAAGGTAGCTATTTTTACCCTCAAACACTAAGGGCCTGTTTGGTATGTAATTCAGTTTCTGTTTTATGTTTTCGGATTCACTGAATTCAGTGAATATGTGTTTTCGAAAACTATTTTCATATTTTGTGATCCAAATAATTGAAATTTTGAAAACAACATTTTTATGTTTTCATTGTATTTAGATCCTGATTTTAAAATTTTAAAATGTTGAATTATATTAAATAAAGATAAAAATCTTAATAAATACAATATTTCATGAAATAATCTCAATTTACTTTTATTAAGTTAAAATATGTATAATATAATATATTATAAATTATATAATATTATATTACAAAATGCTAATTCTATAAAAATTATAAAAATTCTATTCATAAATTATTAATAATGACTTATATTCATTATAATAATTAGTTTTGCAACTATAACTAATTTCATGATCTATAAATATCATACAGGACACAGTTTAAACAACTTTTTAGAATGGAATCAAATTCCTAAATTTGCTAACAAATACATATCTGAAAACATTAAATCCAACTCTGTTTTCATTGAATCCCTTATCTTCAAATTTCTATTTTCAGATTGCTTACCAAACAGTACTTAAGTTTCCTGCAAAATAAATTATTTCTTTTCTTTTTTTTTTAACACTTATTTTTCTATGTACATTAGGGGCACTAGCTTTCACACTTCATTGTAGGAACCCTTATCCAGAACACTTGCTCAATGGATGACCTAACTGATAACAAAGAAGATAGTTCTTTTTACCCCAAAACATTAAGTTTCAAGCAAAATAAATTATTCCTTCTATTTTTTTTTTTTAATCAAACATTTTTGTACACACATTAGAGAGACACTAGCTTTCCCACTTCATCGCAGGGACCCTTATCCAGAACACTTGCTTAATGCTCAATGCTCAATGGATGACCTGACTGATCACGATAAAGGTAGTTTTTTTTACCCCAAAACACTAAGTTTCAAGCAAAATAAATTATTCCTTCTATTTTTTTTCAATACTCATTTTTGTATACACATCAGTGGCACTAGCTATCACACTTTATCGCAGGGACCTTTATCCAGAACACTTGCTCAATGCTCAATGGATGACCTGACTGATCACGATGAATGTAGCTCTTTTTACCCTCGAACAATAAGTTTCCTGCAAAATAAATTATTCTTTTTCTTTTTTTCAATACTCATTTTTCTATATACATCAGGGGCACTAGCTTTCACACTTTATCGCAAGGACCCTTATCTAGATCATTTGCTCAATGCATGACCTAACTAATCACAAAGAACATAACTCTTTTTACCCCAAAACACTAAGTTTCAGGCAAAATAAATTATTCCTTCCATTTTTTTTTCAATATTCAATTTTGTATACACATCAGAGGCGCTAGCTTTCACACTACATCGCAGGGATCCTTATCCAAAACACTTGCTCAATGGATGGCCTAACTGATCACAAAGAAGATAACTCTTTTTACTCCAAAACACTAAGTTTCAAGCAAAATAAATTATTCCTTCTATTTTTTTTCAATACTCATTTTTGTATACATATCAGAGGCACTAACTTTCACACTTCATCGCAAGGACCCTTATCCAAAACACTTGCTCAATGCTCAATGGATGACGTGACTGATCACGATGAAGGTAGCTCTTTTTACCCTCGAACAATAAGTTTCCTCCAAAATAAATTCTTTTTCTTTTTTTCAACACTCATTTTTCTATATACATCAGGGGCACTAGCTTTCACACTTCATCGCAAGGACCCTTATCCATAACATTTGCTCAATAGATGACCTAATTGATCACAAAGAAGATAACTCTTTTTACCCCAAAACAGTAAGTCTCAGGCAAAATAAATTATTCCTTCCATTTTTTTTCAATACTCATTTTTGTATACACATCAGAGGCACTAGCTTTAACACTACATCGCAGGGACCTTTATCCAGAACACTTGTTCAATGGATAACCTGACTGATCACGATGAAGGTAGCTCTTTTTACCTTCAAACACTAAGTTTCCTGCAACATAAATTATTCAATTTCTTGTTTTCAACACTCATTTTTCTACAAACATTAGGGGCACTAGTTCTGAACTGGGAGAAATGTCACTTCATGGTTAAGGAAGGAATTTTTTTAGACACAAAGTGTCAAAAGAAAGAATTGGAGTTTATAAGGGAAAGATAGAGATTGTGGAGTGGGTAGAGCCTCCAAGAAAAGTTAAGGGAGTACGAAGTTTTCTAGGACATGTAGGGTTGTACCGTCGTTTCATTAAAGACTTCTCTAAAATATCGAAACTTCTTTGTTCCTTATTGGAGATCAATAAACAATTTGAGTTCACAGAGGAATGTCTCAATGCTTTTAATATGTTGAAGGTCACCCTAGTGAGTGCCCCTATCATGTCTTCACCAGATTGGCAGTTTCCATTTCAGTTGATGTGTGATGCCAATGATTAGGTTGTGGGAGAATTGTTGCACCAGAGGCATGGAAAAATGATGCATCCTATTTACTATGCAAGTAAAACCTTGAATGAAGCACAAAAGAACTACACCACAACAGAAAATGAGTTTTTAGCAGTAGTTCTTGCTTTTGAATCGTTTAGATCTTACTTGGTCGGTGCCAAATTAGTTATCTACATAGACCATGTTGCTATTAAGTACCTTCTAGCCAAGAAAGATGCTAAGCCATCGACAACTATTGTCATTCCGTTGTTGGGAGGGTCTCACGATCTCCCCCCTCCTTGTCCTGCCTCTTCCCCTACTTCTAGGAAGACCTTGTTGGGGGTTCCTTTGTCCTCCACTAGAGGACGTCTGATTCCGTCTCGCATCCTGACTTGGTTCATGACTTAGGTCAAACTAGCATTCTGCAACAACATAAGCAGATACCAAGTCTTGTACCCTTTGTTTGTATAGCTTGGTCTTCGCCCAAGGCTTGAGTCCCTTCTACAAAACAGAAAACTTTGTCTTTTTCGGACATGTCGCATATGTCTAACATCACCCCAGCGAATTGCTTGACATAGTCTCGGATGTGTTCAGTGTCTTTTAGCTCCCACAATTTTCTTCTTGTCAGGATCTCTACATTTTCGGGGAAGAACTGAGAACGTAGCTCTTGTTCCAGTTTTTCCCACGTGACAATCGTGCAACGGGGTTAGAGAATGTTTGGAAAACATTTGGAAAATCATTTGAGAAAAGATTGTTATAGGCTAGCAAGCAAATATGCGACAACCAGCTCACAATAGCATATAACTCTGGGTAGGGAGATTTGACGACTAGTCACATCCCCCTATAGTATATTATATGAAAATTTAGCTATTACAGGCTTAAACATACAAATTGGTTGATGTAAACAACCTACTCTAAGTAAAGTAAGTACATGAAAGCATAGTAAAAGGGGTTGGGCGGGCATGTGGCCATAGGCAACACGCCATGGACAAGCATGACCGTGACATTCTCCCCTACTTAATTGGTTGATGTCCCGGTCAACCGACTCTCTTCGAAGTCAACAATCTTGATGGCGACTGACTTTAGGTCTTCAACGCGCTCTCAATTGATCTCAACTTTAGGGAGTCCCTTCCATTTCACTAGGAACTCTTGCACATCTTTCCTTGGCCTCTTGACTCGTTATGTTACACAACCCTAATATCTCTTCTACTTCCTTCTCAAAAGTGTTCTTTATGGTCACAGAAGGTCTAGATACCTCATTTCGAGTTTCATCCTCAAGATCCGGATGATAGGGTTTCAAGTTACTTACATGGATGGCAGGGTGGATATCCACGAAGGAAGTTGAACCCTATATGATGTTTTGCCGACTTTCTGGATCACTTCCACAGGGCCTTCGTACTTCCACACTAGGTGTTGGTTTTGTTTCCCAGATGATCGGAGTTGTTACAGCTGCAACTTGATCAGCACTTTTTCCCCTACTTCAAATCCTAAGGGATGACGTTTTTTATCGACCCACTTCTTCATTTTCTTTGTCGCCTTCTCAAGATAAGCATGGACTACTTCTGATGTTTGTTTCCACTCCTTAGTGAAGTTATAAGCTTGAGGACTTTTCCTCACATAAGAGTGGTCTATGACATGGGGCATGGTCGGTTGTCTCCCGCACACAATTTCAATGGTGGTTTTCCCCGTTGTGGAACTCTACTGACAATTGAAACTAAACTGTGCTACGTCGAGCATATCAACCTAGTTTTTCTATCTTGCATCGATGAAATGTTGCAGGTATTCGTCCAACATGCTATTGAAACGTTCAGTCTTTCCGTCAGTCTGTGGGTTGTAACTGGAAAGAGATGTTCATGTTTGAGCCTAACTGAAAGAGTCTAGATTAAGAAAGCGGAAGCAATTTTGGATCTTGAACACTCTAAGTTGATCAATTTTGTAAAATAAAATGCATGCTCAAAGCTGGAGAAACAGAGGGATAGAAAACTCAACTTTGAAGATCAAATTCTCTTCACCCGGTGGATGGTTTTCAACACGAACATTTCGTGGACAACCGTTAGAGTCTTCCCTACTATCCTCGAGCCTTAGAACGGATTGTGGGATCCTAGGTTGAGAGAATTTGGAAGAAAAGACCTCAAAGGTCAAAAATCAAAATTTAGAATTTTCTCAGAAATTCTCTCAACATCCTCAAATCACCATTATATAAAGCTTCAAAAAGCTTCAATAGAGTGACATCTCAACAGTGATGAGGATTGATAGAGGTGGAGGTGGCTAATTTTGTACAATTTTGAAGATGATGAGAATTAGGCAACTTGTCAAGTTGATTTTCATGAAAATCATGAAAATCTATTTATTTTTCATTTAATTTTAATTCAAAAATCAATATTAAATTGATTTTTAATTAAAATTAATATAATTAATTAAATAATTGAAAATTAATTTAATTAATTAATTTTTAATTTAATTTAATATCAAATATTAAATTAAATAAATTGCCCGATCCCGATCGATTTTTCGAACATGAATCCTTATTCATGCATAAACCGATCCGATATTTAAATCATATTTAAATATATCCACCTCTTATTAATCATAGTTTAATTCATAATTAAGCTATGATTCGTTAAATATATCACATATAATTAACGCTTTCTCCCAAACTCGAATTTGAACAATTCAAATTCTTTTCTCTCAAAATGTTATAAGGCTAAGTCCGAGCTAGTAAGGAGGACCTAATGGACCTACAGATCATGAGCTCCAACGATACGAGATTAACCGGCTAAACTCTTTAGCCTAGCTAATCAACATTCGTTAACCACCGGGGCACTCCACTAAAGCCCAGTGGTTGCACTCTCCTCACTGTAGATATATTTCTGTCCACTCGATATGACCATGATTAGTAAGTCGATCCTTCACAGGTCGTTCGTGATTACAAATTGGGTCAAAATTACCGCTTTACCCTCGTAATTACCTCTTGTTCCTTAAGTCCCACTGATCCTCTAATGAACAATTGGTTTGTGGTCCAACCAGCAAACCGAATCCCTCTCGGGCCAATAAGAGGGGTGGGCCCATTCCAAATGAGAGATTTGGGAGAGGCTCAGTTTGTTCTTGGAATCCAAATTGTTCAGGATCGCAAGAACAAAACGCTAGCATTGTCTCAGGCATCTTATATTGACAAAATGTTGGTTAGATATAAGATGCAGAATTCCAAGAAGGGTTCATTACCTTTCAGACATCGAATTCATTTGTCTAAGGAACAGTGTCCTACGACACCTCAAGAAGTTGAGGATATGAGACGCATTCCCTATGCATCTGCTGTCGGTAGTCTGATGTATGTCATGATATGTACTCGACCCGACATATGTTATGCAGTGGGAATAGTCAGCAAGTAACAGTCTAATCCAGGATATGATCACTGGACTGCCGTTAAGAACATCCTCAAGTATCTTAGGAGAACGAGGGACTATATGCTTGTGTATGGCGCAAAGGATTTGATCCTTGCAGGATACACTGACTCTGATTTTCAGACCGATGTAGATTCGAGTAAATCCACATCAGGATCAGTGTTCACTCTTAACGGAGGAGCTATAGTATGGAGGAGCATAAAGCAAGGTTGTATTGCTGACTCCACCCTGGAGGTTGAGTACGTCGCAGCTTGCGAAGCGGCGAAGGAGGCTGTATGGCTTAGGAAGTTCTTGACTGATTTGGAAGTTGTTCCAAATATGAATTTGCCTATAACCCTTTATTGTGATAATAGTGGTGCAGTGGCAAATTCTAAATAACCTAGAAGCCATAAGCGCGTAAAGCACATAGAGCGCAAATACCCTCTCATCAGGGAAATTGTGCAACGAGTAGACGTGATCGTCACGCAGATTGCTTCGGAGCACAACATTGATGATCCGTTTACAAAGCCCCTCACGGCTAAATTGTTTGGGGGACACCTAGAGAGTCTAGGACTACGGGTTGTACAGTAGGGCAGTTTTTCT
This sequence comes from Trichosanthes cucumerina, assembly GCA_036507285.1. NCBI lineage: Eukaryota > Viridiplantae > Streptophyta > Magnoliopsida > Cucurbitales > Cucurbitaceae > Trichosanthes > Trichosanthes cucumerina. Next base: position 43,489,944 of record CM071835.1, read on the forward strand.
TTGCTCAGCATGTTTTACCCCATTGACGTTTTAGTCCAAGTGGGAGATTGTTGGGTTTTATGTCCTAAAACTCGTGGTTTTGTAAACTTTATGTATATTCTATTTTGCAATAAAGATGTTATTGAGATTTATTTAGTAAAGATGTTTTTTAATAAAGTGAATTGTGTATTGTGTAACCTTAATCCAATAAAGAACCCTTGGCTATAGGATGAATACTTGAACTTTATGTGTGACATAAAAGTGGATCAAGTTCAAGTTATAGCCAGAACGGTCTATAGTATAAGGATAGGGTTGGGTACCTTATCCTGGGGACACTATGGACGCGACCCACTTTGTAGAGTACAAACGATGTGATCCTCAATCGTTCATGTGGAGACATGTGAGTGGGGGCGTCCTATGCAATGAGTTTGCATAAGACTGGACCGTGAAATAGTCACTTAGACTTTAAAACTTTGTTTACTGTCTTAACGGACTATGTTCATGCGATGACTGTTTGCTTAAAAGGGTTGTCTGAAATTATCAAGGAAACACTCCTAAACTGTTCAAGTATACACAATCTAAGCAGCAAGTGATAAGTAAATTTAATCGTCTCCTCAAGGATTAGTTGTAGAAATTACACAAGGTTGAGTTGAATTTAATGAGTAAAGGGTAACCAACATAAATGAAATGAGTAAAAAGGGTAACCAACTTAACCAACATATATAAGGCAGCAGCAACTCAAGTTTAACCAAAACAGTAAAAAGGGTATAAGATTAGGGATGAAATTATGCTTCAACAATCTTAATGCTAGAGCTAAAAACTGCACCAAAGCTCAAAACTGCACCAGAGCTCAAAACAGTATAACTCACGGAATCTTTCCAGATTTCCTCGCGATTTAGGCACTTAATTTCCATTAAACACCCTTGATTTAGCTCCTAACTATTAACACTAGGTGAGTGACTATCCCTAGACTCCTTAATCACCTGAGTGAAGTAAATCTCTTAATTAGAACTAGTGTCATGTCTTGAAATCGGTTTATTCTTCCCTTTCCCAAGTTGGAATAAACAATACTAAGATGAGATGGCCAAACAAACCTTAGTTAAGCAGTAAAATCACAAGGCACAAGAGTGAGATTGCAGCAATTTACTCTTTCATTAAAGTTGCATCCACATAAAGTCTCCTAATCCTCACCCCAAGGGTGATTAGTTCATGGTGATAAGAAAAGACAACAATAAAACAGTAAACCTAGTGGTAAACATGCTTAAATGGTCTTAGTTCCAATGTAGAAGAGTAAGAGCAAGGGGAACAAAAGAATGAACAGATGGGTGAAGTTCCCAAGCCTTCTTTGGTCCACTCCACCTCTTTCCGTATGGTGAAAGCTTCCCACCCGGCTCTGCTTGAATTTCGCCTCCTGTCCTTTCTCCCAATCGGGGTCTTTCCTCTTTTCTCTTGCCCACACTCCTCTCCTTCCAAAAAAATGGCCAAAACAAGGCATTTATACCGTATCCACCTCGAATTAAGGGCTGAATAGACAAGGGGCAATGATATGAAGGCCTCTCATTGGCTCACAAAGAAATGATAAGGCAATTTCTATCCAAATTTCAATTAATGAATTACATCACGTGTGCATTCACGCAAACCGATATCGAATTGAGCTCCAAAGAATCTTTATCCTTCAAAGAATTGCACAATGCTACAAATGATTCAAGCGCACCTTCAACACTTCATAACATTCATCTTCACAAAAACTCCTGTAAACATGGCCAAAATGACAAAATTCAGCTTAGTTGGCCTAAAGGTGCTTCAGACTCACTTTGTGTCAATTAACATACAAATGTACCTAATTAAGGGGTTAAGATAGTCAAGAAAGCTCAAAATACAAAGAAATAATCACAATAAAAGCTCAATCTTAGCTCTCATTCTAAGAGCTAACAAACCTCCAAACTTAAATCATTACTCGTCCCTGAGTAATGCCTTAACATTCTAATCCCACCAAGAAGTAACAACTACCAATGTGCTCAAGAAAAATTGATTCAGCAGTCAAATGATACAAATAGTTACTGATATAGCAGCCCCATTTCTTTTTCTTACAAAAGTTCATCAAAGCTTAGCCTTCACAAGATTTGCCATAATCAATTTGTTTTTCCTTCAAATCAAAAGTAGTAAGCTTCACAAAACAACCCCACAACTCAACTAGCACTTAATCCATCTTCGAATTCACTATGCACCCCATAAACTCACAAAAATAAGAATGAGTTCTACTGCTTTAGTTTTTCTTTCAGCAAAGCATTTTTTTTTCTTTTTTTTTTCAGCAACAAGAGCTATCACTCCTAAGAATCCTACAAGGCTAACCTTATACTTAAGTAGGCAAACATTCATTCCCTTAGATTTCTCAAAGTCACTCACCTTTGCATAAACTTCTCCTTAGTTCTTAGAATGGCCACATTGATGATGCAACTCACCTAAGCAACGAGAACTTTATACTAGGCCTTAACTTTTTTTTTTTTTTTTTTTTTTTTTGAACTTATTTCACTAAAAAAAGGTTAGAGAGAACCCTTTTTGCAAACAAAACCTTCGATTTAGGCACCAACATTTGTGATGAAGGCTACCTAACAACGAGCCTTGCTACTAAATTGGGTTGCCAAAGCATATTCATATCCCTTTTATTACTGTTCAACTCAAATGTAAACATGGGTGTCATGTCCAACTCTGGTTTAATAGGCAACTTGGGTAGAGGAATAACTCTCAAACTTCACTTTTCTTTTTTTTTTTTTTTTTTTTAAGAGATGAGGCATGAGTCCCAAAGAGAAGAGGAATGCTCCTAGGAGTGATAACTTGTTATTACTAGGGTGCCTTACCCCCAAACTTAAATTGTTCATTGTCCCCAATGAGTAAAGAATCAAGGGAAGGAACTCCCCGAACTTAGTTATTTTTCTGTAAAAACTAAAGGCAAGGAGCATCCAAACTCTTTAATCTAAGTTTAAAGGAGCAAATTCTCAAGAGCTGGTGGTTAGCAAGCTAGGGGCACCATAAGGCTGCTACAAGCATTGTGTTACATAAAAAGGATTATGGCAACTAAAGTAAGCACAACTAACTCATCAGAAGTGAGAAAAAGAAATGGAACACACCAGGCAGCACCAGTCATTTCATTTCAACTATACTGTCAAGCTCATCAACCTTCATATTCAGATATATATTTTTTTCTTCTGTCGGCGAATAACCTAACATATTTCACAACAAGCGACCACCTAGGCTATCACAAAAGAAGACACAAAATGGAAAGCACACTTCCTAAACCAAAGAACTGATAGAGCAACAACAGACAATTAAACATAGGACAGACAAAACATGAAAAGCACAAAGTGCTAACTACCAGTTAGACCATCTACTAGCCAAACAAAAGGACAGAACTTCCCTGTTTGATCAGTCTTCATCTCTAGGGATTCGATCTTGAGTTTCCTCTTCCTCATCCACCACGGACGATGAGGATGCCCAAGGATTTAAGACAGTCTATGGGAAGGTAGGAAAAGCAGTATATTGAGCAGGGAAGTTAGCTAGCGAAGCTTTCCTTGAAAGAATTGTCTCTGTCCTTAGCATAATGCCAATATGCTAATTGTTGTGCACTGGAGTATTCCCTTTGCTTCAGCATGATCTCTTGTTGGTCGAGGAGTTTAGTGAGCCCCACAGCTAAACCACCCTTGCCCTTGTGATCTCTTCGACGCAGCCTCTCAATAGCAACATTATCAAACATAGAGGGATCAGTCAGCCTGTTCTCAGAAGGGTCAACATCTACACCTGCAGTCAGACAAAGCTTAGTGATAGTGTTAGGGAAAAAGAGTTTGCTAGCAGTTTTCTTGGCGTGAGTCCGAATTTCCTCCGCAATGATTCGTCCAACATCAATGCTCAGAACCTTCAAAATCGCATAGGTAAGCAACATTCGATCGCTTGAGACAGTGGAATCATGTGTTGTTGGAAGCAGCCTGTTCTTGAGGAAGGAGAGCCACACATTCGCCTCATCAGTCAAATATGCTGCTTGAAAAGACCTGGATCCGGTGGCTGAGACCATCCACCGAGCACCTTTTAACCCTATCAGCCTCAGAGCTGCATTCAGATGAGTGGTAGAAGGATTCAACACCATCGCATTATAGTTGGCCCGAGGGATATCTGGTAGCTCATACAGTTTGTTGATGGCTTCAGGAGACCAATCCACCAATTTTCCGCGAATGATAACTCGAAATTCACCAGTATCCTCAAAGTTGGCATAAAACTCCCTTACCAAAGAGCCAACGGCTGGTTCCGGTGGTTGACAGAAAAGAGTCCACCCATGATTAATGATGTTGGCCTTGATGAAATGAGGAAGACCGGCGAATGGAGCAGCAAAACCTCTTTCTAAGAAGAGCTTCTTGGATTTTAATGTGTCAAACCGCTCTCTAGCTTGCTCAGTGATAAAACGTGGTGGAGAATGGTTGGAGTGGTCATGGGGGCCTTGCTTCTTCTTCTTTGAGGGCTTCCTTCGAGGGGTGGAAGGTTCAGGCGATTTTACGGGCAACTCCTCAGCAATGTCTCCTCCTGCCAACTGAGGGATAGACTCCTCAACTGGTTCTTCAGCTGGCTTCGTAGCTACAACACTCTTCTTTCTGCCCCTTGATTTGGACTGCTTAGAAGCCTTAGGTTGAGGAGGGGGAGGCATCAGGACTACAGCATGCTCAATCTGCACTTGGTCGTCAGATGCTTCAACAGCAGCCACTGCTTTAGCCTTCTTGAACTTAGCTTTCTTAGGAGCCATAGGAAGGAAATGCTTGCAGCTACTCCGAACACAGAGGCTAAAGCAAGCAAAGTGCTTCTTGGGTAGATGAAGAACTCGTAATGAGCTGGGCAATTTAAAGACTCAAGCCCTCGAGCAAGGATCCATGTGGCTAAACTGATAAGGATCGGTCAAATCAGCCCAAATCCCTTAATTTGTGTTCTAGCCAACTGCTTGCAGGCCAACATTTATTACCGAGGGGACAAATATGACACAAATCAGATTCCTTTCCCTTTTTCCAGCGCTGTCAACTTCAAAATAAAAGCTCCAGCAAAAAGGATGCATGCAATTCCCGAAAATGATAATTTCTTTCTATGATAAATTGCAGCAATGGGCTTCAGATGACGTGCATTGGAACCCGTCGCCAGAGTTGGTATTAAATAGCCTCTTAACTACGTCCACCTATAGAAAGCTGAAAAAAATACAGCAAGGAAATTAATTAACGAAATGAAACTTAAACAAATAAAAAGGGAAACAAAATGTTCGAAAGAAGGATAAGAAAATGGGAGGAAGGACTGATCATGGAAGTGCACTCCCAATTATTAAAATGCTTTGTAGACATGTTAATTATCAGCTAGCCTCTGTGAGGCTATGTTTCTTTGGAATTCTTCCCCCCAATAATGTTTCAATCTCTGACCATTAAACTTGAAGTCTCTTCCGTCCCTCTCATCTCTGAGCATAACAGCACCATGGGGAAACACTTCCATGACGGTGAAAGGACCTGACCACTTGGATTTTAATTTGCCAGGAAATAACTTCAACCTGGAATTAAACAACAACACCTTCTGCCCCTTTTCAAAATGTTTGTGCACAATTTTCCTATCGTGCCACAACTTAACCCTCTCCTTGTACAACTTAGCATTTTCATAAGAAAATAACCTGAACTCCTCTATTTCATTAAGCTGAAGCAACCTGAGAGCTCCAGCTGCGGATTGATCCAGATTAAGCTTCTTCAAGGCCCAAAATGCCTTGTGTTCAAGCTCAAGAGGTAAGTGGCAGGCCTTTCCATAAACCAGCCTATAAGGAGACATTCCCAAAGGGGTTTTAAAGGTTGTCCTATAGGCCCACAAAGAGTCTTCTAACCGAAATGACCAGTCCTTCCTGCTAGGATTTACTACTTTTTCCAGAATCTTCTTGATTTCCCTATTAGAGATTTCAGCTTGCCCATTTGCCTACGGGTGGTATAGAGTTGAGATCTTGTGCTTGACATTGTATTTACCTAAAAGTACAGTCATGGCTTTATTCACAAAATGAGAGCCTTCATCACTAATTAGAGCTCGAGGAGTTCCAAACCTAGTGAAGATATGCTTATGTAAGAACCGCATGACTGCCTTTGGCATCATTCATTGGGCGAGTTATTGCCTCAATCCATTTGGAGACATAGTCCACACTACCAAAATATATATATTTCCATTAGAGGAGGAAATGGCCCATAAAGTCAATGCCCCAAACATCAAATAGCTCGACCTCCAAAATGTAGGAGAGGGGTAACCCATCCCTCCTTCCTATGTTTCCTCTTCTTTGACATCTATCACAAGCCTTACTAAACAAGTGGGCATCCTTAAAAATAGAAGGCCAATAGTAACTAGATTGAAAAACCTTGGCGGTTGTCTGTTGGCCACCAAAGTGTCCTCCATAGGGTGAAGTGTGGCAATGCTGTAAAATGGAAGTAATTTCAGCTTCAGTGACACATCTTCTCAACAACCCATCAGCACATTGTTTATAGAGGTAGGGGTCATCCAAAAATAAGTTCTAGCATCATGAATGAACCATTTCAATGATTGCCCCAGCATGTCTAAGGGTAGGATGCCACTAGCTGCATAATTAGCAAAATCTGCAAACCAAGGAGTTCCAATTTCTTGCACTTGAGCTCATCATCATGATTGTTCATCGAAACTCATCTCGATTGCAGATTTTGTGTGGCGATAATACGCCTTGGTGCCAGCTTAGATAGATGGTCTGCTACATGGTTTTCTGAGCCTTTTCTATCAATTATGACAATATCAAATTCTTGAAGCAACAACACCCATCACACCAACCTTGGCTTGGCCTCTTTCTTTGCCAATAAATATTTTATGGTTGCATGATCTGTAAAGATAGTGACTGTGGAACCCACCAAATAAGCTCGAAATTTTTCCAAGGCAAAAACTACAGCCAACAATTCTTTCTCTGTAGTGGTGTAGTTCAATTGGGCTTCATTGAGAGTTCTACTAGCATAATACACAGGGTGAAGAAGCTTCTCGTACTTTTTCCCCAGCATGGCTCCCACTGCATAGTCACTTGCATCAGTCATAACTGCAAAAGGTAAATCCTAATTAGGTCCTCCCATAATGGGAGTTGTAACTAAAGCTCTTTTCAAAGTTACAAATGCAGCCAAACATGCAGAGCTAAACTCAAAAGGCCTATTGGCTTCTAAAAGAGCACACAAAGGCTTGGATATCTTGGAAAAATCCTTAATAAACCTCCTATAAAAACCAGCATGTCCTAAAAAACTCCTAATTCCCTTAACTAATGTTGGAGGTTCCAGTTTTTTAATGATTTTCACTTTTGTTCTATCCATTTTAATGCCTTTTCTTGAAATCTTGTGGCCTAAAACGATGCCTTCCTTCACCATAAATTGACACTTCTCCCAATTCAAAATCAAATTAGCCTCTTCGCACCTTGTCAACACCTTCACTAAATTGTCCAAGCAATTCTCGAATGATTCACCAAAAACTGAGAAGTCATCCATGAATACTTCCATGACATTCTCCACTAAATCAGAAAAATGGCCATCATACACCTCTGAAAGGTTGCAGGGGCATTGCAAAGACCAAAGGGCATTCTCCTAAATGCAAAAGTTCCATAAGGACAGGTGAAAGTGGTTTTTTCTTGATCTTGAGGAGCTATTGTGATTTGATTATAACCACTATACCCATCCAAAAAGCAATAGTAAGCTTGGCCAGCTAACCTATCTAGCAATTGGTCAATGAAGGGTAGAGGGAAATGATCCTTACGAGTGGCCTTATTAAGTCTCCTATAATCCATGCATACCCTCCATCCAGTCACTGTCCACAGGTCTTATCACAGGGGTTCGACCTCTGGGACAAAATTTGTTGCTCTTTCACGCCCGAAAGGGAAGAAGAGGATGAAGAGGGTAAAATCGACTGAGCCGCCGCCCGAGAAGGCAAGAAGGTTAAGGAGGTTGCAGAGAAAGAAAGTGTTTCCACTTTGCAATGGAGCGGACATTGGAAAAGAAAGCGTCCAAAATTCTGGCCGAGAGGAAGAAGAACCAAGGTAAATGTGATTTACTTGTGGTAGAAACATGTTTAGTGGAGAATAATGACTATTCCTGGATATTAGATTCAGGCGCCACTAACCACGTTTGTTCTTCTTTTTAGGGGATTGATTCTGGCACTGCATTGCGAAAGGGTGAGGTGACTCTACGGGTTGGATCCGGGAGCTTGTCTCTCGCGCAAAGAATCGGCACGCAGTGAAGCCGCATTTTGGCGGAAGTACTTATTGTTAGACAATTTGTACATAGTTTCAGGGTTTACTAGAAACCTTGTTTCTATTTCCGCTTAATTGAACACTCAGATGATTTCTTTTGAATTAAATAAAGCGTTTATTTCTTTCAAAGGAATGTTATTTGTTCAAATTTTCACTTGAAAATAATCAGATGTTTTAAAACCCAATTCGGTTAAAAGTATTTTGAAAATCAATTGTTTAAAATCTAGGAAACACGAACTAAGAAAGCAAAAATTTCTCCAAAAGAAAATGCCTATCTTTGGCATCTACGGTTAGAAGCCACATTAATCTCAATAGGATTGAGAAACTAGTGAAGAGTGGACTTCTAAATGAGTTGGAAGAAAACTCTTTGCGAGATGTGAGTCATGCCTTGAAGGCAAAATGACCAAACGTCCTTTTAGTGGAAAAGATATAGAGCCAAAGAGCCTCTTGAGTTAGTACATTCGACCTTTGTGGTCCGGATGAATGTTAAAGCTCAAGGCGGTTATGAGTACTTCGTGTTTTTCATGAAGCGATTACTCGGATATGGGTACATTTACCTAATGCATAAGAAGTCCAAAACTCTTGAAAAGTTCAAGGAGTATAAAACTGAGGTTGACAACCTCTTAGGTAAATCGCTTAAAACACTTCGATCGGATCGAGGTGGAGAGTACATGGACACTGAATTCCAGGACTATATGATAGAACACGGAATTACATCCCAACTCTCAAAGACCTTTATGCCACAAACAGAATGGTGTATCGGAGAGGAGAAAATGAACCTTGTTGGACATGGTTCGGTCGATGATGAGCTATGCTCGTCTCACGATTCTTTCTAGAAGTGCAGTGAGAGATCGCGCGGTTTACATTTTGAACAATGTTCCATCAAAGAGTGTTTGTGAAACACCGTTTGAGCTCTGGAGTGGTCGTAAAGGCAGTTTACATCACTTCAGAATTTGGGATGTCCGGCCCATGTCTTGGTGTCAAACCCGAAAAAGTTGGAACCCCGTTCGAAATTGTGCCTATTCGTAGGTTACCCTAAAGAGACTAGGGGTAGTCTGTTTTACGATCCCAAGGAAAATAGGGTGCTTATGTCGACAAACGTCATTTTCTTAGAGGAAGACCACATCAGGGATCATTTACCACGGAGTAAAATTGTATTGAATGAAATGGACAGTACATCAGCAAGAGTTGCTGATAAGGCTTGTACGTCAGCAAGCGTTGTTGGCTCTAGCACGTCTAGTCAAATCACTTCCCAAGAGTTGGGAATGCCTCGACGTAGTGGGAGGACTGTGAGACAGCCCGATCGCTATATGGGTTTAGCTGAAACCTTAGTTGTCGCTCCTGACGATGACTGTGAGGATCCATTAACCTATGATCAGGCAAACACATTGAGCGCAAGTATCATCTGATACGGGAAATTGTGCACCGCGGAGACGTGACAGTCACGCAGATAGCATCGGAGCACAATGTAGCTGATCCATTACCCCTCACGGCTAAAGTGTTTGAGGGTCACCTAGAGAGTCTAGGTATTCGAGAGCTTCCTGACTAGGGCAAGTGGGAGATGTGTAAACGGGTATTCAATGCCCTAGTTTATTGTAATTTTTATTGTAACTCAAATACATTTTGGAAATGTACCTTCTCCACTAGCTTAGTCCAAGTGGGAGTTTGTTGGGATTTCTGTCCTAATCTCGTGGTTGTAAAATATTGTTTTGAAATTAATAAGAGTTATTCATTTCTTCACTTTGTGTCTCAGAAATATTTTAAACCTTTCCAATAAACTAAGCTCCAGGGTCATTGAATATATGAGAGAACTAGAACTTGTGTAAACCCGAGATCTTTCTTTTGAACTTCCTTATTAACAAACAACAAAAAGAAAGAAGAAATGAATGTTTAAAACTTGGTTTCCCATGTTTTAAAAAGAAAAGAAATGAAGTGAAAGACAAAAGGAAAACAAGGAAAGAAAGTTTAAACCATTTTGGTTTGGTTTGCTTTTAAAGACAAGAAGAAAAGGAAATGAAACAAATGTTTTATATATTAAGTTATTTTGTTTTGTTAAGAAAGAAAAGAAAAGAAAGAAAGAAGATAAAGGAAAGAAAAGAAAAGGAAAAAGAAATGGAAAATGAAAAAGTAAAAAGGTGCAAAAGGACAAACCCTCCACCGTTTGATTTTTTTAAAAGAAGTTCTCTCCATTTTCTTCTCTTTCATCACAAACTAAGGCTGAAGCTTCGTGGTTGAAGGAGAAAGGAAGAAGAAGGAGGCCATTGTTTGGTGATTTTGAAGCTGGAGTTGCAGAAGAAAAGAGGAGAACTCAAGGAAGTCATTATTACAGCAAGGAAATCAACTCAGACAAGCTTTGATTTTCTGTTCATCTCGAGCTCCACAAGAAGAGGTAAGAGTTGAGCTTTTGTTTCATGAAAGTTAACTCATATTGGAACAAAATTCGTAAAGGAATCTCGAGCCAATTCTGATTTTAAGTTGTTGTTTTGTTAAGAGGAAGGCAGAAGACATAATTTTGCTGTCAAATTCGAGGGGTCTCTGATGTGTTGAATGTTATGATCTGTATACTTGGAGTTAGAAGCTCTAATTGGTATGGTTTGAAAGCTTATTGAATTTCCTACAAGTTTCGTGAAGGAATAGTGAGAAGCAAATGATTGGAAGATGTTGTAATCATCAGGTTAATTTTCGGGTTGCAGCAGGAAGTGAAATCTGGAACAGCAGCAGGATCATTTTAGGGGTTAAGCTACTGAGGTATTTTCTAACCCATACGTTAGGAATCTCATTTTCATGTCTTCATAAGAGTTTTAGAGGGTTCAAAAAGGAAGAGTTTGGTATAAAGTACATTCTTTTTGGATAAGTAATGAAGAAGTTATGGCTGTCTGAAAACAGGGCAGAAAATCTGAAAATGCTGGAATTTTTGAAAGTGTATTTTCTTGTAGTTTTAAGGTTAAAAACCATGAGCTCGAGGTTCTAATACATGAATTTGGTTTGTTTGACAGGCCAAGAGCAAATAGGTCGAGTGTACGGGCTAAGATTCTAGTTCAAACACTGTGAGTGATAAAAGGAACTTCAAAAGTGTATATATGTTTGAATTATGTTCAAGAAATGCAAGTTTTGCTAGAATAAAAGTTTTCAATGCATTATGCTTTCTTTTGAATACATGTTTATGAGTATTCATGTTTTCCTAGAAATGTTTCAAGTGTTCATTGTGACCCTAAAAGTCTTTATAAAGTTTATACATGAGCATATGTCAATGGTTGTCAAAATTTATGAAAATGTTATGATTTCAAGCAAGCATGTACTAGCAAGTATGTTTTAAAGATTTCCAGTTTTATGAACAAGCTGAGTAAGCTTGAGTTTTATGAAAGAAAAGATAAGCAGACATGTTCAAATGTTTTCATGTGATTTTCTGAGATATTGAGCCCGAGGCTTTATGGTACCGTGTGCACACAGGCTTTTTCTGTTGTCGACGTTGAGTGTACTCCGTGACAATAAGCGCTGTCGTGAGTCTTGGGCGGGCCCCACTACGACAAAGACGATAGGAGTCTTGGGCGGACCCCACTACATCGTAGAGTAAACGTTGGTTGTCTTTGGCGTGCCTACACAACGTGGATTGTGACATGTTTTTAAAAGAGTTTATCTCATTTACATGCCTTACGAGATTTTGATGATATACTTGTTGGTTTTCTCGAAGTCTATTATGATTCTACGTTTACTTTCAATGCTTGAATACAAATGCATATGCTCATAGTTTTCGTGTCACATGTTTTACAAATTCTGAGATATTAAACACAGTCACTCACCGAGCTTCATAGCTCATTCTTTCTATGTTTTCAAACTTTTCGGTAGAGATCGAGCTCCACGGCCTTTGAGTTCTGCCATAGTCTCTTTGAAGCTTCATAAGTTAAATACTTTGTGCGTGGTTTGTTTTGTCTAGCAAGTCTCTATGTTTGTGAATTATTTTGAGAGGACTTTGGTGTTATAGTTGTTTGTACATTAGAGGTTGTATAAACAATGGTTTGTTTTGTGTTGCTCCTAATGCACTAGACTTTTAGTTTCCAAGAGAGACTTGTGAAGGGTTTCTCCTTGTATATGTTTAATAGTTGTCCATTTCATGCTATGTCATGTTTAAGTGTTCCATTTTCGAACATAGTATGTTTATCGTGTGAATCGGGGTCAACAGGTATTGTTAAGAGATAAACAATGTCTGTTGGCTTCACACCGCCTTTCAAGCTGAGTTAGCAGGTAGTTCGGGAGGGGGTGTGACAACTTGAACGGTGTGTAGTTGACACACAAGGAGGATCACGTTCGAGTTAATGACCCGAACGGTCTATAGTATAAGGATGGGGTTGGTGACCTAATCCTGGATACATTGTGGATGCGACCCGCTTTGTATTAGATACAAACGAGGTGATCTGACTCGTTCATGTGGTTGACATGCGAGTGGGGCATCCTGTATAATGAGATTGTACAAGACCGGACCGCGTGAATTATTAGACTTACGATATAGCACCGCTGTGATGAAGACTAATAAATTCGTAGATGACCATTAGTGACTCCACCTGAATCCTGAGCGTATTACGGACTCCTGCTTTGCGAAGTCCGTCCTTTGACTAGAACGGGTGAGGATAGTATCGCCACTTGCCCAATATGCCTATCTTCTCGTGTGACAGAACCAAGTGAGAGAGTCAGGGAACCTACTTACGCGAGATGGAATTCACTGTTCCGCGTATAGAGAATCTAGAGGGGTTGTTCCTTAAGTGTTGTCTCCGGGGCTTGAGACAACGGGCGCCCACCTTCTCACCGCCCGAGAAGGGTGTTGTGTATGGTTGGACCATCACAATATGTTGTTCATTAGAGAGAGCTATGGGGACTTAAGGAACAAGATGTGACACAGGGTAAAAGCGGTAATTTGACCCGATCGAGTCTCACGAACAACCCGTGAAGGGTCGACTCATGGGCATTGGTTATATCAATGAACACGTAATATTCTCAGCTGATGGGAGTGCACTCACGGGCTTTAGTGGAGTGTTCATCGTAGCTAATGAACATTGGTTGACCGGGTCAAAGAGTTTGACCGTTAACTTCAAATCATTGGAGCCCGCCACCTTTGTAGGTCCATTAGGTCCTTTGGTTGGTGAATGCTGGGATAAAAGAAGGGTTAATGTTTTGGCATGAAATTGAAGTGTTCAATTTCACTTTAAGAGTATTTACATCATATAGATGATATAATATATAGTTTAATATGAATGAGATTCATAATAAACTATATATTAGCCTAATTGTTGAATTAAAGGCTAATTGGAGAAATTGATAGAGAGAAAATAAATTGAATGTGATTCAATTTAATTAAATCCACAATTATTGCAAATGAGATTTGCAACATAAGATATGAGATATCTTATATTATATAATTATGTAAATAAGATTTACATAACATATGGTTGTGGTAAAGTGGTAATAATGTGAAGTTGTGAACTTCATCATTCCACTATATAAACCCTTTGTAAGATGGGTTTTGTGAGCTAAGAAAAGCTAAGTTCTCATTTTGGATTTTGACCTAAGAATCCAAAAGTGAACTCTCTCCATTCTCTTATTTCTCCTCTCTTTCCAAAAACAAAAGTTCCCACCAACTTCCCTTCTCCAAAAGAGAACAACCAAGAAGATCATTTGGTAGTGTTTGGGATCTGATCGTGGAAGAGTTCGTAGAGATCCAGAAGCACGAAGAGTTCGTGATTAACAAGGAGAGTTTGCTGAATTGGTCTACAACAAGTAAGTGGTTTTCTACTTGCTGTAAAATTTCAGCATGTTTAGCCTAGATCTAATAGTTAGATCAATTTTAATAAGCATGTTGCATGATGATACCACGAAGATTTGATCGTCTTCCGCTGCGCGGGGATTCTCATTCCCTTCACTTAATTCCTCCCCCTAATGTTAGAAAATTTGTTTCATTAAAATGACAATCAGCAAATCGTGCAGTAAATACATCACCCGTCAGGGGTTCAATATATTTAATAATTGATGGGGAATCATATCAAACATATATTCCTAACCTCCTTTGAGGACCCATCTTAGTACGTTGTGGTGGAGCAATTGGAACATATACTGCACATCCAAAAATTCTCAGATGTGATATATTTGGCTGTTGACCATAAGCTAACTGCATGGGGGAATATTTATTATAGGCTACTTGCCTAATACGTAATAATGATGAAGCGTACAAAATAGCACGACCCCAGACTGATGTAGGAAGTTTAGCTCTCATAAGCAATGGTCTTGCAATTAATTGCAGACGTTTTATAAATGATTATGCTAGACCATTTTGTGTATGAACATGAGCTACAGGATGTTCAACACTTATCCCAATTGACATACAATAATTATTAAAAGTTTGGGGTGTAAATTCACCAGCATTATCAAGTCGAATTGTCTTAATTGTATAATCAGGAAATTGAACTCTTAACTTAATTATTTGAGCAAGTAATCTTGCAAATGCAAGATTTCAACTTGATAATAAGCATACATGTGACCATCTGTTGGATGCGTCAATTAATACCATAAAATATTTAAATGGACCACTTGGTGGGTTAATGAGTCCACAAATATCACCTTGAATTCGCTCTAAAAATGCAGGTGATTCAATCTCCACTTTAGCTGGTGATAGTCTAATAATTAATTTCCCTTGAGAGCAAGCATCACATGACAACTCATTAGATTGAAGAATCTTCTAGTTCTTTAAAGGATGCCCATGTGAATTCTCAATAATTTTTCTCATCATTATCGATCCTAGATGACCCAATCGATCATGCCAAACACTGAATATTTCTGGATTCATGAACTTCTGGTTCATTGTTGCATAACTTTTGATTACTCATATATGAGTATAATATAATCCAGAAGAAAAAGCAGGCAGTGCTTCTAATATACGTTTTTCATGTGAAACAATAGATGTGATATAGAGATACTCTATATTATTTTTACGATTAGTTTCAACATGATAACCATTATTACGTATATCTTTGAAACTCAATAAATTTCTCTTTGATTTGCTAGAGAACAATACATTATTAATTGAAAATTTTGTTCCTCTAGGTAAGATAAAACTTGTTTTTCCAAAACCTTCAATCAAGTCTGCAGAACCTGATATAGTATTGACTTTTGCTTCCAGCATTATTAATTTAGAAAAATACTTTATGTTTATAAGTATTGTGTGCGTAGTTGCGCAGTCTACCAGACATAGATCTTCGTTGTTCATTTTTTAGTCATTCAACATATGAAAACTGTTCATATTTCTTCATTAAACAAAAATAATTACAATAAGAGATACATAATACAAAAAGTTTAAAGTAAATAACATAGAAATAAACATTAGTACTAGGCATTCTCAAAATCAAAAGAAGCACTTGTTAATCCATCAATTGTTTCAATCTTCTCTTTAGGAGATGCAAGGAAGTCTACTACATCCAAATTCGTCATATTGGATGGGTCAAATATATCATTATCTTGATAAGCAAGATTTGTTTCCACATTTTTCCCTTTTTCCTTCAGGGAAGCTTGATAGAGATCTACTAGATGTTTGGATGTACGACAAATACGTGACCAATGTCCAGTCATTCCACATCAAAAACATTTATTCTCATCACTTCTTGAATTTTTGTTTTGTGGAGCTTTTCCTTTATAATCATCAGTTCATGTGGGTTTCTTGAAATTTGGATAATTATAATGCCCACCACGAAAATAATTATTTCTTCTTCTACCGCGGTCACGACCTCGACCACGACCACGACCTCGACCACAATTGTTAAAATTCACCACATTCACTTCAGGGAATGGTGTTGCCCCAGTTGGTCAAGATTCATGATTTTTCATTAATAACTCGTTATTTTGTTCAGCCACGAGAAGACATGAAATCAATTCTGAATACTTTTTAAAACCTTTCTCTCGATATTTGTTGCTGCAGGAGCATATTCGAGACGTGAAAGGTAGAAAATGTCTTCTCTAACATATCCACATCAGTAATGGTTACTCCACATAATTTCAATTTCGAACTAATTTTGAATAAGGCGGAGTTGTACTCACTTACTGATTTAAAATCTTGCAACCTCAAGTGCATCCAATCATAACGAGCTTTTGGAATAATAACAGATTTTTTATGATCATACCTTTCTTTCAAGCTCTTCACAGGACGTAGGGATCTTTTATCGTTAGATATTCCATTTTCAATCCCTCGTGGAGATGATGACGAATAAAAATCAAAGCCTTAGCCTTTTCTTGACTGGATGTCGTATTCCCTTCTTTCATGGTCTCTCCAAGGTTCATAGCATCCAAATGTATCTCATCATCAAGCACCCATGACAAATAATTATTACCATTCATGTCAAGGGTCGTGAATTTCGGAAGATCTACCTTCAATGGAAAAACCGACAGAGTTTCGTGTTGATAACGTGTTGTAAAAATTGGATGAAAATCGGGTATAATTTTATCAATATTTAAATATTTATATAATATAATAATAATAATAAAAGGAAATTGGAATATAATATAAATATAATATTAATAATGAGATAGTGGAAAATATATATAATATAAATATGTGATAGTGGAAAATTATGACAAGAGTTAAATAAAACAAATAAAAGAGAAAGTGGGTGAGGAGAAGAAGAATTGGTCTAAAATTTTCACCAATGGATGATTTTATTCTTCCACCAAAAGTCACTATTTATAGGCAATTTGGAGCATGATGTGGTCCATTTGGAGACCAATCTATGGCCTTTGTTGGACACATGGGAGACACTTTGGCTAGGGAAAAATTGCCACCTGGCATGGGAACCAAAAGGGCATGTGGAAAATGGGCATTTACATGATAAAGTTTACAATAAAAATATGTATTTATTTTTCGTTGGTTACGTAAATCCCTCATCTAACAATAAATCTAAACTTTTCAAAAAAAAAAAAAAAAAAGAGGTATAGTAGTACTGAAGGCAGGAAATGAAAGGTTAAATTATCAAAAATACCCCTAAACTATGGGGTTGGTTTCAATTATACCCCTAAACTTTGTAAAGTTTTATTTTAACCCTTGAACTTTGAATTTTGTTTCAAAATAACTCTTGAGGGGTCGTTTGGTTTAAGGTTTTATTGGATGTCCATGGGTAATAGATGCCTGGGAATAAGATGTCTGGGAATAAGATGATTGTATTTGGTTCTACATGGGAACGTTATTAGATTTTTATGTAAACAAATGGTATTTATATTTGTTTGATGAAATTAATATATAAATCTTACACAATATATAATTACGATCTATAAATAATGTACAAATTTATTTTATGAGATTGATCTTATAAATTTTATATAATTATTTTCTATTATTAATAAAATAATGAATGTTTATTTTTGTTTGATGAAATTAATATATAATTATTTTCTTTAATATTTTCTTGGTGAATTTTATAATGAATGTTTATGATTGTTTTATGAAACTAATCCTAAAAACATTATTTTATTAACTAATCAAAATTAATGTAAACTAATAAACATAAATTAATTAATTATAAATATTTTTAATTAAATAATTAATTATGATTATTGAAAATGAATATATATATATATATATATATATATATATATATATATATATATATATATATATTTTAAATATTAATAAGGAAGAGAGAGGAAGAGAGAGATATATTAATAAAGAAGAGAGAGGAAGAGAGAGATGGATGAGTACAAGGAAAACCCATCATTCTTGAAGGGTATAGAAAACAGGAAAATTTCAAGTACTATGGTAGTACCATACTCCATGTGTTCACACTATGTTTTAACATTAGTGGATCCCATATCATTTATGATGGATCCCACATTATTTACAAATGGATGCTGATGTGGCAAGTAATAAATGAGAGTAGTATGGAAAATTTTCCATACTACCGTAGTACTAGAAATTTTTCCATAGAAAACTCATCCATCATGGAAAAAAGTGATGCATGGGAATAAGTGATGTTCATGCCCATGCTTAAAAACTATTGGGTTTTATGTCCTAAAACTCATGGGTTTGTAAACTGAATGTATATTCTATTTTTGCAATAAAGATGTTATAAAGTCTAAGTCACTATTTCTCAGTCCAGTCTTATGCAAACTCATTGCATAGGACGCCCCCACTCGCATGTCTCCACATGAACGATTCAGGATCACATCTTTTGTACTGTACAACGTGGGTCGCGTCCATAGTGTCCCCAAGATAAGGTACCCAACTCTATCCCTATACTATAGACCGTTCTGGCTATAACTTGAACTTCGTCCACTTTTATGTCACACATAAAGTTCAAGTACACATCCTATAGCCATGGGTTTTTTATTGGATTAGGGTTTCAAAATATACAATTCACTTTATTAATTAACACCTTTGAATAAATCTCAATAACATCTTTATTGCAAAAATAGAATATATATTCAGTTTACAAACCCACGAGTTTTAGGACATAAAACCCAACAAACTTCCACCTGGACTAAAATGTCGGTGGAATCAAACATGTTGAGAAAGAAAACTGTCCTACTGTACAACCCGTAGTCCTAGACTCTCTAGGTGTCCCTCAAACACTTTAGCCGTGAGGGGCTTTGTAAAGGGATCAGCAATGTTGTGCTCCGAATCAATCTGCGTGACGATCACGTCTCCTCGGGTCACAATCTCCCTGATGAGATGATATTTGCGCTCTATGTGCTTTCCACGCTTATGGCTTCTAGGTTCTTTAGAATTTGCCACTGCACCACTATTATCACAATAAAGGACCATTATTATCACAATAAAGGGTGATAGGAAAATTCATATTTGGAACAACTTCCAAATCAGCCAAGAACTTCCTAAGCCATACAGCCTCCTTCGTTGTTTCGCAAGCTGCAACATACTCAGCCTCCATAGTGGAGTCAGCAATACAACCTTGCTTTATACTCCTCCATACTATAGCTCCTCCGTTAAGAGTGAACATTGATCCTGATGTGGATTTCCTCGAATCTACATCAGTCTGAAAATTAGAGTCAATGTATCCTGCAAGGATCAAATCCTTTGTGCCATACACAAGCATATAGTCCCTCGTTCTCCTTAGATACTTAAGGACATTCTTAACGGCAGTCCAATGATCATATCCTGGATTGGACTGATACATACTGACAATTCCCACTGCATTGCATATGTCGGGTCGAGTACATAGCATGGCATACATCAGATGTAAACCCGATCTCTTTGGAACTTCCTTACTAAAAAAAAAACAACAAAAGGAAAGAAGAAATGAAGTGAAAGACAAAAGGAAAACAAGGAAGGAAAGTTTAAACCATTTTGGTTTGGCTTGCTTTAAAGACAAAAGAAGAAAAGGAAATGAAACAAATGTTTAATATATTAAGTTTTGTTTTGTTAAGAAAAGAAAAGAAAAGAAAAGAAAAGAAAGAAAGGGATAATGGAAAGAAAAAAAGAAAAGGAAAAAGAAAAGAAAAAGTAAAAAGCAAAAAGGGAAAAAGACAAAATGTTATCTTTTCCACCGTTTGCTTTATCTTCTCTCCATTTTCTTCTCTATCTTTACAAACCAAAGCTGAAGCTTCGTGGGAGAAGGAGAAAGGAAGAAGAAGAAATCCATTTTCGTGATTTTAGAGCTGGAGTTGCAGGAAAAAGGAGAAGAACTCAAGGGAATTTTTATTGCAGCAAGGTGATCAACTCATACCAGTTCTGATGTTTTGATCTTCTCGAGCTCCACAGGAAGAGGTAAGAGTTGAGGCTTGGTTTTCTTGAAAGCTAATTCATTTTTTAACAAAGTTCGTGAAGGATGCTTGAGCCAATTATGTAAACCCGAGAACCATTCTTTGGAATTTTCTTTTAAAGAAAGAAAACAAAAGAAAAGAAGAAATGAATGCTTAAAACTTGGTTTTCCTTGTTTTAAAAAGAAAAGAAATGAAGTGAAAGATAAAAGTAAAACAAGGAAGGAAAAGCTTAAACCATTTTGGTTTGGTTTGCTCTGAGAATAATGAAGGAAAGAAAATGAAAGGAAAGGTTATTATATTATGTTTTGTTTAGGAAAGAAAAGAAAAGAAAAGAAAAGAAATGAGAAAGGAAAAGAATGAAAAAGAGAAAGTGGGAGGTGGGACCCCACCTTTGTTTCCTTTTTAAAAACACTTCCTCCATCGATTTCTTCTCATTTTATCAAGTAAAAGCAAGGATTTTCGTGGGAGAAGCAGAAAGGAAGAGGAAGAAGAGGGTTTTTGGAGCTGAAGATGCAGAAGAGAGGAGAAGAACTAAAGGTTTGTCTTTTTAACAGAAAGTTAATCAATTCAATCCTATTCTGATTTTCTGTTCATCTCGAGCTCCACAGGAAGAGGTAAGATTTGAGGTTTTTTTTCGTGAAAGTTAACTCATATTGGAACAAAATTCGTGAAGGAAGCTCGAGCAAATTCGGATCTTAAACTACTGATTTGTGAAGAGGAAGACAGAAGACAGAATTTGCTGTCAAATCCGAGAAGTCTCTGGTGTTTTGGTTGTACTGGTCTGTAGAATTGGAATCATAAGCTCTATTAGGTATGGTTGGAAAGCTCATTGAAGTTCCTACAACTTTCGTGAAGAAATCGTGAATAGAAAATGATTGGAAGATGTTGTAAATATCAGGTCAAGTTTTGGGTTGCAGCAGAAAATCGATTCTGGAATAGCAGAAGTTAGTTCCTGGGGAAGTAGCTTTCGAGGTATTTCTGAACCAATCTGTTGGGAATTGCAATTTCATGTCTTCATATGATTTTTAGAGGGTCCAAAAAGGAAGAGTTTGGTATAAATTACATTATCTTTGGATAAGTAAAGAAGATGTTATGGCTGTCTGAAAACAAGGTAGAAAACCTGAAAATGCAGGAAAATTTGAAAGTGTGTTTTCTTGCAATTTTAAGGTTAAAAAGCATGAGCTCGAGGTTCTAATGGTTGAATTTGGTTTGTTTGACAGGCCAAGAGCAAATAGGTCGAGTGTACGGGTCAAGACTCTAGTTCTAACACTGTGAATGACAAAACGAACTTCAAAAATGTTCTATATGCTTGAATTATGTTTTAAGAAATACAAGTGTTGCTTGAATGAAAAGGGTTTAGATGTTTATTGTTTTCCTTGAACACTTGTTTATGAGCATTCATGATTTCTTAGAAATGTTTTAAAGTGTTCATGATGAGCCTAAATGTCTTGATGAAATTTATACACGAGCATATGTTTATTGAATTTCCAAAGTTTATGGAAATGCTATGATTTCGAGCGAGTATGTTTAGCAAGTATGTTTTTAAAGATTTCCATTTTTATGAACAAGCTAAGTAAGCTTGAATTTTATGAAAGAAAAGATAAGCAGGCATGTTCAAATGTTTTCATGTGATCTTCTGAAATATTGAGCCCGAGGCTCTATGGTACCGTGTGCACATTAGTCATTTCTCGTTGTCGACGTTGAGTGAACTCTGTGACAACAGCCACTACATGCGTGAGTCTTTGGGCGGGCCCCACTACGACAAAGACGATGGGAGTCTTGGGCGGGCCCCACTACATCGTAGAACAAACGTGATTGTGACATGTTTTTAAAAGAGTTTATCTCATTTACATGCCTTACGAGATTTTAACGATATACTTTTGCTTGGTTTTCATGAAAAGCTATTATGATTACACGATTACTTTTAACATTTGATTACTGGATGCATATGCTCATAGATGGCCAGTGATATGATTTACGAGTTAATAGCTTTCTTTTAAACTCAAGTCACTCACTGAGCTTCATAACTCATTCTTTCAGTGTTTTTTCCACTTTTCAGGTAGAAATCGAGCTCCCGGTGCCTGAAAACCTGCCATAGTCTGCTGGAAGCTTCTCAAGTTTGATATGTTGTACGTGGGTGGAGTTGTATAGAAAGTCTATATGTATAGAAGAATGACTATGAACTTATGTTTATGTGTACATTTTAGGTTGTGGTTGTGTGATCCATGGTTGGGTATGTTTTTGGTTGTGATGTTCATATCTCTTTCAGTTTTCCAGAGAGTCATAAGTAGGGTTACCCCTTACGTAGGTTACGTAATTGTCAATATTCCACTGTGTTGTGTTTTAGTTGTTCCTTATACAAGTTTAGTTTGCTTATAAGGTAAAACAGGGTCAACAGGTATCGTTAGAGAGGTGAACGATGTCTGTTGGCTTCACGCCGTCTACCGGGCTAAGTTAGCAAGTAGTTCGGGAGGGGGTGTGACAAATTATGATCTTAAGTTGCTGTTTTGTGAAGAGGACGATAGAAGACAGAATTTGCTGTCAAATCCGAGAAGTCTCTGGTGTTTGGGTTGTCTTGATCTTTAGAGTTGGAGTTAGAAGCTCTAAAAGGTATGGTTCGAAAGCTTATTGAATTTCCTACAACTTGCGTGAAGGAATCGTGAGAAGAAAATGATTGGAAGATGTTGTAATCATCAGGTTAAGTTTCGGGTTGCAGCAGGAAATTAAATCTGGAGCAAGCAATGAGGTCATTTTAAGGTTTAAGCTATTGAGGTATTTTCGAACAAATATGTTAGGAATCTCGCCATGTCTTCATATGACTTTTATAGGGTTCAAAAGGAAGAGTTTGGTATAAATTACATTATTTTTGGATAAGTAATGAAGAAGTTATGGTTGTCCGACAACAGGCGAAAAATCAAAAATGCCGGAAAATTTGAAAGTGTGTTTTCTTGTAGTTTTAAGGTTAGAAATCATGAGCTCGAGGTTCTAATACATGGATTTGGTTTGTTTGACAGGCCAAGAGGAGATAGGTCGAATGTACGGGCTAAGATTCTAGTTCTAACACTGTGAGTGACAAAACGAACTTCGAAAATGAACCAAATGCTTGAAATATGCTTTAAGAAATGCAAGTTTTGCTAAAATGAAATATTTCAATGTTTTGTGTTTTATTTTGAACACATGACTATGAGTATTCTTGTTTTCCTAGAAATGTTTCAAGTATTCGTTGTGACCCTAAAAGTCTTTATGAAATTTATACATGAGCATATGTCTAATGATTGCCAAAATTTATAGAAATGTTATGATTCTAAGCAAGTATGTACTAGCAAGTATGTTTAAAAGATTTTCAGTTTTATGAACAAGCTGAGCAAGCTTGAGTTTTATGAAAGAAAAGATAAGCAGGCATGTTCAAATGTTTTTATGATGTTTTTCTGAGATGTTGAGCCCAAGGCTTTATGGTACCGTGTGCACACAGGTCATTTCTGTTGTCGACGTTGAGTGAACTCCATGACAACGCGTACGTCGTGAGTCTTTGGCGAGCCCCACTCGACAAAGACGATGGGAGTGTTGGGCGGGCCCCACTACATCGTAGAACAAACGTAGATTGTGACATGTTTTTAAAAAGAGTTTATATCATTTACATGCCTTACGAGATTTTAACGATATACTTGTTGGTTTCGTGAAAGTCTATTATGATTCTACGTTTACTTTCAACGCTTGAATACAAATGCATATGCTCATAGTTTTCAAGTGACATGTTTTACAAGTTATAGATTTTAAACACAGCCACTCACTGAGCTTCATAGCTCATTCTTTCAATGTTTTCAAACTTTTCAGGTAGGATCGAGCTCCTGGTACCTGAGTTACTGCCATAGTCTGCTAAAGCTCCATAAGTTGTAATACTTTGTACGTGGCTGGCATTGTATAGCAAGTCCATTGGTTTTATAAATTAGTTTGAGAGGACTATGTAGTTGTAGTTGTTTGTATATTAGGGGTTGTATAAACAATGGTTTGTCTTGTGTTGTTTCTGATGCTCCTGACTTCTTAGTTTCCAAGAGAGACTTATGAAGGGTTTCTCCTTGTGTATGTTTAATAGTTGTCCAGTTTCCGTTGTGTTATGTTAAAGTGTTCCATATGCGAACATAGTATGTTTATCAGGAGAACAGGGTCAACAGGTATTGTTAAGAGGTAAACAATGTCTTACAACTTATGGGCTAAGTAGCAGGTAGTTCGGGAGGGGGTGTGACATCAAACTACTGACAACTGATGCATAGGGAATGCATCTCATATCCTCAACTTCTTGAGGTGTCTTAGGACACTGTTCCTAAGACAAATGAATTCCATGCCTGAAAGGTAATAAACCCTTCTTGGAATTCTGCATCTTATATCTAATCAACATTTTGTCAATATGAGATGTTTGAAACAACGCTAGCGTTTTGTTCTTGTGATTCCGAACAATTTGGATTCCAAGGACAAACTGAGCCTCTCCCAAATCTTTCATTTGGAATTGGGTCACTAGCCATTGTTTAACGCCAGTCAGGAATCCCGCATCATTCCCAATGAGCAAGATATCGTCTACGTATAGAACTAAGAAAGCTACAGTAGTATTGACTATCTTCTTGTAGACACAAGACTCGTCAATATTCTGTTCAAAGCCATAAGATTTAATCGCAGTATCAAATTTTATATTCTAGGATCTAGATGCTTATTTCAATCCATAGATGGATCGTTTCAGCTTGCAAACTCTTTGCTCTTGACCCTGAACTATGAATCCCTCTGGTTGATCCATATAGATACTCTCTTCAAGATTGCCATTCAGAAAGGTTGTCTTTACATCCATTTGCCAAATTTCATAATCATAAAACGTGGCAATGGACAAGAGTATTCTAATCGACTTAAGCATGGCAACAGGGGAGAAGGTTTCTTCATAGTCCACCCCTTCCCGCTGGGTATAACCCTTTCCCACAAGTCGAACCTTAAAGGTTTGCACCTTACCGACTTGATCTCGTTTCCTCTTGTAGATCCACTTGCAACCGATAGGTCTTTCACCATCTGGTTGATCTACAAGTTTCCAGACTGAATTGAAGTACATTGACTCCATTTCGAGGTCCATGGATTTAATCCATTGGTCCCTATCAATATCATTCATTGCTTGTTTATAGGTCAATGGATCCTCAACGCCATCATCAGGTATGATGACCTGGGTTTCAGTTAAAGCCATGTAACGGTCGGGTTGTCAACATCCCTCCCACTACGTCGGGGCATTCTCAACTCTTGAGAAGGACCAGCTTGATCAACAACTTTTGTTGATTTATCTGTAGCTTCCCTGAAAATTTCACTCACGACAATTCTACTACGAGGTCGATGATCTCTCATGTGATCTTCCTCTAAGAACGTGGCATTTTTCGACATAAGCACCTTGTCCTCTTGAGGATCATAAAACATAACATCTTTCGTTTCCTTGGAGTATCCTACGAATAGGCATAATTTTGAACGATGTTCCAATTTCTTTGGATTGGACACTAGCACATGTGTCGGACATCCCCAAATCCTAAAGTGACGTAAACTACCTTTACGCCCTTTCCATAACTCATAGGGTGTTTCTGAAACACTCTTAGAGGGAACTATGTTCAAAATGTATGCAGCAGCTTCTACTGCATATCCCCAAAACGAACTAGGCAGCTGAGCGTAGCTCATCATGGATCGAACCATGTCTAACAGGGTTCTGTTTCTCCGTTCAGATACACCATTCTGCTAAGGTGTACCTGGCGCTGAGAGTTGGGATATGATTCCATGTTTTATCATATAGTCTTGGAATCTCAAATCCATATACTTTCCATCTCGATCTGATCGAAGTGTTTTAATCGTTTTACCTAACGAGTTCTCAACCTCTGCCTTATACTCCTTGAACTTTTCAAGGGTTTCGGACTTATGATGCATTAGGTAAAGATAGTCATACCTAGAATAATCATCAATGAAACTGATGAAATATTCATACCCTCCTCGTGCCTTAACATTCATTGGACCACTGAGATCTGAATGTAAGACTTCCAAGGGTTCTTTGGCCCTATAACCTTTTTCAGAAAAATGTCGTTTAGTCATTTTTCCCTCAAGACAGAACTCACATGGTGGTAAGGAGTTGTCCTCTAACTGACTTAGGAGACCACTCTTAATCAATCTCCCAATCCTATTGAGATTGATGTGGCCTAGTCTCAAGTGCTAAAGATAGGTACTTGGAGAAAGCTTCTGCCTTTTACTTTGAGTATCAGTTGTTTTAAACATCTCGGTGTTCAAAATAGCTTTTATCTATGTTGGTCTTAACACATATAAGTTGTTTTCAAGTTTAGCAGAACATATTCGTATACCTCTTTTGTAAATGAACGCTTCATTATAATCAAAAGATAATTTATACATATGTTCAAGTAAACAAGAGATAGATACAAGATTTCTTTTGATTCCAGGAACCAAAAGTACATTTTTCTAATAAAATGAATCTATCTCTAAATAACAACTTTACTGCTCCCACTGCTCTAGCTGAGACAACCTCTCTTGTTCCAACCCTGAGAGTTATCTCACTATCAGCAAGCTGTCTCCAGGAACTAGTTTCCTAAAAAGAAGAACACACATGGTTAGTGGCTCCTGAATGTAGTATCCAAGCGGAATCATCATGTTCCACTAAACATGTTTCAACAACAAGTAAATCATCTTTACCTTGTTTTTCTTTCTCAGCTTTCTTTTCCGCAAGGTACTTCAGGCAGTTCCTCTTCCAGTGCCCGTCTTCACCACAATAGAAACATTTTTCTGTGGCTTTAACCTTGCGTATGGGAGCTTTTTCCTTCCCTTTATCCTTCTTCTTCTTCTTAATACCCTTATTCTTAGAGAAAGAAGGACCAGACTTAGTCCCTGAGAATGACCCTCTCAGAAACTTCCTTGAAGTGACAACGTTTACCTCCTTCTCTTTTCCCTTTGATTTCATCAGGGACTCGAAAGTCTGGAGCTCGTTGAGTAGAGTAGTCAGGTTATACTCTATCTTGTTTATCACCGAATTGGTGCGAAACTATAGCAAACTCTTCTGAAGAGATTCCATTATAAAGCTGACGTGACTGTTCTCATATGACAGCCCCGTTTACCTCTGCCACGTTGAAGTGGACCATCATATTAAGGGCATGCTCCCTAACAGATGTTCCCTCCTTCATTCGGGAGTTGTAAACGTACTTGAGGGCATCATAACGGACCGATGAGGACGGTTGTCCAAACATGGTTTTTAATGATCCCATGATCTCCTTTGCGGTGATCATGCCATCATGTTTCTTAGACAACACATCGGATATGTTGGCTAAGATGTAGACTTGGGTCTTATCATTAGCCCTAGTCCATTTGTCAAATTCATCCCGAACTGTTCGGGTTGCAGACGAGCTGGGAGGGGGAGGATATTCCTCCGTTAAGACGAACCTTAGATCATCAATCACAAGAATCGTATTCAAGTTTGATTTCCAAGTTCCAAAGTTATCGCCGTTAAGTTTGTCGGAGGCGAGTAATTGAATAAAAGAGTTCGACATGCTGAAAATAGAACATATTCTATTAGTGAATTGCTTTTAACCCATAACATGCATCCAATTAAGAATTTAGCAAAAGTAATAATGTACCCATAATCTCATTATTGTTTTTGCAACGATACTTCAGTGAGTCAGAGCAACCGTTACCGAGGGGCAGTCAATCACTCCTTCACTGAACTAAGACATTCTTGACTAAATGCTATTACCGGAATAACTCTTATTCCTATAGCATTCTAGTTATCGCTACTTTGGTCAAGAATTCACTAACACTTAACAATTCTTGTGAGTGTGACCTGCCATTTTTAGACCTCAGAGGTCGGTCCCAACAATGCTACCGAATTGGAGAGTCAAAGCTGGGAATGGACCTAAGAGACCCTATCCATTTCTAGAGTTTGAGTTGTTCTGAATCCTATGTTACATCCCTCCGAATGGATGGTGCTACTACGGGCAACCTGCAGGCGCAACATAGGAATCTCACGGTCCAACCTAATGGATGAGACCATAGGATGTGTTGACACACTTCCTTCTCCCACTTACTATAAATACTTTCTCCATTCACCTTGCTCTTGATTTATGCAAACACCATCTGAATGGGGATGCCCTATTGACATCACGAGGTCGAGCATAAATCTCACGGTGTGAACTTCGCGGAGAGCGTTTAGAGGAAATTGATATATCATATATACCTTTTCACTCCCACTAAGTATTTTAAACAATTTGGGTATACTTTTACTTACGCATATTTCGGCTAAAACAATATGACCTAAGTCTACCAATATAACTATTATACTGGATTTACCTAAGTTTATTAACCTTTTAATAAACCTAGGTCTATGAGTTTAATTTATTAACTTTTAATAAACGTCACTCACGAAAAATAATTTATAAACCTCTGGATTAAATTCACTCCCATGTTGGTTCCCAGGTAGGGGTGTTCCGTTTCCGTCAGCTTAAGTACCCCAACCTAGCCAGAACCTTCCTTAGATAGAGTCTCTCTTTAATCATAGTTGCCTAATTCTAATCTTATTAGAACTAGATAACCTAAGGTCTAATTAATTCCAGTTCTAAAACCATTTTAAAACTAATTAATTAAACTTAGGTTACATGCATTTCTATGTTATAAATTGTTTGATCATTCATCACATGAATATACATATATTAATAACAAATCTATCACATGAATAAATGCATAACTATTATATATTTAATTTTTAAATAATATAACCCTTATATTAATTATAATTAAAACATATAATATTTGTTTCATAAATTAATATAACACTTATATTAATTCCTATGAAACCCTAATTCATGCGTACTATATATTATAACACTTATAACATACTTTCAATGCATGGAGCATGCTTCCTATTGTGGGATTTTAAAATTTATATGGCATACTTTATGCATATTTAATCAAGGATTTTAATTAAAAACATACATTCACAATGCATAATTAATTAAACACACTAAAGTGGACTGGTTTTGGCATCTAATGCAAGCAAACAACTAAATTATTACAATAATAATCTAGAATTAAAATCGAACCACTTCGAACCAGCTTGCAAATGTGTGAATCGGACCTTAAAAAAGTTTAACCAGGTTGTAAAAGGCTGAACCAGACCTCCAAATGGTAAAACAGACCTCCAAAAAGGAAAAACCGGCCTCGAAATACTCAGAATCGGTCTAAAACCGCCTGAACCGGGCCAAAATTGAGTCGAACCGGTCCAAAATCAATTGAATCAGTCAAAGTCAACCAAAAATAGTCAAAGTCAACAAACCAAGCTGCTGACGTCACTTCTCTTCTCAAAAAAGAAATTCGCACGTCTAAAGAAAATTTTACTGTAGCAGATTGCAGAAAATGAAAAAAAATGTCTTTGTTCTTCGATTTTGTGACCTTTCATGCTTCTTTCTTAAAATTGAAGGCCTTCCCGAACTCCAATCAACCCAAAATTTTTACACCTTATTCTAGACAAATTAGTGCCCAAACACACTTGAGAAATTTTAAAATAAAGCACAAATTGATGCTCAATTTCAATGCCAAATCCAGAAGAACACTTTAGACGCCCAGAAAAATTATATTTCAAAAAACACCCACCACAGAACATAATTGAGTACTCAAAATTGCTCTGATACCAATTGAAGGAGTGTAGATTAAGAAAGCGGAAGCAATTTTGGATCTTGAACACTCTAAATTGATCAATTTTACAAAACAAAAAACATGCTTAAAATTGGAAAAACAAAGAATAAGAACTCATACCTTTGTAGCTCAAAATTCTCCAAATTCGTGGGCAATTTCTTGTCACAAACACTTTGTGGACAACCTCTAATGTCTTCCCTACTATTCTCAGGCCTTGGAACAGATTGTGGGATCTTTGATAGAGAGAATTTGAAGAGAGATAGGAGAAAGGTCTAAAACCGAGAATCCTATGAATTTCTTATAAAATTCTCTTTTTCCTCTTCAAATTATCTTCAATTAAAGCTTCCACAAGTTTTGTGAAGATGCCAACACATGAATGATGAGGATTATCAAAAAGGATGTGTTGATTTATGGTGAATTTCAAAAGCAAAATAGCTTGTTCACCCTTTTTCATTTTGGTCCAATTGAAACTTCAAAATTCAATTTGAATTTTCATTTAATTTTAATTCAAAATTAATTTAAATTAAAATCAATTTATTAATTTAATTAATTAATTTTAAATAAATATTTAATTTAATATCAAATATCAAATTAAATAATTGGACCAATCCCGATTTCTTAAATCGACCGTTCGAACATGAATCCCTATTCATGTTATAAACCGATCCAATATTTAAATCATATTTAAATATTTCCACCTCTTCTTTATTATAGTTTAATTGTGACACGTTAAGTATATCACATATAATTAATGTTTTCTCCCAAAACCAAATTTGAACAATTCAAATTCTTTTCTCTCAAAATGTTACAAGGCTTAGTCCGAGCTAGTAAGGAGACCTAATGGACCTACATATCATGAGCTCCAACGATACGAGATTAACCGGTCAAACTCTTTAGCCTAGCTAATCAACATTCGTTAACCACCGGGACACTCTACTAAAGCCCAGTGGGCCAGTGGTTGCACTCTCCTCACTGTAGATAAATTTCTGTCCACTCGATATAACCATGATTAGTAAGTTGATCCTTCACAGGTCGTTCGTAATTACAACTGGGTCAAAAATACCGTCTTACCCCTGTAATTACTTCTTGTTCCTTAAGTCTCACTGATCCTCTATTGAACAATTGGTTTGTGGTCCGACCAACAAACTGAATCCCTCTCGGGGCAATGAGAGGGGTGGACCCTTTGTTCAAGACCCGGAGTCAACACTTAAGGGAACAACCTCTCTACTAATCCCTATAGCGGGTAGGAGTAAATTTCATCTTGCGGAACTGTGTTCTCAGCTATCTACCCAGTCTTATCCTTGAAATGGGAGGCTTATTGAGTCGGAAATCTCAGGTCACTCTCACCCATGCAAATCTAAGGATAATCCGAATAAACAGGAGTTCATGGCACGCTCAGGATTAAGATCGAGTTACCTAGGTCATCGTATGAATATAGTCAGTTAAGACAGTAAACGGAGTTATAAAGTCTAAGTGACTATTTCTCGGTCCAGTCTTATGCAAACTCATTGCATAGACGCCCCCACGCGCATGTCTCCAAACAATTCAGGATCACATCATTTGTATTTTATAAAGTGGGTCGCATCCATAGTGTCCCAGGATAAGGTACCCAACCCTATCCCTATAGTATAGATCGTTCTGGCTATAACTTGAACTTGATCCACTTTTATGTCACACATAAAGTTCAAGTATCATTAACTCAATAAGTAAATATTTTTTTCATTAAAGATTGCAGTCATTAGTAGTTGGTTGCCAATCTGCTCCATAACGCTCTTAGGCATTAAAGATTTTAGTCTCACAACTTTTAGGAGAATAGTTAAGTAATCTCTAATTCATTAATCTAAATCATGTATAGGTTTTCCTGTGATTATGTCATGTTCTCTGTTTTTTGACTTTGTTGTTAGTTTTTTCTATTTTTGCCTTTTTGGTTCAAAATTTTATTTTAAGGGGTTTCTCTTTGAACTGTTAAAATTAGAATATTAGCGGCATTTTAGTTAGAATTATTTGTATTTGTATTTTGACGTGTCTTCTTTCAAAGTATAACAACTTATTCAAATTGAATGAGGTTGTAAGTACTATTTTTGCAACACTTTATTTTTAGTTTTGAGGAACTAAACATCATATTGAGCTATGGGCATGGGCATTGCAAACAATAATATGAATGGTTATGCAACTATTAATTTAAATATCAAAGAGTTTTTTTTTAACTATCTTTCTCAACATACTGATAAACAATACTTCATTGATTCATGTATATATTCAAGTTTCATTCGTATTATTAATAGCCTTTCTAATCTTGTTAAAGTCAATTAAAAAGACATCTAGTTAATGAAGAAATGTCAATTATGAGCACAGATCACATTGTTCATATTGGACAAGTCCTAATTTTTTATTCTTTAGTCCTAGTTTGTTTGTATTAAAACTTTTCTGAGTTTTTGTTACATTATCTTATTGTTTATGAGAACATTATTTAGCTTGTTCTCATGACAAAGCCACTTTATGCTCATTCTAAAGCTTTAATTCCTTCTTTTGCTAATGACAAAGAAGATTAGCATATGTTTGAGGCACTTATGCAAGATATTATCAAACTTTTGAAAACTTATGAGGAGAGGTAGAAGAAAATTTCTAGTATTGGGGAGTATATTAAAATTAGAAAAAAAATGTCCAGGTTTGATTCTCAATAAATTTTATGCTCAATACTTTTAATTAACCAACTTTGGAGCTGAGTTGTTGGTTTTTTAGCATGCATTTCTTTATGTTATTGTATTCTTTAATTTTGTTCATAGTTTTTATTGTTGAGACTTTTTTGGTGTTGTTGTGAATATAAAGTTCTTACAAACTCCTTCCCTCCGCAAAAGTGTTTTTTGACTCTGGTGTTTAACAACATGTTGCTCCTTTTTGTGATGGTTTGACTCATTTTCTTAACAATGTTATCTTGGTACAGAGCTTCAACATCTTTCTATGGACCTTCGTAAAAGACAACCAATGTATACAGAAATGTTTGCACCAACAAAAGGAGGTTAGTGCCCTGTGTTCACAATGGGTCTATGAGATATTTCTTACTTGTTTGGAAATATTGCATCTAACTAGTTGGCTTGGAAGTGGGCCTATTGAATTGATTTCATCCTTTCGTTTCCACTTTACAGTTTTATTGTACTTTTCATTTATAAATTTAAATTCTGTTTCATATGGAAAGGTAAAAAGAAAAGAACTTCACTACCGTCATGAAAACTTTTTTTTCCCTCTCAATGCCTTTCGCCAAGCATTAGTTTTAGAGGAGTTGCTACATGCCAAGCACGATGACTATCATAGGATGCTCAGGTTTTCTATTTCCCTTATCCTTTATAACCTTACATTTAACCTGTCCAACAACATCCGAATTATTCAAGTTTTAAGAATATAACCAGTGCTTATTTTTTTGTTGAGGACCATACCATACACACAGAGGTTGCGATTAAGAATATAACTAGTGCTTATTTTTTTGTTTTGTTTTGTTTTTTTTGGCTTTGGGTTCATTGGTATGCACTCACATTTTGATTGATGCTTTGCCAGTCTTGTATTGTTATACATTTGTATCATCATATGTGGATTAGGAATCAAAATACTGACGAAACTCTAGCTGTAAGAGGTGAGTCGTTTCTAACTTTCAATGGGTTGTGATTTTATTGTCTCTATTACAATGAATGGAAAACAAGTGCACTGCCTGAACTTGAATTATGTTTTGGAGTGGTTCACTTGGCCATTGTACTGCAAATATGAATTTTGTTGTCTCTTCCATTGCTTTTGTCAGTGTACTTATCCCTTTGCATTATTCTACTGAAGTTTTATTTTTTAAATTTGATTTTAACGGTGTTATATTCTATTGCATATCTCGTCTTGGATTCATCTCCTTCTTCATCCTTTTATATATGCACCCTGAAATAGTTATATTTTTATTTAAGAAACTTCCATTATGTGATCATGTATTTTATATTTGTGGGAGTAGCTAGGCCTTATGGTATTGTTGTTAATGGTTTAAGGTATTCTTTCTTTCTGCAAGCGGAACATCCTATTTGCCACTTCTTTAGTATTTCAATTACATATTTTTCATATATCCACTTGCCCTTTTATTTTCATTATGAAGTTTTACACTTAAAAGACTTTTAATATCTCATCTTCATTTTAAAATATTTCAAAATTGTATATCTTACCACTTCAATCGTTTTTTACACGTTTGATAAATCATTCAAGTTTATTTTCAACTATAAAGCAAAAAATTGAACTTTGTTCTTTTGATGTTAAAATTATGTTCCTTTTGCAGCATTCGAAGATAAAAGACGAATCATACAAAAAGCTCAAAGTGAAGACTTTGGGTATAACCGAAAGAAATAAAAAAGTTTGATTATTATTTAAAATTATTGATTTGTAATTATTTTCTTTGAGTAGAAATTCTTTTTTATTTCTTTCTTAATGACTTTTTGTAGGTTGATGAAAGAATATCATTGGAAGTACTTCTTGGCCACCAAAACAAGTAGCTCGAGAGTTATATATTTTGATTTTGAATAGTAAAACATTTTGTAATTTAATGAATAGTAATTGACAAAGTTATATTTAGTGTCATCCCAAAGTTCATATTCATTACTATATCTATTTTGTGAACAATAGATTGTTATGTTTTGTATCAACATTAAGTGGGATAATGTAAATATTGAATGAATATTTGCTTGGATTAAGTCACATTTTCATTTATCTATTCTAATTTGAACTAAGGTAGGAAGCATGAATAATACCATCATGAATAATTTCAAAAGTCATCAAAATTACAACAATAGCAAAAAAATTTACAATTCAAAAGTATATTATAGCTTTAATTTAAGTTAAAAAAATAGCTACAAATAAATATTCTAATTACTAAAATGCTATTGTAGATTACTATAATATTATAGCATTTATAAAATGCTATTATTGATTTTAAAAAGAGAAAATTGTGCTATTAAAAGACTTTTAATATAAGCTTTTTTATAACCTTTATAAAATGCTATAAAAAGTCTAATTTTTATAGATTTTATAAAATGTTGTAAAAAGTCTAATCTTTTACAGCTTTTATAAAATGTTGTAAAAGGTTTAGACTTTTAATAGCTTGGGTTGTCATGACTGTGCAGAAAAAGCTATAAAATGCCTATTACAACATTTTTTTGAAGCTATCGTAGACCTTTTTTCCTGTAGTGCCAATTGCACTAAGATATGGTACTTCAGGATCAAGTAGTTCTTCATTATCATCTCGAGGTCGAAATATATCTTTCTTTATATCCAGTTAACGAACTTCCATTGGAATGTTCAATGGATGTGTTTTATCCATATAGAATCTTTTTAAGATTTTCTCTATATAAGTTGATTGATGAACAAATATCACATCTGCTAAATGTTCAATTTGCAAAAAAAGACAAAATTTTGTTTTTCCAAGATCTTTCATCTCGAATTCTTTCTTAAGATATTCTATTGCCTTGGATAACTCTTCAGGAGTTCCAATTATATTTAAATCATCAACATATACAGTTATAATAGCAAATCCTGACTGAGATTTCTTTATAAAAACGCACGGACATATTGGATTATTTTGATATCTTTCTTTCAACAAATATTCACTCAGGCGATTATACCACATTCGTCCTAATTGTTTTAATCCATATAATGATCTCTGTAACTTTATTGAATACAATTTCCGAGAACTTGATTCATATGTTTCTGGTATTTTAAATCCTTCCGGGATTTTCATATAAATGTATTTATCTAGAGATTCATATTGGATTATTAGATACATATCAAGTTTTTCATATACAGTCAGACCAATCAAATATCTTAGCGTTATTGCATCCACCACAGGAGAATATGTCTCCTCATAATCAATACCATGCTTTTGCGAGAATCCTTGTGCAACAAGACTCGCTTTATATCTTGTGACTTCATTCTTTTCATTTCTTTTCCTTACAAATATCCATTTATATCCCATAGGTTTGACAACTTCTGGTGTTAGGACTACTGGTCCAAAAACCTCACATTTTGAAAGTGAGTTCAACTTTGCTTGGATTGTTTCTTTCCACTTTGGCCAATCCTTTCTACGTTGACATTCATCGATAGATTTTGGATCAAAATCATCACTTTCATGAATAATATCGTGAGCAACATTATAAGCAAAAATGTTGTCAACAATGATATCATTTTGGTTCCATCTCTTTCCTGTTGTAACATAGTTTATAGAAATTTCATTATTATCCTCAAGCGTTTAATTTTCATCAATACTCTTTTGAGTAGTTGCATTCTAGATTTCTTCTAGAACATCCATACCTTTTATTGAATCATTTTGATTCCCAACTACTTTTCTTTTTCGAGGATTTTTATCTTTGGAACCCATAGGTCTACCACGCTTCTGGCGTGCTCCAGATTCATTATTGACAACTTGTTCCTTTGGGATATCAATTTTTTATGGAGCATTTGCTGCTGGTATATATGATTTAGTCACTTTTTTAGCATATGTGAATGCATCTGGTAATTGATTTGCTATATTTTGCAAATGAATTATCTTTTGAACTTCAAGTTCACATTGATCTCTACGAGGATCTAAATGAGATAATAATTATGCATTCCATGTAATTTCTTTTTCCAACTTCTTAATTCCTCCCCCTAATGTTGGAAAATTTGTTTCATTAAAATGACAATCAGCAAATCGTGCAGTAAATACATCACCCGTCAAGGGTTTAAGATATAAAATAATTGATGGGGAATCATATCCAACATATATTCCTAACCTCCTTTGAGGACTCGTCTTAGTACGTTGTGGTGGAGCAATTGGAACATATACTGCACATCCAAAAATTCTCAGATGGGATACATTTGGCTGTTGGTCATAAGCTAATTGCATGGGGGAATATTTATTATAGGCTACTGGCCTAATACGTAATAATGATGCAGTGTGCAAAATAGCATGACCCCAGATCGATGTAGGGAGTTTAGCTCTCATAAGCAATGGTCTTGCAATTAATTGCAGACGTTTTATAAATGATTCTGCTAGACTATTTTGTGTATGAACATGAGTTACATGATGTTCAACGCTTATCCCAATTGACATACAATAATTATTAAAAGTTTGGGAGATAAATTCACCAGCATTATCAAGTCGAATTGTCTTAATTGTATAATCAGGAAATTGTGCTCTTAACTTAATTATTTGAGCAAGTAATCTTGCAAATGCAAGATTTCAACTTGATAATAAGCATACATATGATCATCTACTGGATGCGTCAATTAATACCATAAAATATCTAAATGGACCACTTGGTGGGTTAATAGGTCCAGAAATATCACATTGAATTCGCTCTAAAAATGCAGGTGATTCAATCCCCACTTTAGCTGGTGATGGTCTAATAATTAATTTTCCTTGAGAGCAAGCATCACATGACAATTCATTGGAATGAAGAATCTTCTGGTTTTTTAAAGGATGCTCATGTAAATTCTTAATAATTTTCCTCATCATTATCGATCCTGGATAACCTAGTTGATCATGTTAAACACTAAATATTTCTAGATTCATGAACTTTTGGTTCATTGTTGCATAACTTTCGATTACTCGTATATGAGTATAATATAATCCAGAAGAAAAAGCAGGTAGTGTTTCTAATATACATTTTTAATGTGAAACAATAGATGTGATATAGAGACACTCTATATTATTTTTACGATCAGTTTCAACATGATAACCATTATTACGTATATCTTTGAAACTCAATAAATTTCTCTTTGATTTACTAGAGAACAAGGCATTATTAATTGAAAATTTTGTTCATCTAAGCAAGATAAAACTAGCTTTTCCA
Organism: Trichosanthes cucumerina; assembly: GCA_036507285.1. Taxonomy (NCBI): domain Eukaryota; kingdom Viridiplantae; phylum Streptophyta; class Magnoliopsida; order Cucurbitales; family Cucurbitaceae; genus Trichosanthes; species Trichosanthes cucumerina. Next base: position 43,527,501 of record CM071835.1, read on the forward strand.
AAACCTTCAATCAGGTCTGTAGAACCTGATATAGTAGTGATTTTTGCTTCTAGCATTGTCAATTTAGAAATTATGAGTATCGTGTGCGTAGTCGCGCAGTCTGCCAGACATAAATCCTTATTGCTCATTTTCGGGTTACTCAACATATTGAAATTGTCCTTATTTCTTCATTGATAAGAAAATAGAAGCGATTACAAAAAGTCCTAAATATATATATAAAAACAAGAAAAACATACAATAATTACAAGCAGTACTTAATTATATATCTTCATACAAAGCATCCTTTACTTGTTTGATTGCATCAATTCTCTCTCCAGGAGATTCAAAATAATCAGCCATATCAAGATGCATCATATTGGAGGGGTCAAACACATCATCTTCTTGAATGGCAAGATTTGCCTATACATTCTTCCCTTTTTCCTTCAGGGAAGCTTGATAGAGATCAACAAGGTGTTTTGACGTCTTTACGTGCACGTGACTCACCGGTCTACCATTCCACACCGGAAACATTTATGTTCATCACCTTTTAAACTCTTATCTTGTGGAGCCTTGCCTTTATGATCATCACTTCGTGTGAATTTCTTAAAATTATAATGTCCACCACGAAAATATGTATTTCTTCCTCTACCGCGGTCCCGACCTCGACCACGACCACGACCTCGACCACGATTATTGAAATTCACAGCATTCACTTCAGGGAATGGTGTTGCTCCAGTTGGTCGAGATTCATGATTTTTCATTAATAGCTCGTTATTTTGTTCAACCACGAGAAGACATGAAATTAGTTCTGAATATTTTTAAAGTCTTTCTCTCGATATTGTCTGCGAGGAGCATATTCGAGACATGAAAAGTGGAAAATGTCTTCTCTAACATATCAATATCAGTAATCATTTCTTCGCATAATTTTAATTTTGAACTAATTCTGAATAGTGCGGAATTATATTCACTTACTGATTTGAAGTCCTGCAACCTCAGGTGCATCCACTCATAACGAGCTTTTGGAAGAATAAATGTTTTTTGATGATCGTACCTTTCTTTCAAACCTTGCCATAGAATGTAGGGATCTTTTATTGTAAGATACTTCATTTTCAATCCCTCGTGAAGATGATGGCGAAGGAAGATCATGGCTTTTGCTTTTTCTTGATTTGATGCATCATTTCCTTCTTTAATTGTTTCTCCAAGATTCATGGAATCTAAATGGATCCCAGCGTCAAGGACCCATGACAAGTAGTTATTTTCATTAATATCCAAGGCCGCAAATTCTAATTTTGCAAGATTTGCCATAGTATTACTATATAAAAAGAAATTACATTTACATTAGGAAATTAATTAAACATGCAAAATAACATTTTATTAAAAAAATGACTTACCTGGAGAACCTACCTTCAGTGGAAAAATCGACAGAGTTTCGTGCTGATAACGTGTTGTAAAAATAGGATGAAAATCGGGTATAATTTTATCAATATTTAAATACTAATATAATAATAATAATAATAATTGAAAATGGAAATGGAAATTGGAATATATATAATATAAATATGAGATAGTGAAAATTTATGGAAAAATTAAATAAACAATAAAATTGAGAGAAAGTGGAAGAAGAGAAGATAGATTGGAGAGGTTCTTCACCAATTATTTTTTTTTTTTGTATATTCATGATCCACCAAATGCCACTATTTATAGGCAATTTGGCAAAGGATGAGTTGGTATATTTGGACACTAAGCATTGATAAGAAATTGATACATGAAGGACACTATGGCTATAGAGGGGTTGTCATGTGGCATGGGTATTAAAAGGCATGTGGAATGGGCATTTACCTTTGTAGGTTTACAATAAATTTCACCATTTATGTATGGAATAATTTTCAATCAAATCCTGAAATCCTTTTGTCGTTAAATGTTAAAAGGAAAATTGATGTGTGAATTTATAATTTTTTTTTTTTTGTTTGGAGGTTGTGAGTTGCTAATATAATAGCATTTTTTGTACGTCCAATTTTTATAAGCTATTTTGGGTCTAAGCTATTTTTTTTTAATTACTACGTATCAACAGAGTAAATAGCTTTTCAATTCTATGGATTTGGATATCTATTTCATCATTCATGAGATATTTGCCAATATAAAGCATGTATTATCAACCAAGAGGTTAGAGGTTCGAATCTTTCACCCCATATATTTAAAACAAAAAAAAAGTATTTTAACATCACATTATTATCAATCATATCATCAAATTTTTAACATCACATTATTATCAATCATATCATCAAATGAACTTTACCCAACTTGAATTAAAAAACTCAATACAAAGAGTATAAAACTAAACCTTTTTAAAGTAAACACAATTTCAAAAAATGATTTAAGCATAAACTAAATCATGTTCTTAGTCATATTTTATATAAAAATCCTAAAGTATCCTATGGAAGACCTCTTTCAACGACTTAACATAGTGATAGTGATACTTGTTTATGAAATCAACATAGTTGTTAGGAAACTTTTTTAAAAGATACTTTTCTGCTTTCAAAATTTTAATAAATAAGGGGGAAAAAAACTCTTCAAAATAAGCTATAGCTGCTTAAAGCACCTCTTAAAACTCCCTACAAAATCAGCCCTTCACCTGCTTTCAAACCCATTATTATAAATGGCAATAGAAAATATGCAGGAAAATTGATCCACAATACTAGCTTAGAGAGGATGTTTCTCCTAAAATGACTTCATGAGCATTACAAGAAAATAGGGAGAGGAAAAAAAAAAGTCACAATTGAATTAAAATTATTCGTCTTTCAACAACCCACAGCAAATAGAATATCAACTAAACATCATCTAGAACATAGTTGTATAACCTGGACAAATCCTGTTCTGTTCAAGTAAGGTCGTTAAGCAGAGATATGATCTTATTCGGCAATATCTAAAATATTTTCAATTTTCAAAATGTAAATAATTATTTCCAACTCAGCCTCAAAATAAGCACAATTACAATGAATCAGGTTGTTTTTGTTTTAAAATAAACAATATCATGATAGATAACAATAAAGAATGAAGTTCTCAAGTAATATAGAAGTGGCACATGAATACAAAATGATACATGAAGTAGGCATAGATAAAGCCTTATCATCTTAAGCAACCAAGTGATAAACATACTCATCATATCTTCAGGTCAGAGTTTTGATTATTACTCCTATGACTTCCTGAAAAGGGTGCAAATGAAGGAAGCTTTGAGGTGAATACTTTCCTGGAAGGTTGCAAATGAAGAATGGAGCTTTGAAGTGATTATTGTTTCACCATGAAAGAACTCTTACAACTACAGCCCCCAACAGCACTTGGATTTGTGTTCACCTGCACATAGATGTAGACCAAGAATTCAACTTCTGCACACCACTAGTTTTATTGTGAGATAAGAATGCATAAAAGATGAGGTGTAAAATGAGGCTTGTGGAGCATATTACTGCTACCTAAGGGTACATCAGTTTGTTGTTAGACAATAGATGGTGCATTACCCCAAATCTTTGGGTTTGTTGATGTCATGTAACTATAATTTGTTTCCACATGGGTTCTTTCATTTTTTCTCAATGAAAGCTTGGTGTTTTATCAAAAAAAAAAAAAAAAAAAGTTGTTTCCACATGGGTATGAAAACAATAAGGTTAAAACACCATTTTGTTTTTTTGTACTTTGGATCTCATTCCATTTTAGTACCGGTATTTTCAATAAATCTTAAAATTAGCCCTTATTGTTAGTTTAAAGTTAATTTTTATCCAAATTGATTAAATAACAATAATAATAATTTTCATGCAAGTTTTGGCTCGATGTGAATATGTTTCCAAGATTTATAGAGGGAAGACTAATAGAGACTATTTTTAAAAAAAGTTACGATAAACTAACAATAGGGACTATTTTTAAGGTTTATTGGAAGTGTGGAGACTAAATTTGGACATTTGAAAACATAGAGACTAAAATAGAACAAGTCTCAAAGTTTGAGGTCAAACTGATATTTTAACCAAATAATAAACGTATCTAAGCATAAATGGTGAGCCAGTAATACTGAGATATAGGTTTCACTTACAACGAAAGCAGAACGAATCAGCTCTTCAACATAATCAATTGTTGCTCCTTTTACAAAATCATATGAGATATTATCAACTACCAATTTAACTCCCTCCTTCTCACACACCCTGCAAACATGGAAGGAGAGAGAACGGTAAAGTTTTAAAGAAGTAAAACCAAACATCAATGACAATCTTTAGGTGAAAAACCAAAATAAGCAGCAAGTATGAGCTAGTATTTTATAAACCTGTCATCTGGATTGGTTTTGTCATCCAAATTGAAAACATATTGAAATCCAGAACACCCCCCAGTTTCTACACTCAAGCGAAGCATCTTTTCTTCCATTGGTTCTTGCAATTCTTTCATTCTCTGCAAGGAATGTCAAGACTCAGCAGAAAGTAAATCAAGACTGTTCTTCGTAAGAAGTTAATTATTCAACTTCAACCCTTAACAACCCACGAAGCAGAAAAGGAAATGTAGAGAAAATGATAGTATGAACCCTTCTAAAAGATGTAAACGCAGGACTACTTTATTAATATATTCTTTTATCAATAACATAAACACGAGCAGCAACCAAATTAGCCCTTTGGTAAAAGATAATACATCATACATCTTTTTATGAAGAGTTCATTCCTAAGGCTACAAGTCTCGGTCCCCCTTTCATTCATTCCAACTTTCAAGGGAATTTTTTTAAAAAATATAAGAATAAGACAATCTTTGCAACTGGCGCCATATCATTCTCCGCACTTCTCCAGTTTTGGCATCATACTTAATCCTCACTTTAGCACATCAGTACATACTACAAAAGCTGAACATAGATTGAAGTTGTAACAGGAAAATGCTCAAATTTCAAATACTTTGCTCAAATTTTAGGCGCATAAAAGGCACAATAGTTCATTAACATCCTAAAACCCAGAAATTATAGGCCCAAAAAATAGTGCACAAAATGAGGATAGTCCAGAAAATCAAGAACTAAAATAAATTATGACAGTGAATTGGATGAAAAATTCCTAATCCATATGGTACATGCACAAAAAGGGATTACATAATAAATATGTATGGGATACCCGAATGCAATTATCTGTCATGTGAATGGTATCAATATGCGCAGATGGAGATGGAGATGACAACGAAGAAGAGACTTCTTGATGAGCTGAAGCAGAAGAACTAAGAAGCCTCTGGTTCACTCGGATACGTGCTGCTAAGTATGGTGTTAGCTGCTGACTTAGCAATCTGGGGACCATCTCTTCACTCTCACTTGAAATTTGATCCTTATCTGCCAAAAACCAATGTGCTGAAGGCATTAACATGACTAATGAAGACAATGCTTCTTTAAGGGTATCTGAGTCAATTAAAAAAAAATGGAAATGCAAGATTTGGAATTGACCCACTCCAAAAATGCTTTTAGACACTTTCGATCAACAATTGTGGCAACAATATTCAAATGAAACACGTGAATCCTGCGACTTTGCAGCATAAAACGGAAAGCAATTTTTATTACAATCCACTTGATATCATATGGATATAAAATTTGAGGAAAAAATAACAGAAATTAAACCCTTCAGCACTTGTATAAAAATCATAATAAAAAATGATGTTTCCTACGCAACTTCAACTGCATTAGATCACTCCATTGTTAGCTCTTTTAACTTTTTTCCTTTTTTCTAAGAGGAAGAATGAAGTTTCATTGATGAAGAAAAAACCAAAAAAAGAGAAAAAGAAGAAGTCCCAAAATGCTAGCAGTTTACAAGACGGTTTCCCAATTAACTAAGATTATAAAAATAGGAGATCCTCCTGACAAGCAACAATACTTCAACAATCCACATCTCTTGTAGTGTAGCTGGGCCTTGGACCAAAATGTCTTTTTTTTTTTTTTTTTTTTGATGAAAAACCGAACTTTCATTGAGAAAAAAATGAAAGAATACACGGGCATACAAAAAAGAGAAGCCCACAAAAAAAGAGGGGAGCCAACTAAAAAAATGGGCTTCAATCAAGCAAAATAAGACTTGGAGAATAATTACAAAAGAACTCTGACACTGATGCCCAAATAGAAACATAAAATCTAACTAGGGTCCACACTTCCAAAGAAGAAGTCTTTTTTCCCCTAAAGATTCTATTGTTTCTCTCGCGCCACAAATACCACAAAATAGCACAAACCCCACCCTGCCACAAAATGTCTCCTTTTTTAATTATAGTTTATCTACCCTCTTTTCTCATTGGCATTTTTTGTAATTATTTATTGATAGGATCTTCTTTTGTATTTATTTCATCATATCAATGATACGGTTTCTATTTTCTTAAGGCAAGAACACCACCCAGATGAACAACTCACTATCACCTGGACAAAAAAATTCCTCTAAAACCATCTTGTCTACAAAAAAAACCATGATTTCTCTCCCCTTCCATATTAGTCTAAGAAGAGCTCTGACTGCACAATTCAAAAGAATCTTATCCTTGCCTCTAAACATCATGCCCAAAAGGATTTCCAAATGTCAAGCATCCACTAGATTAGGGAGAAATTGATAACCCAAATTCATTCAAAAGGAGGATCCAATCCTCATAGGGTTTAATAATGTCTTCGTCCCATACTTCCCATTCCAAAATAAAAAGTAACAATCCACAATGAGGTGCAAATGGAATTCACAACATTCAGGGAAAAAAGGGTCTCACTTAGAGAGGTCAATTTCATTGATAAATGAAATGGGGAAAACTCTCAACACAAAAAGGTGAATTACAAGAAAGACCGCCAATTATAAATGAAAAAAGACGAACCGAAAAGACCAAGAGGTTGAACCTCTTTACACCATTAAAAAAACCTTAGAAAGGACATTATCCATAAAATGAGCAAAAGTAGAGGAAGCATCCCTGAAATGTCGTCCATTCCGCTCAATCCATAGGTTCTAGAGAAAAGCACGAACTAGAGCATGCCATATGATCCTCCTAGTACCCTTAAAGGGTGACCCACCAAGATAGAAGAAAGAAAATCAAAAATATTATAAGGAAGAGGCAGTGACCATCCAAAAGCTTCCAAAACACTCCACCAAAATCTCAAAGCAAAAGGGCAATGCAGAATCCAAGTGGCACATGAAACAGCATGAGGGAGATAGAGTCATATAAGGCATTCTTTTTGAAGACGAACAACAATATTAACAACTCCCAAGCTAAGCTCCTAGAGAAAAAATTTGATCTTCTTTGGATAGTGGTCCTTCCAAATGACAGAGTAAATGTCCTTTAGCCTTGGATCAGCATAACCCAACAAGTTGTCAGTAAGAGATTTGACAGAAAAACAACCAGAAGACTCTAAAGGCCAAACCCATGAATCCAATCTATTCAACAACCGAACTGAAGACAACAATTAAGAACGAGGTGCTCATTCATTTATTTCCAAATCTATTAAATCACGGCAAAGCTGCAAATCCCAAATTGAACTAGTAGAATTCCACATACAGGACACTGACAAATTTGGGTGCAAAGGAAGCCTATGTAGACATGGAAAAGCATTAGCTAGGACCACAACTGAGCCATGAATAAATCCAAAACACTATGGAACAACCATTCCCAATACATCATAAAGAACGAGTAATGACCAAATCTCGAAGATTACAAATGTACCTCTATGGGGACTTGTGTGATGCACTCATAATAGCCTGAAGCAAAGCATGTGATGTCATGTTACCATAGTATTTGGCGACAACAAGGTTCCTCCATAGTGAAAGTGATTTAGGTTCCTAAGTAAATTTCCAAATCTATTTAGCCAATAGGGTCCAGTGTTTTTAAAGGCTCAAGGCGCACTAAGGTGCAATAGCCCTCTGGAGCCTAGGCGCAAGGCGCACCAAAAGGCGCGGGCTTTTTTATCTAAGGCGCACTATATATAAAAAAATATAAAATATATATGTATACATACACAATAAGAAAAAACCCTTCATGGGATGAAATTAAGTTTTAACCAAGGAAAATAAGTAAAAGAAATAAGGTTCAACTTTCAAGTATTAATGTTTGAACATAGAGAGAATAGATACTCTATTAAAAAACATGAAATAATTACAATACAACACTAATAAATTATAAACACTACAAGATCAAAAGCCTTAAATATCAATATCTTCTTCACTAAATAGATCTTCTTCTTCAACCGCATTCTTTTCATCATTGGACATATAGCCATCTGTATCTTCTTCATCAGTCTCATTCTCATAGTCATCCAAGTTAACAGGTGGGGGCATGGGTTGTGGATCTCGTGACAATGGTTGTGTGGACGTGGAGGATGAACATGAAGCATTATTCTTGGTTCTTGATTTAGCTCTAGAATAGTAGGCGTGTCACAGTTCTTTTGCTCCAAAGAACTCTTGAAACATCACCCCATGTTAAATAATCATCATCGAAGACAAGATCATTATCCTCTTCAGAATCATCATCCATTCTTCCAATCAACCACTCATTACTATCATCAATATCTTTTAAAGAAATGGGGTCAATGACATCGCGAATGCTATATCGACGTCTCAAGGCTCTATTATATTTTATGAACACCAAATCATTCAGGCTCTATTATGTTTTAAACGTCTCAAGGCTCTAAAACGAAAAAAAAAAGGAAAAAAAGTTGAAGAAGCCCCCGAGGCGCGCGCCTTGCCCGCCTCGAGGGCTTCATGGAAGGCGCGTGCCTCGCGCGCGCCTTCTTAGATGCGCCTCGCCTCTTCGAGGCGAGGCGCTGAAGTTGCGCCCCGCGCCTCGGAGGGCTTTTTAAAACACTGATAGGGTCGAGTTTCAATGGGCAAAATTACCCAACCCAAGACCTCCCATGAGTTTAGGAAGCTAAGTAGTTGCCCAATTCACATTCTGAACTCCATCATCTCCCTTTGCCCCTTCCCAGAAAAAATCACGAATGATCTTATTCAAAATTTAGATTTGATAACTTTGTAAGGGCGTTTGAAAAGAGACACGTAATACATAGGCATACTAGATAGTGTAGCTTGAATAAGGGTATGTCTTCCACCTTTGGAAATAAAAGCACATTTCCAATTATGAAGTTTTTGTTTCAATCGTTTTATAATAGGCTTCCAAAAGAAATAGATTTGGAATTTCCACACCAATGGTAAACCCAGCTAAGTGGTTGGCCAAAAACCTTGTTTACAACCAAAAGATTGTAAATATCCTATCCATTTCAGATAGATCAATATGGATTCCCATCATCTCACCTTTTTTCCAAATTAATTCGTAAATCAGAAGCCCTCTCAAAAAATTTTATCACTTCAAAAAGGTGTTGCAATGCAGATTGATTAGAAGTAGAAAAAATTATAGTGTCGCCCGCAAATTGCAAATGGCTCAAGGAAAAAGATGAAGCACAAATAGGGTGAGAGGATATATTACCCAAGCTTGCACTATGTTCCAAAAGACGACGAAGGCAATCAGAAACCAAAATAAAGAGGAAATTAGATAAAGGATCACCTTGTCGGATGCCACAAGAAGGGATAATTTTTCCACAAGGTCTGCCATTAATAATAATTGAGTGGTGAGCATTAGAAATACAACCTCGAATCCATTTCCTCCATAAGGTCCCAAAACCTTTAGCATTAAGCACTGCATCTAGAAAATCTCCAACTATATCAAAAACCTTCCCAAGATCTAGTTTTAACACCACACCTTTATGTTTTCGAATGGCCCAATCATCAATCAATTCATTGGCCATTAAAGAGGCATCAAGAATCTGTAGATTAGCCACAAAAGCGAGTTGATTTTCTGCAATTGTTGGGGGAAGCCAATTTCAAGCGATTGGATAAGATTCATGCAACAATCTTATAAACACACGGAATAAGACTGATAGGCCGAAAATCATTGACAGACTTGGAAGCAAGCTTCTTTGGAATTAAACAGATGTAGGTTTCATTAATCGATGCATTGATGACACCAGACGAATAAAAATCTTGAATCATAGTCATAATATCTGCTAAGTGTCCCAAAAAATTTTGAAAAATTCAGTTGTAAAGCCATCAGGGAGGAAACTGCTTGAAAAACTTCCTCTTCCGTGATCACGCCTTCGAGACTGGTAGCTTGTTCAAAGGAGATAGGACTCCAATTAATATTAGTAGGCAAAAATCAAAGATTACCATCTTTAGTGAATAATTTCGAATAGAAGTCAATAAACTCACATTCAATGTCATTTGAAGATACAAGACTAACCCCATCTCTAGATAAGATTTCGTTAATCAAATTCTTCCTCTTTCTAGCAACCAAAATTCTATGGAAAAAATTGGTGTTCTCGTCACCTTCCTTAAGCCATTGTCGTTTGCACCTCTGCCGCTAATAGAGGTGGTCTTGTGCTGCCAAAGACTCAATTTGATCGTGAATAACATGACGGGTCTCAATCTGAGAGATAGTTAAAGGCTCACTATCCTCCAAATCATCTAAACTCTGCAATTGTGAAACAAGGGATTGAAGTTTAACTGTTTCAAACCGATGAGTTTTACTCCACTCTAACAAGGCCATTTTGGCTAAATGGCTTTGGCATTTTCATCATGAATCTAATACCTTATGGCATAAGGTCATTATGATCAAACATGAGTCATCCCCTTTTGAATGGACCTCAAGTGCAGTTAAAACCACTCCCAGGAATCATTGGAAAGCCATTATTGAGGAGTATCCTTTATTTTCTTTGTTTATCCATTGCTTTACGGAGGATGGGAGGGACAACCTTTTTTTAGGATAAATGGTTAGAGGATAGACCCTTCTACTCTGCAATCCCTCGTTTATAATATTTATCTTCGATAACGAATCATTTGGTGGTTGTTATCCTGTCTCAGTCTTTGACCTCTCCTCCGCCTCTATTGGGGTTTCAACATTCTTTGTCACATAGGAAGACAACGGATATTATTAACCTTCTTTCTTTGGAGAATTTCATTGTACTCCGAGGAGGAGGGTTGTTTGTATTTGGTGTCCTAGTCCGTCTAAAAGCATTTTGTGTATATCCTTTTTTTCGTTGTCTAGTCAATCCCTCACCCTCGAGTGATTCTATCTCCATCTCGTTGTGGAAGGTGAAAATTCCCTAGAAAGTTAAGATTTTTGTTTGGCAAGTCCTCCATGGAAGAGTTAACACCTTGAACAAGGTGTTGATGAAGGTACCCAATTTGATGGGGTTGTGGAGTTGCATTCTTTGCAAGAGGGCAACAAAGGATATTGATCATATTTTCTAGAGTTGTGATTTAGCTAATGCAGTTTGGAACTGGTCTTTGAGGAGTTCGGTCTAAGCTTGGCTAGGCATAGAGGTTGCAAAGAGAAAATCAAAATGGGTTCCTTCTTCATGCTCCCCTTCGCGAGAAAGGAACGTTTTTGTGGCAAATGGGGGTGTATGCTAACTTGTGGGGGCTTTGGGGAGTGAGGAACAATATAATCTTTAAAGGGCTTGAGAGATCTTCGACTGATGTTTGGTCCCCCATTCAATTCTATGTTCCTCTATGGGCTTCGACTATGAAGCTTTTTGTAATTATCCGTTAGGGGGTGTTTGGATCGCAGAGTTGGGTTGAGTTGTGCAGAGTTGTTTTGTGAGTGAGTTCTGGAAATCAGTGTTTGGTTTGCAGAGTTGGGTTGAGTTGAGTCAGGAAGTCAGTGTTTGGTTTGCAGAGTTGAGTTATTATGTCAGGGATATCTGATGCAGTTTTTTGTAAAGTGAATAAGTCTGATTTTTTGTGGCTTTTTTTCTTTACTTTTTTGTTTCCACCAAATCAATTGCAAACATATTTGTCTACAATTTCAAAACTTCATTATGAGATCAATTACAAATTTACAATATATAATACCATTTGCAAGCTATATGAGATATTTAAAACAATACAGAATATTGAGATTGATATCAATTTTTCTTCTCCCCTAAAAATCATTTTTATCTTATGTAAAGTGAAAGATCTGATTTTTTTTTTGTGACTTTTTTTCCTTACTTTGTTTTCACAACAAATCAAATACAAACACATTTGTCTACAATTTCAAAACTCAATTATGTGATCAATTATAAAATTACAATATATATTACCATTTGTCAAGACTCAAATGTATGTTAGGGGTATTTGCAAAAGTAATGGATATTGGGTTTGATATCAATATTTCTTTTTCAATAAAATTTATTATTTAGAACTTTTACTCTTCAATATGAACTTTATTCCTTTTTTTATGCGCATGTTCACCACTATTTTTTTATTTTAATTTAGATAGGTCTTAATTTAGTATTAATACTTTGCATATGAAAAGTGTTTATTTAAATTTGTCTAAACACATGCATTGTCTATGGACATCTTTAGAATGAAATAAATAGTTTACCTTGTGAAAATGTTAAAAATATGTCAACATACTTAAATATTTTATGTCATATTGAAGTTGCATATCTACAAAATATTAGATATGTCATCAAGGTCCTAGTAGCGTCGTTATGCTACCGATATTTTCGGTGTAGGCAATGTTGCTTAGTGTCACAATCATGCTAGAAGAGCGTATGTTTGTGAACCTCACAGTGACAAGTCGTGCCATGATGCGATCGAGGAGGACGATGCATCATCTAACACACCAAGATAGGTGGACATGAAGGCATGTGAGACTGGGGCCAACCGTGTCGTCGGAGGGGTCGATATATGGGCGTATGACTCCTCGCCAAAATGACGTGCAAGGGAAGAAGACCCAATATTTCACATAATATACTATAGGGGGTACCATGGTGTCGACTCTCCACCACCCCGGGCTTGTGGGCCTAAGTGAGTCACCCCGCAGCACGCTCGCGTGTCATGGTTGGGGCGGCGTCTCAAGAGAAGTGTCTTGGCGTTTCCTTTGTAATGGGTTTTCAAGGGACGGTGTCGGGACGGCGCAGTGTGTGCGACATTGCGCCCCTTCCCATGGGCCGAGGTTCACTATAGGGGCCCGCAAGCGCCAATGATCCGAGAATGTCCCGTCAAAGCCAACTCATGGGAAAGACAAGTGCAAGTACACGGACGGGCGACGTGTACGACCAAGTTATATTCCGCTGCTTATTTACTTGATGCTTGGTTGAGGACTGAAGAACCTCACCTAAAGACCCGACGAGGCCACAAAGCGTTGCGATCATAACGATGGGGCAGGAGTTCCCCTCAAGGCTGGCCATGTTCGAGGGATGAATCATGGCGCCGCACGGTCCGAGAGGTGCGACCGTGACAATTGGTATCAGAGCCAACCTTTGTGCGCGCAGTCGGACAAGAGTCGAATGGGGTCCGTTGTGACAATGAATGTAACTTTCGTGGGTTGAAACCAGTTGGTGGCTTCGTTCAAATCAAGACCGTGTTGACATTGACTTTCGAGGCAGTACCTGGGCAATGTTTAAGCACTTACACTTTCGAGGAAGGACCTGGGTGAAGTGTTGGTCGCCGGTAGCCATTTTCGAGGAAGAACCTGGGTGGTATCGGTTAAAAGACCTGGACGAGTCGGGAAAATCACTTTCGAGGAAGTACCTGGGTGATGTTTGTTCGAGTTGCCGAAATCGATGTTTTGTGAATTGAGTTAGCGTTAGCAAGAGAAATCATATGTTAAGCAAGTATGGGCAACAGTTTGGCGTATGAGGACAATGTTGGCGTTGGCTCAGTTCGAGAGAGTTGTCCAAAACGAGACGCGACTTCCACATCATGCCCAAGAGGGGCAAGTTGATCAGTTGGCATGTTTGCCAACGAGTTGTGCGGGCGGTGGTGCCCGATTGAAGCGCCTATGTGCGCAAGTTGAGCAGTTGGCGTGCGAAAGCCAACGAGCGAGTTGTGCGGGCGGTGGTGCCCGATCGAAGCGCCAAGAGTGCGCAATCGTTGCGATGTGGCCAGGAGTGCCACTATGAAAGTGCTCGGCGAGTGAGCAGCACCGTGAAGCCCGAGGCGTCATTGTGTTGCCACACGATGTGGTTTGCTTCGCAGCTGAGAGTTGGCCGGCGAGTGCCAACGGCAGGAGAAGCTTTCCGACCTTCTTTGAAGCGATGCGCCGTAACATACGTGCGTTCTGGCCAAGATGGCCGAGTTGGGACACGTTCCCGTGACCAGGCGAGTGAATGCCTAGGTTTGGTACCATGGTTCGTCTGGTGAGTCCCGGGCCGAAGCCCCAAGAGTCGGGCGAAGAGAGTGCCCCATGAAGGGATAGCCCACCAACCAGTGGTGACCAGTTTTCTGAATTGCCGTATCCGTCTGAAGCGCAAATTTTCAAGCAAGTCCGTTAGCCTTGTTAAGGCATCGAGACGATGCCGAGTTTCGAGCGGGGGAGGGTGTTATAATCCATGATTGGATTGAACCCCCGAGTATGTCATCGAGGACGATGACGAGTTTAAGTGGGGGAGAATGTCACAATCATACTAGAAGAGCGTATGTTTGTGAACCTCACAGTGACAAGTTGTGCCATGATGCGATCGAGGAGGACGATGCATCATCTAACACACCAAGATAGGTGGACATGAAGGCATGTGAGACTGGGGCCAACCGTGTCGTCGGAGGGGTCGATGTATGGGCGTATGACTCCTCGCCAAAATGACGTGCAAGGGAGGAAGACCCAATATTTCACATAATATACTATAGGGGGTACCATGGTGTCGACTCTCCACCACCCCTGGGCTTGTGGGCCTAAGTGAGTCACCCCGCGTAGCACGCTCGCGTGTCATGGTTGAGCGCGGCGTCTCAAGAGAAGTGTCTTGGGCGTTGCCTTTGTAATGGGTTTTCAAGGGACAGTGTCGGACGGCACAGGTGTGCCGACATTGCGCCCCTTCCCATGGGCTGGAGGTTCAGCTATAGGGCCCGTTAGCGGCCAGCGATCCGAGAATGTCCCGTCAAAGCCAACTCATGGGAAAGACAAGTGCAAGTACACGGACGGGCGACGGCGTACGCGACCAAGTTATATTCCGCCGCTTATTTACTTGATGCTTGGTTGAGGACTGAAGAACCTCGCCTAAAGACCCGACGAGGCCACAAAGCGTTGCGATCATAACGATGGGGCAGGAGTTCCCCTCAAGGCTGGCCATGTTCGAGGGATGAATCATGGCGCCGCACGGTCCGAGAGGTGCGACCGTGACACTTAGTAACGTCCCTAGGAAATTTTGAGTTTGAAAAATTAGGGTTGTTACAGTTGGTATCAGAGCATGGGTCTTAGATTCTACATACTCGCCTACATCGTAGGCAACGATCCTTATAGCCTCTCGCAGGAAGTCTAGTTAAAGTTATTTGAGTTGCTTGTGTGTTGACACTTGTTATGTTATGCTTTTGACTTCTTTGTTCTTGTGCAAATATAGTTTAGAGTTTAAGTTTAGATTATGACTCGAAGATGTGACCGTTGTAAAGTTCTAGCAACTTTCGAGGACGAAAGTTTTTCTTAGATGGGTATATTGTGGCGCCCCGTAAAATTAGATGTTTTAATTGTATTTGTTTTAAATTTGAATCTTTGGATAATCAGAATAGGATTAGAAAATGATGTTTCAAAGTTTAAAAAAGGATTAGGATTTCTGTTTGTTTAGGATTTCTTTTTCTAAAAGGATTAGAATTTCTTGTTCTAAAAGGATTAAGACTTTTTGGTGTCTATTTAAACTAGAGTATTAGCAACTTAAATACACACTTCAAAACTCTCCTCATCTTCTTCTTTTCCCCACTTTATTCATCTCGGCGGATAGTCGTCGGAGAGTCGCCGGAAAGTCGTCGGAGACTCGCCGGACCGTCATCGGAGACTCACCGGATCGTCGTCGGAAAGTTGTCGGATCGCCGCCGGAAAGTACTGTACGGTTGAGTTAATAACTCAACTCCATGGGGTTGGGTTATTAAGTCATCGGTTATAATTGTTGGTGAAACAAACAAGGAGTTGGGTTATTAACCCAACTCAACTCAACCCAACCCCATAAACCAAACACCCCCTTAGGTCTTATTTTACTTGATTAAGGTCCCTTCTTGTATATCCTTGTATTCTTTCTTTTTTTCCTCAACGGTGCATAGGGAGTCCCTCAAACGTGTTGCCTGTGTATTGCTTGAACTTTCTTTTTGTCTCAATGAAAGTTCAATTATTCATTAAAAAAAAATATCCAACCGAAATCGGGTAAAATTGCAAGCAAAAGAATGATGTATAATGTATTGCACATGGTTGTTGTGTTGTGATTTCTAACGATGAGGTCTATTTAATTGTTGATCTAAAGATTTCTGGAGATTTTGCAAGGGAGAGGACAAATTCGAAGGGAGACGCTTGCATTTGCACAAGACTATAGAGCTAGGTCGTCTCTTTATGAGTTTTGACAGCATTTGCTTTCCAAACACATGATCTTATATTCAAAATGGGTTTTTTAAAGAAAAATACACATCTCTCACATGTTCTTTTTCAGAAACTAGAACACTAAAATGTGCATTGCACTTGATATAAACCATTATCTAGAAACTGTTAACAACTTATGACAATGAACTCAATTCTGTTCCGTTGATTTTCTAACCTACCTTGATGGATCAAGAAATTTGGCTCCATGGTGTATAGGAACCACTTTCCGAACAGGCTATATTGCTTTATATCTCTATCCTTTCTATCCTCCCATGGAGATCCGCCAGACTGGAACACAGTTTGGTTCAATTTGGACCGTTTAATTCCAATTATACTATTATAGTCTTTGTTGAATCAAGCATGATTTATATTTCCTCAATAGAAATAAAATTTTGAAACAAGTAAGCACGCAAGGGTTAGCAGTTCGGCCCAGTCTATCCCTTTAGTTATACCATCTAGTTTATCATTTGTGTTTGTATTTATATTTACTCTTCTTTAGTTGTTTGGTCCTAATGTTTGTAAGGCCCAACACCCTTTGACCAAGGGTTTCTATGTATGTAAATATGCACTTGTCCAACAAACTATTCAATACAATACACATTTAATCTCTAGGCCTCTGTTCTTTATCTCGATATCGGAGATCTACTTGGCTCATACCTCCATGGATACAAGAAAACAACAGACCATTCAACAATTCCTGTAGCTACACCACAATCCTCCAAAGTTATCAAGACCTCCAATGTTATCTATACACAACAGCCATTCAATTAAGAGCCTTGTTCTTCAGTAACCACCTCAACTCCTCTCTATCTATAAAACTCAATGAAAATAACTTCATCCTTTTGAAGTTGTCCTTGGAGGCCAGAGGTTGGAAGTGTATACATCCTGGGGACTAAAGCTTGCCATCTGAGTTCTTTATATATATATATATATGTTCATGAGTGTCAAGCCAGTTTGGGTACACCTCGACTATTTTCACGGGACAACCGTCTAACTCTTTTGCACATGGTTGTAGAGGTAACTCGTAGGATATTAAAACCTAAGTAGGTGGTCACTATGACTTGAACCTATTCCCTCGAAGCCCTTTATTATTTACATGGCCCTTTTTCACTACTAGGTCAACCCACGATGGTTCATCTAAGTTTATCAATATCACTAACAAAAAATAAATCAAGAGTTGAGCTTGTGCCTAATCCTTACTTCAAGGAATGAACAATTGCATACCAAGCTTTATCATGATCAGTTTTTTAAAAAGCCCCTTCGGGCGCGCGCCTAGGCGCACCTTAAGTGCTTCGCCTCTTCATGTAAGAAGGCACGCAAGGCGCGCACCTCTGAGGCTTCTTAAGTTTATTTTTTTTTTTTTCAGTTCTAACAGTACAACGTTTTGTTTTACTTATTTTAAATATATATTAAAAAAAAAACAAGACACAAGAAACTCACTTCATTTAGGGTTTACATATACAACTTTTACGTTAAAACTTAAAAGAATTGCAACCCACAGTCGACAGTCCCACACTTTCTGTCTTCTCCTTCAATCTATGTTCAAAGACTAATACTTGAACCTTATTTCTTTTACCTATTTTTCTTGGTTAAAACTTAATTTCTTCCTATGAAGGGTTTTTTTCTTATTGTGTATGTATACATATATTTTATATTTTTTTTTATATAGTGCGCCTTAAAAAAAAAAAGCTCGCGCCTAGGCTCCAGAGGGCTATTGCGCCTTAGTGCGCCTTGAGCTTTTAAAAACACTGATCATGATAGATATTTGGCTCAATGGAGCAACAGGTTGCAAGTGATGTTATGAAAGATACTATATCTAGAGGCATCTGAAGAGCCATCCGTTTAGCAAACAAAGCAAGAACCAATCAACTACTTATTGTCCTTCAGGATATAAGGGAAAATACTCCAAAATTGGTTAACTACCTTGCTACAATGAAACTATTGGTTGATGCAGACCTGCTGAAATAGTGGATGATAGCAAATATCCAGTGTAATAATTGACCTAGATGCATAATTATAGCCCCACCAAATCAGTTTGAATGTTCGAGAAAATAAAGCAAAGTTTGTTGAAGAAAAAATGGCCAATATCAACCGGAGAAATGCAATGATGGTCGTAGTCAAACCTTATATACGCCATCAACCAAGTCAAAATCTACAGCATCCAAGATCTCGCAGTTGAGGATCTCAACTACTTTTTTGAGATCTGTGACTACGCTTTTTCAGTGCAAAGTTGTCTCTTTCAGGTGTTTGGTTTTTATGTTGCTCGACCTAGAGGTTGTAGCTTATGATCAAGGAGCTTATCCTTCACCTACCCTTTCGTAAAAGGGGTGTTTTTGGTGTCTTGTCGGGGTTTGTGCGATTTTGTGGAGCCATTGGCTTGAAAGAAACAATAGAATCTTTAGGGAGTTGAGAGACCAAACAAGGAGGTATAGTCCCTTGTTAAGTTCCATGTCTCCTTTTGAGCTTCAATTTTTTAAGAGTTTTTGTAATTATACTATAGGTTTTATTTTTCTGTATTGGAGCCCCTTTTATTTTTATTTTGGCTCTTTCTGATTAGGGCTTTCTTTTGTAAACCCCCATATTCTTTCACTAAAAAAGTTGGTTTTTTCCATAATTAACACAAAAAAAGATCCTGTGGCCAGCATGCCCTAGAAAGGATTTTGAAGTATGTAAAAGAAACTAGTGTATGGAATAACAATCAAGGTTATTGATCTATTTCCCACAGAAATAACCATATATTTTTCTGTGGATATTGCATTTCCCTTAGAAGCAATCTTGTTTCTTGGTCATTAAGAAAAGATAAAATGGTAGTTTCAAGACCTTCAACAGAGTCAAAGTACAGACTGCAAGCTCAAGTGGCTATCGAGATTATATGGCTTTAAAGCCTTCTCAATGAGAAGCTCACAATGAAGTTTTTTTCCATGTACCTATACCTTCATTAGGTCACCTCAGGCAATAGTTTTAGCGGTCTCTACCTTAGCATCAAACCGCTACCATGCAAGGGCAACGACAAAGACCACTGAGGTAGATCAAAATTTCGTGCAAGGCAGAACACTTGAAAGAAATTATGGAATATGTACCATCAAAAGAACAGAATGCATATTGGTTGACCAAAGTTCTACAGGATTAAAGATTCAGGCTGATGAGAAGGTAAACTTGAAGTTTTACCCAGACCATAAGTTCGAGTTTGTATGTTTGAATTTATATTTCATTGTCCTTCAGTTATTTGAGTCCAGTGTATTAGCCCAAGTCCTTCAACCTACGGTTTTGTGTATATAATTTACACTTCTATTACAAACATTCAAAACATTAGTTCCTCCATTCGTCATCTCAACAAATCGATGGTACCCAGTCCTTTTCCTTAGAGCATGAGTCGAGTTTCTGAGTAATTGTTTGGTTAGAAAAGCGAATGCTACAACAAACTATCAAATACACAAAATTCTTTATGTAATCATAAATACGAAAAAAATTGCTAATAACCAGCCTAAGAAAAAATACGAAAAAACTAATGGCAATAAAAGTCAGATTTCCTTTCTTCTTTGTGGATTCATCCTTTTCCGTCAAAGAATACTCGGGAAATCGTAAGCATAAGAAGGAAAAACGAGCAGAAAAAAAAATATAGGAATAAAAGGAAAAAGGAGAAGGTTCTTACATGCTGGTGTCGCTGGAAACAGAGGAACAAGAGCAATTCACCTCTCTGCAAGTGCAAGTCGTTAGCATCAATAACTTTATTGGAAAAGTCGTCACCGTTGAAGGAACTTTGGTGGGCACGTAGTTCATTTTCTTCCACACATTCGCCACACTCGATTTAACCCAAAGAGGAATTGACAATGGAGAGGAATCCGCAGAGACTGAAACCTTAACAAGAAGGAAGAGAGAAAAAGATGGAGATTACAGAGAGAAGGGATGAAGCTTCAGCTTGGATCAGGGAGGAACACGGCACAGTGGGTATCGAGAGAGGGAAGTTAAATTGAGGGCAACTGTTTTTTCTTTCAGAGTGCACATCTATTTTGAAAAGGAAAAAAAAAACAATTTTGACCTTAAATTTTATATCTATTATAAATACATGAAATAAATGTCTATTTTCCCATCTAGTTATGTGTCATACCCCCTCTCGATACCCTTGGTCATGTATTTTCTATATGTCATGTACTCCAAAAAGGCCCACTTGTTCCTTGTCAAAAAGCCTATAAATATTGACTTTTGGTAGACAAATGCAATAGATAATTGGTGAATCTTGACCAATATTTTCCATCCTTCTCCTCTTTCTCATTCTCTTCATTTTATATATATATATTCCAATCTCCAATTTCCTTTTTATTATCATTATTATTATTATTATTATTATTATTATTTAAATATTGATAAAATTATACCGGTTTCCATCCTATTTTTACAACACGAAGCTCTGCCAATTTTTCTACTGAATGTAGCTCTGCCAATTTTTCTACTGAATGTAGCTCCTCCAGGTAAGCCATTTTTTTAATGTTATTTTGCATGTTTAATTTATATTAATTTTTAATATAAATATAATGTCTTTTGATAGCATTACTATGGCAAACCTTACAAAATTAGAATTCACATCTCTTGACAATAATGGAAAAGATTATTGGTTATGTCTCAAATATGCTCCTGCAGTAGCAATATCGAAAGAGATGGTTTAAAAATATTCTAAACTCATAAATCTTTGCAAACTGGAGCAACGTTATTCCCTGAAGTGAATGCTATGAATTTTAACAATCGCGATGGTCATTATAATCATTGAAATGCCAAGAGAACCACACGAAATGATAATTATAAAGGAAAAGCTCCGCAAAATAAGAGTTCAAGAGATGATGAACATAAATGCTTCCAAAGTGAAATGACTAAGCATTATTCATGTACCTGTCGTACGTCCAAATACTCTGTTGATCTCTATTAAACTTCCTTGAAGGAAAAAGGAAAAAATGTAGAAGCAAATCTTGCTTATCAAGATAATGATATATTCGACCCATCCAATATGACAAATTTTGGATGAGGCAGACTTCTTTACATCTCCTGAAGAGAAGATTGAAGCAATTGATGGATTAACAAGTGGTTCTTTTGATTTTGAGAATGTCTAGTACTAATGTTCAGTTTTATGTCATTTTTAGCTTTAAACTTTTTGTATTATGTATCTCTTATTGTAATTATTTTTAATGAAGAAATATGGGTAGTTTTCATATGTTGAATGACTCAAAAATGAACAATGAAGATCTATGTCTGGCAGACTGCGCAACTACACACACAATACTTATAAACAGAAAGTATTTTTCTAAATTGACAATGCTGGAAGCAAAAGTCAATACTATATCAGGTTCTGCAAATCTGATTGAAGGTTTTGGAAAAGCAAGTTTTATCTTGCCTAGAGGAACAAGATTTACAATTAATAATGCTTTGTTCTCTAGCAAATCAAAGAGAAATTTATTGAGTTTCAAAGATATACGTAACAATGGTTATCATGTTGAAACTAATCGTAAAAATAATATAGAGTATCTCTATATCACATCTATTGTTTCACATGAAAACGTATATTAGAAACACATCGCTCTACTTTTTCTTACGGATTATATTATACTCATATACGAGTAATCGAAAGTTATGCAACAATGAACCAGAAGTTCATGAATCCAGAAATATTCAGTGTTTGGCATGATCGACTGAGTCATCCAGGATCGATAATTATGAGAAAAATTATTGAGAATTCACATGGGCATCTTTTAAATAACCAGAAGATTCTTCAATCCAATGAGTTATCATGTGATGCTTGCTCTCAAGGGAAATTAATTATTAGACCATCACCAGCTAAAGTGGGGATTAAATCACCTGCATTTTTATAGCGAATTCAAGATGATATTTGTGGACCTATTAACCCACCAAGTGGTCCATTTAGATATTTTATGGTATTAATTGACGCATCCAACAGATGGTCACATGTATGCTTATTATCAAGTCGAAATCTTGCATTTGCAAGATTACTTGCTCAAATAATTAAATTAAGAGCACAATTTCCTGATTATACAATTAAGACCATTCGACTTGATAATGCTGGTGAATTTACATCCCAAACTTTTAATAATTGTTGTATGTCAATTGAGATAAGTATTGAACATCCTGTACCTCATGTTCATACACAAAATGGTCTAGCAGAATCATTTGTAAAACGTTTGCAACTAATTGCAAGACCATTGCTTATAAGAGTTAAACTTCCTACATCGGTCTGGGGTCATGCTATTTTTCACGCTGCATCATTATTACGTATTAGGCCAGTAACCTATAATAAATATTCACCCATGCAATTAGCTTATGGCCAGCAACCAAATGTATCCCATCTGAGAATTTTTGGATGTGCAGTATATGTTCTAATTGCTCCACCACAACGTAGTAAGATGGGTCCTCAAAGGAGGTTAGGAATATATGTCGGATATGATTCCCCATCAATTATTAAATATCTTGAACCCCTGACGGGTGATGTATTTACTGTACGATTTGTTGATTGTCATTTTAATGAGACAAATTTTCCAACATTAGGGGAAAAATTAAGAAATTGAAAAAAGAAATTATATGGAATGCATCATTATTATCTCATTTAGATCCTCGTAGAGATCAATGTGAACTTGAAGTTCAAAAGATAATTCATTTGCAAAATATAGCAAATCAATTACCAGATGCATTCACAGATACTAACCGAGTGACTAAATCATATATACCAGCAACAAATGCTCCATCAAAAATTGATATCCCAAAGGAACAAGTTGTCAATAATGAGTCTGGAGCACGCCAGAAGCGTGATAGACCTATGGGTTCCAAAGATAAAAATCCTCGAAAAAGAAAAGTAGTTGAGAATCAAAATGATTCAATAAAAGGTATGGATGTTCCAGAAAAAATCCAGAATAAAACAACTCAAAAGAGTATTGATGAAAATCAAACGCTTGAGGATAATAATGAAATTTCTATAAACTATATTACAACAGGAAAGAGATGGAACTGAAATGATATCGTTGTTGTCAACATTTTTGCTTATAATGTTGCTCACGATATTATTCATGAAAGTGACGATTTTAATCCAAAATCTATCGAAGAATGTCCACGTAGAAATGATTGGCTAAAGTGGAAAGAAACAATCCAAACAGAATTGAACTCACTTTCAAAACATGAGGTTTTTGGACCAGTAGTCCTAACACCAGAAGGTGTCAAACCTGTGGGATACAAATGGGTATTTGTAAGAAAAAGAAATGAAAAGAATGAAGTCACAAGATATAAAGCGAGACTTGTTGCACAAGGATTCTCGCAAAAGCCTAATATTGATTATGAGGAGACATATTCTCCTGTGGTGGATGCAATAACGCTAAGATATTTGATTGGCCTGATTGTATATGAAAAACTTGATATGCATCTAATGGATGTAGTCACGGCGTATTTATATGGATCTCTAGATAATGACATTTATATGAAAATCCCGGAAGGATTAAAAATACCAGAAACATATGAATCAAGTTCTCGGGAATTGTATTCAATAAAGTTACAGAGATCATTATATGGATTAAAACAATCAGGGCGAATGTGGTATAATCGCCT
Source organism: Trichosanthes cucumerina (assembly GCA_036507285.1). Classification (NCBI taxonomy): domain Eukaryota; kingdom Viridiplantae; phylum Streptophyta; class Magnoliopsida; order Cucurbitales; family Cucurbitaceae; genus Trichosanthes; species Trichosanthes cucumerina. Next base: position 43,551,393 of record CM071835.1, read on the forward strand.
GAGTGAATATTTGTTGAAAGAAGGATATCAAAATAATCCAATATGTTCGTGCGTTTTTATAAAAAAATCTCAGTCATGATTTGCTATTATAACTGTATAGGTTGATGACTTAAATATAATTGGAACTCCTGAAGAGTTATCCAAGCCGATAGAATATCTTAAGAAAGAATTCGAGATGAAAGATCTTGGAAAAATAAAATTTTGCCTTGGTTTGCAAATTGAATATTTAGCAGATGAGATATTTGTTCATCAATCAGCTTATACAGAGAAAATCTTAAAAAGATTCTATATGGATAAAACACATCCATTGAACATTCCAATGAAAGTTCGTTCACTGGATATAAAGAAAGATATATTTCGACCTCGAGATGACAATGAAGAACTACTTGGTCCTGAAGTACCATATCTTAGTGCAATTGGTGCACTTATGTATCTGGCTAATAACACAAGACTATATATTGCATTTTCAGTAAATTTATTAGCTAGATATAGTTCATGTCCTACAAAAAGACATTAGAACGGAGTTAAGCATGTACTTCGATATCTTCAAGGGACGATTGATATGGGTTTATTTTATTCTAACAAATCAAATTATGATCTAGTTGGTTATGCAGATTCTGGTTATCTATGTGATCCACACAAAGCTAGATCTCAGACAAGTTATCTATTTACATGTGGAGAAACTGTTATATCATGGCGATCAGTGAAACAAACCATCACGGTCACTTCTTCGAATCATGCTGAAATCCTCGCAATTCACGAGGCAAGTCGAGAATGTGTATGGCTAAGATCGATGACACAACACATTCATAAGACATGTGACTTGTCTTCAAGTAAACCTTTTCCAACAATATTATACGAAAACAACACATCATGTATAGCTCAAATCAAAGGAGTATATATTAAAAGAGATAGAACGAAGCATATCTCTCCAAAGCTTTTCTACACTCATGACCTTGAAGAAAATAGCGACATCTCAATACAACAGATTTGTTTGAAGGATAACTTGGCGGACATATTTACGAAGGCATTACCAACTACAACATTTGAGAAATTGATTCACAGTATTGGGATGCGACGACTCAGAGATCTCAAATGATGTATCATGAGGGAGAGTAAATGTATACTTTATATAAAATATGTACTCTTTTTCCTTCACTGGGATTTTTTTCCATTGAATTTTTTCCTAGTAAGGTTATAACGGGCATATATTATATAAAAATGGACATCTAAGGGGGAGTATTATAAATGCCTGAAATAGATGTCAATTTTCCCATCTAGCCATGTGTCATACCCCCTCTAGGCCATGTGCTTTCCATGTGTCATGTACCTACTCATGCTTGATGTCCAAAAAAGCCTACTTGCTCCTTGCCAAAAAGCCTATAAATATTGGCTTTTGGTGGACAAATGCAATAGACAATTGGTGAATCTTGACCAATATTTTCCATCCTTCTCTACTTTCTCATTCTCTTCATTATATATATATATATATATATATTCCAATCTCTAATTTTCTTTTATTATTATTATTATTATTATTATTATTATTATTATTATTATTATTATTATATTAGTATTTAAATATTGATAAAATTATACTCGGTTTCCATCCTATTTTTACAACATTATCAAATTTAGATAAATATCATTAAAAAAAATTCTCATAGCTCAATTGTCATCAAATATGACTCATGACTAAGAAGCCATGGGTTCGAATCCCCTAACCCCCAATCGTTGATGTAATAAAAAAAGCATATGTGGAATATGGAATTATAATGAGAGGAAAAAAAAGGGCATTAAACCTTTTTTTTTCATTTATAGATTTTGGCAAAGTTATTTTAGGGTTAATAATATGTACTTCAGTTAAACTTATTTTTATGTAAAACTTTATTTTATTGAAATTAATGAGATTACGAAGATTCTTACCCTATTTTTTTTATTCAAATTAGTGTGCAAAATTTCTTTAAAAAAATTAGTGTACAAATTAGCACAATTTGAACTAAGAGTAAAATTGCAACAAATGAAATTGAAAGATTTATGGTCTAAATTGATACAATCTCACAAGTTTATGGTCAAATTTGGTTTTTTTTCCTTTATTATTTTTATTTGGTATTTTAGGTTTTCCTTTTTTATTTTTTTTATTTAGTTCAAGTAAGCCCCATTTGGTAATTGGTATTGCATTTGCAAGTGTAAAAATAATTACAGAAAAATGTTAACCACCTACATTGTTTGATAAAACAAATTATTTATATAATCTATCAAGAATAATTTTCAATTTACTCTAACGGGATAGAACAACTTGATTCTTCTCAAGGCGGACAGATCGGAATGCGAATATTCAAGATTCTCTTGCAAGTGTACGAAGAAGTTACAGGGCAAACCATCAATTTGGCCAAGTCGACTTTTATGACCAGCAAGAATGTGGGACGTGACTTGGTGATGGAGCTTAGCGAAGTTATGGGGATAAAACACACCAATTCTCTCACCCAATACTTGGGAATGTTGTCTCAAGTGGGGAGGAATAAGTGCAATACCTTTGAGATAATTAAGGAGAGGATTTGGAAGGTTCTCCAAGGATGGAAAACCTCGTTCTTCTCCAAAGGAGGCAAAAAAGTTTTGATCAAATCGATAGTCCAGGCAATCCCCACCTACACAATGAATTACTTCCATATTCCTCACACTATTTGTGATGAGATTAACAAGATGTGTGCCCGATTTTGGTGGGGTTCTTCAAAAGAAAAGAGGAAAGCCCACTGGGCGAGCTGGAAGAGCTCCTCTGCAAAAGTAAAGGAAGAAGAGGCCTTGGATTTAGGGAACTAAAGGCCTTTAATCAAGCCCTTCTTTCCAAGCAAAGTTGGAGGATCCTTCGCGACCAAAACAACTTGTTCTTCAAAGTCCTCAAGGGAAAATACTTTCGAGATGGGAACTATATCAAAGCCCCTTAGCCTACAATCCTTCTATGACCTGGAGAAGCATCCTCTGGGGAAGAGAGCTCTTCATTAAGGGGTATAGATGGAAGGTGGGCAACGTGAGATACATTAAGATCGATGAGGACCCGTGGATTCAAAGGAAAGGAAATTATATCCCTAGTTGGGTTGACAAGGACTGGAAAGGGAAGTCAGTTAACAACCTTCTTGATGACAAGGGCGATTGGAAGTAGGGAGCAGTGAAGAGAGTTTTCCACGAAGATGAGGCAACAATTATACTTAACCAACCCGCAGGAAATTGGAGGGCTATGTTAGGGTTTGTGCCCTAAAACTCGTAATTTGTAATTATGTTCTAATTAATGTAATAAAGTATTATTATTTCAATAACGAGTTATTGTTCGAGTTTGCCTTTCTTTAAATTCTAAATCCAATAAACTAAACATCCAAGGCTGTTAAATGAATCTTTAACTGAATGTAGTGTACATATAAAGGATCTCGGTTCGAGATACAACCTAAAGGGTCTATAGTTAGGGGACGAGGTTTGGGTACCTTACCTTGGTAAAACTATGGATGTGGCCAACTTTGTATTTGATACAAACACTGTGATCCTAACATGTTCGTGTAGATGACATGTGAGTGATGATATCCTATGTAATGAGATTACAAAAGACCGGACCACGAAATAGTAACCTCTAGTTGTAACTCCGTTGACTAGTTAGGTTTCTATTTCACTAGGATGACCTAGGCAACTTGATCTAAATCCCGAGCGAGTTACTTAACTCCTGCTTCACAAGGGATTGTCCTTTGACTAGTATGGGTGAGAGGCCAGATTCACCGACTCAATATGCCTACCTTCTTGGGTACAAGACCGAGTGAGCGGCTGGGAACTTAACTTAGCAAGATGGAATTCACTCTTTCCCGCCTACTAGGGTAAGTAGAGGAATGTTCCCTTAAGTGGTGTCTCCGAGACTTGAACAAACGGCCCTACCCTCTCATTGGCCCGATAGGGACTCTGTTTGTTGGTAGAACCACAAACAAATTGTTCATTAGAGGAGCACTGGTACTTAATGCACAAGATGTAACCTAGGGTAAAGCGATGAATTTGACCCACCGGTGTTATTACGAACATTCGTGAAGGATTGACTTGCTGTTATTGGTCAATATCCGTGGACACAAAAATATATATGCAGTGAGAAGAGTGCAGCTGCGGGACTTTAGTGGAGTGTTCCCGCAGTTAACGAATGTTAATTGGGAGGTTAATGAGATTAACCGAGCAATCTCGCATCGTTGGAGCTTCTGATCTGTAGGTCCATTAGATCGACCTTCTAGCTCGTAAAGGGTTCTTAGATCATTTGAATTTGAAACGTTCAGATTCATAAGGGAATAAACTTAATGTATATTGATACGATATAATATATAGTTTAGGGTAGCGGCGTTGCAATGTTACCGACTGTTTCCATATATACCACGCGGTTAAGGTACAGTGTTGCAACACTGTATCGTTGAGGCCTATAAATAGAACATTATGCATTCTTGTAAAGGGAGTCGAATTTGGTAGATTTTCCACCCTAATTTCGAAATACACTTTGTGAGAAGAGAAAAGAGAGTATTTTTGGAGCCAAAGAATTCGTGGAGGTTCGAGATCGAAGACAGGAGCTCGGAGACGAAGGACCGACATCGACACATAAGTTTAATTTCCTTTTCTTTCAGATTGTAACTCCGTTTGAGACGTTTTCTACTTGTTTAGCTTGGTTTTCATGTGATTTAGAGTAGCTAGACATTGTAGCCAAGATTTGATTTACTTGTTAAGACTAAATTGTTATGTATTGAAGCATGTTTTGTTCTTATTTTTGGCAATTCGTTCTTTAACTTTTAATTCTGTTAGTTTAAGTGGACTCGAGAGATAAAACTTGAATTAGAGCAAAGTTGTCAAAACCTGGCATGAGAATGACCTAGAAGTCTAAGGGAAACACATAAAGAAGTTGCTTAATGTCGTGCATGTCGTAGGTTCATGTGGAGATTATGGAGTTTATTGCATGTGCGAGGCTCACTAAGAATCGAGAGGTTTTCTTGAGTATTTTACTTTTTGTTTATAAGTTCATCTCATTGGTTCATTGCATGTGTTAATTGAGTCATTAACTTGTATAATCACTTTCCTCAAATCTATCAATTCGTGTCTCCACGTGTTAGTCTGTTGTTTGTCTTTATTTTCAATCACCTATCCATGTTTTGTTGCTTTAGCTAAAATTGAGAATTAGTATCTTAGTAATTAATTAATCTAGAAACTCATTCCTGATGACGATACTTGGACTCTCAAATCACTATACTAAAACTTGACCCATACACTGCTGTATTGCATCATAAAATTATACGCAACAAGCATCAACACATAAGTTTAATTTCCTTTTCTTTCAGATTGTAATACAGTTTTAAGACGTTTTCTACATGTTTAGCTTGGTTTTTATGTGATTTAGAGTAGCTAAATGTTGTAGTTAGGATTTGATTTGCTTGTTAAGACTTATTTGCTATATATTGAAGCATGTGTTGTTCTTATTTTTTGCAATTCGTTCTTTAACTCTTGATATTGTTGGTTTAAGTGGACTCGAGAGATAAAACTTGAATTAGAGCAAAGTTGTCAAAACCCTTATGAGTCTTGCATGAGAATCACCTAGAAGTCTAAGGGAAACACATAAAAAAGGTGCTTAATGTCGTGCATGCTTTAGATTTCTTAAGGAGACTTAGAATTTTTTGTATGTGCGAGACTCACTAAGATCGAGAGGTTTTCTTGAGTATCTTACTTCTTGTTTATAAATTCATCTCCTTGGTTCATTGCATGTGTTGATTAAGTCATTAACTGGTAAAGTCACTTTCCTCAAATCTATCAATTCGTGTCTCCACTTATGTTTTTGTTGTTTGTCTTTACTTTCAATCACTTATCCATGTTTTGTTACTTTAGCTAAAATTGAGAATTAATATCTTGGTAGTTAATTAATCTAGAAACCCATTCCCGAGAACGATACTTGGACTCTTAAACCACTATACTAAAACTTGACCCGTACACTTACGGTATTACAATATAATTTTACGCAACAAGTTTTTGGCGCCGTTGCCAGGGAATGACGATTATTTAGATTAATTAATATTAGGAGAAAATTTGAGGTTTTAGACTGAAGTTTGCTTGTGTGTCTTTTTTTTTTTTGTCTTGTGTGTTTGTTTGTTTCCCTACTCGTTCTATTTTATTTTTGTGCGTTTTTTTAGTCTTTGTCCCCTGTTTTGGTTGTGTTGTTATTGTAAAAGTCTTAATTTAATTACTGATTTTTCAAGTATGACTTTGCATGATTTTTATTCTCCACCATGGTACTGTCCCCCACAGGATCCTAGGTATGTGCATTATGATTTTTCTGGAAACCACTTGTCTAATTTTTATCATTCTGACTCCATGATTGATGAAAATTCACGTGATGATAGTTATTTAGGCACTTGGAACCATAATTTTTCATACCCTACCCAACCTATAGAAAAATCTTCTCTTGTGGACCAATTAATGGAGTATACCTTAGAATTGAAAATTAAAAATTTGGTTCATAATGAATTAGAGAGGTTGGATAGGTTAGAAGCTGAGGTGGTAGGACTTTAGGAAATAGTATAGGATAGAGCTCAGTATCTCAATCAACTAGTAATTTCCCTTAAGGCCTTAAAGGAACAATTTCTTATTCTTACCACTAAGGAGGTGCCACCTAGGAGGACTTGTCCATACAACAGTGAGGATAGTTTGGGGGAGATTGAAACACACCAGAGACAGGTTTGTGAGTTAGACAATGGTAGATACTCACTTCCACAGAGCAAATCCAGGTGATAGAGTTCGAGGCTGAGAAGTCTTCTTCCCTTTTATCCCTAGAAATTTCCTTTATTCTTGATAACCATTTGTCCTATACTCACAAGTCTTGCTTTGATTCTTGTTCTTTCATTTCGTTAAACAAAATTACAAAAAATAGTTATCTGTCTGGTGCCCAGGAGAAACATGATAGCCTTTTAGACTTAGAAGACTATATCAATTCGAGCAAGAAGGGCTCGAAAAAACATGAGTAGTTTTATGTGCCCTGATGAGTCTGATGGAGATCTGATCCCCTTGAGCAGCAGAAACGTGTTTATGGAATCGTAATTGCAAGATCGTTTTTGGTTGAAATACAAAAACCAGTACATTGGAAAAAGAACAGAACAAGCACACATTTCTAATCTAATTAGACATGGATATTTACATGCAAACATGCTTTAGAATTAAAGTAAACTAAAAGAGAATTCATAATACCTTTATAGTTTTCTCAACAGCAACTCCTTGCTCCAAGTTTTGCACAACAACTCAGCAACCTTCTCTGTTTTTCTCCAACAGGACAACACCACTTGGAGAACCCTTTATCCTCTGAGTACTGCTTAGATCAATTCCTTTGGTGGGTAGGAATTCCAATAATTGGAAGAATGCAATAGGAAATTGAGAGAGTGAGAGAATTCTACTGAGATCAATTCACCAATTGCCAGAAAATCGATCAGTCCATTCATCCTCTTCTCACCAAGAGAAGAAGAACCCTGTAGAGGGCAACTCCCCACTCCCTATCGATTAGGGAGTTGGAAGACATGGGGAACGTGTCCTCCTGACACATTCCCTCTTTTTTTTTATTTAATTATAATATTTAATAAATAATCAAAATTATAAATTAAATAATATAATACATAATTAATTAAATCATATTTAATTAATCATTATTAAATATCATATATTTAATATAGATTAAATCACATTTAATCAATTATCCCTCTATCCTATAGTTTTAATGCACATCTTATGCACATTAAATTTTAACCTATAGTTTTCAAATATGAATCACATTCACATTAAATATTTGAACTCTTTCAAATATTTAATTCTCTCATACAATTTAATATGAATCATATTCACATTAAATTTAAAATATATAGTTCCAAAACTATATATTATATCGTATCTATATACATTAAATTTATTCCCTTATGAATTTGAACTTCAAATTTAAACGATCTAAGAACCCTTTACGAGCTAGAAGGTGGACCTAATGGACCTACAGATCAGAAGCTCCAACGATACGAGATTACTCGGTTAATATCATTAACCTCCTAATCAACATTCGTTAACTGCGGGAACACTCCACTAAAGTCTCGCAGCTGCACTCTTCTCACTGCAAATATATTTCTGTGTCCATGGATATTGACCAATAATAGCAAGTCAATCCTTCACGAATGTTCGTAACTCCAGCTGGGTCAAATTACCGTTTTACCCCTGGGTTACATCTTGTATCTTAAGTACCAGTGCTCCTCTAATGAACAATTTGTTTGTGGTCCTACCAACAAACAGAGTCCCTATCGGGCCAATGAGAGGGTCGGACCCTTTGTTCAAGCCCCGAAGACACGACTTAAGGGAACATTCCTCTACTTACCCTAGTAGGCGGGAAGGAGTAAATTCCATCTTGGTAAGTTAAGTTCCCAGCCGCTCACTTGGTCTTGTCCCCAAGAAGGTAGGCATATTGAGTCGACGAATCTGACCACTCTCACCCATACTAGTCAAAGGACAATCCCTCGCAAACAGGAGTTCGTAACCTGCTAAGGATTGAGATCAAGTTGCCTAGGTCATCCTAGTGAAATAGAAACCTAACTAGTCAACGGAGTTACATCTAGTGATTACTATTTCGCAGTCCGATTTTATGTAATCTCATTACATAGGATATCCCCACTCACATGTCATCTACACGAACACCTTAGGATCACAGTGTTTGTATCTTATACAAAGTGGGCCACATCCATAGTTTTACCAGGGTGAGGTACCCAAACCTTATCCCCTTACTATAGACCCTTTAGGTTGTATCTCGAACTGAGATTCTTTATATGTACACTACATTCAGTTAAAGATTCAATTTACAGCCTTGGATGTTTAGTTTATTGGATTTAGGGTTAAAACAAAGGCAATATCATAGATAATGAACAATAACACTTTATTGAAGTAATTACAATAATTACAATAATTAGAACATAATTACAAACTACTAGTTTTAGGGCACAAACCTCAACAAACTCCCGCTTGAACTAAAACTCTAGTAGGGTATATCATAATCTAAAACAGTGGTTACAGAGATAGAAATACAATAAACTAGGACATCCATATACTCATTACATATCTCCCACTTGCCCTAGATTAGCCTATGTACATATCTCGTAGACCTAGACTTTCCAGATGACCCTCGAACACTTTAGCCGTGAGAGTCTTTGTAAACGGATCAACAATGTTGTGCTCCGAAGCTATCTTTCGTGACTATCACATCTCCTCGTTGCATTATCTCTTGTATCAGGTGATACTTCTTCTCGATGTGCTTGCCTCGCTTATGGTTGCGAGGTTGCTTCGAATTGGCTATTGCACCACTGTTGTCACAGTATAAGGTGATGGAAAATTCCATATTTGGAACAACTTCCAAATCTGTAAGGAATTTCCTTAGACAAACAACCTCTTTGCCTGCTTCACAAGCAGCAACATACTCAGCCTCCATCGTGGAGTCAGCGATACATCCTTGCTTGATGCTTCGCCATACTATAGCTCCCCTTTTAAAGGTGAAAACTGATCCCGATGTGAATTTCCTAGAATCCTTATCAGTCTGAAAATTAGAATCAGTGTATCCAGTAAGGATCAAATCGTTAGTCCCATACACAAGCGTATGGTCCCTCGTTCTCCTAAGATACTTGAGGATATTTTTAACTGTTGTCCAATGGTCTAACCCTGGATTGGATTGGTACCTACTGACTATTCCCACTGCATAACAAATGTTTGGCCTCATGCACAACATAGCATACATTAAGCTACCTACTGTAGAGGCATAGAGAATACGTCTCATATCATCAACTTCTTGAGGCGTCTTAGGAGACTGTTCCTTAGACAGATGAACTCCATGCCTGAAGGGTAATAAGCCCCTCTTGGAATTCTGCATCGAATATCGGGTCAACATTTTGTCGATATAAGATGCTTGAGACAGAGCTAGCGTTTTATTCTTGTGATTCCTGAAAATTTGAATCCCAAGAACATATTGCGCCTCTCCCAAATCTTTCATTTGGAATTGGATCGCCAACCAATTCTTTATGTCAGTAAGGTATCCTACATCATTCCCAATGAGTAGGATATCATCCACATACAACACTAAAAGCTACTTTGTCGTTGATGATCCTCTTATAAACACAAGGCTCATCAACGTTTTGGTCAAAGCCATAAGACTTGATCGCAGTATCAAATCTTATATTCCAAGATCTGGATGCTTGTTTCAACCCATAAATGGATCGATTGAGCTTGCAAACTTTTTGCTCCTGACCTTGGGTTATGAACCCTTCGGGCTGAGACATATAGATGCTCTCGTCAAGATTACCATTCAAAAAGGCAGTCTTGACGTCCATTTGCCAAATTTCATAATCATAAAACGCGGCTATGGACAATAGTATCCTTATAGACTTCAGCATAGCAATAGGGAAAAAAGTTTCTTCATGGTCAACTCCTTCCCTTTGGGTAAAACCCTTTGTTACAAGTCTAGCCTTAAAGGTCCATGACTTTTTACCAGTGCATCTCTCTTTCTCTTATAGATCCATTTACACCCTATGGGTCTTACCCCTTCAGGTTGGTCTACAAGTTCTCATACTGAATTGAAGTCCATTGACTCCATTTCAAGGTCCATGACTTTGATCCATTGGTCCTTGTCTACGTCATTCATTGCCTGTCTATAAGACAATGGATCTTCTATGCCATCATCAGGTATGACGACTTGAGTTTCAGCTAAACCCAAGTAGCGGTCAGGTTGAGAAACAACCCTCCCAATGCGTCGAGACATTCCCAACGATTGAGAAGGACGAGACTGACTAGAGGTGTTGGCTTCTCCATCAACTCTTGATGAAGGTCCAGTTTTATCAACAACTCTTGTTGGTTTATCTGTAGCTTCATTTAACAGTAATTTACTACGTGATTTATGGTTTCTCATGTGATCTTCCTCCAAGAAAGTGGCGTTTGTCGATACAATCACCTTGTTTTATTGTGGGTCGTAGAAAAGACCACCTCTCGTTTCTTTGGGATAGCCAACAAATTGGCATAATCTTGAACGAGGTTCCAGTTTCTTTGGATTTGCCACTAGCAGGTGTGCAGGACAACCCCAAATGCTGAAGTGTTGTAAACTGGGTTTACGCCCCTTCCACAATTCAAAAGGTGTTTCAAAACACTCTTTGATGGAACAATGTTCAAGATTTGAACTGTAGTCTCTACTGCGTATCCCCAAAACGAGGCAGGCAATTGAGCATAACTCATCATAGAACGAACCATGTCTAACAAAGTTCTATTTTTCCTTTCTGACACACCATTTTGTTGTGGTGTATTAGGTGTTGAGAGTTTAGATTTAATTCCATGTTCTATCAAATAGTCCTGGAATCTTAAATCCATATACTCTCCACCTCGATTGGATCGAAGTGTTTTAATGGTTTTCCCTAATGCATTCTCTACTTCAGCCTTATACTCTTTGAACTTTTCAAGAGCTTCAGACTTATGATGCATTAGGTATAACTAACCATACCTCGAATAATCATCTATGAACGAGATGAAATATTCGTACCCTCCTCGAGTTTTAACATTCACCGGACCACAAAGATCCGAATGTATAAGTTTTAAGGGCTCTATGGCTCTGTAACCTTTTCCAGTAAAAGGTCGCTTAGTCATTTTACCTTCCAAGCATGATTCGAAAGGAGGTAAAGAATCATCTTCTAACTTGTTTAAAAGTCCATTCTTAGAGAGTCTCTCAATCCGGTTGAGATTAATATGACCAAGTCTAAGATGCCATAGATAGGTATTATTTTGAGAAATTTTTTGCCTTTTACTTTGAGTATTAGCAGTTTTAAATATCTCATGATTCAAAATTGCTTTAGTTCAATTCGGTTTAAGTACATACAAGCCGTTTTCTAACTTAGCCGAGCAAATATTGATACCTTTCTTTAAAATGAGCGTTTCATTAAACGAAAAGGTAATACAGTAGCCAAGTTCAACTAAACAAGAGATAGAAATTAAGTTCCTCTTAATTTTAGGAACTAAATTTAGATTTTTTTTAAAAAATAAAAATCTATCTCTATAAAACAGCTTGGCATCTCCCACTATACGAGCTGAGACGACGTCTCCCGTTCTGACCCTGAGCGTCATCTCACCCTCTTCGAGCTCCTTGAAGGAACTAGTTTCCTAAAATGAAGAGCAAATGTGATTAGTGGCTCCTGAATCAAGTATCCAGGTAAAATCATTATTTTCCACTAAGCAAGTTTCAAGAACAAGTAAATCTAATTTACCTTTCTTCTCTTTGAGCTCAACAAGGTATTTTGGGCAGTTGCGCTTCCAGTGCCCATCCACGTTGCAGTGGAAACACTCTGCAACCTTGGCTTTTTCCTTGCCTTTATCAGCAGCAGGTGTCTTCCCTTTCCCTTCCATTCTTAAGCCCAGAAGATGAACTACAGGACTTAGTCCCATAGGATGAACCCTTCTGGAATGGGCAAACAGATTTGCCTCTCCATCAGCCTGTCCCTTATTCTTCAAAAGAGATTGGAAAGTTTGTAGTTCATTAAGGAGAGTAGTCAGGTTATACTCTATCTTGTTCATCATCGCATTGCTGCGGAATTGCAGGAAGCTCTTCGGAAGAGATTCCAGGATGAACGAGGCCTGACTTTGCTCGTCAATGATCGCGCCGTTCATCTCAGCCATGTTGAAGTGGACCATCAGATCGAGAACATGTTCTCTCATCGACGACCCCTCCTTCATACGGGAGTTATAAACGTATTTGAGGGATTCGTGTCGAAGCTGTCCAGACGGTTGTCCAAACATATCCTGCAACGAACTCATGATCTCACGAGTTGAGACCATGCCCTCGTGCTTTTTGGCTAGAACTTCAGAAACACTAGCCAAAATGTAGACCTTGGCCTTATCATTGGCCTTGATCCAGTGATGCGTCGCCTCCTTAATGATTGAGGAGCGTTTCGAGCAGGGACCTGAGGACATTCCTCAGTCAGTACAAACCGAAGGTCGTCAACAACAAGAATCGTATTCAAGTTGGATTTCCACATAGTAAAATTTTCACCAGTTAAACGATCGCTTTTCGTTAAGGCTATAATCGAGGGCGACATGCTGAAATTCCAAAATAGTTCTAATTAGTTATGCCTTTAACCCCTTATAAACCAATCAGATTTAGCAAAATTATTAAAGAACCCTAGTGTTTAAACTAAACCCAATGTTTAAATTAAACCTTTAATTTTGCAACGATACTTCAAGGGTTTAGAACAAAAGCCTCCGTCGGGTGGTCAACTATTCCTCCCCTTAATTGAGACTTTCTCAGCCAATTCCCACTACCAGAATATCTCATGTCCCAATGTTCCTTAGCTACCGTTTGTTTGGTCAAGGACTTGTTAACTAGCTTAACTCATCCCGTAAATTGACCCTACCATTTTTAGATCCAATAGGTCCGAGCCAACATGCTACTATTAAGAAAGACAACTGTTGGCAAATTACCTAAGAGACCCTATCCATTTCTGGAGTTCGCGGTGTTTCGATCCCTATAGTCAGGCCCTCCATAGGGTTTGGCTGTTCCAGGACAACCTAGCAGACGGATTATAGAAATCTCACGGTGCGACCTAATGGAGGAGACCGTAGGATACGTTGACACGCGTCTTGCTCCCATTTACTATGGATACTTCCCTCATTCAGCTTGGTATTGAACCATGCAAACACTTACCGTAGGGGGACGCCCTATTGACGCCACGTAGCCGAGCATGGAACTCACGGTGTGAACTCTTGAGGACGTGAGAGTAAACTCGATGCGAACATCTCTTTTTCTCCCACTGAAGCTCCTAAGAATAGGGTATGGGTTTAACTTAGTCAGATTCTGGCTAAAAGAATCTATCTAAGTCTATGCCTATTATAACTGTTATAACCAGGTCTTTTAATCTTATGTCTAGGTGAATAAACATTTTAATTACCTAGATATAAAATAGAACTAAGGTTAATTAAACTCAAGCTCCGGTCGCCTCTCGGGTGGAGGTGTTAGATTACTGTCACCTTAAGTACCCCCAACCTTAGACAGAAATTCACCAGTAGAGTTCCCTTATAACCAAAGTTCTAGTGTCCTAAGTTTTAATTTCTAATAGGATTAGAAGTTAGGCTTACATAGTATTTTAAATAGCATGCATTTTTTTGTTATAGGTTATGGTTTCTAAAACCCTTTTAATTTATAACACTTATAAACTTTAATAAATAACCTATGACAAAGAACTATATTATAAAACCAACCGTTATTTTCAAATTGGATTTATAAAATTATTCAACTAATTGAATAACTAAATTACTTAAATAAAATAACAATTATTTTAAACTAAGTAATTTCATGCTCCATGCAACTTATTTTCCACATTTATTTAATTATAACAATTATAAATAAATGCATATGAAAAAAAAATTAAATCATGCATTTCTACCATATTTATATAACAATTATATAAATAAAATGCATGAACATGCTTATCCTAAGGTGGGAAAAATTCTAAATGACATTTATAAAGAAAAATAGTTGTAAAACTGGAATAATTTGGCCCTTAAAGTACAAAAAAAAAAAATAAAATTACTCTAATTTTATTACAAAACAGGTCCAATACTCCTTGAATCGGACTCGAACTGCTCGAACCGGACCGAAAACTAACCGAACCGCCCAGATCGGTCTACAGCTTCAAATTTGCCATCATGGTGTTGCAACGCTGATGGGGCGTTGCAACGCTGGCTTTGTCTGCACGCACCTGCTATCGGGGAAGCGTTGCAACGCTGAGGGACAACGTTTCAACGCCGCTGATCCCTAAAGAACCCGTGTCGATAGGGAAACATGGCGTTGCAACGCCGTTCCTCTGCGTTGCAACGCTGATGCTTCGACAACAACTTTCTCTTTCGAACACAGCAGCTTCAAACATGAAATTCTCCTTCAATACTCATTCGATTTGCACGAAACTAGTCCCGAACGACTCTTAACTCGATTGCAGACTCAATAATGCACTTAATTGCTCTAAAACACAGGGGCCTTTACATTTAAATTGATCAAATCAATAGAAAACTAAGGTCAAATATTCCTAAACAGTTTTACAGCAAACCAAATGCAATTCCCAACTAATTCAATGCAATTTTGTTTCAATCAAAACAAATCAAGCATTGCTCTGATACCAATTGATGGAGATCTGATCCCGTTGAGCAGCGGAAGCGTGTTTATGGAATCGTAATTGCAAGATCGTTTTTGGTTGAAATACAAAAACCATTACATTGGAAAAAGAACAGAACAAGCACACATTTCTAATCTAATTAGACATGGATATTTACATGCAAACATGCTTTAGAATTAAAGTAAACTAAAAGAGAATTCATAATACCATTGTAGTTTTCTCAACAGCAACTCCTTGCTCCAAGTTTTGCACAACAACTCAGCAACCTTCTCTGTTTTTCTCCAACAGGACAACACCACTTGGAGAACCCTCTATCCTCTGAGTACTACTTAGATCAATTCCTTTGGTGGGCAGGAATTCCAACAATTGGAAGAATGCAATAGGGAATTGAGAGAGTGAGAGAATTCTACTGAAAGCAATTCACCAATTGCCAAAAAATCGATAAGTCCATTCATCCTTCTCTCACCAGGAGAAGAAGAACCCTGTAGAGGGCAACTTCCCACTCCCTATCGATTAGAGAGTTGGGAGACATGGAGAATGTGTCCTCCTGACACGTTCCCTCTTTTTTTATTTAATTATAATATCTAATAAATAATCAAAATTATAAATTAAATAATATAATATATAATTAATTAAATCATATTTAATTAATCATTATTAAATATCATATAGTTAATATAGATTAAATCACATTTAATCAATTATCCCTCTATCCTATAGTTTTAATGCACATCTTATGCACATTAAATTTTAACCTATAGTTTTCAAATATGAATCACATTCACATTTAATATTTGAACTATTTCAAATATTTAATTTTCTCATACAATTTAATATGAATCATATTCACATTAAATTTATAATATATAGTTCCAAACTATATATTATATCGTATCTATATACATTAAATTTATTCCCTTATGAATTTGAACATTTCAAATTCAAACGATCTAAGAACCCTTTACGAGCTAGAAGGTGGACCTAATGGACCTACAGATCAGAAGCTCTAACGATACGAGATTACTTGGTTAATCTCATTGACCTCCTAATCAATATTCGTTAACTGCGGGAACACTCCACTAAAGTCTCGCAGCTGCACTCTTCTCACTGCATATATATTTCTGTGTCCACGGATATTGACCAATATCAGCAAGTCAATCCTTCACGAATGTTCGTAACTCCAGCTGGGTCAAATTATCGTTTTACCCCTGGGTTACATCTTGTACCTTATGTACCAGTGCTCCTCTAATGAACAATTTGTTTATGGTCCTACCAACAAACACAGTACCTCTCAGGCCAATGAGAGGGTTGGGCCCTTTGTTCAAGTCCCGGAGACACCGCTTAAGGGAACATTCCTTTACTTACCCTAGTAGGCGGGAAGGAGTGAATTCCATCTTGCTAAGTTAAGTTTCCAACCGCTCACTCGGTCTTGTCCCCAAGAAGGTAGGCATATTGAGTCGGCAAATCTGACCACTCTCACCCATACTAGTCAAAGGACAAGCCCTCGCGAACAGGAGTTCGTAACCTGCTCAAGATTAAGATCAAGTTGCCTAGGTCATCCTAGTGAAATAGAAACCTAACTAGTCAACGGAGTTACATCTAGTGGTTACTATTTCGCGGTCCGGTCTTATGTAATCTCATTACATAGAATATCCCCACTCACATGTCATCTACACGAACACCTTAGGATCATAGTGTTTGTATCTTATACAAAGTGGGCCACATCCATAGTTTTACCAGGGTAAGGTACCCAAACCTTATCCCCTTACTATAGACCCTTTAGATTGTATCTCGAACTGAGATCCTGTATATGTACACTACATTCAGTTAAAGATTCAATTTACAGCCTTGGATGTTTAGTTTATTGGATTTAGGGTTGAAACAAAGGCAATATCATAGATAATAAACAATAACACTTTATTAAAGTAATTACAATAATTACAATAATTAGAACATAATTACAAACTACAAGTTTTAGGGCACAAACCCCAACAGAGTCACTGTCTAGCTAAAAACGTTAAAAAAAGCGCTTCTTGGGAGACAACTCAAGTTTTATGCTTTATGTGTTTTCCTTCTTTTTATGTGTTCTAGTCTTTGTGTTTTTGTCTAATTTCTTTCTTTTTTGGTACCTCCAGGTGTATGCCCAAGGGGAAAGCTGCAGACTTGCACCTTTTTTATCTTGAGATCGAGAGGACCTGTAGGAGACTCCTAAGGGAAGAAAGAGCATAACCTCAGACTATGGTTGATCAGGAGTTAATCAATAACCCTAAACCCATCAGGGAGTATTTCCAACCTGTGTTTGATTCTGAACAGGTTGGAATAGTCTATGCTCCCATAAATGTTAACAATTTTGAACTTAAGACATGGCTTATAGAGATGGTTAGGGAAGGTTCTTTCAGAGGATTAGGCACAGAAGATCCTAACTCACACCTGCAAAATTTCTTAGAAATCTGTGGTACAATTAAAATGAATGGTATCTCTGCACGATAATATTCGCCACGTCTCTTCCCTTTCTCTTTGCAGGTAGAGCTAAAGAATGGCTAGGTCTCTCTTCCTCAGCGATTATCACTTCTGGAGGAATTGGCCCAAGCCTTCGTGACCAAATTCTTTCCACCTGTGAAAGCTGCAAAGTTAAGGACAGAGATAGGAACATTCAGGCTGCAGGAGAGAGAGCAACTATTTGAGGCTTGGGAACGGTACAAGGACATGCTCAGGAGATGCCCACAACATGGCTACCCAGATTGGCTCCAGGTACAACTGTTTTATAATGAACTAGAAGGTAAGACCAAGACCATTTTGGATGCCACTGCTAGAGGAGCTTTCATGGCAAAGACCGTGCTAGAAGCACGTGCTCTCCTCGAGGAAGTGTCAACTGCCAACTACCAGTGGCCTACAGACAATGATAGATCTAAGCCAGTAGCTGGATTGTATCAACTGGATGAGGTAACCTCCCTTAGATCTCATATGGCATCTCTCACTCATGCTCTGAATAATTTTGCAGAATCACCACAAACAGGGATGCCCTCTCAATACTCCCAGTCTAATGGAGAATCCACTTTGGAGCAATCACACTACCTGAACAACAAAAGCAACAACTATGGAGGAAACCAGACTCAGAATAACCTTCCAACACATTATAATCCAGGTTTGAGGTATCACGAAAATTTCTTTTATGCTAACAATAAAAATGTGTTGAATCCTCCTACAGGGTATGCTTCTACATCAGAGCGGAAACCATCTCTGGAAAAGACATTGCACTCTTTCATAGCTGAATCCAGAAGTAGGTCCAACCAGCTGGAGAATGCAGTCACCAGTCTATTTGGTATAGTGACTAGTCATGAAGCTGCAATAAAGAATCTCGAGACTCAGATCAGCCAGATGAACACATCACTCCGAGCGCTGCAAGACAGAAAAGAAACACCTTGAGGGAGTATAGTCTAGCTAAAGACGTTAAAGAAAACGCTTCTTGGGAGGCAACCCAAGCTTTACATTTTTTTTCCCTTTCTGCTTTTTGTTCCAGTTTGTTTTAGTCGTTCTCAGTTTACTTACTAGTTTGTTTTGCTTTGTAGGTTGTGATGAGGTCTTCCTTCGTTAAAATCCATGCTCCCGTTTTGAAGAACTCCAACACACATGTTTTGGCTATCCAAGGAACTCAGAAAGATCTCCATAACTCAGGACAGTATTGTTCACTCTTACCCTTATACTTGCTTTGTGCTTATTTTTGTAAACATTGGGGACAATGTTTAGTTTAAGTTTGGGGGTGAGATGTTATTGATATGATGTGATTGTCTTGAGTATATGCTGAATTGTTGATTGATCTTTTGCATAAGTATGATCATGATAGCTTAGAATGAGATAGAATTGAAAATTCTTGTGATTCTTCTAAAACTTGAGAGCATGATATGAATTTGAGTTAATTTAAAAATTTTCTTGAGCTTTTCCTGCACTATTATGCACATAACCTGTGTTCTTGTAGTTTTGAAATGCTTAGAACAAAGTTATTAGACTTAGAAGTTTAATGTCACCTCGATAGGTCTAAGAGCTGATTTGAGAGTTAAACTGCAGGATAGGGTGAATGACAATATGAAGTGCATGATTTGTATAATATGTGAAGTAGTTTGTGTTTGTTTTTTGTTTGCTAAAGAAAAAAATTCGTGAGGGCAAAAAGAGCTACCTTCACTGTGATCAGTTAGGTCACTCATTGAGCGAGTGCTCTGGGTAAGGGTCCCTGCAGTGGATGTGTGAAAGTTAGTGTCCTTGCACAAAAAAAAGAAGAAAATAGAAAAAGTGATTAAAAAATGATTAAGTGCGGAGTAGAGTTGTTTATTGCTTGAATGTAGGGAGGCTCAAGGATTAGTAATTATGACCAGTGTAGGGGGAAGTTGAATGGAGAGCCTAATAAAGTTGATCCAGGCTTAGTAAAAATGAAGGGAACATAGGCTAATCACACACATACGTAGGAACACTTAGGAAAAGTTCTAAATTGCTCACTGAAGTATTATGTTTGATTGTTTCCTGTGATTGCCAAATTTTCTCTTAAATCTTTGAGGCTTGAGTCAGACGTATGTATAAGAACAATCTCATGTTTAAATCTGTTTTTGCTCGGGACTAGCAAAAGTTTAAGTTTGGTTGATAGTACACAAAATGTGTTATCCTTAGGCTTAATTATTACTAGTTTTAAGATAATTTCAGGGTTTTGATGTGGTTAAATCACTCAATTTCAGGCTAAGAGCTTAAACAAGACATTTGGAGACATTTTGGATCACTCGGGATCGAAACGAGACTATTTGGAGCTAAAAATAACATCAATTGGAAGTAGAACGATCAATCCAAGCTTGAAGACTCGATAAGATGACGTTGCAACGCCGAGCATGCTGTTTAGAGGCGTTGAAGACCACTTTCGATAGTGTTGCAACGCTGCATTGCAGCGTCGCAACGCTATCTCGATAAGAATACAAGCTGGAAGGTCGCGACGAGGCGCTTAACGCCGCGCCGCCTGCGTCGTCGCAACACCGAATCGATAAGAACGCGCTAGTTAAGGTAGCAGCGTTGCAACGCTGTCCCTAGCGTTGCAACGTTATCGATTGTTTCCATATATACCACGAGGTTAGGGTACAACGTTGCAACGCTGTCCCTAGCGTTGCAACGTTGTACCGTGATGCGCGTGCGTAGCGTGCAGTGAACTAACATGCAAACTACGCACGGGATGTGCAAGTATACACAGTCGATTGCAACAAGTAATAAAATAAACAGTATTCGAGTACCGAGTATCGTCTCCACAGGGATTAGAGGCAAGATCTACTTAGTTTAAGCTACTTGTAGTAATCTTTATGCAAAACACAAGTAAAGACAAATCAATGGTGGAGTTTGACCTAATTAAAACTAAAGCATAAAGAATGCAATGAACATGTAAGATAAACTAAATGTTCGATGATGTGATGAATTAATCTACTATGCCGGATGTAATATGCAAATTAGGGGTGTGCAGAAACCAGTCCGAACCGAGGAACCGGACCGAACCGAGGCCATCGGTTCGGTTTTTACAAATAAATTCGGTTTTTCGATTTACAAAAAAGAAAACCGATGCATCGGTTTGGTTTTTCGGTTCTTTTCTTCAAAAAATCGAAAAAAAAATCGAACCGAGTCTGGCCCAACCCACCTTTTTAATTTCTAAAAATTAAACTATAATGAAAAGAAGCCCAACCCAAAAGGGTTTTCTTAGTGAAACATTGAAACCCTAGTTTCTTATTAACGATTTCTTCTTCTTCTCACATCAGTCCACGATTTCTTCTCCTTTAACATAGTGACAACCCACGATTTTTTCTTCTCAGTTCTCACAGTCCGTTCGGCGTTCACGCTTCTGACGAGTAGGCAGACCACCGGTTTCCTTCCCTTCACGATTTGGTTTGGATCTTGGTTTGGATCTGCTTCTTCGCACAAACAGTGGCAGAGGTCAGGCTTCACGATTTTTCTTCTTCTCACAGTCCACTCACAATTTCTTCTTCTTCTCACATTTGAATTAATTTTTTTTGTATTTGAATAAATTTCTCAACCCACCTTCCTCCATAGTAGATGTTTGCATCTGTAATCATGGGATTATTTCTTTCCGATTGTTATTGTGATTGTTGTGATTTTTGTAATCTGGGGTTATTGTGATTGTTTGATTTCTATAATCGTGGGGTTATTTTGAATGATTCTAGGAAGGAATTTATTTAGACATGAAAGAGAATGACGTTGGTTTTAGTGATTTGGGTTGTGGGAAAAAACTGGGTAAAAAACGGTTTTAAACCGAACCGAACCGCCCATAACCGAACCGAGCGGTTCGGTTCAAAAACCGAAACTGAAAAAATCGGTTCATTTTCAGTTTAGAATTCTATGGAACCGACATGTTCGGTTCAGTCCTCGGTTCAGCCGAAAACCGAACCGAACTGAACCGTGAACACCCCTAATGCAAATGCCGAAAATGCTATAGTAACTAGGATATGCCAAAAATTCTATGATAAATGAGGTAGGCTCGATTTGAGGGTTCCTTTATGTCTTTCGGTTTTCACATATCAAGTCATACATAATACTTTATTTGTGTTACACATGCTAACTCGAGTTTATTCTCATAATACCCAACATTTTCTAGTAATTAACTCTCATTAATTACCTTGTGAAGTTCCATGTTTTAGTACCCTAGGTGAATTGATTAATTCTAATCTTTTCACTTGCATCTCGAGTATCCACCCTTTAGATGACCTAAGGTGATTACAACACTCCGCTAACTTCCTACTTCTCATAGAAAAGAGAGCAATATGGACTTGGGTTGGCAAAACATAAATCCAATAAACAATAAATACAACCATAATCAATCACAAATAAGCATACTCTTCAATATGTGAAACCTTATTACATAAAGTATACTCAAATCCATGCCTTCTAAAATTAGTTCATGCTTACAATAAAAGAAAATCTACAAACTAATCTAGAATGCATAATTACTACTATTTTACAAGGAAAGAGAAGGGAAATCAAGTAAACAAGATGAAAGGAAAAGAATCCCCCTTTGTTGACAAGCTCCAATGGGTCTCCAATGTCCCTCCAAGCCTTGAGAACTCTTGATTTCTCTATACAAAGAATATGAAAATTTTTTGTAAAACACTTCTCCTCTTCCCCCGTCTCCATTTTCGACAATGGCATGTTAAGGATGGCCAAATGGTTGAACTTGGAGAGCAAGTTTTCTTAGCTTCTCCAACAAGCTCCCGTTTAGCTTCTCCCATAAGCCAATGTATGTCTTCCTCCAAAAGCCTCTATTTGACTTCTTCCATAAGCCTCTTTGGTTTGCAAAATGTGTAAAAAACCTTCCAATTAATTAAGTTGAATTGTTGAATTAATCTACTTCCATGACAAAGTTAAATTCATGCACCTAAATTCAATTAAAACCAAGGAAAAATTAATCAATTTCTCTAATTTTCACAATATGAGAAATTAAAGTTAACCTTTCTCAAATTTGGCAAATTAATACATAATTAGATTAATAGAGTGCAAGAATAACTTAATTACATGCCAAGATCAATTAATTAATAAGGTTTTTGAGCTCAATTTAGATGAAAATAACTCTTTGATAAAGAGTTATCAAACCCCCAAACTTGAACTACTCATTGTCCTCAATGAGTGAACTAAGGACAAAGAAAAACTTCATCACTCAAAAATTGATCCAAAACAAGAAAGTGAAGATTTTTCAACTCAAGAAATGATCATGCTTCTAAACTTTTGCTTTTGCAAATCCAATAGTTTAATCTACTTGAACATGCTTTTCCAATTCTCCAATTAGCACAAGCTAAGCAACACAAAAGCTCTCCTTAAACTCAACAATCTAAGATTCACATTCTTTTACTACTTTAACAAACTTTTTGAGCAACACTTTTTGATTAATCATTCTTTCATTTAATCAATAAGAAAAAGATAACATCTTCATTTCCTAGGAGCATTTTATAAGATCACCCTAATGGTTCCTAGCATGACAACATTTTGTGATGAAATCACCTAGGCAAACAAGGATCACATCTTAAGGCTTTTTCTTTTATTTTTTTCTTTTCTCTTGAACTTCCCATAGTTCTTAAGAAGGCCACATGGTTAATGAAAGCCACTTAAGCAAATGGACTAGAATTTCCATAGTTCTTGGGAAGGCCACATGGTTAATGAAAACCACCCAAGCAAAGGAAATAATTTTTAACTTAATGCCTTCGCTTTAAATGCTAACATTGGTGATGAAAGCACCTAACATCGAGCAAAAAGTTTACACTTTTTCACAAGAGATCAATAATTTTTTTTTCTTTACTTGCACTAAGCCTATTTTTAGCTCTATAGGAAATGAAACATGCTCTTTTTCTTACTTTCAATTTAAAAACTTTTCAAGGGAACTCCTACCTCACCCCCAAACTTAAATTGCTCAATGTCCTCATTGAGTGAAAAGGAAGGGTAGAAAACACTTTAGGTTCCCCCAAACTTAAATGAAGCATAAAAAGAATGAAACTATTATAACATGCTCTTTTGAAAATTATGGTAAAAGAATGTTATGAAGCTTAGATTGAAGGAATACATGAGCATTCTGCTTAAGCTTTATCAAATATGGAGAATTGTTTAAAGCCATTTGCATAAAGAAGCTTTTACTTTCTAATATGAAAATGTTCAACCAATTAACAATTAAAAGGAATTGCATGAGCATAAGTAAAGATACACATAAAAGCTTTTTGCAAACCAACAAGCATTTAAAAAGTAAAGAGGGTTTAGAAAGAAAACACTACCATCTTCATTAAAAGATAGAGATAGAGGTTACAAAAGCACACAACTAAAGACTAACCAACAAGAAGAACAACAAGATAAAGTCAAAGCAAGGAAAGATTAAAGCACACCAACCAACAAGCCAAGACAACAAGAAGCCAAGATAACAAGCCAACAAACACACGAGTCCTCACCCTAGGACAAACAAAGCAACACCCTCCTCTCAACAAGCAAGATACAAAGAAGCAACAAGCACGAGAAATTCAAACCACCGCCTCAATCTTCATCTTCATCCAACAAATCATCATCTTTTCCCTCCTCTTTGTGCTCTTCGGCCTCCTAAGGGTTTAGAAGTTGCATAGGAAACTCCGGAAAACTAGGAGAAGGCCTAGAAAAGTTAGTGTTGAAGGCGTCCTCTAATGCAAAGTCCCCGTGTTGGGCATATTCCCGATAAGAGCGGTTATGAGATTTCGATGTGCTTAACATGCCCATCATCTTCTCATTTTGCTTCAGAGTTGGTTGATGCCACCGACCAAGTCATTGTCTTTGTTTGGACCACCATGACTAGGAAGAGTCACGGTCACGTCAAGAGGTTCCTTGGCTCACACATTTTCTTCCCATGCAAGATATGGAACTCCCGCCTTAACACAAAGGGTGGTGATGAGATTAGGAAAGAAGAGTATACCGACGTTCTTTCCTATGACATCTCTAATCTCCAAAGAAATTATTTCTCCCAAGTCAATTCTCATGCTCGACATGATTCCGTAGATCAATAAGACACGATCTCTAGACATCGTGGTGTCATGAGTCGTAGGCATGATACTTGTATTGACGAAGGAAAGCCATATTCGCGCTTCGGGCCTTAGATGGGATGCTTGCAAAGTTTGAATTCCCGTCTCGCTAACCTTCCATTGCGCATTCTCTACTCCAACACATCGAAGAGCATTAGATAAATGAGACTCGGAAGGAGCTCTAATGATCTCGTTGATGGTGTTACAATGAAAAGGGTACACGTCAAGGATGGTGGTAATCATTGCGCCATTCCATTCAACTTTTACTCCTCTCACCGTGGTAGTGAAGTGACTAAAGAAGAAAGAGTTGACGTAAAACTCTTTCACAATGTTAGGAATAGCGGCCTTGGGCTCCTTGCAAAAATCCTTCCAACCCAAGTTCCAAATTGCCGAAGCGAGAAAAGAAGGAAGTTGAGAAAAAGAACCGGAGAATCCTCTTTCAAGCCACAAGGGTTTGGACTTGATCTCCTCAAACTTCATCTTTACTTGATCACAAATAAATCATAAGGGGATTGTGAATTCAAAGTCTTATTCTACAACTTTTTTTTCCCTTTTCCTCTTCCTTTGTTGACTTCTTTACGAACAAGTGAATAATGAGGAACTTCCACTTCTCCACTTCTTTCACCCAAACTTTTGCCTTTGTCCTTGCGGGACTTGACATAGCTATCAAGATGTTTGGAATCAAGTTCAAAGGATGATGGATTGTCGAGAGATTGGGCCTTAGACTTCCTTGGCATGTTGAGTTTACAAAGAAGAAAAGGGATGGAGAGTGACTTGAAGTTAGAGATAGACTTGGAAGAAAGTTGTGTAGGAGCAAAGGGAAAGAGGGGCTTCTCGGTTTTGGCACTAAAAATGCACACACCCAAAGCTTCTCTTCTACTTCCCTTTTAAAGACAACCTTCTACACTTTCATGGTTTGAAGCTAACTATTCATGTGAAGTCATATCTCCAAAGGACAAGTCCTTTCACCTTGGAAATGAAGACTTAACAAGAGAGTAAGAGTGTTGTCAACTTTTTAGTTTTCTAGCTAAGAGACAAATTCTCTCACTTTACTCTCTTTTCAACACATGGAAAGCTTTGGAAACATACATCCATGCTTAGTCAAATCTCAACTTACAAGTACACAAAGAGATAAATTTATTTGGAGCTCAAATAGAAGGTAAAAATGAGAGGAAATGGCTAGACTGCACATGCAGTAATTTTCGGCCAGCATGCTATTTTGTAGGCAATGGGCTTTTGTCCTTAATGCACCACTGAGCCTATACTTTTCTATAGTGATAGCATGTCCTTTAAGCTTTTAGAAAGCCTAAAAATGGGAATCAAAGACTCAATTGTCTTGAGAGAAATAGACAAAAGTTTTGACAAGGTGCAGATTTTTTCAACATAATTTCTGCCACAATTTCAACTCAATTGACACTTGGAAATCTCCTAAGAGATAACCATTCTTGTCAACTAGTTAAAGGACAACTCGAACTAATGGTGGAGAGACATGCCCCATGAAATTGGGCAAGAAATTGAGCTTCCAAAATCATCTTGTCATATATGACAACTTTGTTTATTCTCCAACATAAGATTCTTTAAGTTCCCAATACCTTCTTTTAGAATACTTAGAGTTTCAACACTTCTTTTGATAGACTTAAAGCATGCAAGATTCCTTACATGGATATCTATCAAGAATCTCCATCATCTTCAAACTTAACATTAAATGCTAAAGGGCTCCTAACCAAATTGGTTGGCAAGTGACTAGGTTACTTTACTCTTCCTTACTCAACTAACCAAACTAACTAACTAACTAACTTGCTCAAAACAAACTAACTTTCTTAACTAAGGTTCATGATGAACTAAAGGAATGGGTCAATCCCACAAAAAGTCAACCTATGTACAACAAGCTAAAAGTTAACAAATGTACCACAAGCCAATTAAAGAAATTCTCATTAAGCTTAGGCTTCTAAAATTTTAGTCTCCCTCCCCTAAATTTCTCTATGATGAAAAGAATTGATTCCTCTTTGAAATTCACTAGGCCAATAGTGTTTTAATCTATGGCCATTAACAGTGAATTGGGATCCATCCTTTTCATTTCCGATCTTAATTGCACCATAGGGAAGAATTTCAATGATCGTGAAAGGTCCTGACCATTTGGATTTAAGCTTTCCTGGAAATTACTTAAGCCTAGAATTATACAAGAGAACTTGGTGACCAACTTCAAATTGTTTGGGCACTAGTCTTTTGTCATGCCAAACTTTAGTTTTCTCCTTATACAACATTGCATTCTCATAGGAAAATCTCTTAAATTCATCCATGTCATTCAATTGAAGTAATCTGAGATTTCCTGCAGCTTTTAAATCCAAATTCAACTTTTTCAAAGCCCAGGATGCTTTGTGTTCCAACTCTAAGGGTAAATGGCAAGCTTTACCAAACACAAGTCTGTAAGGTGACATTCCTATAGGGGTTTTAAAAGAAATTCTATAAGCCCATAAAGCTTCATCCAATCTGAAAGACCAGTCCTTCCTATTGGGCTTTACAACTTTTTCTAAGATTGCTTTTATTTCCCTATTAGAAATTTCAGCTTGACCATTGGCCTGAGGATGATATGGTGTAGAGACTTTATGCCTGATATTATATCTAACCAACAAGGAGTTCATTGCCTTATGACAAAGTGAGATCCTTCATCACTGATTAGAACTCTAGGAGTTCCAAATCTAGTAAAGATGTGCTTATGCAAAAACTTCATGACAATTTTGGCATCACTTGACTGGCAAGCAATTGCTTCAACCCATTTTGAGACATAATCTACAACCACTAGAATGTAGAGATTCCCTTTGGAAGGAGTAAAAGGACCCATGAACTTTATTCCCCAAACATCAAAGAGTTCTGTTGGGATTTTTGTCCTAATCTCGTGTTTGTAAATTACTATTTGAAATTAATAAGAGTTATTTATTTCATTACTTTGTGTCTCACAATATTTACAAACTTTTCCAATAAACTAAGCTCTAGGGTCATTGAATTTATGAGAGAACTAGAACTTGAACGGTGTGTAGTGGACATACAGGGAGGATCACGTTCGAGTTAATGACCCGAACGGTCTACAGTATATGGATAGGGTTGGAGACCTAATCCTGGATACACTGTGGATGCGACCCGCTTTGTATTAGATACAAACGAAGTGATCTGACTCGTTCATGTGGTTGACATGCGAGTGGGGGCATCTTGTGCAATGAGATTGTACAAGACCGGACCGTGAATTATTAGACCTCACGATGTAACACCGCTGTGATGAGACTAATAAATTCGTAGATGACCATTAGTGACTCGACCTGAATCCTAGCGTGTTACGGACTCCTGTCTGCGAGGGTCTGTCCTTTGACTAGTACGGGTGAGGGTGGTCACAGTTACTCGCCCAATATGTCTATCTTCTCAGGGACAGGACCAAGTAGGGAGCTGGGAACTGAACTACGTGAGATGGAATTCACTCATTCCGACAATTAGGGAAACTAGAGAGGTTGTTCCCTTAAGTGCTGTCTCCAGGGCTTGGACAACGGGCGCCCACCTTCTCACTGACCCGAGAAGGGTGTTGTGTATAGTTGGACCATCACAATATGTTATTTATTAGAGGAGCAGTGGGGACTTAAGGAACAAGAAGTAGACACAAGGGTAAAACGATAATTTGACCCAGCCGTGTCTACGAACAACCTGTGAAGGGTCGATTCATGGGTATTGGTTATATCAGTGGACACGTAATATTCTGCACTGACGAGAGTGAAACTATGGGCTATAGTGGAGTGTTACTGTAGCTAATGAATGTTGATTAACCGGGTCAAAGAGTTTGATAGGTTAATCTCGGATCATTGGAGCCCGTCACTGTAGGTCCATTAGGTCCCTCGGTTGGCTCCATCTGGGTTAAAAGAAGGGTTAGAGTTTTGGTATGAAATTGAAGTGTTCAATTTCACTTAGAGGCATTTATGTCCTTTATATGAGATATGAATGATATAATATAGAGTTTAATGTGAATGAGATTCATAATAAACTATAGGTTAGCCTAATTGTTGAATTAGGGCTAATTGGAGAAATTAATTGAGAGAAATTAAATTGGATGTGATTTAATTTAATAAATCCACAATTATTGCAAATGTGATTTGCAATATGAGATATGAGATATCTTATATTATATGGTTATGCAAATATGATTTGCATAACCTATGATTGTGGTAAAATGGTAATAATGTGGAGATTTTAAATCTATGTTTTTTCCACTATTTAAACCCTTATTGCAAGAAGGATGGTAACTCATTCTCTCATTTTTTGGATTCTCACCAAGAAGAAGAGAAACATCTCTCAATTTTCTCTCCAACTATCTCCTCACCAAAAACACAAAGATCCCACAATCTTCCTTCTTTCCAAAAGAAGAACAATCGAGATTCCAAGTGGTTGTGACCGGATCTTGTTCGTGAGTCGTCGAGATCGAGAAGCACAAAGTGTTCGTGATCAAGGAAGAAAGGTTGAAGAGTTGTCTTCAACAAGTAAGTATGTTCTTCTTGCTGTAATTTTCTTCCTTTAATTTGTATGTTTAACTTAGATCTAAGTGTTAGATCATTTTAATGAAATTCTAGTTGCACAAACTTCACCACGACGATTCAATCGTCTTCCGCTACGTGAGACTTTTATTCCCTTCAAGTTCTACTTCCAGGATGTAGGTTAATGGCATTTCATCCTTTTTACCAATATTTCCTCTTCTTTGACGAGCATCACATGCTCTGCTGAAGAGATAAGCATCCTTAAAGATTGTAGGCCAAAAATAACTTGATTGGAAAACTTTAGTTGCTGTTCTTTGCCCTCCAAAATGGCCTCCATAAGCAGATGAGTGACAATGTTCCAGAATGGAAAGTATGTCTTCTTCAGCCACACATCTTCTCACGATTCCATCAACACACTGTTTATAAAGATAAGGATCATCCCAAAGATAGAACTTAGCCTCATGAAGAAACCTCTTTTTCTGTTGAGCAGATAAGTTAGGAGGAAGGATGTTACTGGCCAAATAATTTGCAAAATCAGCGAACCAAGGGGCACTAGGTTCTTGAATCACACAAATAGAAAAGATTTGTTCATCTGGGAAGTCATCTCTAATGTCAAACTTTTGAGCTAAGGGTTTAGGGTTTTCAATTCTTGACAGGTGATCTGCCACTAGATTCTCATAACCCTTTTTGTCCCTTATTTCCACTTTGAATTCTTGCAAAAGTAACATCCACCTAATCAATCTAGGCTTAGCATCCTTTTTAGCTAGAAGGTACTTAATAGCAGCATGGTCTGTATAGACAACTACCTTAGTTCCCACTAGATAAGGTCTAAACTTTTCAAAAGCAAACACTACTACCAACAACTCTTTCTCTGTTGTGGTGTAGTTAAGTTGAGCTTCATTCAAAGTTTTGCTAGCATAGTATATTGGGTGTATAATTTTCTCTTTCCTTTGGCCTAATAAAACTCCAACAACATAGTCACTGACATCACACATCAACTCAAATGGCTCGTGCCAATTTGGAGCAGACATAATGGGAGCAGTTACTAAAGCTGTTTTCAGCTTATTAAAAGCTTCCATGCAACTAACAGTGAATTCAAAGGGTCTATTAACTTCTAGCAAAGAACAAAGAGGCTTTGAGATTTTGGAGAACTCCCTAATGAACCTTCTGTAAAAATCAGCATGTCCTAGAAAACTCTTCACTGCTTTTACATTAGCAGGAGGCTCCAACTTCTCAATTATCTCAATCTTCGGCTTATCAACTTCAATTCCTTTCTCTGAAATTTTATGGCCTAACACAATTCATTCTTTGACCATGAAATGACACTTTTCCCAATTCAAGACCAGATTGGTCTCTTCACACTTTTTCAATACTTTCCCCAAGTTTATCAAGGTAGTTTCAAAGTAATTCCCAAAAATTGAGAAATCATCCATGATATCCTCCACTAAGTCAGAGAAAATAGCCAGAATGCACCTTTGAAAGATAGCAGGGGCATTACATAATCCAAATGACATCCTTCTAAAAGCAAAAGTACCATAGGGACAAGTAAAAGTGGTTTTCTCTTGATCATGGGGAGCAATGGTTATTTGATTATAACCACTGTATCCATCTAGAAAACAATAAAAAAGCTTGACTAGTTAGCTTATCCAACATTTGGTCAATGAATGGGAGAGGGAAATGGTCCTTTTTGGTGGCTTTATTAAGTCTCCTGTAGTCCATACAAACTCTCCAACCATTCACTATCCTTGTAGGAATCAACTCATTGGTTTTGTTGGTTATTACCGTCATCCCTCCCTTTTTGGGAACACATTGGATAGGACTTACCCAAGTGCTATCGGAGATGGGGTAAATGATACCAGCATCCAACCATTTGATGATTTCTTTTTTCACTACTTATTTCATAGTCGGATTTAATCTTCTTTGCTGCTCTATTGATTTGAAATTTCCCTCTTCCAGATTTATCTTATGCATACAATAAGAAGGACTAATTCCCTTTATATCAGCTAATGTCCAGCCTATGGCCTTTTTGTGTTGCTTTAACATGTCAAGCAACATCTCTTCATCCTTAGGTGACAAACTTGATGATATAACAATAGGAAGGGTTTCTTTGTCTCCTAAGAACGCATATTTAAGATGATCAGGAAGGGGTTTTAATTCTAGTGTGGGGGGGGGGGGTCTTGTACTGAAGGTAGCATTGGTGGAATGCACCTTTCACTCAAATCCAAAGCTTCAAAGCTTCTTCTGAAATGAGATATTTCATTCACTTCTTCCATCTTAAATCATTGAATTCCATTTCTTCTTCCTCCACGAGATTTTCATATTTCAGATCATGCTTAGATTCCAACTCCAATTCAACCAACTCATCAATAGTTTCCTCAAATGCATGAATGGCAGAGCAATTCTCAAGATCATGCCCTGGATATTTCATTGAGTCACTGATGTTGAATTCAACTTCTTGATCATTCATCCTCAACTTAATAGTTCTTTCATGCACATCTACTATAGTTCTGCCTGTTTTGAGGAAAGGTCTACCAAGAATAATGGGTACATCCTTGTAAGCTTCATAATCTAGGATTATGAAGTCCGCAGGAAAAATAAATTTCTCAACCTAAACTAAAATATCTTCAATTTTACCTTCAGGATGAGCTATAGACCTATCAGCCAGCTGAAGAGTTACTATGGTGGGTCTAGCTTCTCCAATGCCTAATCCTTTGTAAATGGATAAGGGCATAAGATTCACTAGCTCCTAAATCACAAAGAGCTCTTCATAGTTGTTTTCCTCCTATAGAAACAAGAATAGTAAAGGATCCAGGATCTTTCTCTTTATGAGGAATCTTGTTCCTAAACACAACACTACACTCTTCACTTAAGGATACTACCTTGAATTCTTGAAATCTCTCTTTCTCAGAACATATGTCCTTCAGAAATTTCATGTAATTGGGCATTTGTTTCAAGGCATCAATGAGCGAAATATTGATGTGGTTTTCTTTCAACATGTCCAAAAATTTTCCATAATGAGCTTCCCTAGGTTTTCGTTTTTTCAATCTTTGAGGGAAGGGTGGTGGAGGTGGTTTGAATTCACCAACATTAGGGTTTGATTTTTCAGAAGCGTTTTCAAGCTTCTCACTTTCATTCTCCCTAATCTTTGGTTCTACCTCACTGTCTTTCTTCTTTTCTTCCTCTAGCTGAGCATTGACTTTGTCTTCTTGCTTTTCCTTATTCTCAACTTTATCCAAAGTCTTGCCACTTCTCAACTCTATGGCCTGCACTTGTTCTTTTCCTTCTCTCCTTGGGTTTTCAGTATCAGCAGAGAGTGTACCTATGGGTCTTGACCTTAGCCCAGTGGCTAATTGGCCTACCTGCACCTCCAAGTTTCTAATGGAAGCCTTAGTGGTGGCTATGAATTCTTTTAGGTCATCCCCTGATAAACCAGGTATGATCTGTTGCTGCATACCTTTTTGCTGATAACCTTGATTACCAAATCCTAGTGGTTGATTCACCTTTTGCTGCTGAGAAGCATTGGAATTACTTCCTTGCCCTCCCCAAGAAAAATTAGGGTGATTTCTCCAACCTGGATTATAGGTTTGAGAATAAGGATTGTTTCTTTGGTTTCCTAAGTAAGAAACCGAAGCAGGGTTGCAAGGACAAGATTCAAAAGAATGTCCTTCACCACAATAGCTACATGAATCAGTTATTCCTACACTCGGTGTACTTGAAGAAATTTGACTTACATTTCCCATTGTTAAATTTTCAACATGGTGGCCATGGATGAGATTTGGGCATTAATGGCAGTTAAAGCATCTAATTCCATCACACCTTTGTTTTTCTTACCAGGATTGCTTCTCACATCATCCCACTGGCAATTGTTTGATGATATTCTTTCAAGAATTTCATGAGCTTCATTATAGGTCTTTGATAACAAAGCTCCATTAGCAGAAGCATCAACTACTTGCTTCGTGGTTGTGTTCAATCCGTGATAAAAAGTTTCCATTTGAATACAATGAGGTAATCCATGGTGAGGACACTTTCTAAGTAACTCCTTAAATCGTTCCCAAGCCTCACTTAGGGTTTCATCATCATATTGCTGGAAAGCAACTATTTCATTTTTGAATTTGGCATTTCTAGTGGGTGGAAAATATTTGATGAGAAATTTTTTAGCAAGAGTGTTCCATGAATATGCTCCAGGAGGAAGTGAATTTAACCAAGTCTTGGCTGCATCTCTAAGGGAGTAAGGAAACAAACTCAACCTTAGGACATCCTTAGACACACCTGGCATAATGAATGAATCACTGACCCCTAAGAAAGATTTTAAATGAAGATGAGGGTCTTCAACAGATAATCCATGAAATGACCTATGGTCTGTAACATTTGGAACATCACAGGTTTAAGCTCAAAAGTATGGGCTTGAATTTCAGGTCTGATTATCCCTGGATTTAGTTCATCTACTAGGGGGTTTGCATAGGTTTGAATTGCTCTTTCCCTATCGTCTGCTAACTCTATGACATTAGCAGGTGGTACAACCTGATTAACTACTAAGGGTGGTCTAACTTCAGGAAATTGTGGTTGTTTATGTTCAGGCATCTCAGGGTCTAAAGGATTCCTAGGAGGAAGTTGTTCAACCATTATTTCTCGTTGCTCTCTTAACCTTCTCCTAATAGTCCTTTCTATCTCTGGATCAAAGATAAATTCTAGCCCTAACTTTTTGTTCATACACAACACAAACTTCTAAAAGCAGAAAATCAACCTTAGCAAGCTTAACTAAACTATACTGAACCGAAAATAAAAATAAAAGAAAACTTACTACAAATAACCTAAACAGATAAGAACCAAACTAAGCTAAAAATGATAATGAAAGAAAACTACTACAAACAACTTAGACAAGATAAGATTCAAACTAATCCCTGGCAACGGCGCCAAAAACTTGATGCGCGTGCGCAGCGTGCAGTGAACTAACATGCAAACTACGCACTGGATGTGCAAGTATACGCAGTCGATTGCAACAAGTAATAAAATAAACGATGATTCGAGTCACAGAGTATCGCCTCCCACAGGATTAGAGACAAGATCTACCTAGTTTAAGCTACTTGTAGTAATCTTTATGCAAAACACAAGTAAAGACAAATCAATGGTGGAGTTTGACCTAATTAAAACTAAAGCATAAAGAATGCAATGAACATGTAAGATAAACTAAATGTTCGATGATGTGATGAATTAATCTACTATGTCGGATGTAATAGGCAAATGCCGAAAATGCTATAGTAAATAGGATATGCCGAAAATGCTATGATAAATGAGGTAGGCTCAGATTTGAGGGTTCCTTTATGTCTTTCGATTTTCACATATCAAGTCATATATAATACTTTATTTGTGTTACACATGCTAACTCGAGTTTATTCTCATAATACCCAACATTTTCTAGTAATTAACTCTCATTAATTACCTTGTGAAGTTCCATGTTTTAGTACCCTAGGTGAATTGATTAATTCTAATCTTTTCACTTACGTCTCGAGTATCCACCCTTTAGATGACCTAAGGTGATTACAACACTCCGCTAACTTCCTACTTCTCATAGAAAAGAGAGCAATATGGACTTAGGTTGGCCAAGCATAAATCCAATAAACAATAAATACAACCATAATCAATCACAAATAAGCATACTCTTCAATATGTGAAACTTTATTACATAAAGTATACTCAAATCCTTGCCTTCTAAAATTAGTTCATGCTTACAACAAAACAAAATCTACAAACTAATCTAGAATGCATAATTACTACTAATTTACAAGGGAAGAGAAGGGAAATCAAGTAAACAAGGTGAAAGGAAAAGAATCCCCCTTTGTTGACAAGCTCCAATGGGTCTCCAATTTCCCTCCAAGCCTTGAGAACTCTTGATTTCTCTATACAAAGAATATGGAAATTTTTGGTAAAACACTTCTCCTCTTCCCCCTCCCCCCCTCCCCCTCCATTTTCGGCAATGGCATATTAAGGATGGCCAAATGGTTGAACTTGGAGAGCAAGTTTTCTTAGCTTCTCCAACAAGCTCCCTTTTAGCTTCTCCCATAAGCCAATGTATGTCTTCCTCCAAAAGCCTCTATTTGACTTCTTCCATAAGCCTCTTTGGTTTGCAAAATGTGTAAAAAGCCTTCCAATTAATTGAGTTGAATTGTTGAATTAATCCACTTCCATGATAAAGTTAAATTCATGCACCTAAATTCAATTAAAACCAAGGAAAAATTAATCAATTTCTCTAATTTTCACAATATGAGAAATTAAAGTTAACCTTTCTCAAATTTGGCAAATTAATACATAATTAGATTAATAGAGTGCAAGAATAACTTAATTATATGCCAAGATCAATTAATTAATAAGGTTTTTGAGCTCAATTTCAGTGAAAATAACTCTTTGATAAAGAGTTATCATACCGAAAGTTCTTATAAATAGAATCTTACGTTTTCATGGAAGGGGAGCCGAATTTGATAAAGAATTCATCCTAATCTCGAACTACACTTTGTGAGAAGAGAAAAGAGAGCATTCTTGCGAGCCAAAGCGTTCGTTGAGGTTTGAGATCGAAGACGGGAGCTCGGAGATGAAGGACCGACATCGACACATAAGTTTAATTTCCTTTTCTTTCAGATTGTAACTCCGTTTTAAGACGTTTTCTACACTTTTAGTTCGGTTTTCTTGTGATTTAGAGTAGCTAATTGTTGTAGTTAGGATTTGATTTACATGTTAAGACTTATTTGCTATGTATTGAAGTATGTTTGGTTCTTTATTTTTGGAACTTCGTTCTTTAACTATGTGATATTGTTGGTTTAAGTGGACTCGAGAGATAAAACTTAAACTGGAACAAAGTTGTCAAAACTCTTAGAAGTCTGGCATGAGAATGACCTATAAGTTTAAGGGAAACACATAAAGAAGTTGCTTAATGTCGTGTATGTTTTAGATTTCTTAAGGAGACTTAGAATTTATTGTGTGTGCGAGGCTCACTAAGAATCGAGAGATTTTCTTGAGTATTCTACTTCTTGTTTATAAATTCATCACATTAGTTCATTGCATGTGTTAATTAAGTTATTAACTTGTGAGGTCAATTTCCTCTAAATCTATCAATTCGTGTTTTCACATGTTTGTTGCATATCTTACTTTCATCACCTATCCAAGTTATGTTCTTTAGCTAAATTGAGAATTAGTATCTTGGTAATTAATTAATCTAGAAACTCATTCCCGAGGACGATACTTGGACTCTTAAATCACTATACTAAAACTTGACTCGTACACTTGCGGTATTGCATTATCAAAATAATACGCAACATCCACGCACGTCTTAGCTCCAAGGAATGCTCTTCTTTCTCCTCTTAGAGTATGTATTTTGAAATTATGGTACAAAAACTATCAAATTCGGCCCCCCTTGCAAATGGTACAACATATTCTATTTATACACAAAATTGACACGGTGTTGCAACGCTAGGGTCAACGTTGCAACGTTGTGCCCTAGGCACGGAATAAATAACGAAAAATCATGCGACGTTGCAATGCTACGCTGCTACCCTAACGCGCGCGCCTGCTATCGATCTGGCATTGCGACGCTGCTGAATGCCATCTTCACAGCTTCACTATGTTGAATATCCGCAACATTGGCGTTGCGACGCTCTGCAGAGCGTTGCAACGCCATCACCTCGGGTCCAATTGTTTGAATTGGTTCTTCTCCTTCCACTTGATATTAATTTTAGCTCCAAAAAACCTCGAATTGAACCCGAGTAATCCATAATATCTCCAAATGGTTAAACTTGAAATTCCATGATTTAAACACATAAAACCCCTGAAATTATCATAAAAACTAGCAAATTATAAGCCTAAGGATAGCACATTTTGTGTGCTATCAAACACCGCCAAACTTAACCTTTTGCTAGTCCCGAGCAAAAACAGAATTAGACATAAGATTTTTCTTATACATATGACATATTCAAGCCTTAGAGATTTAAAAGGAAATTTCAGCAATCACAGGAAACACTCAAACACGATACTTCAACAAGCAATTTAAAACTTTTCCTAAGTGATCCTACGTGTGTGTAATTAGCCTACGTTCTTTTCATCTTTATTAAGCCCGGAACAACTTTATTAGGTTTTCCATTCAACTTCTCCCTACACTGGCTATAATTACTAATCCTTGAATCTCCCTACATTCAAGAAATAAACAACTTTACTCAGCACTTAATCACCTTTTTTTTATGTCACTTTTTTCTATTTTCTTCTTTTTTTGTGCGAGGACACTAGCTTTCACACATCCATTGCAGGGACCCTTACCTAGAGCACTCGCTCAATGAGTAGCCTAACTGATCACAATGAAGGTAGCTCTTTTTATCCTCACGATTTTTTCTTTAACAATAGAAACAAAAAGACAAACTCTTTTACATAATGCACATATTTTACAGATCATGCACTTCATATTGTCATTCACCATATCCTACAGTTTAACTCTCAAATCAGTTCTTAGACC
Source organism: Trichosanthes cucumerina (assembly GCA_036507285.1). Lineage (NCBI taxonomy): Eukaryota > Viridiplantae > Streptophyta > Magnoliopsida > Cucurbitales > Cucurbitaceae > Trichosanthes > Trichosanthes cucumerina. Next base: position 43,589,155 of record CM071835.1, read on the forward strand.
TATCGAGGTGACATCAAACTTCAAAACCTAATAACTTTGTTCTAAGCATTTCAAAACTACAGGAACACAGGCTATGTGCCCAATATTGCAGGAAAAACTCAAGAAAGTTTTTTAAATTACTCAGATTCATATCATGCTCTCAAGTTTCAACAAAATCTCAAAAAATTTCAATTAAATCTCATCCTAGACCATCCTAATCATACTTATGCATAAGATTAATCAGCAATTCAACACATACTCAGGACAATCACAACAGATAAACAACACATCCCACCCCTAAACTTAAACTAAACATTGTCCCCAATGTTTGCAAAATAAGCTCAAAGAAAGTGAGAAGGGTAAGCGTGAACAATACTGTCCTGAGTAATGGAGATATTTGATTTTTTTCTGAATTCCTTGGACGACCAAGTCACGGAGATTAAGTACTGCAGAACGAGAGCATGGGTTTCACGAGGGACAACATCAACAACAACCTAACAAAACAAAACAAAGCAAACTAATAACTAAACAAACAAGCACAACAAACTAAAGAAGAAAATAGAAATAAACGAAATGCAAAGCTTGAGTTTGCCTCCCAAGAAGTGTTTTCTTTAATGTCTTTAGCTAGACTGCACCCATGGTTGGTATCAAGGCACGTAAAATTTCTCGTATTTCTTCAGGCCCTTCTTACTTGAGTCGACATAGCCTTCTAAGTCTAAAAGGCTATTTTTTTTTTCTTGGGCACCTGAAAGATAAATATTTTTGTTATTCTTTTTAATGAAATAAAAGAAAAAAAATTCAAAACAAGACTCGTGAGTATAGGAAAAATGGTTATCAAGATTAAAAGAAACTTTTGGAGATAAAGGGAGGGGAAACTTTCCAGCTTGGAACTCTATCACCTGAATTTCTTCTGTGGAATTGATTGCATTACTGTTCTCTACCTCACAAACATGTTTTTGGTGTGTTTCAGTCCCCTCCAATTCATCCTCACTATCATATGCATAAGTCCTCCTAGGTTGCTCTTCCTCAATGGCAAGGATAAGAATTTGCTCATGTAGGGTCTTAAGGGATTCCGCCAATTGATTAAGATGATGAGTCCTTTCATGTATTGTTGCCCCAAGTTCTACCACTTTAGCTTCTAACCTATCTCACCTTTCTCATTCAACATGGCACAGATTTTTAAACCTCAACTCCAAAGTACATTTCATTAATACATCCACAAGAGAAGAGTTTTCTTTAGATTGGTTGGGATAGGAGAAATTTTGGTTCCAAGTGCCTACATGATTATCATCCAAAGAATTTTCATAAATCATAGATTTAGAATGGTAAGGATTAGACAATTGGTATCCAGAGAAATCATGATTCACATACCTAGGGTCCTGAGAAGGATAGTACATTGACGAAAAATTAAAATTATGAAAAGTCACACTTTAAATCACAACAATTCAAATCTAGACTTTTACACAAAATTCAACACAACCAAAACAGGAGAAAATGACTCGAAAAACAAACAAAACTAAATTAAGAACAAATAAGGAAACAAAACAAACACAAAAAACAAATAAGGAAAGAAACACAAAAAGGAAAAAAAAATAGTCTAAAATCTCGAATTTTCTCCTAAAATTAATCAATTTAAATAATCATCATTCCCTGACAACGGCGCCAAAAACTTGTGGCGAGCCTTGACAACGGTACCAAGAACTTATTATCCCCGACAACGACGCCAAAAACTTGTTGCGTAAAATTATATTGCAATACCGCAAGTGTACATGTCAAATTTTAATATAGTAATTTGAGTTACGAGTATCGTCCTCAGGAATGGGTTTCTAGATTGATTAATTACCAAGATACTTATTCTAAATTTTATCTAAAACAACAAAACTTGGAAATAAGGCAAAAACAAAGATAAAAGATAGATAAACAAGTGGATACACGAATATGATAGAATTGTTAAGGGGATTGATTTAACAAGTTAATTCATTATTTAACACATGCAATGAGCCATGGTTGTGAATTTATAAACAAGAAGTAAAGGTACTCAAAAGAATCTCTCGATCCATAGTGATTCTCATGCATAGCGATAAATCCTAAAGTTTTCTTATGAATTTTAAAAGCATGCACGACATTAAGCAACTTCTTAAATGTTTCCCAGAGAATCTAAGTTACTTTCGTACCAGATTTACTAAGGGTTTTGACAACTTTGCTCTAATTTAAGTTTCTTTCTCTCAAGTCCACTTAAACCAACAAGATCAAGTAATGTAAGAATGAAATACCAAAAATAAAGCAACACAAACACAATTCAATACATACTTAAATAAGTTCATCACATGTTAATCAACCCCTAACTATACTCATAATCACCATAAAAACAAGCTAAAGTCATAGGATAGTCTCTAAAACTAGGTTACAAACTAAGAAAAAGAGAAATAGAACTCTTATGTGTCGATGTTGGTCCCTCGTTCCCGAGCTCCCGTCATGATCTCGAGCCTCCACGCACGTCTTGGCTCGAAGGAATGCTTTTTTTTCTCCTCTTAGAGTGTGTATTTTGAAATCAGGGTACAAAAACTATCAAATTCGACCCCCCTTGTAAAGGGTACAACATGTTTTATTTATACACAAAATCGGCACGACATTGCAACTATGGTGGAGATTCTAATTCTCAATCTTAACTCCGAGAGTTGTCCCTCATAAATTGTACAAAACCACCAAAGTACTGTTCCCATTGAAGCTTGTCATCAGTAATAAGGGTTGCAGCTTGTGTGGCATTGGTCTTCAACAGCCCACCATTCTCCGACGATTGCATAGCTTGTGTTAGAGCGTCGACAATGTCCTCTCTACTAAACCACCCATTAGCTCCATTTCTTCTAATCTCAATCGCCATCCCTTTCTCCACCAAAAGTTTTGCGATCAACGGCTGATCAGAGGTGAATGGCAACACAACCAAACAAAGTCCTGCTTGTAGAGACTCAATAGTAGAGCCCCATCCCCCATGAACTAAACACACTCCTGTTGCTTGGTGTCCCAAAATCTCCAGCTGTGGCATCCACTCCATGCTTACTTTCCCTCTTTCAGAGGTTCTTTCTTCAAACCCCGATGGCAACTGTTAAATCAACACTAAATTAAAATACACTCAAATTAAGCCTATAAATACTACATCTGTTTTGTTTTCTACTTTTTACATGTATTTTCAAGAAGCTCCAGTCAAGTTTTGAAAATTAAAAAAATAGTTTTAAAAAACTTGTAATATTTCCTTAAAAAGGTAAAACTTATGTAAAAGAAAGATGAGAAAACAAACTAAATTTTTAAAAGTCAAATGATTATAAAATGAAACCTTAATAATGATTTGTTTTTTAAAAAAAAATGTTTATAAATAAAAATCTAATAAAGGATTCATAGATGGATTTTCCAAAATGATTTGATTAATTGAAAATCCTAAATACTTCTAAAAAATCTAATATATAATTATATTTTTATTGAAAATATTTTTTCAAAAGTATTTAAACTAGAAAAGTATTCCAAATGTACCCTTAATCTGATTGACTTATGAACTTAAAAGTTAACACAAAACCTAACCACTTATGAACTTAAAAATTAACACAAGACCTAACATATGGTTTTTAATGTTAATTGGTGGAAGAAATGACAATACTTTGCTTTAATATCATACTAAATCATCATAAAACACAAAAGCTTAAGTTGATAAGGTACTATAAATTTAGTCTCGATAACTTGTAAGTTTGGTTTATGAAGAGTTAAAAAAATTTCTAATAAATTCTTGAACTTTTAGGACTTTATTTATTTAGTCTTGATTAAATTACAAATTTAGTTGCTAACCTTTGAGTTTTATGTATATTTTGTCTTTGAACTCTCAATTTTGTGTCAAATAAGTTTTAAATTTTAAAAAGTGTCTAATATGTTCTTAAACTTTCAATTTTGTGTTTGCCCCTAAATTTTCAATTTTATGTCTAAACGTCTTTTTAACCTATTTGATATTTTTTAAATTCACAAACTTACCGGACATAAAAGTGAAAATTTACCATCTTATTAGATATTAAATTCAATTTTATATCTAATAAATTTTTTAAAAATTTCAAATAGAGCCCTATTATACCCCAATTTAAAAAATCACAACTATTAGATATGGTAAAAATTTAGGAATTGAATTAGATATAAAATGAAAAGTTAAGGCCCGGTTTGATAACCATTTGGCTTTTTGTTTTTAGTTTTTAAAATTTAAGCTTAAAAATACTACTTCTACTAATGAGTTTATATGTTTTTTTATCTACTTTGTACTTATATTTTCAACAACCAAGCTAATTTTTTAAAACTAAAAAAAGTAGTTTTCAAAAATTTGATATTGTTTTTAGAATTTGGCTAAAAATGCAAGTGGTTTTTAAGGGGAATGATCTTTATTGTAAAGAAATTAAGCTTAATTTTCAAAAATAAAAAACAAAAAACAAAATGGTAAAGTATTACACTTTTTAAAATTTAGATAACAAGTAGACGAGTAAAGTTTCTAATAATTGACTGAACTTCAAATTCATATCCTTACCAATGGGTCGTCGTCTTCGTTGGTGGACCAGATGGGTTTCCTCAGCGCCCACAAAAATGGGAGCTCCGAGAGCTCAAGCCCATGAGCAATCTCATGAACTTGCTCTCTCGTCAAGTTACACTCGCTTCCAAACGCAACGTACACAACCGATCCAACCCTCTGTTCGTCAAGCCATTTGATGACCTCGTGATCGGATTCCGGTGGCTTTTCCGGAGGAAGAAATCCGACGGAAATCGCCACTGGCGGAACCAATCTCTTGAACAACTTCAAATATTCCCCTTCAAATTCCTCACAGCTCCGAATCGCCACCGCCTGACACGAAACAAGTAGCCGCCGAATCCTCTCGCAGTCGCTAAATCCAGAGGCGTTCGTTTCAAACATAGCAGAGTACACAATCGTGGCCTCGTGAAGATTAAAAGCCACGGTGGTCGGAAAATCGACCCACTCCGCCGGCGCCGTCATGGCCGCCGGAGAAAGTCGTGCCATGATTTCAGAGTCCTTCGATACCAAATCCAGAGGTCCGAGATAAGGGAGAAAGAGTGAGGAGAAAATACAGAAATAAACGACCGGAATTTGAAATTCCTCATAAATCTCGCCGGCCCAATAAGCGTGAAAATCGACGATGACCCAGTCCGGCGCCTTTCCGGCTACGAATTTCTTCAAGGGTTGGCGGAGGAGGTCGAGTGCGCGTTTTAAGTACTGAATTTTGTCGGTGGGAATGTCGGAGGTGGCCTCTGCGGATTCCGGCAAGAGATGGTCGGATTTGGGGAGAGGAATGGCGATTAAATCAATGAAAGGAGACAGTTGAGGTGGGATTTTTGGGAGTCTTTGAATGTTTTTTGGGGTGGAGACGAAAGAGACATGAATTTTTGATTTGGCTAAGGCTATGGAGAGGTGAAGAAATGGGATGAGATGGCCGAATGCCGACCATGGGAACATCACTACGTGGAGATTTTTCTCCATGGATTTTACAGAGTGATTTCAGAGGTTGAGATTTTGAAGGAAGATAAGATGAAGAGCAAGGAAGAAGATAAACATAGGAGCTTTTTAAAGTGGATTCTAAGAAAAAAAAAGTTTTCCAATTTTTTAAAGTGGATTCTAAGTGTAGGAAAATATCTATTGAATGTAGATAAGACATGAGAGTATTCTTCAACCTCACTTAATTATTATCATATGTTTTGACTATCGATGAGAGAATCTCGCCACAAGTGCACGCCTTCACTAAGAAATTTCACATTAGTATTAATTAGTATGGTGTTGTGACCGACACTATCTAAGTCCGTGTTTAGATTGATGTGTATTGTATACTAGAGTTTTTCAATACTGTCTCTTAATTCATATTTGACTTGGTAATGGAGATTCTACCAACGACGGTCACACACACGAGTCTCAGTTTGGTTGAGTAATTGTATATTTAGGGTTGTATGTGATTTTGAACCCATAACTTTTAGGAGGTGTTTGGTGTCACGGTCGCACTTCTCGGACCGTGCGGCGCCATGATTCATCCTCGAACATGGCCACCCTGAGGGGAACTCCGCCCCATCGTTATGATCGCAACGCTTTGTGGCCTCGTCGGGTCTTTAGGCGAGGTTCTTGATCCTCAACCAAGCATCAAGTAAATAAGCAATGAATATAACTTGGTCGTACACGTCGCCGTCGTCCGTGTACTTGCACTTGTCTTTCCCATGAGTTGGCTTTGACGGGACATTCTCGGATCGGCCGGCGCTTAACCGCCCTATATAATTGAACCTCCACCCATGGGAAGGGGCGCAATGTCGGCACACACTGCGCGTCCCGACACCGCCCCCCCTTGAAAACCCGTTACAAAGGAAACGCCAAGACACTTCTCTTGAGACGCTCGCCCCAACCATGACACGCGAACGTGCCACGGGGTGACTCACTTAGGCCCACAAGCCCAGGGGTGGTGGAGAGTCGACACCATGGTACCCCCTATAGTATATTATGTGAAATATTGGGTCTTCCTCCCTTACACGTCATTTTGGCGAGGAGTCATACGCCCATACATCGACCCCTCCGACGACATGGTTGGCCCCAGTCTCACATGCCTTCAAGTCCACCTATCTTGGTGTGTTAGATGATGCATCGTCCTCCTCGATCGCATCATGGCACGACTTGCCACTGTGAGGTTCACAAACATACGCTCTTCTAGTATGATTGTGACATTCTCCCCCACTTAATCTGGTCATCGTCCTCGATGACATACTCGGGGTTCAATCCAAATCATGGATTATAACGCCCTCCCCCGCTCGAAACTCGGCATCGTCTCGATGCCTTAACAATGCTAACGGACTTGCTTGAAAATTTGCGCTTGAGACGGATCGGCAATTGTAAAACCGTCACCACCGGTTGGTGGGCTATCCTTCATGGGGCACTCTCTTCGCCCGACTCTTGGGGCTTCGGCCGGGACTCATCGGGCGAACCATGGTACCAAACCTAGGCATTCACTCGCTCGGTCACGGAACTGTCCCAACTCGGCCATCTTGGCCTCGGCCATCTTGGCGAGACGCGCGCGTATGTTCCGGCGGCGATCGTCAAAGAAAGTCGGAAAGCTTCTCCCGCCGTTGGCACTCGTGGCCAACTCATCGCAAAGAAACCACATCGCGGTGTGGCAACACAATCTGACGCCTCGGCTTCACGATGTGCTCAATCGCTCGAGCACTTTCATAGTGGCACTCCCGCCACATCGCAACGATTGCGCGCTCTTGGCGCTTGATCGGGCACCACCGCCCGCACAACTCGTTGGCTTTCGCCGCCAATCGCTTCAACTTCGCGCACATTGGCGCTTCAATCGCACCACCACCGCGCACAACTCGTTGGCAAACATGCCAATCGATCAACTTGCCCTCTTGGGCATCATGTGGAAGTCGCGTTCCATATGGACAACTCTTTCGAACTGAGCCAACGCCAACATTGTCCTCATACGCCAAATTGTTGCCCATTCTTGCTTAACATATGATTTCTCTTGCTAACGCTAACTCGATTCACAAAACATCTATTTCAGGCAACTCGAACAAACATCACCCAGGTACTTCCTCGAAAGTGATTTTCCCGACTCGTCCAGGTCTTTTAACCGATACCATCCAGGTTCTTCCTTGAAAATGGCTATCGGCGACCAACACTTCACCCAGGTACTGCCTCGAAAGTGTAAGTGCTTAACATTGCCCAGGTACTGCCTCGAAAGTCAATGTCAACACGGTCTTGATTTGAACGAAGCCACCAACTGGTTTCAACCCACGAAAGTTACATTTATTGTCACAACGGACCCCATTCGACTCTTGTCCGACTGCGCGCACAAAGGTTGGCTCTGATACCAATTGGCACGGTCGCACCTCTCGGACCGTGTGGCGCCATGCTTCATCCCTCGAACATGGCGGCCTTGAGGACCCTCCCCCCCATCGTTATGATCGCAACGCTTTGTGGCCTCGTCGGGTCTTTAGGCGAGGTTCTTCATCCTCAACCAAGCATCAAGTAAATAAGCGGCCAAATATAACTTGGTCGCACACGCGCGCGCGTCCGTACTTGCACTTGTCTTTCCCATGAGTTGGCTTTGACGGGACATTCTCGGATCGCCGGCGCTAACGGGCCCTATAGCCGAACCTCCACCCCATGGGAAGAGGCGCAATGTCGGCACACCAGTGCCGTCCGACACTGTCCCTTGAAAACCCGTTACAAAGGAAACGCCCAAGACACTTCTCTTGAGACGCTCGCCCCAACCATGACACGCGAACGTGCCACGGGGTGACTCACTTAGGCCCACAAGCCCAGGGGTGGTGGAGAGTCGACACCATGGTACCCCTATAGTATATTATGTGAAATATTGGGTCTTCCTCCTTGCACGTCATTTTGGCGAGGAGTCATATGCCCATACATCGACCCTCTCGACGACATGGTTGGCCCAGTCTCACATGCCTTCAAGTCCACCTATCTTGGTGTGTTAGATGATGCATCGTCCTCCTCGATCGCATCATGGCACGACTTGCCACTGTGAGGTTCACAAACATACGCTCTTCTAGTATGATTGTGACATTTGGCGCGCAGAGTTGAGTTGAGTGTAGGAAGTCTGTGTTTGGAGTGAAGAGTTGAGTTGAGTTGAATGCAAGAAATCTGTGTTTGGTGTGGATGCACTTGTATCTGGTGCAGTTTTTTTTAAGATCGAATAGTCAGTTTTTATCTTACTAAATAGTTAGTTTTTATCTTACTGATGGTTTTTAGATTTTCTATCTGAAACATTTATTTTCAAAACACAATACCACCCGGTTCTAACATTGAATTCATGTGTGAACACCGAACTTGTGTTGTATGATAACTTCAGTGTAATGAATGTGTATAATATTGACTTGCATAATGATTGAACGTGATGGTCCATTATCAAGGTTTGTTATTTTTTCCTTATCAATTGAATTCTCCAATTAATATGTAATTAATCGGAATCAATTAAATATTTGTAAGGTTTATAGAAAAAGAAAAGAACAATGTAATTGGGCAGATAACTTACGATCGATGTCTAAAATAAACTTCATGAAGGATTGTCAAAAGGGTGTTTACTATTTCTCATAATTGACGAAACATTCATTCATGGCAAAAGAATTAATGACATCCTATCAAATCTTATCTCCTATGCCCCAAAAAATTAAAGTATACAAAAAATATTATCGTTCACAAAATATATCTAACGAAATAAACATAAAGTGTCTTGGTTATCTTGGTTTAGTAAAAGATGGGTGGAGTAGGTGTTCAATCAGTCCTACCAAGAAGATGCAAGCAGTATCTCTTCTTGGATTGTGGTGGGACTTGGAAGAAGCAGTTCGTCTTCTGGATGCCTACGACTAAGGGGATCATTCTTGGTCAACCCTTATATTGCATACAGTTGGTCTACAACATTTTTATGTCTAGCGGATTCCATTTCATATTTTTTCTTTTCTTAATCACTCCCCTATAATTTTTCTTTTCGTTTAAGCAACGGAACTTATGGATAATTCAAATTAAACCCCTTTTTTTTGTAACGCCCCGTAAAATCAAATGCATTAATTATATTTGATTTAAATTTTAATTTTTGGCTAATCGAATAAGGATTATGAATATAGAGATTTTTTTTAGGAAATGGTATTTCAAAGTCTAAAAAGGATTAGGATTTATGTTTTTAAAAAAGGCATTAATATTTCTTTTTTTAAAAAAAAGGATTGAGATTTCTTCTTTTAAAAAATAGGATTTCTTGTTCTAAAATGGATTAAGACTTTTTGCTACTTATTTAAACTAGAGTAATTGCAACTTAAAGGGTGCACTTCAAAACTCTCCTCTTCTTCTCCTTCTTTTCTTTTTATCTCACTCTTCATCCCGTCGGACAATCGCGTGGAGTTTCGCCAGAAAGTCATTGGATCATCGCTGAAGAGTCATCGGACCATCGCCGGAAAGTTGCGAGGATTAAAGACTAATACCGACAAGGTTAGAAATAAACGGATTTCAGACAAGTAATGGAGATAAGAACTTAGACATAAGTCAATGTTTACCCTAGACATAGGGATTAAAGACTCCAAAACCTATAAAATTATTGAGTCAATTGATCTAAGATAGAAGGATTATAGACATATAAGTCACTTACTTAGTCTCCTAAAAACCTAAAATTTAAGGTGAATAGGAGTAACAATCTTGGTTTACAATTGAGTGCAGAGTAGGTTGGAATTGTAATTTTGGTTTTACAATTTACAACTTAGGGCAATGACTTCTTGAGCCCAATCATCTCATTTGAAAATTTCAGTTTGTATTTCTTTATAACTCTTATAAGTTACTTTGCAACTAGCATTTATTTTCTGCCGTAGTAGCACTTATTATAACTTTGCCAATTGCATGATGCAGAATCAAGTTTCTGCATTTTTTTATTAAGTTATCTCTTTTAATAATTTGTCATCATAACAACTCCCATAACTAGTTTTTACACCTTAATTTTCCAACTTGCATTTACTCTCACAATTTTGTTCAAACAATATTTTTGTTACTTCGTTCCCTCTGGGACCTATATTAGGGAATACTCCTGTTTTTATTACTTGCATCGACAGTGTGCACTTGCACTAGGGTTGAACCAAATCCACTTATTATTTTTCACCATAAAGTTCACCTGATTATTGTGCAAATGGATTGATTTTTGTGCAAATATGTCTTATGGATTTTGAGATTATGGCATCTACTTCTAAGAATATAATAGTTGAATTAAACAAAGGTGAGAATTTAAATAGAGATAACTATGAAATCTGGTCTGTCTTAAAAGAGTAAGAGACTCTTGAAGTTTTAAAATTATGTATTAAGTGAGCCTGAGGAAGGGAACTTGACTCAACATAGAAGGGATTGTGAAGTTTATGATGCTTGGAAGAAGAACATTGAAGGAGAAGATGAAATTTATTCTTAGTCATGTTGCATACTATAAACCTTTTGGAGTTGATATGTTGTTTTCACTTCTCTCTATTTTTCAGCTTTCAATTTTTTACCATCTTCTTCATCTTTTTATTTGAATATATGGTTGTGTGCATGATCTTTTATCTTATTGTACATAGATTATGATATTATGGTTGGCAAATGTAATATTTCCTTTTATTTTATTTTACATAGATTTTAGCATTCCTGTTTGCAAATTTACCTTTTCCTTTTATCTTATTTTCACAACAATTGAAAGCTACTAAGTTGGGGATGTCACACCCTGTAACAACCTATTCAATATTTCACCAATTTAGAAATTGGAAGAAAAAATAATAATAATAAAACAAGAAGCACACATTCGAAATGCAATTTGGAAAAAAAATTAAAGTTCCAAATGTACTTCTTGATTGAATTTTGAAGGCAAAATTCTTCAAAGGAGCTAATAATTTGTAAGATCCAATTTTATTCTTCTATTAATTGGATATGTATGGCATATTGGGTGTTGGAACTTTGAATATGTTGAAAGAGGAGAAGTTTGGAATAAATTAGAAGGAAAAGAATTGAAATTTATGGGTAACTTTTGTTTTTAAAAAGAAATGAAAAGAGAAATAAAAATATGTATAATTTTGGTGCATTTTTGGAAAAGAAGAGGAAATTACAGAATTGGGAGAAGTTTATTTGAAAAGCTTTTGTGTGGTAAAAAAATAATAATAAAATAAATAAAAGAGAGCTTTTGGTGAAAGCTTTTGATTTTTTTTTAAAAAAAGGAATAGAAATAGAAAAAAAATAAAAATAAGAAAGTGGTGGCTTGAGCCCATGGTATTAAATTTTCGTCCACATGTCGATATTTCCATCGACATTTTCACATATCCATGGGTTCGACATCGACACTACGGGTGAATCGACATTTCCATTATATCGTACAAAATTGATGAAATATTAAAGAAAATTACAATAAAATGTAACATAATCTAAATATAATATTATGACAAGAATTTTAACTTTTTTGAAAATGGTTGAAGGTTTATTTTCTAATTTAAATATATTTTTAAAATTTTTTGTTTTTTTTAAATTTTCTAGAAATATCCATCGATATCGACATTTTATCGATATTTCCATCGACATTTCCGTGAAATTGAGACCTCGATATTTCCATCAACATCGACATTTTAAACCTTGCTTGGGCCACACACAAAGGGGAAAAAAAGGGAAATGAAGGAGGGTTCCAAAATAAGGAGAAGAAAGCAGAAAATAGGGGAGATAAAGAAATGAGGATAGAGAGAAGAATAGGGAGACTTGGAGCTTGTTGGATTTGACTGTTGGGTTTTGTGTGGAGATAAAATAAAAGGCCAATGGGCCAAGGCCCATTTGGATATTAGGTTTTTGTAAACACATATATATATATATATATATATGTGATGTTTTGTGTGTAGCCACCAACATAGAGAGGGAAAAACTGGGTGTGACCAAAATAGCATTTGTGAGAGAAAAAAAGTTTTTCTCTGGTGGGGTTGAAGGTTTTTCTTGATTATCCCAAGCTATCGGGTTGTGATACTTGGAAGTCAATAGCCATTGTTGGGCTATTGAGGGTTAGTTTGTGGCGTTGAATTGAGAGCTCTTTTGTAATCTCCCATTATAGTAGAACTGCGAGCTGCGAGAAAGATCGGGCGTAGTCCCAAGTTTGGGGCGAACCAGTATAAATTACGCTGTCGTTCTCTTTTCCCTATCTCGTTATATTTAATATTTTGTGACTCTAGTTTATTGGTTGGCTTATCCTGTGGAAGGGGAGATTTAATATTATAATAATTTTATTGTGATTATTATTATCATTATTTTTCTCCCAACAAGTGGTATCAGAGCTTTTAGTTCAGGAGTCATGGGATACGTGGAGCCAACAAGTTTTGATGGAGTCATGAAGTTTAATGGGGACAATTTTGAATATTGGAAGATGATGGTCAAAGACTACTTGACTGTTAAAAAGCTGGGTAATGCTTTGAAAAAGAGACCGGAAGGAATGAAAGATGGAGATTGGGAGACTCTTGATGAAGAAGTAGTTGTTGCAATCAGAATGTGTCTATCGATGGACGTGGCCAGTCAGGTAGCCAATGAGACAACTGCGATTGAGTTAATGAAAGCGCTTGCAAACAGGTATGAAAAACCCTGCACAAATAATAAGATCTATCTGCTTAGGAAGTTTTTCAATATGCGTATGGTTGAGGATGCTTCTGTGAATTCCTATATAAATGAGGTAACCACTTTGATAAATCAGTTGAAATCAGTTAGAATAGAGTTCACTGATGAAGTAAATGCTATTATGTTATTAACCTCTTTGCCTGATAGTTGGAAAACCATGAAGACAACAGTGTGTAATTCAGTAGGTGAAACACTTTTCTGGTGTTTGTAATTTAGCCATAGCTGAGGAAATTCGTAGAAAAGATAGTAGTAAGGAGTCTACTATAGGATCTCCTCTAGTTATGACTAAGGGAAAAGAAAGATTAATGAGGAAAATACATCGAGTAGCAGAGGGAAAAAGTGGAATAATAGGAATAAAGAGATAGAATGTTTTTACTTTGTCACAAGAAAGGTCACTTTAAGAGTCGGTGTAGAAAATTGAAAGAGGATCCGGAGAGGAGACAAAATCAAGAGGCAAATGTAGTGCTAGATGCATGTGTCCATGTTGGGAGTGACATAGAGAGTAGTAATAGTTCATCCGAGTGGATTTTAGATGTCGCATCTCTCTTCTCACATAGCTTGAGATAGGAGTTTGTTCACATCCTTCACGGGAGGCCGCCATGGTTTAGTGAGGATGGGGAATGGTGAAATATCCAAGACCAATGGGATTGGAGAGGTTAGTCCGGAGACAGAATGTGGGAATAATTTGATGCTGCGAGATGTCGATTTGTGCCGAGTGTCAAGATGAATCTTATCTCTCACGGCAAGTTGGCGGATGATGGCTACATTTGTGAGTTTGGCGAAGCCAATGTAAACTCAGTCGAGATCCCGGTAGTGGCGATTGGCCACAGGAAATCTACATTATACGGAGATGTCGGTTAAATGTTGCCAAGAAAAGTTTGAAGAGACGATGGATGCCGCTTAAAGTTGCGAGATGGTTATAGTAGAGGTATGCAGTTGAGCCAAGCAAGAATGATAGCCAAGTTTGATCACCGATCGAGATCCTTCATTCGAGAATAATTGGGAAGTCCAGAGAGAAAAAATGATGGCTATCATGAACCCTCAATTGTCGACGGACGATTGAATTGAAGAAGTCGCCTAGGCGAGTGGAGGCATCAAAGTGGAAGGCCAAAGCGATTTGCTAAGGTCAAAGGTAAAGTCTCTAAATTGGCGTGAAGCTTGAATAGAGAATTCAAGCCCTTCTCAGAGTATATCTTCTTCAGAACAATGGTTCGGGGTTGAAGAAGATGTTAGTTGGTACCACTTTAGTGAAGTGGGAGTGCGTGTCTGTCTTTTTAAATGCAGGGAGACAGATCCACGTAGTGAGCCCATACCTCGGGGCAAACACAGATGCACTACAGTTTATATTCTGATGGTTGCCTGTTTTTTGTGAGTTTTTTGTGTTTTCAGGCATCTTTTATTTGAGCCTTGGAGTTTGCCAAGAAGATCAGAAATAACAGTTGGAGTGGGAGTTTGTGCCTTGGAATTTACCGAGGTGTTCAAAGCTTTGTTGCAGTATGAGGCAAGATTGAAGTTTTGTCTCCAAGTGGGAGATTGTTGGGTTTTGTGTGGAGACAAAATAAAAGGCCAATGGGCCAATGCCCATTTGGATATTAGGTTTTTGTAAACACACACACACATATATATATATATGATGTTTTGTGTGTAGCCACCAACATAGAGAGGGAAAAACTGGGTGTGACCAAAATAACATTTGTGAGAGAAAAAGAGTTTTTCTCTGGTGGGGTTGAAGGTTTTTCTTGATTATCCCAAGCTATCGGGTTGTGATACTTGGAAGTCAATAGCCATTGTTGGGCTATTGAGGGTTAGTTTATGGCGCTGAATTGAGAGCTCTTTTGTAATCTCCCATTATAGTAGAACCTGCAGTTGCAGAAGACTGGACGTAGTCCCAAGTTTGGGGCGAACCAGTATAAATTACGGTGTCGTTCTGCCTATCTCGTTATATTTAATATTTTGTGACTCTAGTTTATTGGTTGGCTTATCCTGTGGAAGGGGAGATTTAATATTATAATAATTTTATTGTGATTATTATTATCATTATTTTTCTCCCAACATTGACTTGGTAAGCCATTTTTTTTCTTTTGAGAAGAGCAAAGGAGAATGTAAACTCAGTGGATAACCTCATGACTTTTCTTTATTTGAGTGAAAAAAAAGAAGTTTATGGGTTTCTTTGATAGTTCAAGAAATTTTATAGATCTTTTTCGGTATTCTTTATTTAGATTTGGCTCAAGTAAAAGAAGTAAGAGAGAATAGAAAATCCAATGGTTAGTGAGAATGAAAAATAGGGAAGGAAGAAGATGAAGAAGAAGATGATGATGAAAAAGATGAAGAAGAAGATAATGATGAAGAAGAAGAGAGAAAGGGTAATTAAGTAATAAAAAAAAAGAGAAAAGAAATGATTAAATAGTACAAAGAGGAGTTATGACTTATGAGGAGTGACGCTATAAGTCATAAAGTGGGTCTGGTTGTTGGAAAAATAAAATGATATTTTATTTTAGGATAAGTTGAAATTGTGGAAGAGAAGAAAATATTAGTTTAATGGGAGAAAAAACAAAAATGTACTTGTTATTATTGGAATGAGAATATAATTTGAGAATTTGGATTAAGATGTTAGAGAAAGAAATTGGAAATTAGTTTAAATGAATAATAGAGTGTTTATGTTATTTCTTTTAGAAATAATTCATAATCTATGGTATGGTTATTGAAAATTTCAGATTGGACAAAAATTGGACCAACTTATGATCTAAAGTGTCGGCGATAATAGTTGTGTGCGTGGTTATTTTTTAAGATTGTTTTTACTATTTTATCAATGAATGAACTTTGGAGATTTGAAATTAAATACGATTTATGTTGATGCAAAATCATTAAGAACTATTGTTGCGTGAAATTTGCAATACCGCAAGTGTACGAGTCAAGTTTTAATATAGTGATTTGAGTTCCAAGTGTCGTCCTCAGGAATGGTTTTCTAGATTGATTAATTACCAAGATACTAATCCTTAATTTTATCTAAAGAAATAGAAATTTGAGAAAAAGTAAAACAAAAATAAAGTACATATACAAGTGGAGACACAAATATGATAGAAACGTTAGGGAGTTGATTTCACTAGTTAATTTCTTATTTTAACACATGTAATTGACTATGGTTGTGAGATTATAAACAAGAAGTTAAAGATATTCAAAAGATTCTCTCGAGTTCTAGTGATTCTCATGCATAGCGATAAATCCTTAAGTCTCCTTATAGATTTTAAAAGCATGCAAGTCATTAAGCAACTTCTTAAAATGTTTCCCAAAAAACCCTTCACTCTCGTGTAAGGATTTACTAAGGGTTTTGGAAACTTTGATCAAATCTAAGTCTATTCTCTCAAAATCAACTTAAACCAACAAAATCATGCTAAACTTGGCCAGAGTAAAACAAACATAAGTATGAACTACCAAAAATAACTCAGCACAAAAAAAAGTTCAATACAGTAACTAAAACAAGTTCATAACGAGTTACATCAATCCCCTAACTATGAAAATTAGCTACTCATAATCACCATAAAAACAAGCTAAATTCATACTAGAGTCTATAAACTAAACGACAAACTAAAGAGAAAGAGAAAAAAACTCGTCGGTGTCGATATCGGTCCTAATCTCCGAGCTTCCGTCACGAACTCGGGCCTCTACTCTCGTGCTTGGCCCCCAAGGAATGCTCTTCTGCTCCTTTTAGAGAGTGTATGTCGAAATTAGGTCCAAAATTCTATCAAATTCGGTTCCCCTTTCATGTACAACAAAGTGTTCTTTTAATAGAGAAATCAGCACGACATTGCAACCCTAGGCACAACGTTGCAACGTCGTGCCCTAGGCGCCGAAATAAAAAAGGAAATATTGCGCAGTGTTGCGACGTCGTGCACATCATTACAATGTTGCATCATATAAACGTGTTCCTTCTGAAGGGAATGAAAATCCCCGCGCAGCGGAAGACGATTGAATCGTCAAGGTATCGTTACGCTACTTGAAGTTTGTTAAAACGATCTAACACTTAGATCTAAATTAAACATACATAAGAAGAAGGATATTACAGCGAGAAGAACGTACTTACTTGTTGAAGACAATTCTTCAAAATTCCTTCCTTGGTCACGAACACTTCGTGCTTCTCGATCTCAACGAACGCTTCTCTCAAACGAAAACCGAACACCACCAATTGGAACCTTGGTTGTTCTTCTTTTGAAAAGAAAGAGAATTGTGGGATTCTAGTGTTTTGGTGATCAGAGAGTTAGAGAGAATTTGAGAGAGAACACTCTTCTTTTTGGTTGAGAATCCAAAAAATGAGAGATCGATCATTAATCCTTCTTGCAAGAAGGGTTTAAATAGTGGAATAATCATGGAGTTAAAATCTCCACATTATTACCATTTTACCACAACCATAGGTTATGCAAATCATATTTGCATAACCATATAATATAAGATATCTCATATCTCATATTGCAAATCATATTTGCAATAATTGTGGATTAATTAAATTGAATCCAATCCAATTTAATTTCTCTCAATTAATTTCTCCAATTAGCCCTAATTCAACAATTAGGCTAACCTATAGTTTATTATGAAACTCATTCACATTAAGTTATATATTATATCACTCATATCTCATATAAATGATATAAATTACTCTAAGTGAAATTGAACACTTCAATTTCATACCAAAACTTTAACCCTTCTTTTAACCCAGATGGAGCCAACCGAGGGACCTAATGGACTTACAGTGACGGGCTCCAATGATCCGAGATTAACCTATCAAACTCTTTGACCCAATTAATCAACATTCATTAGCTACGGTAACACTCCACTATAGCCCGTAGTTGCACTCTCGTCAGTGCAGAATATTACGTGTCCACTGATATAACCAATGCCCATGAGTCGACCCTTCACAGGTTATACGTAGACACGGTTGGGTCAAATTACCCTTTTACCCCTGTGTCCCCACTGCTCCTCTAATGAACAACATATTGTGATGGTCCAACCATACACAACATCCTTCTGGGGCCAGTGAGAAGGTGGGCGCTCGTTGTCCAAGCCCTGGAGACAACACTTAAGGGAACAACCCCTCTAGTTTCCCTAAAGGCGGGAACGAGTGAATTCCATCTCGCGTAGTTAAGTTCCCAACTCCCTGCTTGGTCCTGCCCCCTGAGAAGATAGGCATATTGGGCGAGTAACTGTGACCACCATCACCTGTACTAGTCAAAGGACGCGGACCCATGACAGTGAGTCCGTGCTGCGCCGAGATTCGGTCGAGTCACTAATGGTCATCTACGAATTTATTAGTCCTTACTGCCAACGGTGTTACATCAGTAGGTCTAATAATTCACGGTCCGGTCTTGTACAATCTCATTGCACAGGATGCCTCCACTCGCATGTCAACCACATGAACGAGTCAGATCACCTCGTTTGTATCTAATACAAAGCGGGTCGCATCCATAGTGTATCCAGGATTAGGTCTCCAACCCTATCCATATATTGTAGACCGTTCGAGTCATTAACTCGAACGTGATCCTCCTTGTGTGTCCACTACACACCGTTCAATGAGTAGCTTAACTGATCACAGTGAAGGTAGCTCTTTTTGTCCTCACGATTTTTTCTGTAACAACAGAAACAAAAAAAAAACAAACTCTTTTACATAATGCACATATTTTACCGATCATGCACTTCATATTGTCATTCACCCTATCCTACAGTTTAACTCCCAAATCAGTTCTTAGACCTATCGAGGTGACATCAAACTTCAAAACCTAATAGGTTTGTTCTAAGCATTTCAAAACTACAGGAACACATGCTATGTGCCCAATATTGCAGGAAAGATTCAAGATAGTTTTTAAATTACTCAGATTCATATCATGCTTTCAAGTTTCAGCAAAATCTCAAAAATTTTCAATTAAATCTCATCCTAGACCATCCTAATCATACTTATGCATAAGATTAATCAACAATTCAACACATACTCAGGACAATCACAACAGATAAACAACACATCCCACCCCCAAACTTAAACTAAACATTATCCCCAATGTTTGCAAAATAAGCTCAAAGAAAGTGAGAAGGGTAAGCGTGAACAATACTGTCCTGAGTAATGGAGATCTTTGATTTTTTTCTGAATTCCTTGAACGACCAAGTCACGTGAGATGAAGTACTGCAGAACGAGAGCATGAGTTTCACGAGGGACGACATCGACAACAACCAACAAAACAAAACAAAGCAAACTAATAACTAAACAAACAAGCACAACAAACTAAAGAAGAAAACAAAAATTAATGAAATGTAAAGCTTGGGTTGCCTCCCAAGAAGTGATTTCTTTAATGTCTTTAGCTAGACTGCACCCATGGTTGGCATCAAGGCACGTAAAATTTCTCGTATTTCTTCAGGCCCTTCTTGCTTGAGTCGATATAGCCTTCTAAGTCTAAAAGGCTATTTTGTTTTTCTTGGGCACCTGAAAGATAAATATTTTTATTATTTTTGTTTAATGAAATAAAAGAACAAAATTCAAAACAAGACTCGTGAGTATAGGAAAAATGGTTATCAAGATTAAAAGAAACTTTTGGAGATAAAAGGAGGGGAGATTTTCCAGCCTGGAACTCTATCACCTGAATTTCTTCTGTAGAATTGATTGCATTACCGTTCTCTACCTCACAAACCTGTTTTTGGTGTAATAATAATAAAACAAGAAGCACACATTCGAAATGCAATTTGGAAAAAAAATTAAAGTTCCAAATGTACTTCTTGATTGAATTTTGACGACAAAATTCTTCAAAGGAGCTAATAATTTGTAAGCTCCAATTTTATTCTTCTATTAATTGAATATGTATGGCATATTGGGTGTTTGAATTTCAAATATGTTGAAAGAGGAAAAGCTTGGAATAAATTAGAAGGAAAAAAATTGAAATTTATGGGTAACTTTTGTTTTAAAAAAAAATTGAAAAGAGAAAAATAAAAATATGTATAATTTTGGTGCATTTTTGGAAAAGAAGAGGAAATTACAGAATTGGGAGAAGCTTATTTGAAAAGCTTTTGTGTGGTAAAAAAATAATAATAAAATAAAATAAAGAGAGCTTTTGGTGGAAGCTTTTGATTTTTTTTTAAAAAAGGAATAGAAATAGAAAAAAATAAAAATAAGAAAGTGGTGGCTTGAGTTGAGCCACACACAAAGGGGAAAAAAAAGGGAAATGAAGGAGGGTTCCAAAATAAGGAGAAGAAAGCAGAAAATAGGGGAGATAAAGAAATGAGGATAGAGAGAAGAATAGGGAGACTTGGAGCTTGTTGGATTTGACTTGGTAAGCCATTTTTTTTCTTTTGAGAAGAGCAAAGGAGAATGTAAACTTAGTGGATAAACCTCATGACTTTTTTTTATTTTAGTGAAAAAAAAAAGTTTATGGGTTTCTTTGATAGTTCAAGAAATTTTATAGATCTTTTTGGGTATTCTTTATTTAGATTTGACTCAAGTAAAAGAAGTAAGAGAGAATAGAAAATCCAATGGTTAGTGAGAATGAAAAATATGGAAGAAGAAGATGAAGAAGAAGATGATGATGAAAAAGATGAAGAAGAAGATAATGATGAAGAAGAAGAGAGAAAGGGTAATTAAGTAATAAAAAAAAGAGAAAAGAAATGATTAAATAGTACAAAGAGGAGTTATGACTTATGAGGAGTGATGCTATAAGTCATAAAGTGGGTTGGTTGTTGGAAAAATAAAATGATATTTTATTTTAGGATAAGTTGAAATTGTGGAAGAGAAGAAAATATTAGTTTAATGGGAGGAAAACAAAATGTACTTGTTAGTATTGGAATGAGAGAATATTATTTGACAATTTGGATTAAGATGTTAGAGAAAGAAATTGGAAATTAGTTTAAATGAATAATAGAGTGTTTATGTTATTTCTTTTAGAAATAATTCATAATCTATAATATGGTTATTGAAAATTTCAGATTGGACAAAAATTGGACCAGCTTATGATCTAAAGTGTCGGCGATAATAGTTGTGTGCGTGGTTATTTATTAAGATTGTTCTTACTATTTTAGCAATGAATGAACTTTGGAGATTTGAAATTAAATACGATTTATGTTGATGCAAAATCATTAAGAACTATTGTTGCGTGAAATTTGCAATACCGCAAGTGTACGGGTCAAGTTTTAATATAGTGATTTGAGTTCCAAGTGTCGTCCTCATGAATGGTTTTCTAGATTGATTAATTACCAAGATACTAATCCTTAATTTTATCTAAAGAAATAGAAATTTGAGAAAAAGTAAAACAAAAATAAAGTACATATACAAGTGGAGACACAAATATGATAGAAACGTTACGGGAGTTGATTTCACAAGTTAATTCCTTATTTTAGCACATGTAATTGACTATGGTTGTGAGATTATAAACAAGGAGTTAAAGATATTCAAAAGATTCTCTCGAGTTCTAGTGATTCTCATGCATAGCGATAAATCCTTAAGTCTCCTTATAGATTTTAAAAGCATGCAAGTCATTAAATAACTTCTTAAAATGTTTTCCAAAAAACCCTTCACTCTCGTGTAAGGATTTACTAAGGGTTTTGGAAACTTTGATCAAATCTAAGTTTATTCTCTCAAAATCAACTTAAACAAACAAAATCATTCTAAACTTGGCCAGAGTAAAACAAGCATTAAGTATGAACTACCAAAAATAACTCAGCACAAAAAAAAGTTCAATACAGTAACTAAAACAAGTTCATAACGAGCTACATCAATCCCCTAACTATGAAAATTAGCTACTCATAATCACCATAAAAACAAGCTAAATTCATACTAGAGTCTATAAACTAAACGACAAACTAAAGAGAAAGAGAAAAAAACTCGTCGGTGTCGATGTTGGTCCTCATCTCCGAGCTCCTGTCACGAACTCGGGCCTCCACTCTCGTGCTTGGCCCCCAAGGAATGCTCTTTTGCTCCTTTTAGAGAGTGTATGTCGAAATTAGGTCTAAAATTTTATCAAATTCGGTTTCTTTCATGTACAACAAATTGTTCTTTTAATAGAGAAATCGGCACGGCGTTGCAACCCTAGGCACAATGTTGCAACGTCGTGCCCTAGGCGCTGAAATAAAAAAGGAAATATTGGGCAGTATTGCGACGTCGTGCACATCATTACAATGTTGCATCATATAAACGTGTTCCTTCTGAAGGGAATGAAAATCCCCGCGCAGCGGAAGACGATCGAATCGTCAAGGTATCGTTACGCTACTTGAAGTTTGTTAAAACGATCTAACACTTAGATCTAAGTTAAACATACATAAGAAGAAGAAAATTACAACGAGAAGAACGTACTTACTTGTTGAAGACAGTTCTTCAAAATTCTTTCCTTGGTCACGAACACTTCGTGTTCTCGATCTCAACGAACGCTTCTCTTTAACGAAAACCGAACACCACCAATTGGAACCTTGGTTGTTCTTCTTTTGGAAAGAAGGAGAATGGTGTGATTCTAGTGTTTTGGTGAGGAGGGAGTTAGAGAGAATTTGAGAGAGAACACTCTTCTTTTTTGTTGAGAATACAAAAAATGAGAGAACGATCATTAATCCTTCTTGCAAGAAGGGTTTAAATAGTAGAATAATCATGAAGTTAAAATCTCCACATTATTACCATTTTACCACAACCATAGGTTATGCAAATCATATTTGCATAACCATATAATATAAGATATCTCATATCTCATATTGCAAATCTATTTGCAATAATTGTAAATTAATTAAATTGAATCACATCCAATTTAATTTCTCTCAATTAATTTCTCCAATTAGCCCTAATTCAACAATTAGGCTAACCTATACTTTATTATGAATCTCATTCACATTAAGCTATATATTATATCGCTCATATCTCATATAAATGATATAAATTACTCTAAGTGAAATTGAATACTTTAATTTCATACCCAAACTTTAACCCTTCTTTTAACCCAGATGGAGCCAACCGAGGGACCTAATGGACCTACAGTGACGGGCTCCAATGATCCGAGATTAACCTATCAAACTCTTTGACCCGGTTAATCAACATTCATTAGCTACTGGTAACACTCCACTATAGCCCGTGTCGCACTCCCGTCGATCACGAGAATATTACGTGTCCACCGATATAACCAATGCCCATGAGTCGACCCTTCACGGGTTGTTCGTGAGACACGGTTGGGTCAAATTCTCGCTTTACCCCCAGTGTCTACCTCTTGTTCCTTAAGTCCCTACTGCTCCTCTAATGAACAACATATTGGGATGGTCCAACCATACACAACACCCTTCTCGAGCCAGTGAGAAGGTGGGCGCCCGTTGTCCAAGCCCTGAAGACAGCACTTAAGGGAACAACCCCTCTAGTTTCCCTAAAGGCGGGAATAAGTGAATTCCATCTCGCGTAGTTAAGTTCTCAGCTCCCTGCTTGGTCCTGCCCCTAAGAAGATAGGCATATTGGGCGAGTAACTGTGACCACCCTCACCCGTACTAGTCAAAGGACAAACCCCCGCAGACAGGAGTTTGTAACACGCTCAGGATTCAGGTCGAGTCACTAATGGTCATCTACGAATTTATTAGTCCTTACTGTCAACGGTGTTACATCAGTAGGTTTAATAATTCACGGTCCGGTCTTGTACAATCTCATTGCACAGGATACCCCCACTCGCATGTCAACCACATGAACGAGTCAGATCACCTCGTTTGTATCTAATACAAAGCGGGTTGCATCCATAGTGTATCCAGGATTAGGTCTCCAACCCTATCCATATACTGTAGACCGTTCGGGTCATTAACTCGAACGTGATCCTCCTTGTGTGTCCACTACACACCGTTCAATGAGTAGCCTAACTAATCACAGTGAAGGTAGCTCTTTTTGTCCTCACGATATTTTCTTTAACAACAGAAACAAAAAAACAAACTCTTTTACATAATGCACATATTTTACAGATCATGCACTTCATATTGTCATTCACCCTATCCTACAGTTTAACTCCCAAATCAGTTCTTAGACCTATCGAGGTGACATCAAACTTCAAAACCTAATAAGTTTGTTCTAAGCATTTCAAAACTACAGGAACACAGGCTATGTGCCCAATATTGCAGGAAAGATTCAAGATAGTTTTTAAATTACTCAGATTCATATCATGCTCTCAAGTTTCAGCAAAATCTCAAAAAATTTCAATTAAATCTCATCCTAGACCATCCTAATCATACTTATGCATAAGATTAATCAGCAATTCAACACATACTCAGGACAATCACAACAGATAAACAACACATCCCACCCCCAAACTTAAACTAAACATTGTCCCCAATGTTTGCAAAATAAGCTCAAAGAAAGTGAGAAGGGTAAGCGTGAACAATACTGTCCTGAGTAATGGAGATCTTTGATTTTTTTTTTAATTCCTTGGACGACCAAGTCACGTGAGATAAAGTACTGCAGAACGAGAGCATGGGTTTCACGAGGGACGACATCAACAACAACCTAACAAAACAAAACAAAGCAAACTAATAACTAAACAAACAAGCACAACAAACTAAAGAAGAAAACAAAAATTAATGAAATGTAAAGCTTGGGTTGCCTCCCAAGAAGTGTTTTCTTTAATGTCTTTAGCTAGATTGCACCCATGGTTGGCATCAAGGCACGTAAAATTTCTCGTATTTCTTTGGGCCCTTCTTGCTTGAGTCGATATAGCCTTCTAAGTCTAAAAGGCTATTTTTTTTTCTTGGGCACTTGAAAGATAAATATTTTTATTATTTTTATTTAATGAAATAAAAGAACAAAATTCAAAACAAGACTCGTGAGTATAGGAAAAATGGTTATCAAGATTAAAAGAAACTTTTGGAGATAAATGGAGGGGAGACTTTCCAGCCTAGAACTCTATCACCTGAATTTCTTCTGTAGAATTGATTGCATTGCCATTCTCTACCTCACAAACCTGTTTTTGGTGTGTTTCAGTCCTCTCCAGTTCATCCTCACTATCATATGCATAAGTCCTTCTAGGTTGCTCTTCCTCAATGGCAAGGATAAGAATTTTCTCATGTAGGGTCTTATGGGATTCCACCAATTGATTAAGATGATGAGTCCTTTCATGTATTGTTGCCCCAAGTTCTACCACTTTAGCTTCTAACCTATCCCACCTTTCTAATTCAACATGGCACATATTTTTAAACCTCAACTCCAAAGTACATTCCATTAATACATCCACAAGAGAAGAGTTTTCTTTAGATTGGTTGGGATAGGAGAAATTTTGGTTCCAAGTGCCTACATGATTATCATCCAAAGAATTTTCATAAATCA
Source organism: Trichosanthes cucumerina (assembly GCA_036507285.1). Lineage (NCBI taxonomy): Eukaryota > Viridiplantae > Streptophyta > Magnoliopsida > Cucurbitales > Cucurbitaceae > Trichosanthes > Trichosanthes cucumerina. The sequence continues at coordinate 43,614,597 of CM071835.1, forward strand.
TAGATTAAGAATGGTAAGGATTAGACAATTGGTATCCAGAGAAATCATGATTCACATACCTAGGGTCCTGAGAAGGATAGTACATTGGCGAATGATTAAAATTATGAAAAGTAAAACTTTAAATCACAACAATTCAAATCTAGACTTTTACACAAAATTCAACACAACCAAAACAAGAGACAAAGACTCGAAAAACAAACAAAACTAAATTAAGAAAAAATAAAGAAACAAAACAAACACAAAAAACAAATAAGGAAAGAAACACAAGGAAAAAAAAATTAGTCTAAAATCTCGAATTTTCTCCTAAAATTAATCAATCTAAATAATCATCATTCCCCGGCAACGGCGCCAAAAACTTGTGGCGAGCCTTGACAACGATACCAAGAACTTATTATCCCCAACAACGACGCCAAAAACTTGTTGCGTAAAATTATATTGCAATACCGCAAGTGTACGGGTCAAGTTTTAATATAGTGATTTGAGTTACGAGTATCGTCCTCAGGAATGGGTTTCTAGATTGATTAATTACCAAGATACTTATTCTAAATTTTATCTAAAGCAACAAAACTTGAAAATAAGGCGAAAACAAAGATAAAAAGATAGATAAACAAGTGGAGACACGAATATGATAGAACTGTTAAGGGGATTGATTTCACAAGTTAATTCCTTATTTAGCACATGCAATGAGCCATGATTGTGAATTTATAAACAAGAAGTAAAGGTACTCAAAAGAATCTCTCAATCCATAGTGATTCTCATGCATAGCGATAAAACCTAAAGTTTACTTATGGATTTTAAAAGCATGCACGACATTAAGCAACTTATTAAATGTTTCATAGAGAATCTAAGTTACTTTCGTACCAGATTTACCAAGGGTTTTGATAACTTTGCTCTAATTTAAGTTTTTTTCTCTCGAGTGCACTTAAACCAACAAGATCAAGTAATTTAAGAATGAATTACCAAAAATAAAGCAACACAAACACAATTCAATACATACTTAAATAAGTTCATAACATGTTAATCAACCCCTAACTATGACAATTACCTACTCATAATCACCATAAAAACAAGCTAAAGTCATAGGATACTCTCTAAACTAGGTTACAAACTAAGAAAAAGAGAAATAAAACTCTTATGTGTCGATGTTGGTCCCTCGTTCCCGAGCTCCCGACATGATCTCGAGCCTCCGCGCACGTCTTGCCTCCAAGGAATGCTCTTTTTTCTCCTCATAGAGTGTGTATTTCGAAATTAGGTTACAAAAACTATCAAATTCGACCCCACTTGTATAGGGTACAACATGTTTTATTTATACACAAAATCGGCACGACGTTGCAACTATGGTGGAGATTCTAATTCTCAATCTTAATTCCGAGAGTTGTCTATCATAAATTGTACAAAACCACCAAAGTAATGTTCCCATTGAAGCTTGTCATCAGTAATAAGGGTTGCAGCCTGTGTGGCATTGGCCTTCAACAACCCACCATTCTCCGACGATTGCATAGCTTGTGTTAGAGCGTCGACAATGTCCTCTCTACTAAACCACCCATTAGCTCCATTTCTTCTAATCTCAATCGCCATCCCTTTCTCCACCAAAAGTTTTGCATTCAACGGCTGATCATTGGTGAATGGCAACACAACCAAACAAAGTCCTGCTTGTAGAGACTCAATAGTAGAGCCCCATCCCCCATGAATTAAACACACTCATGTTGCTTGGTGTCCCAAAATCTCCAGCTGCGGCATCCACTCCACGCTTACTTTCCCTCTTCCAGAGGTTCTTTCTTCAAACCCCGATGGCAACTGTTAAATCAACACTAAATTAAAATACACTCAAATTAAGCCTATAAATACTACATCTATTTTGTTTTCTACTTTTTACATGTATTTTCATAACACCCCAGCCAAGTTTTGAAAATTAAAAAAATAGTTTTAAAAAACTTGTAATATTTCCTTAAAAAAATCAAACTTATGTAAACAAACCAAATTTTCAAAAGTCAAATGATTATCAAACGAAACCTTAATAATGATTTTTTTTTAAAAAAATGTTTATAAATAAAAATCTAAGAAAGGACTCCTAGATGGATTTTCCAAAATGATTTGATTAATTGAAAATCCTAAATACTTCTAAAAAGTCTAAGATATCATTATATTTTTATTGAAAATATTTTTTCTAAACTATTGACAATACTTTGCTTTAATATCATACTAAATCATCATAAAACACAAAAACTTAAGTTGATAAGTTACTATAAATTTAGTCTCGATTAACTTGTAAGGAAGATGGGATGTAAAAAAAGGCAGCCAATAGAATTTGAGCATGTATATGGTAGAATTAGATAGAGTGTTTTACCATCGAAACAACAGAATATTTCTCTCTTAAGATGCATTCCACAAAACTATAAATATATGTTTTTATTTTTTAAAACCAAACTGTTACATACTATAGGGTACTAAATTTAAAATTTTTCGGTGGGCCACCCTGTCCCTATATAGACCCGCCCATGCTTGTAACTGTAGCAAAATATCTATTGAATGTAGGTAAGACATGAGAGTATTCTTCAACCTCACTTATTATCAAGGTTGTTAACTCGTGAAACGGAACTAGTATCGAAATTCAATTTTAATGTATCACTATCGTGTATCGTAAATTTCAGTTTAGTAAAAATTATTGAAATATAAATATAAATAGCAAAAACTGAAATAAAGAATTTCAAATATTAAATAATTCCAAAATAAGATCAAAACATAAACTAACTTTAAAGTTCAAAATACCCAAGAAAATTAAACAACAATACCATCAAAACATCTAAATACATCCAAGCTTTAGAAGGTATCTATAATGAACTTTTCATATTCGATATAATCTATAGATGAAGAGCAAGGAAGAAGGTAAACATAGGAGCTTTTTAAAGTGGATTCTAAGAAATTTTTTTTTCCAATTTTTGTGGTTGTAACTTCTAACAAGGGATGTAAAAAAAGGCTGGATACTGGTAGAATTAGATAGGGGTGAGCAAAAAAATACCGAAAATCGACACGACCGATCGAAATCGACCGAACCGAGGGCGGTCGGTCGGTTTTGTGAAGGTTTTGGTCGGTCGATTTTGGCCTTCACAAAAATGAATGAGTCGATCGATCGGTTTGGGGCAAAAGCCCCAAACCGACCAACCGACTAAAAATTAAAAATATATATATATAATAATAATAATAATAAACAATAATTAAAAACTAAAAAAACTAAAAATTTCTCAAAATAATTAAATAATAATTATAAATTATTAAATAATAATAAAATAATAATTATAAATTATTAAATAATAATAAAATAATAATTATAAATTATTAAATAATTAATTAAATAAATATTTAAATATATATATATATAAAACGACTAAAACTGATCCGACCGAATCAACCAGGGGTTGGTCAGGTCGATTTTGGTAAGGTTTTAAAAAAAAAAATTGATGAGGCAAGCGAGCCTTGAGTGGTTTGCTCGGAGTGTTGGGGTCGAAAATCGACCCCGACCGATCGATGCTCACCCCTAGAATTAGATAGACTGTTTTACCACTGGGATAACAAAATATTTCTTTCCTAAGATGCATTCCACAAAACTATAAATATATGTTGTTAATTTTTTAAACCAAACCGTTACATACTATAGGGTACTGAATTTAAAATTTTTGGGGGGCCACCCTGTCCCCATATAGATCCGCCCATGCTTGTAACTGTAGGAAAATATCTATTGAATGTAGGTAAGACATGAGAGTATTCTTCAACCTCACTTATTATCAAGGTTGTTAACTCGTGAAACGGAACTAGTATCGAAATTCAATTTTAGTGTATCACGTATCGTGTATCGTAAGTTTCAGTTTAGTAAAAAATATTGAAATATAAATATAAATAGCAAAGACTGAAATAAATAATTCCAAAACAAGATCAAAACATAAACTAACTTTAAAGTTCAAAATACCCAAGAAAATTAAACAACAATACCATCAAAACATCTAAATGTTTATCCAAGCTTTAAAAGGTATCTATAATGAACTTTTCATATTTGATATAATCTATAGATGAAGAGCAAGGAAGAAGGTAAACATAGGAGGTAGCCAGTAGAATTTGAGCCTGGATACTAGTAGAATTAGATAGAGTGTTTTAACACTGGGACAACATAATATTTTTTTCCTAAGATGCATTACACAAAACTATAAATATATGCTGTTATTTTTTTAAACCAAACCGTTACATACTATAGGGTACTAAATTTAAAATTTTTGGGGGGCCACCCTCTCCCCATATAGATCCGCCCATGCTTGTAACTATAGGAAAATATCTATTGAATGTAGTTTGAATGTAGGTAAGACATGAGAGTATTCTTCAACCTCACTTATTATCAAAGTTGGTAACTCGTGAAACAGAACTAGTATCGAAATTCAATTTTAGTGTATCACGTATCGTGTATCGTAAGTTTCAGTTTAGTAAAAAATATTGAAATATAAATATAAATAGCAAATACTGAAAGAAAGAATTCCAAATATTAAATAATTCCAAAATAAGATCAAAACATAAACTAACTTTAAAGTTCAAAATACCCAAGAAAATTAAACAACAATACCATCAAAACATCTAAATGTTTATCTGCGAAGGTGATATTAGTGGTTGTTGTTCTTTCTTTCTTTCTTTTTTTAATGAAAAGTTGGTTGTCCTTTATTTATAATAAAAGAAAAAACTTTTCATATTCTATATAATGTATAATGAACTTTTCATATTCGATATAATCTATAATGAAGACAAAAAGCCAATTGAAAAAAATAAACAAATAATAATTTAAAATAAAAAAAATAACCTATTTAGAATAAGTTTTTTTTTTTGTTAAAAACGTGTAGAGTAAAAAATATGTTTAACAATATATTTTAAAATAATATTTATTTATTAATGAATCTCATTACATCACTCTCTTTTTTTTCAATATGAAATGACTTGCCATCATTTTATTTATATTTTCAATACCATTATTTCATTTCTCTCTCTTCACATTTAGGAGCCTTTACGAATTTCCAACAACACAACTTTACTCTCTCATTTTTCTTCTCTTTCTTCTTTGACTCTTTTTTCAAAAACTTCTTCTTCAACCTTGAGACTTCCTTCTTCAACTTTGGATTTCCAGTCTTCTCCTTCTCATGTGGTTGCAACAAGAGCACGACTTCTTTTCTTTGGTGAGCTCCGTCTTCTTCTCCTGCTATCACGCCGCGAAACACGATATTTTTTTTAATCGGTTTGTTATGATTTTAAGTGATACATACGATTCCATCTTCCGAATCGTACGATACGTCCCATTTACGATTCAAAATCACGAGTTGAATCGATTTTGGTATGTTTCGAGTTGAATCGTACGATTCAACTCGTGAAACGTACGATTTTAACAACATTGCTTATTATCATATGTTTTCTTTTGACTATTGATGAGAGAATCTCGTCACAAGTGCATGCCTCCACTAAGAAAACTCACATTAGTATTAGTATGGTGTTGTGACCGACACTATTTAAGTACGTGTTTAGATTGAAGTGTATTGTATACCAGAGTTTTTCAGTATTGTCTCTTAATTCATATTTGACGTGGTAATGGAGAATCTACCAACGACGACCAAACACGAGTCTCTGCAAAGTTATATTAGTGATGAAGGGAATACGAGTCCCGCAGCGGAAGCGATTGTGAATCGCGCGCTCTTGATTTAGTTACAACGATATAATTCAAGAACATGTATAACTAGATTAAGCATATAATAGAATGGACAGCAAGAAAGTTACCTTTGGAGAACCTTTCTTCAAGTGCTCCTCCTCTCTCACGATCAAGATCTCAGCAACACGAACTCGAACGAACACCGACACTACCATCGGATCTTCTCCATTGTTCTCTAGGTGAGGGAGGAATGTAGGTTCCCTTTAGGAGAGGTGAGGTGTTTTGTGAGAGAGATGTTTGTGTCTTGGAACCTTTCCAACAACACAACAAAAGCTTAGAATCACTTAACCTAGTTGCATCTCATGCAACCATATATATAGGGAAATAGGATGGAAATGACAATCCTACCCCTCATTTATTCTCTCTTTAGTATATAGTTTATATATGAATCTAATTCACATTAAAACTATATATTATATCAATTATATCATATATAATTGATATAACACCTCATGTATGAAATTGAATACTTCAATTTCATTCCTAACTTTATACCCTCAATATTACCATATTGAGCCAACGGAGGGACCTAATAGACCTACAGTTCATGAGCTCCAATGATGTGAGATTAACTTATCAAACTCTTTGATCCAGTTACTCAATATTCATTTACTACAAGTCACTCCACTATAGACTTGTAGCTGCACTCTCCTCACTGTAGATAATATTGTGTCCACTGATATAGTCATTACCCATGAGTCGACCCTTCACAGGTTGTTCGTAATCACGGTTGGGTCAAATTATCGTTTTACCCCTGTGATTACCTCTTTGCTCCTTAAGCACCATCGATCCTCTAATGAACAACAAGTCAAAGGTCCTACCTTAGACTCATACCCCTCATAGAGGGCGGGGCCCCGTTGTTCAAGACTTGGAGTCAGTTCTTAAGGGAACAACCTATCTAATTCCTTAGTGTAGGAATGAGTGAATTCCATCTTGCACAGTTAAGTTTCCAGCTACCTACGAGGTTCTGTCTCTGAGAAGGTAGTCTTATTGAGTCGGCTACAGGCCACTCTTACCCATACTAGTCTAAGGACAAACCCCTATAAGCAGGAGTTCTTAACTTGCTCAAGATTCAAGTCGAGTCACTAATGACCATCTATAATTACTAGTCTTATCCTGTTAACGGTGTTACACTGGTTAGACTAATAATTTGCGATCCAGTCTTGTATGAACTCTTCATACAGGATGCCTCCACTCGCATGTCAACTACATGAATGAGTTGGATTACCTCATTTGTACTAATTACAAAGTGGGTCGCATCCATGGTGTTACAAGAATGAGGTTTCCAACCTTATTCTTATACCATAGACTATTTAGGTTATATTCTTGAACTCAACCCAAATAGTGTCCACTACACTGATGTTCAAGATAAATGTTATAACCTTGAAGCTTAGTTTATTGGATTTATAAAGCAAAACTGTAATTTTATCAAAACAAATAACACTTTATTTAATTGATCAAAATTACACAAGTTTAGGGCATAAATCCCAACAATCTCCTACTTGACCTAAAGCTTGTGGAGTACTAAAACATTACAGTAATGTAAATACAATAAACTAAGATATTTAAACCCCTTTGTATAAAATACTCCCACTTGCCCTAGTTGGGAAAGACTTGTAAACCTAGACCTTCTAGGTGACTCTCAAATACTTTAGCCGTAAGAGCCTTTGTAAAAGGATCAGCAATGTTGTGCTTTGAGGCTATTTTCGTGATAATCACGTCTCCTCTATGCACGATCTCCCGGATGAGATGATACTTCCGCTCTATGTGCTTTCCCCTCTTGTGACTTCGGGGTTCCCTCGAATTTGTCATTGCACCACTGTTATCGCAATACAATGTGATGGGCAAAGTCATATTCGGAACAACTTCCAAATTTAGCATGAATTTCCTTAACCAAACGGCCTCCTTAGCTGCTTCACAAGCTGCTACATATTTGGCCTCCATGGTGGAATCAGCGATGCATCCTTGCTTGACGTTTTGTCATACTACAACTCCTCTGTTAAGAGTGAATACATACCCTGATGTAGATTTTCGAGAATCTTTATCAGTCTGAAAGTCAGAATTCGTGTATCCTGTAAGGATCAAATCCTTAGTCTCATACACAACATGTAGTTCCTTGTTCTCCGAAGATACTTAAGGATTGTTTTAACCGTTGTCCAATGTTCAAGTCCTGGATTGGATTGATACCTACTGACCATTCCAACTGCAAAATAGATGTCGGGCCTAGTACACAACATTGCGTACATCAGGCTCCCAACAACCGATGTATAAGGAATCCGTCTCATATCCTCAACTCCTTGAGGTGTCTTAGGACACTGTTCCTTAGACAAATGGATTCCATGTCTAAAAGGCAACAAGCCCTTTTTAAAATCTTGCATCTTAAACCTTGACAACACTTTGTCTATGTAAGATGCTTGAGACAAGGCTAGTGTTTTATTCTTGCGATTCTCCGACAATGCGGATCCCAAGAACAAATCTGCGCATCACCCAAATCTTTCATTTGGGGCTGCAGAGCTAGCCATTCCTTGATGTCGATGAAGATAACCTACATCATTCCCAATGAGTAGGATATCATCCACATAGAGAATTAGGAATGCGACAGAACTATTGATGATTTTCTTGTAGACACAAGGTTCATCATCATTCTGGTCAAAATCATAAGATCTGATTGCCTCATCAAATCTTATATCCAGGACCTAGAAGCTTGTTTCAATCCATAAATAGACCTTTTAAGCCTGTAAACTTTTTGCTCTTGTGCTGGTTCAATGAACCCTTTGGGTTGGTCCATGTAGATGTTTTCTTCAAGATTGCCATTCAAAAAGGTTGTCTTGACATCCATTTGTCATACCTCATAGTCATAATATGCGGCAATGGCAAGAAGGATAGAGATAGACTTTACCATAGCAACAGGTGCAAAGGTTTCCTCATAGTCAACCCCTTCAACCTAGGTATAACCCTTTGCTACTAGTCTAGCCTTAAAGGTTTGCACCTTCTCATCTACACCACGCTTTCTCTTGTAGATCCACTTACAACCTATAGATTTTACCCCATCAGGCTTATCTACTAGATCCCAAATAGAATTGAAGTACATAGACTCCATTTCTTGGTCTATGGCTATGACCCATTTGTCTTTGTCTTTGTCAACCATTGCTTGATTATAAGTCAATGGATCCTCGCAGTTGTCATCTAGTATAACAACCTGGGTTTCAGCTAAACCCAAGTAACAGTCAGGCTGTATTACAACCCTCCCACTACGTCGAGGCATACTCAACTCTTGAGATGGATTCTCTTGACTAGACAAACTAGTATCAACAACTCTTGTTGACGTACTAGTGTTCTTATTAGCAACCATTGCTATTGTTCCGTCTAACTCACTCAACACTACTTTACTTTTTGGTTTGTGGTCCCTTATGTGGTCCTCCTCTAAGAAAATGGCATTTGTCGACACAAAAACCTTATCTTCCTTAGGATCATAGAATAAACCACCTCTTGTTTCTTTTGGGTATCCTAAAAATAGGCATAACTTTGAACGTGAATCCAACTTCTTTGGATTTGTCACAAGCACATGTGTTGGACAGCCCCATATTCTGAAGTGACATAAACTACCTTTACGTCCTTTCTAGAGTTCAAAAGGTGTTTCAGAAACACTTTTTGAGGGCACATTATTCAAAATGTATACCGCAGTCTCTACTGCGTAACCCCAAAATGAACTAGGGAGATGAGTATAACTGATCATTGATCGAACTATGTCCAACGAGGTTCTATTTCTCCTTTCCGATACACCATTTTGTTGTGGTGTACCGGGAGCCGAGAGTTGGGATGTAATTCCATGTTCTATCATATAGTTCTAGAATTTTAAATCCATGTACTCTCCACCTCGATCTGATCGAAGTGTTTTAATAGTTTTACCTAATTGATTTTCAACCTCAGTCTTGAATTCCTTGAACTTTTCAAGTGCATTAGGTAAATATGCCCAAATCTAGAATAATCATCTATAAAAGAGATGAAATATTCATATCCTCCCCTGGCTTTAACATTCATCGGACCACAAAGGTCTGAATGTATAAGCTCAAGAGGTTGTTTGGCTCTATAACATTTTCCACTAAAAGGTCTTTTAGTCATTTTGCCTTCTAGGAAGGATGCACATACAGGTAAAGTATTTTCTTCTAACTCATTTACAAGTCCATTCTTTACCAATCTCTCAATCCTAGAGATTAATGTGACCCAATCTTAGATGCCAAAGATGAGCATTTTCTTTCGAAGAAATTTTACGTTTCTTAGTTTGTGCATTTGCAGTGTTAAATAATTCAGTGTTCAAAACCATTTTGATTGAATTAGGCCTTAAAACACACAATCCATTTTCTAATGAAGCTGAACATATTTCCACACCTTTCTTCAAAATAAACACTTTATTCATTGAGAAAAAAACAGAAATACATTGTTCTATGAGGCAAGAAATTGAAATAAGGTTTCTAGTAAACCCTGGTATCACTAATATATTGTCCAACAACATATATTTCTTGCCAAAATAAAGCTTCATCGTGCCTACTACTACAACTGAGACAACTTCTCCATTTCCAACTCGGAGTGTTATCTCACCTTTCTGTAGTTGCTACCAAGAGTCAATTCCCTGAAAAGAAGAGCAAACATGATTAGTGACACTTGAATCAAGTATCCAAGTAGTTTTATCATTATCCACTAAACAAGCTTCTAGGAAAAGTAAATCATATTTACCTTCCTTCTTCTTTTTTGCAATGTACTTCGGACAGTTCCGTCTTCGTTGCAGTGGATACATTTTCCTTTGTCAGCAATTTCTTTGACTTTCTTGCCATTCTGGGCGGCAGCTTTGTCAGCTCGTTTCCCTTCACCAACCTTCTTTATGTTCTTCTTCTTCCCTTTCAGGTTAGAAGAAAATGAAGCCACTGTTTTTGTCCTAGAGGTCGAACCTCTGTGATAACTCCTACTGGCAATATTTGTCTCACCTTTCGATCCCTGAATTTTCATCAAAGATTGAAAGGTCTGGAGTTTATTCAGAAGGGAGGTAAGATTAAAAGTAAGCTTGTTCATAACAACATTACTTCTAAACTGTAGGAAACTATCTGGAAGGGTTTCCAAAATGAAGCTGACCTGACTCGACTCATCGATGGAAGCACCATCCGACTCTGCGATGTTAAAGTGCACCATCATATCCAGAACATGATCCCGAACAGATGTACCCTCTGGCATCCTTGAGTTGAATATGTACTTTTGGGCATTGTGTCGGGCCTGTGTGGACTGTTGTCCAAACATACCCTGTACAGAATCCATGATTTCCTTGGCGGTTATCATACCCTCATGCTTCTTGGCTAATATGTCAGACATACTTGCCAGCATGTAGACCTTGGCCTTATCATTGGCCTTGATCCATCGATCATATGCATCACGAACATTTCGTGGCGCATTCGAGCTTGGCACCTGAGGACACTCCTCAGTGAGCACAAACTTCAGATCATCCACTACTATTATAGTGTTGAGTTTTTTTTCCAAGTCATCATATTCTCTCCGGTTAACTTTTCCGCACCCAATAAGGAAATAATAGAGCTAGACATTTATGCTGAAAAATTTACAAACGAACGTGTATGAGTTTCTTGCTATAACTCTAATCCAATCATGTTTTAGCTAATTATCAAATGATTCCTAGGCCATTTATAATTTGCAATGATACTCCAAAGGTTTAGAATGTATGACACCGAAGGGTAATCAAAAACACTCCTCCTCTGGATCAAGACACTCTTGACCAAAACCTAATGCCAGATAACTCTTATTCCTATAGGCTTTAGTTACCATTTTTCGGTCAGGATACATACACACCTTATGTACCCCGTGAGTGTAACCCTCTGTCTTTACATCCCAGAGTCTCCATCCAATAAAATTCGCCGAAGGGAGGACTAGATTGAAAATGCAGACTAAGAAATCTTTATCTCTTTCGGTGTCTCATCAGTTCGATCCCCATGATCAAGCCCTCCGAAGGGATTGTTTGGTCCAGGCCAAACTAGCAGGCTGACCATAGTGGTCTAACGGTGTATACCGACAAAAGAGACCGTAAGTTTTGTTTTTCACTAAACCTGCTCCCATTCACTATAAGTATCCTCTCCATTCACCTTGATATTGACTCATACAAACACCATCCGAAGGGGGACGCTCCCGTTTGCGCCACGAGGCCAAGTATGAGTCCCACAGTGTGAATTTTCCGGAGATAACGTAGGTGGAAAAATATGTATCATATACACTTTTCCTCCCACTAGATACTTTAAAGTTATAGGAATCTTACTTAGGCTAAAACCCATTAATGCTTTTACTAACTCTATCAATATAACTCTTATATCGATAATCAATATAACTCTTATATTGATTTTATTCTAAGTTTGTTAATATAACTCTTTATATTAAACCTAGGATTTCTAGTTTATTAAACCCTTAATAAACTCGCTGACGCTACTGTAATTTATAAACTCTCTGATTAAATTTCACTCCCAAGTCAGTTCCCAGGTAGGGGTGTTCCGTTTCCGTCAACTTAAATACCCCAGTCTAGACATAACCTTCCTTAGACAGAGATCCTCTTTTAATCATAGCTTATAAATTACTTGGTTCCTAATTCTAATCTAATTAGAACTAGGTAACCTAAGGTCTATTATTTCCAAGTTCTAAACATTTTAAAACTAATAATTAACCTTAGGTGACATGCATACTATGTTATAGTGTTTGATCATTCATCACATGAATAATAAGACATCCATAGCATAATCATCTCATGATATATAATGCATGTCAATGTTGTCCATAAATTAATATAACAACTTTATATTAATTAATCATGCAAACTATATAATATAACTCTTTATATTATAAATGATGCATGAAAATGCTTAACCTAAGGTGAGATTTCTAAAATAAAAGCATACATTATGCATGGCAATAATTACACAACAGTTGCATAATTTAAATAGCAAAATTAGTCCAATTTTGGCACTCTAAATTTAATTTTAAATTAATATAATCTAATTATATTAATTAAAATTAAATATATTAACTATATTAAATATAAAACGTTTTTATAATTAATATATAATTAAAAAATTCATTTCTGCCCGTTGTTTCTTTGCGTGAAACGTCTGTGGCGTTGCAACGCTGGGGTTTGTCCTCTTTTGTCAGTTGAAACGTGTTGGGTTTTATGTCCTAAAACTCGTGGTTTTGTAAACTGAATGTATATTCTTTTTCGCAATAAAGTTGTTATTGAAATTTATTCAGTAAAGGTGTTATTGAGTATTGTGTATTGTGTAACCTTAATCTAATAAAGAACCCTTGGCTATAGGATGAATACTTGAACTTTATGTGTGACATAAAAGTGGATCAAGTTCAAGTTATAGCCAAAACAGTCTATAGTATAAGGATAGGGTTGGGTACCTTATCCTGGGGACACTATGGACGCGACCCCTTTGTAGAGTACAAACGATGTGATCCTAAATCGTTCATGTGGAGACATGTGAGTGGGGGTGCCCTATGCAATGAGTTTGCATAAGGCTGGACCGCGAAATAGTCACTTAGACTTTATAAGTCCGTTTACTGTCTTAACTGACTATATTCATACGATGACCTAGGTAACTCGATCTTAATCCTGAGCGTTCTATGGACTCCTGTTTATTCGGATTATCCTTAGATTTACATGGGTAAGAGTGGCTCGAGATTGCCGACTCAATAAGCCTCCCATTTCAGGGATAAAACTGGGTAGATAGCTGGGAACATAGTTCTGCAAGATGGAATTCACTCCTACCCACTTAAGGGATTAGTAGAGAGGTTGTTCCCTTAAGTGCTGACTCCGGGTCTTGAACATAAGGCCCACCCCTCTCATTGGCCCGAGAGGGATTCGGTTTGTTGGTTGGACCACAACCAATTGTTCATTAGAGGATCAGTGGGACTTAAGGAACAAGAGGTAATTACAGGGGTAAAACGGTAATTTTGACCCAGCTGTAATTACGAAGGACACCGTGAAGGATCGACTTACTAATCATGGTTTTATCGAGTGGACGAAAATATATCTACAGAGGAGGAGAGTGCAACCACCGGGGGCTTTAGTGGAGTGCCCGGTGGTTAACGAATGTTAATTAGCTAGGCTGAAGAGTTTGGTCGGTTAATCTCGTATCGTTGGAGCTCATGATCTGTAGGTCCATTAAGTCCTCCTTACTAGCTCGGACTAAGCCTTGTAACATTTTGAGAGAAAAGAATTTGAATTGTTCAAATTCGAGTTTGGAAGAAAGCGTTAATTATATGTGATATATTTAACGAATCATAGCTTAATTATGAATTAAACTATGATTAAAAGAAGGTGGATATATTTAAATATGATTTAAATATTGGATCGGTTTATTGCATGAATAAAGATTCATGTTCGAAAAAACGATCGGGATTGGACAATTTATTTAATTTAATATTTAATATTAAATTAAATTAAAAATTATTTAATTAAATTAATTTTAATTTAAAATCAATTTAATATTGATTTTGAAATTAAAATTAAATGAAAAATGAAGGATTTTCATGATTTTCATGAAAATCAACTTGTCCACTTGCTCAATCCCTCTCATTTTCAAATTGGCCAAAATTGGTCACCTCCATCTCAAAGCATTCTCATCACCCTTGAGTTGTCACTCTATTGAAGCTTATTGAAGCTTATTGAAGCTTTATATAATGGTGATTTGAGTGATGTTAAGAGAATTTTGCAGAAAATTCTAAATTCCCGAATTAGTGACCTTTGAGGTATTTTCTTCCAAATTCTCTCAATCTAGGATCCCACAATCCGTTCTAAGGCCTGAGGATAGTAGGGAAGACTCTAACGGTTGTCTACGAAATATTCGTGTTGAAAACCATCCACCGGGTGAAGAGAATTTGATCTTCAAAGTTGAGTTTTCTATCACTCTGTTTTTCCAGCTTTGAGCATGCATTTTATTTTACAAAATTGATCAACTTAGAGTGTTCAAGATCCAAAATTGCTTCAGTTTTCTTAATCTAGACTCTTTCAAAACGCACCTCATCAGCAGCGTTGTGCAACGCCTTAGCGTTGCAACGCTGTCGTCTCCTGCGCGCTCCTTTCGCAAGCACAGCGTTGCAACGCCAATGAATAGCGTTGCAACGCTGTCGTCTCCTGCGCGTTCCTTCCGCAAGCGCAACGTTGCAATGCCAATGAATAACGTTGCAACGCTGCACACAGAAAGCAAAGTGAAATCTCCATTTCTTGCTCGTTTTCGCTTCGATCTTCTCAGCAACCACCTTGCCTCGATTGACACGGACTTACAGACTCGATTTACAATTAAAATTGACCAAAACACCGGGCCCTTACATTGAACGATTCAATGAAAATTGTAAATCTAAGTGCCAAAATTGAAAACGTCTAAAATTGCAAACCGTTCATACATCTCATGCAAAACAGTAAAATCTCACCTCGTTCTTGAAAAATCCAAAACGAAAATTAAGAACGCAATTGGACTCTGATACCAATTGAAGGGACTCGAATCCCGCAGCTGAAGCGATTGTAAATCGCGCGTTCTTAATTTCGTTACAACGATTACATTCAAGAACTAAAACAACTAGATTAAGCATACAAATAGAATATGGACAACAAGAAATATACCTTTGAAGAACTTTTCTTCAAGTGCTCCTTTCTCCCACGATCACGATCTCAGCAACTGGACACGAACGGATGAAGACACAACCACTGGATCTTCTCTGTTGTTCTCTAGGTGAGGGAGGAATGTGGGTTCCCTTTAGGTGAGATGAGATATTTTGTGAGAGAGAGATTGTGTTTTGGAACCTTCCCAACAACACAACCAAATGACACACTTAGGTTTGCAAAAGCTTAGATTGTTTCACATAACCTAGTTGCATCTTATGCAACTATATACATGAGGAGATAGGGATGGAAATTACCATCATATCCCTCTTTCATTCTCTCTTTAGTATATAGTTAATATGTGAATCTAATTCACATTAAAACTATATATTATATTATATCACATATAATTGATATGATATCTCATATATGAAATTGAACACTTCAATTTCATTCCTAACTTTATACCCTTAATATTACCATGTTGAGCCAACGGAGGGACCTAATGGACCTACAGTTCATGAACTCCAATGATGTGAAATTAACTGATCAAACTCTTTGATCCAGTTAATCAATATTCATTAACTACAAGTCACTCCACTATAGACTTGTAGTTGCACTCTCCTCACTGTAGATTATATTGTGTCCACTGATATAGTCATTACCTATGAGTCGACCCTTCACAGGTTGTTCGTGATCACAGCTGGGTCAAATTACCGTTTTACCCATGTGATTACCTTTTTGTTCCTTAAGCACCACTGATCCTCTAATGAACAACAAGTCTATGATCCTACCATAGACTCATACCCTCATAGAGGGCGGGGCCCCGTTGTTCAAGAGCTGGAGTCAGTTCTTAACGGAACAACCTATCTAATTCCTTAGTGCGAGAAATGAGTGAATTCCATCTTGCACAGCTTAAGTTCCCGACTACCTCACGAGGTTCGTCGCCCCTGAGAGGTTAGGCTTATTGAGTCGGCTACAGGCCTCTCTCACCCATACTAATCTAAGGACAAACCCCTATAAGAAGGAGTTCTTAACTCGCTTAGGATTTAGGTCGAGTCACTAATGACAATCTATAAATTACTAGTCTTATCCTGTTAACGGTGTTACACTGGTTAGACTAATAATTTGCGGTCCGGTCTTGTATGAACTCTTCATATAGGATGCCCCCACTCGCATGTCAACTACTGAATAAGTTGGATTACCTCATTTGTACTAATTACAAAGTGGGTCGCATCCATGGTGTTACCAGAATGAGGTTTCCAACCTTATTCTTATACCATAGACCATTTAGGTTATATTCTTGAACACAATCCAAATAGTGTCCATTACACTGATGTTCAAGATATATATATTATCAAGATATATGTTATAACCTTGGAGCTTAGTTTATTGGATTTATAAAGCAAGATTGTAATTTTATCAAAATAAATAACTCTTTATTTTTTTAATCAAAATTACACAAGTTTTAGGGCATACATCCCAACAATGCTCTGTTATATATATCCAGAGATTACTCCATGCCAATATGACAGAGATTTTGGTACAGATTTGGTGATGAATTTTACTAATTTATGCTTGATGTTTCTTGAAGTTGTGATTGCAGATTTCCCTATCTATGCTCTACGAACTTATGCTTATGTTTTTAAGAGTTGTAGTTTTGAAAGTTGCAATCTTTGTGGTGTTATTCATGTTTTTCAGAGTTGATTTATCTACAGATCTTAATATGTTTAATGATTCTGAGAGCTTCTAAATTGTTTGTGATTGACATTATTTCTCAGAGTTATGAGCTTTTGTTTAGTAAGAGAATAATTTTTTTCTTTTAATTTTTTTTTTGTAGAATTACCACTCACTGGGCTTTTTAGCTCATTCTTCTATTCATAATTTTTCCACCAGGTTACTCTTGAGTTTCTACCCAAGTCAGACAATAAGAATCTGCCACCAGTCTTATCAAGTCATTGCATATCATTTATTCTAAGTAAAGAGAGAAATCTTGAATGCATTGTTTATGAGATATCTATAAATAGAGTTGAATTATGAGATAGAAGATAAAGACTTGGCAATAGATTCTATTGCACACTCGAGGTCTATTGTCGTCACAACTCATCCTAGGTTTGGTAGGGTAGTCTAGGGTGGGGTGTGACACGACCCGCCCCACCCCAAATCACTGTAACCAACTTAGGGCATTGTGTGTTTACAATAAACCTCAACTAAATTATGAAATCTATTGTCGAACATTGTAAAACTAAACACATTTTGAAAATATTAGGTGGCTAACAAAAACTTTATCAAAACAAATCCATAAAAATTTTGACAAAGTTTTCTCTCGTAATCAAATAAATTACACTTGAAATTTAAAAAAAAAAAAAACACATTCCCCAAATAGTCTATTCAAACTCCAACACTATTGCCAAGTGTGTCATAATCAGTAGTCAATCCAGAAACCATCAACCACCATATAAGCACAAACCAACCATGAAAAAGCATAAATGGTTCAATTTACAAACCATCATAAAATTCAAAAATGGTAAAAGGTAGTCAAAATAATGCTAGCCGCTCTATTTCCAAAGGCAAATAAAATACTAAATTTACATGTAAATGAAAAGTAATATACATAAGAATCGTGACAAATCTCAACCTCAATGCTGATGAACGGCGTTGCAACGCCACAGGGAGCGTTGCTACGCTACTGCTTCTGCCAGTAGCCTCTTCTTCGAAAAACAGTAGCTTCTAAATGCAATTTCTCACCCGAAACTCATCCGAATGACTTCAAATTTGTCACAAACGACTCAATGACTAATTTACAGACTCTAATTGCACTTTAATTGCCCAAAACGCAGGAGCCTTTACATTAACTTGATCAAATCAAAATTTAAAACTAAGGCCAAACTTTCCTAAACAATTTAACAGCAAACCAATGCAATTCCCACCTAACCAATGCAATTTTGTTTCAATCAAAACAAAACAAGCATTGCTCTAATACCAATTGAATGGAATCGAATCCCCGTGAGCAACGGAAACATGTTATGAAATCGAATTTGCTTGTTTGTTTTTGGTTTACTTCAAAAACCCATGCATTGGCAAAATAAACGGAATAAGCACTTGTAATCTAATTAAGCATGGATTAAACAATAATAATTATGTTGTACAATTCCTTAAACTGAAAGAGATTCGAAATTGGTTACCTTTGTAGTTTCAAATTCCTTGCAACAGCTTGCTCCAAAAATGCACAACAACCTCAATACAACAGTTATGTTCTTCCAACAGGACACTACCAATAGAGAAAACCTCTTATCCTCTAAATTCTATCGATCAATTCCTTGGTGGGAAGGAATCCAACTAATTGGAAGAATGAGGGATTTTCGATTGAGAGAGAGAGGAATTTTTCTTGAGCAATTCTCTAGTTGCAACAACATTCCACACACCTTGCCTTCTTCCAAAAGTGAAGAAGAAGACTCCAGATGGCAACTCCCCACTCCTTATCGATAGGGAGTTGGGGAGTTGTGGGAACGTGTCAGTGTGACACGTTCCCTTTAATAATATTATTAAATAATAATTAAACATTTTAATTATTCATTAATTAATATAATTAAATCTTATTTAATTACATATATATATATATATATATATATTAATTAAATCAAATTTAATCAAAATCAAATCAAATATCTTATATTTAAATATGATTAAATCACATTTAATCATTTTCCCTCTAACCTAATAAATTTAATGTACATCATATGCATATTAAAATTTTAACCTATAGTTTCTAAATATGAATCTCATTCACATTTAAAACTAATATTTGAACTCTTTCAAATATTTAATTCTCTCATAAAATTTAATATGAATCATATTCAAATTAAATTTATAATATAAAGTTCCAAAACTTTATATTATAATGCATCTTTATACATTAGTGTTTATTCCCTAATTGAATTTGAACATTTCGAATTCAAATGATCTAAGAACCCTTTACGAGTTAGAAGGTGGACCTAATGAACCTACAGATCAGAAGCTCCAACGATACGAGATTATTCGATTAATCTCATTAACCTCCTAATCAACATTCGTTAACTGCGAGAACACTAGCAAGTCAATCCTTCACGAATGTTCGTAACACCACCTTGGTCAAATTACCGTTTTACCTCTAGGTTACATCTTTTACCTTAAGTCTCAGTGCTCCTCTAATGAACAATTTGTTTGTGGTCCTACTAACAAAAAGAAGTTCCTCTCGGGCCAATGAGACGGTTGGACCCTTTGTTCAAGTTCCGGAGATACCACTTAAGGGAACATTCATCTACTTACCCTAATAGGTGGGAAGGAGTGAATTTCATCTTACTAGGTTAAGTCTCCAACTACCTGCTCGGTCTTGTCTCCAAGAAGGTAGCCTTATTGAGTTGGCGACTCGGGCCACTCTTACCCATACTAGTCAATGGATAATCCCTCGCAAACAGGAGTTCGTAAGCTGCTCAGGATTGAGATCAAGTTGCCTAGGTCATCCTAGTGAAATAGAAACCTAACTAGTCAACAAAGTTACACCTAGTGGTTATTATTTCGTGGTTCGGTCTTATGCAATCTCATCACTTAGGATACCCCCACTCACATGTCGTCTACACGAACACGTTAGGATCACTGTGTTTGTATCATATACAAAGTGGGTCATATTCATAATATTACCAGGGTAAGGTACCCAAGCCTTATCTCTTTAGGTTGTATCTCGAATTGACATCCTTTATATGTACACTACATTCAGTTCAAGAGACATGTTACAACCTTAAATGTTAGTTTATTGGATTTAGGATTAATATAAGGCTAGATAATAAATAATGATAAATAAATAACCTTTATTGAAAATAATAACTCTTTATTGATAATTAGAACGTTATTTACAAACCACGAGTTTTAGGGCATAAATCTCAACAACCCACCCACCAAGGATCCAACGAAAGCCGAAATGCTTCCGGCAACGTGCTTGCAGACCTGCAACTGACGGCGGCGGCGGGGTTGCAGCGACGGCTGAACGGAAGGCAGCGACAGCTCCTCGGCGCAACGTCTTTAGCGGACACGGCTCCCGCCCCCCAGGCGGTCGGCGCACTCCTTCTCGGCGACTGTAGCATGCGGATCCAAGGTTGGGTCGCTGGGTGAGGCGGAGCCGAGGACTCCAACGGTGAGGACTTCAGCGGCGAAGACTCTGACGGGGAGAACTCCAGCGGCTCAAACCAGACGATGCGCAAACGGTAACTTCAATCTGCGTGACTTGGTTACCAGCGGTGCGAGTTGACTCAGGCGGCGACTAGGGCGAGCAGTCTCCGGCAGCGGCTAGGGCAAATGGCAGCAAGGAGGGTGAAGGTCCACTGTTATCGTGAAGAGGAGAGTGAAGAAGAGAGGTGAAAAAACTCCTTCGAGAAACGTGTACATAAAGGACAAAAAATCTATTTTCAAAAATCCTAATTGAGTTTGAGATTACCAAAAAGCCCCTCAACTTCTTTTAAAACTACCACCAAGCTATAGACCAAGTCAAACCTCAAGTTTTCAATTTTAAAACAAACAACAATGAGAAATTAAACTCCAATCCACGCGTCCCTGACTTCTCGGGCGTTACCTATGTTAAGAATTCCCCCATTTGGATATGGACTCAAGTTATTCATTTTCATGCTGGTCTATTTATATTGTTAATTCAAATTTTGGTGGGAAGGGTGATAAGTGGATTTCATTATTCTAGCTACAAGTAAGGATATTGGTCATTGCATTATATGAGGTGAAAGATCCTCTATAAATTATCTAGGCTTTTTGCCTCTTTTTTCATCTAAAATATAAAAGGATAGTCTTCATACATGCACCCCACATTAACTAACAATCATTAACAAAACTTTAAAAAGTTATAAATTGAGAAAAGATTTTACTTGATATTATTAGTTTAGGATTTTAATTTAAAAAGTTCTAGATTTTAATTAATAATTAATAAAATTCTTTGTTTGATGTGTTTTAATTGACTGATCAAGTTACCAAGTGTAATGTAATTTTCTCTTTTTTAAAATTAGTTACTAATATTTTAAAATCTCACTTTCATTCCTCATATATGTATTAATTTTTTTTTAATTAAGTGTATTTGTTGCAAAATGTTAAAATTAACCCAAAAAAAAAAAAGATAATACAAGTCAAAATACACTATTGATTAATTGGGTTGATTAAATAGACCTACCACTCTCTAAGAAAACACAAATAACTTACGGTTAACTTGAGTATAACGTAACTAAACTAGTTAAGTATATATCTTTAATTAATAGATTAGATGATCAAATCTCTCACCTCAACAGTGATTATCATTTAAGATATATGTACGTATACTAATAATTAACAAACTCATAAAATTACCATTTTTAGTTTCACATATCGACAGTTCTATTAAAACCAACTTCAGTAATTTGCTCGGCAGGAGGCTTTGACATGATCGGTGATTATACGACCTTGATTCTTCCAAAAGAAAAATGGGAGAAAATATTAAGAAATAAAATGTATATTAAAATTTAAGCCTTCTTAAATAGAGATGCCAATTTACCCCGTGAGACCCGTCTCGAACGAGACGAAGAATGTGAAGGGAATGGTTTTTTCGATGCAGAAGCGTTGTGAAACGTTAGTGATTCGTTGTGTTTCTATTATCTTAAAATTGAATGCATCAACATACATTTCTAGATTAAGCATGTTGTTTTGAGAAGAAAAACAATGAGTAATGTGTTACTAACCTCTTGAAGAGCACTTCTTCGCATTTTCTCCTCGATCACGATCTCTCTCGATCCAATGATCTCTCAAACTCGTACCACGAAACGACTAAGGAGACACTTCCAAAAGATCTTATCGGTTGTTCTCGGGAGGTAGAGGGAGAATTGTGGGATTCCCTTTGGATTTGAGTTGGAGTGAAATTTTAGAGAGAATTGAGAGAGTCGAGAGAGTTTTGCCTTTCTCTTTTGGTATAAAATCCAAAAAAATGAGAATGAAAGCTTAAGAAATGTCTCACATTCCACCCTTTTATAATACCATATGGTGGAGTTAAAATCTCCACCATTTACCATTTTACCACAACTATATAATATGCAAATCATATTTGCATATCATATAATATAAGATATCTCATACCTTATTATACAAATCATATTTGCATAATTGTGGAATTTTAAATTGAATCATATTCAATTTAATTTCTCTCAATTCAATTTCTCCGAATTAGCCCTAACTAATCAATTAGGCTATACTATAGTTATTATGAATCTCATTCACATTAAACTATATATTATGTCAACTATATCACATATAAATGACATAAATACCCTTTTAATGAATTTGAACACTTCAAATCCACTCCAAACTGTAAACCCTCATTTTGTCCAATTTAAGCCAACCGAGGGACCTAATGGACCTACAAATGACGAGCTCCAATGATACGAGATTAACATATCAAACTCTTTGACCCAGTTAATTAACATTCATTAGCTACGGTAACACTCCACTAAAGCCTGTAGTTGTACTCCCATCACTGTAGGACAAGTTGTGTCCATCGATATAACTAATACCCGTGAGTCGGACCTTCACAGGTAATTTGTAGTCACTGTTGGGTCAAATTATCGTTTTCCCCCTGTGTCTACCTCTTGCTCCTTAAGTCCCACTACTCCTCTAATGAACAAATTTGTTGCATGGTCCAACCATAAACAACGCCCCTCTCGTGCCAGTGAGAGGGTGGGTGCCCATTGTTCAAGCCCTAGAGACAGCACTTAAGGGAGCAACCCCTCTGGTTTCCCTAGTCCGGAAACGAGTGAATTTCTTCTTGCGTAGTTAAGTTCCCAGCTCCCCATGAAGTCTTGTCCCCAAGAAGATAGACATATTGAGCGTACTCAAGTCAAAGGACAGACCCCCGCAGACAGGAGTCCATAACACGCTCAGGATTAAGGACGAGTCACTAATGGTCATCTTACGAAGTTATTAGTCCTATATTGTTAACGGTGTTACATCAGTAGGTCTAATAATTCACGGTCCGGTCTTGTACAATCTCATTGCACAGAATGCCCCATCGCATGTCAACCACATGAACGAGCTGGATCACCTCGTTTGTATCTAATACAAAGCGGGTCGCATCCACAGTGTCACCAGTATGATGTTTCCAACCCTATCCGTATACTGTAGACCGTTCGGGTCATTAACTCAAACGTGATCCCCCGTGTGTCAACTACACATTGTTCAAGTTCTAGTACTCTCAAATAATATGACCCTGGAGCTTAGTTTATTGGATTAAGTTTATAAAATGTGAGATACAAAGTTTGATAAATAAATAACTTTTATTCATTTAAAACAATTGTATTACAAACTACACGAGATTATGACAAATACCCCAACAGAATGAAGGAGGGAGCGAGGAGGATTTTCTCATTGCTGGTTAAATGAGGACGATGATCATATTCTCCACCTCCGTCGTCATCCCTATCTCTCCCCATTTTCTATCTATCTATATATTTATAATGTTCATAAAAAAAATTATAATGAGTTGGTTGTTGTAATATTTAAGTTGAAGTGTAATATTTAAATTTAAACACTTTGAAAAAAAAATTAAATTTAAGCTAGAAATTATGATGGTTGAGGGATATTGTTATTTTTATTAGGATATTTTATATATTTTTTTCTTTAAATGAAAGTTTAATGAGAAAGGATCGATTTAAATATAGAATTTTTGAAAGAATTTTTATTTGGTTGGGAATAAATTAAAAAAAAGAGAGAAAATAAAGGTATGTTTGATATGCAATCTGGATTCTGTTTTATGTTTTCGGATTCAGATTTCAGTGAATATGTGTTTGGCAGATGTGTTTTCAAAAACTGTTTTCGGATCTTGTGATCCAAATAGTAGAAATTCTGACAACATTTTTATGTTTTCATTGTATCCACATTCTAAATTTGAAATTTTCAAATGCAGAATTATATTAAACAATAGTAAAAATCTTAATAAATATAATATTATAAATGATATAATATTATATTATATTATAAAATGATAATTCTATAAAATGTATAAAATTCATGTTCATAAACTAATTAATAATGACTTATATTTGCCAATAAGAACATAGCTCAACTGACATTAAGTAAGACTTATGACCATAAGGTCATGAGTTTGAATTCCCCCACCCCGATATAACTAATTTTATGATCTATAAATATGTTATATGACATACATTTAAAATAAAATTAAAATTTTAAATTTACTACCAAACACATATATGAAATACAACTCTATTTTCAATCTTTTATTTTTAAATTTATATTTTCAGATTATTTAAACCATCCTAATTTTCTACATGATCGGGATCCCTGCAAAATTAGATGTGAATTGAAATAGAAGGCGGGGAGGACGGAAAGGCTGACCCACCCCGTGGGCATATCTACTCTTAAGATGACAAAAAAAAAAAAAAAAAATAAATAAATAAATAGAAGAAGCGGGAAAATAACGGTATCTAATTTGGCAGTTGGAAAGAGAAGAATCAGAACGAAAGGTATAGGGCATTTTGCGAAAGCCAAGAACCAAGAGAGCAAATAGCCGAAAATGGAGGCGAATGGAAGATGGAGGTATAAAATGGTTTTGATGTCCATCATTTTTTTTTCGGTGGAGGCCTCGGAGATCCGGTGCTCTCGCGCTCACATACCGGAACCGGACGCCAATCCCTTTTCTCAACTTTTCGAGGGCAAGGGCAATTCAATCCCATCTCGATCGGGTCCTCCGCCCGAAGCTTGCAGCGTTCTTCGATATTCCC
Organism: Trichosanthes cucumerina; assembly: GCA_036507285.1. Lineage (NCBI taxonomy): Eukaryota > Viridiplantae > Streptophyta > Magnoliopsida > Cucurbitales > Cucurbitaceae > Trichosanthes > Trichosanthes cucumerina. The sequence continues at coordinate 43,639,765 of CM071835.1, forward strand.
ATCGATTTTGGATTCTGTCCTTGCCGTAGCAACCTCCTCAACGAATGTATTTGGTTGTTTAACGGGAAAATTGGGATTTTCTTTTCCTTCGAATGGCAATGGTTTCACGCCAAGTGTTGCCTGTGTGTGGAACTTTGTGTTTCTTTTGCCCTGCTTTGAGTACCAGGTCCAGGCAGCCCATCAAGCGCTACAAGAAGCTGCTTTCTGATATCTTTCCTCGCTCTCAGGTTCTTTCTCTATCTCAAATTACAACTAATTTTTCGATCGGTCATGTTTGTTCGTCTAGTGAATTGTGGCTGATTGGTTGAGTTTTACGTTGACCTGCTATTTTGTGTTAAGATGGCTGCATATTTTATGTTATCATCACTCATTTTTTCAAGGGGAATGTTGGGCTGGACTTATTCTATTCTCGTACTATATTCATCGTACTCAATTATCCATATTGGATTTGACGTAATAACATAACTGTGTGGATGATTAATAATGTTACATCGCACTTAGATTTCTACAGTAAGGGCTAAACTTGAAGTTCAATGGAAGTTATATTCTAAAATTGAGGGCCAGAATTGGAAGGAATAAAAGGTCCAAGAATCAAAATCAAAAGTTTTAAACTTTTAAGGGCCAAAATAGAAAATGAATGGAAGTTGAGGGACCAAAGCCGTAGTTTAACCTTTCATATTAATTTGTAATTACTTTTAGAAATGTACATGTTTCCAAATATTTCTTTGTCATCATCACCTTTAGTAATTGCATAAAGGATTTCACAAAATGTTAAAATGCCTGAGATCTATATTCAAAGCTTGTTCAGAATGCTCATATCTTGTATCTACCCTGCCTTGAAATTCATAAGTTTATCATATGCTATCTGCTGAAAATATTCTTACACTCACAAGCATCTTTGAGTGAGAGTTCCAGACTTGCTTACTTGAAACATATATGACTATGATCTGACTTGAATATATATATAATTTTTTGAACAAAAAATGAAACTTTTCATTGAAAAATGAAAAGAGACTAATGCTCAGAAGATACAAACTCCACGAGAGAGTGAAACAAGAAAAAAATTATGAAGGAAAAAAAAAATCAAATAAGCATAAAATCTGAAGAGAAATCCAACATATACGGCTTTGAAAGAGAATACACTCAGATAAAGCTTTTGAACGAGGAGACTTGAAGTGAACAAAAACCTATAACCGCAAACAAAAACCTTCTTTTAAAATGTGGAAGAGATCGCCACAAGCCAAGATAATGATCTCACTACTGCACAACTCCTCAAAAAAAAAAGAAAAAAAACTCTCTAGCTTTGCAAGATCTTATAACCCTTTAAAAGAAGCTTCAGAAAAACCATCACCAACAAAGGAATAAAAATCTCCTCATTCAAGACAACCCAATTACCTAGTTTGACTGATAATGAAAACTCCTCATGCACAACCACCGAGCTTAACTCCTTTAGCTCACCAACCAATTTTTGACTGGAAATGGAAGCTCCCCATGCACGACCACCAAAATGAATGCCTCTTGCTCACCAACCAAAGAGATAAATCAAACCCCTTGCACAGCAACTGGAGCAACTTCCTCATGCAAGCATATGATGGAAATAATATTACAGAGGCACAAAATAATTCTCGTTGGTTTACTCCATGATTCATGAACACCAAAATATTTCAGTTTTATTTGCATTGTTCTCTCCCTTATGTAGCGGTCAGCCATATGAAGCTCACAAAGGTTTGCCTCTCTCCCCTATTCCCTTTTTTAACGAAGTGGAAAGCCTGCCAGTCTTCTTGATTGGTAAAGGTGGCCCCAACTTCATTAAGATGCCTTTTGTTGCGATACTTTGATTATGCAGACTACCTTTACCATTGGCTACTTTAGCTTCTATAGTAGTCCTTCTGTGTTGTCTGTACGGTCAGCCATGTGAATGAACATACAAAACGAGGACAAATGTCATTGCAGAAGACAATATGAGACATTGAACAATAAGAGTGGACAAGATAAATCCTTTACTTATCTCTTGCCTCAATCTTTCAAGTCACTATTCCTGAAAGGTCTCAGAACTAGTACTGTATGCCTAAAAGACTAATAACTAAGTTATTTTTAACAGCATATACTAATGCACATGCTATAGAAATTTACATAGTCATCTTTACTTTAAACCTCATGCTGTGATGCGTAGTACTCTTTGTTCTGGGTCTAACATTTTTCATTGCCCAAGTAGCTAGTAACACGTGTTAGTGTTTCTTTGTGCCTGAAAGAACTATATGTTCAAAAATCTATTTGAGCTTCTGAGAATTCAGTTCTGATATTGAACCTTCTCTTCATGTTATGGCAGGAAGAAGAACCTAATGACAGGAAGATTGGTAAATTATGTGAATATGCATCAAAAAATCCTTTTCGGGTTCCCAAGGTGCCTCTTACCTGAATTTTATTTTCACTAATATATTGAAACCCTGTTCTTGGATTATTCTGACAACATCTTATTTACCATAAAAGGAAATTTTTTGCCCTTCATCTCACATATCTAGAGTTAAAGATAATGTGTAGCAATTTCTCTGTAGATTGAACTGCTATTGACAAGGAGGTTATAGAATCATTTAATATGGAGGACGGTGCAGAACTATTTTGATATAAATCAAACATGGCAGATTTCTCTGTCTTCTTATGTTATTTTCCCTTGAGAAATCATATGATAGAAGAGTTGATAATTTGAAGGTCTGTAGGAAACTTAATAGCAGATTTTTTTTTGTCTTTACATGATGCCCTGTAGCAATTTGGATACTCTAGTTTTGCCTTTCCTCCATTAAACTTATTTCCCAATTTGCCCTATAGCAATTTGAATAACTCTACCATTTACTTGGCCTTGTTAACGTTTGATTTGGAAACTATAGTTTTTCCTTTTTCCCCATTAAAATTTAATTCCCCAATATCAGAGGTTAAGCATTTTTTTGGTGCAAGTTAATTTAATTTTTATGGCATGCTTCAGCTGTTTGTAATTATGATATATTCATTGCTTGGTCCCTCGGGCATGGAGGCCATAGTACTTTCATGATTTGTATTTATCCCACCTTAATTCTTCCTCTTAATCATTGATCCTTTCATGAGTTTTTAATATTCTTTTTTGCAGATCACAACTTATCTTGAGCAGAGATTTTATAGGGAATTGAGAAACGAGCAATTGCACGCTGTTAAAGTCATCATATGTATCTACAGAAAGCTGTTATTTTCTTGTAAAGAGCAAATGTGAGTTCCTTATTTAATTTTGTAATGACAGTGAAATCTTAGAACATCAATATCATTTTCCTGGATCTTTGTGAGATGCCTATAAACATGCACCATGAAAGCTAGATTTGGTTGAGTGGTTCAAGCTGTTTATACATGCTTACATCTCAGTCATATCATTGACTTTTTGATGCAAGTAGAACCCATTCATGAAATTGACATGAAATCAGCATTTGCACAAATTTTCAGGAATTTGTCTTTTGGTATATGCCTAGGAACATGCCCCAGTAACTTGTCTTTTTTGGAAGGCTTGTAAACCGAAGACTTCTAGATTACCTTGAGCACAAGTCATTAGGAATTACTTTGCTGTATGAACAAATTGTTGTACTTTGGTTACTCTAGTGTTTACAAAAGCCCATTCGGGCATGCGCCTAGGCGCGCCTAGGCTCAAGGCCCACCTTTAGCGCCTCGCCTCTTATCGAGCGCGCCTTCCATGAAGCCTAAGAGGGTGCACCAGGCGCGCTCTATGGCTTCTTCAATTTATTATTATTTTTTTCAGTTTTAAAAGTAAAACTTACCGTTTTACTTATTTTAAATATATTTAGTTAAGAAGAGATTGATATTTAAGGCTTTTGATCTTGTATTGTTTATTAGTGTTGCATTGTTTCATGTTTTTTAATGGAGTATTGACTCTATGTTCAAAGACTAATACTTGAACCTTATTTCTTTTACCTATTTTTCTTGGTTAAAACTTAATTTCTTTCCATGAAAGGTTTTTTTTCTTATTGTGTATGCATACATATATATTTTATATTTTTTATATATAGTGCGCCTTAGAAAAAAAAAGCCCGTGCCTTTTGGTGTGCCTTGCGCCTAGGCTCCAGAGGGCTATTGCACCTTTATGCGCCTTGAGCCTTTAAAATCACTGGGTTACTCGAGTTCTGCTTTTTACATGATGGAGTGTCCAATGCTACTTTTTAGACTTGGATTAGGACCAATTAGCCTTGTTATAAAATTGAGGCAGCCATGTCTTTGGGTTACAAGGGTACTATCACTTAAAGTGTTGATATATAATTGAATTTACTATAACCCATGCATTTAAGCTTTTGGGTTGATTGGTGATTTAACATGGTATTAGAGCAAGAGGTCCTATGTTCGAATTCCTGTAAAGTCGTTTTCTCCCCCAATTAATATTGATTTTCACTTGTTGGGCCTTTCACAAATTTTCAAGCCTATAAGTGAGGGGGAGTATTAAAATGTTGGTATATAACTAAATTTACTATAACGGATTAAAGTAAACTTTTGGGTTGATAGGTGATTTAACACTATCAATATTGATATGCAGGACAATAGAACAATATTTATCTTGAATGACCACCAGGCAATTTAATTGTATTTCCATTTCCACTATTAGAGTCACTTTTATTTTTAATCTTTCAGGGTCTACCATATTCCACCACCAATTCCTACTTTCAAATTGGTTAAAGGTAGTTTATAGATGGTATTTTTGTAAATGAAGAAACCAATATTCATCGAGAAGAAATGAAAGAAGTTTCCAAATAGTATAGGAAATAGTTTTCTTAAAGTTTTTTTCAACGATTAATTTTGATTGAATTATTTTGACACTTGAGCTCCCCTTTTTGTAATATAGATAGATAGCATTGAGGTTATGTATATGTGTAAATCTTTCTCATTTCTTAATGACTGAAGTGGTCTGTTTCTTGCACGGGTCTTTTCCTTGTCATTGGATTTCAAATTAATCGTTGTGTAATTTCACTTCTTTATTAAAATGTTGTGATTCATATGTAAAATGAAACTATATAGTTAAAGTTTTATAAATTATTATAACTTTTTAGTCATTTGAGACTGTAAAATAAGTTATTTTTCTTCAGCATAAACTTTCTGGAAATCTTTTGTGATACGTGGAGAATTGCCTGGTGGATAATAAGCATGCTTATTGATTTGTGATGTGTCCTAACCTGAAAATGTACTACTTATATGCATATGAAAGTTGTAATCGGCATAAATACTGTTGCAGGCCTCTATTTGCAAGTAGTTTGCTTGGCATCATCCACATTCTACTGGATCAAGCACGTCATGATGAAATGCGAATTTTAGGATGCCAAGCTCTCTTTGATTTTGTTAATAACCAGGTAAGGGTTACCAGTATGTATGGTATGCTTACTTTTTAGAATGTTGTTTGGTCTATTTTTGGAAGGTTGTGATGAATTAACATACACTTATATTTATGTACGTTTATTCACTTTGCAGAGGGATAGTACCTATATGTTTAACTTAGATGGAATGATTCCTAAACTTTGCCATCTAGCTCAAGAATTAGGGGAGGAAGGGAGAGAAAAACAAATGCGTTCTGCTAGCCTTCAAGCCCTCTCAGCTATGGTAATCTGCATTATATTTATTTGGATGTATTACTATGTATTTTATCTTTATGCACGTACTTCATGTGTTGACCTTTCAAAGTCTTAGTAAACCAAAAGATTAAGATAACAGCCTTATATCAACAACACTCTTCTATTGATAATTTAATTTTTAATGAAGCATATTTCCTATCATACCAATGAAATGTTTATGATTCCTACAAAAAAAGATAGTCTCATTTTTTGTGAAACATGTGGTGCGGACCCATGCTAAAAGAAAGCATTCCGTTTCTTCTTTTGATTCAATTGATAAAACTTCCAGATATATTTAATGTAATACTCTAGAATGGGTGCTTCTTCGGTACATCTTTTTTTTTTTTTTTAAACAAGAAATGAAACTTTTCATTGAAAAAATGAAAAGAAGCTGTGCTCAAAAGGTACAAACTCCATCCCGTAAATACAAAAGACAATAAATAAAGGAGAACACAGAGGAAATAGGAAATATCCCAAATAAGACATAAATCAAAATAGGAAAAATCAGCAAAGGTTTGGAGAGAGAATGCCAAGGTGTACTTGAAATTTGAGGAATCAGACCGAACAAACTAAGGAATATACAGTACTTCAAAGATTCTTTAAAACCTAACCAACCACAAAACTTTCCAACCTAAGATGCAACCTTCACTTTCTTCAAAGAAAAATAATCCTCTTATAAAAGATTCTAAAACAGCATGTGCAGGGCTGAGACAACTGCAAATGGAAACTATCTGAATGAAACTTCAAATTCTGACATATACCATATTGATAACCATAATCAAGCACATAGCAAAAGAAAAAGGATGAACTGAGCTAGAAGTAGAAACAACTGGAACTCCCCAAACAATAGCCGCATAATAATCTCCTACTATTCTCCTGCTTTCTTACATTTGCAAGACCAAACCAATGAAAAACACCACAAACTTCTAACATGTTGGTACTTCTTAAATAAACACTAACTTTTTATTTCCTCCATTAAATCTAATTTGAAGAAAGTCCTAATAATATACAAGCACTCTAACTAATAGAATAATGAAGTAGTTGATTATCCAAAGCTTAAATATATACTAACAAAACATATAATCTTGTTTAGCAATATAGCGTATATGTTTCGATAAATTATCCCAAATTAAATTCAACCATAACTAAAACCCACTATGGAAACACTGGAAATTCCAAGCAAGGTACTCCTGAATTAAATTTAAGCTCAGGTAAAGGTTGTGAGGGTCTGTCAAAGAGAAAAGTACATGACATGACAATGTATCTGGCAGGCTTGATCCACCAGCCTTTACTCCTTCCAACTATGGTGTAAGAAGACCTAAATCTATTTTATTGGGGTGGGGTTGCTATGCTCACAAAGTGTGTGCTCGTGGTGGTTGATCATCTAAGTACACCCACTTCCTAAATCTAAAATGCCTATCACTTCATTGGCAGTAGCTCACTTTTTAACAAAGGTATAATAAGGCTCTATAAAATACCAAATTCAATCATTTCGAAACAGTGTGTTTATGTGCTTGTTTGGATGAAGCTCTCTGAACTTCATGGCATATTGCACAAAGAAAGCCTTCTATACCACCCACCCACAATCTGATGGGCAGACAGTGGTGGTTAACTATTTCCTTGAGACCTATTTGGGATATTTCGCTTTAAGAAAATCACTTTGGCAATATGGGTGCATTGGACAGAATACTGGTATAACACCTCATTTCACTTCTCCACCAAACATTCTAATTTCTAATTGTTGTATGGGCAAACACCACCATTTGGGCTATGATAGTACCCCTCTGCCAACCCAACTGTTGTGAGCCCAACAAAGGATGAAAGCCGAAGTTGATAGTAAAAGAAGAGATGTTCAGTTTGTCATTAAGACCCAGTACTGGAAATTGAGGCCTTATTGGTGCAGAGAGTGGTATACGTATTGGGACCTTTTTGGTACTGCAAGAAGTGGGGCAGGTTCTCATAGACTACAAAACTCTTTGACATCCCAAATACGCCAAGTTATCAATGTTATGCGATTGTGCATGGTATTTGGAGCTAATCTGAGTTCTTTTCAACCTCTCACCCCAACTCACAGAGAATATAGAACTTCTATTGGAGCCAATGGTCAGGCATTATATACACAGCTTGATTTTCTAGATGGAGAATTAGATATCCTCATCCAAGGACAGAGGCAACAACATGAAGCAACATGAGATTCTTTCTCCAGCATCCTACAACAAATTTACTGATTCAAAAAGGGGGAGGAATGCCAAGACAAGCAGGCACCCAATTAGCCAAAGGTTAGTGGGCCATGGGTAGGGAAAGAGTTCGAATAATGGGGGGTGGAACAAAGCTCTCGGGTATAGGGGAGCAAAGCTCCGACACCCGTTTATCAAAAAGGGGGGAGGGGTGGAACAGGGAAGGGTAGAACTGAACATGAGGGTGTGGTGTGGTTATAACAACACCTATAGTTCAGGAGTGGTTTTTGCAATTTTCTCTTTTAAAAAAAAGAAATAAGCACCTTTTAATTAAGAGGTAGAAGAGTACAAGAGGACCAAGAAGTTACATAAAGGCTCCCAATTGTTTATAGTATCAAAAGAAAGAATAATTACGAAATAATTTGGATTTAAGGACCTATAAAGCCATAAACTAAATCTAATTGATAATACCCTACCGTTGGTCAAGGGTGCTCTTGGTGCTGAAGAAGATGCGTTTGTTTGTTTCCAGCCAAAGGATAACTATGTAGGAAGGGAAAGAGCTAAGAGGAGCATCAAAGGATGTGCTATGTCTTCATGAATTTATCTTTCGGAAATCTAGCAAGGTGTATAAATGTCTTGTGAATTGAGTAGAGCTTTAATGGATAAAACTTAGGGAATATAATAATATAAGGTAGAAAGATGCATTAACCCCATAAGTTCCCTACTATGCAATTCTGGAAGAAGAAGGAAGAAGAATATCCAGTTGAGGAAAGGGTTTCCACCATTCTATTTCTTAAGCTAGAATAGTGGCTAATTTAGGAGAAGGGGTGGGGTTTGTGGAGGGCTGGTTTTTTTTTTTTTTTTTTGCTGTTTTATGGGGCATCTAGATTGAGAGAAATAACATGATTTGTGCTTATGCATGCACAGAGTTACCCAGTGCTTCTTCTGATTTGTTTTAATTACCTACCAACCCATATGGTGTGGTAAACAAGGCATGCATAATTGACAAGACTCAATATGTATGTTCTCGAAAGTCCAAATTCATTTATTGAAAGAGGAAAAAAAATGGTTAGCCTTGGTGAAACGTGGTTCTAGATGACCCTGCCCCCCTTCTATTTTTTATTCAAAGAAGAAGCCACGCTCTAAGTTCAGTTGGTAATTTTTCAATAGAGAAATGCAGTAGAGAAGTTAGAAACTGATTCTGCAACTTCACTTCTATGGTATATTGGAAGATAGAGTAGAAAAATGATCTTCAAAATGAAGCCCACAAATATTTCTTTTGTAAGGTCCTAGTTCTTGACTGACTTAAGCCATGAAAAGGACATTTTGGATTAGAGAAGGTGTCTTGGACACGTCTTTGGATTTGATTAAAGAAAGTAGTTGGGAGGAACAATTTTTTTTTTATAAGAAACAATTTCATTGATGTATGAAATTTACAAAAGGGACATAATGTCTATGGAGATTAAAAAAGCTTTCCCAATAGATCAAGAGGGAAGCATATGAGTAAGCAATAAATAGATTAGACATTTTAAGCCAAGATCTATAATCAAATCAAACAACATATTGAAGGTCTGCTCTTTATCCATGAAGACACTGGTTCTGTTCTTTCCAAAGAATCCAGAAGAAGGCCTGAGAAATATGCACCAAAGTCTAGCTTTTTTATTTTTAAATGAATGATCGTCCAGCACCGATGAGAGAAAAGCTCTGATTTCGTTGGGAAAGGTCAGAAACCAATCGAAAGCAGAACAAATTCTAGTCCAAAACATGCTGCAAACGGGCAATACATAAATAAATGTTCTTGGGTTTCCTCTTGTCTTTTACACATATGGCACCACCCCGGGGACATAGCCATGAAGGGCATTCAACGTTGGAGAATATCTTTGGTATTGATAGCTTTGTGTGCAAGCTCCCAGATGAAAAATTGGATTTTTTTGGGACACTTGTCCCTCCGAATCACTTTTGTCAGTGGTTTTTTTTGGGAGGAACAATTGTGCATCAACAAAAACACAATTACAAGAAATTCATTAAGAAAATCTAGTAGCATACACAGGAAGGAGAATTCCAGCTTCCCTCCCGACATGCATATGCATTGAAGAAGAATGGAAAAATACTTTCCAAAATGAAGCCCAAAACCAATCCTTTTGAAATGTGTCCTATTTTGATTGACTGAAGCCATGAAAGTTATTTGGGTTGCAAAATAGCATTTGAGGCCACCTCTCTGCAGTTGATCGAATAAGTTGGCCAGACGAGAACTATGTCTTGCTGTCAGATATCTGGTTCGAAAGGAATCAAAGAGTTTTTGAAGCTAAAGCTATGGAGTGGGACAGAAGATTCGATTCAATTCATTTGAAAGCATCTTCCTGGGGTGTTCTTTCCAAGATCTTTGCTGGTTATTCGGTTTCAGATCTATGTCTTACATGGCATCCTTTCTTATTTAGTTCCTAATGTCTGTTGTTTGTTGGTCTATTATCGGTCTGAGTTATTGGCTGTTTTTCTTTTCCAGTTATTGGTTTTGATTTACTCTTGAACTTTGTTCTTTTGTATTATTTCATTATATCAATGAAATCTCTTTTGTTGTCTTGTCAAAAAAAAAAAAAAAAAAAGTTGGCCAGACCAGAACAATTGAATATCAGCACAGAAAAGTACATTTTTTTAAATTGCTAAAAGAATTGGATTGTTGCTCTGTCCAAATGGCAAAAAACCCATCACCTTCAATAGGGGGAGGGAGGGGCATTGAACCAGAATGCCCACTGTAAGAACATATTGTTGAGACACGGTGAGAACATATTTTTTTGGTGAGCACCGAGCACCATGAGAACATATTGTTGAGAATACCCAAAAAATATTGTTGTCCTGAACCAATTTTTCCTTTCCAATGTCCGCTCTTATTATGTGTCTTTTAACTTTTTTTTCACTCTTTCTTTTTTTTTATAACCAGGAGTTGGAACTGTCTTTTAACTTTTAAATCAAATTTCATATCTATCTCATTAATGCAACTGTTTCTGCTGGAGAACCTTATTTGCTTTCTTTTGGTCTGGAATTAATTTTCTTATCCAAATGTTTCATCTGCAGGTTTGGTTTATGGGTGAATTTTCCAATATATCAGCAGAATTTGACAATGTAAGTTGCTTGCATTCATCACATAATTATATTTTTCTCTCTCTAGTTCCTGGAAATACCGCACTTTTATGAAGCTTGATGCCGTAGATAATTTCCTTATGGTTGTGTGAGAAACATGTTGATCTATGATTGATTTTCTTGTTTATCCCGATACTTTACTTGTTTTATTATTGTTTCTTATGGTGGTGGTATAAACTTTCGTCTAAAATTTTAGGTTATTTCTGTCGTGTTGGATAATTATGGAGACCTTCAAAGCACTTCCAGTTCTTCCAATGATGGGCAAGATACTCAGGATGCAACTGCTGAAGCAGTTCCCCATTCACACGAACACATGACAATGGTGTCTTCGTGGAGGATGATAGTAACTGAAAAGGGGGAAATGATTGTATCTCCGTAAGTTCATGTCTTGGAATTACATAACTATATTTATATCAACTTTTCAAGTCTTATCATTCTTATATCTAACAGAGAAGACGCAAAGAATCCAGAATTTTGGTCAAGGGTTTGCCTGCATAACATTGCTAAGTTGGCTAAGGAAGCTACGACCATACGGCGTGTCTTGGAATCTTTCTTCCGTTATTTTGATAATGGCAATCTTTGGTCTCCAAAACTTGGGCTTGGTCTTTCTGTCTTGTTGGATATGCAATTAATAATGGAGAATTTGGGTATTCTTTCTCTTTACGATTTTTTAAGAGTTGGAGCCTTTGCGATCTAAAACTTTTTTCCACTTCTTCCTATATTTCTATAATTGTACTGGTGATTTTCATGAAGTTCATTTATTTCTTACAGGGCACAACTCACACTTCATGCTTGCAATTTTGATCAAGCACCTCGATCACAAGAATGTTCTAAAAAATCCTACCATGCAAATTGACATTGTTAATATTGCCACCTCCCTTGCTCAGAAAACAAATGCCCAATCATCAGTGGCCATAATTGGTGCACTAGGTGATATGATGAGACATCTTCGAAAGAGCATACATTGCTCCCTTGATGATTCTAACTTGGGAGCGGAAGTTGTTGAGTGGAACCGAAAACACCAAGCATCAGTTGATGCATGCCTTGTGGAGTTGTCACTAAAGGTAATTTTGCCTTCATTTGTGCTTCTCAGGATGCTCTTTAATCATTTTGATGTACCGTTTATGATCACGGATGTGACTAATTTCTTGGTATTACATAGCTAGCAGTTTATGTATAAAAAGCAGTTGTTAGGCTGTAGTTACCATCAAACCGGTAACTACAAAATCTTTACTGGTTTTGTAGGTTATACCTGGAAACGCCTGTTTAAAGGCAAGGTCCTTCCATTGTAACATTTTGTTAAATCATTAATCAACCCTAAACCAAACCTTAAGCTGATAGGTTATGGTAAATTTAATTATGTCGACACTTCCCCTCACTTGTGGGTTTGGAAATTTGAACAAAGGCCCAACAAGTGGAAATCAATATTAATTGGGAGAAAACGACTTTACAGGGGTTCGAACACAGAACCTCCTGCTATGATACCATGTTAAATTCACCAATCAACCCAAAAGCTTAAGTTGATAAGCTATGGTAAATTTAATTATATTAACACATTTACATGTAATACTGTTATAAAAATCACAAGTCATCTTTTAACTTCTGCATGCACACCATAAATTCTTGTGGTTGAATTCTTCTCGATCTAATTAATTTCTTACAATCTTTCTAACTTCTTAACATTGTTGTGAATGTGATGGATTTACTGATGGATTTACTGTTGATTTTCCTGCAATGTTGTTTAGGTTGGAGATGCTGGTCTTATTCTAGACATGATGGCTGCAATGCTAGAAAACTTGTCGAATATTCCTGTAATGTCCAGAACATTAATTTCTACTGTCTACCGTACCGCTCAGATTGTGGCATCAATACCAAATCTTGTGTATCAAGATAAGGCAAGAGCACCTGATCTTTATCTTCTCCCCTAAATTCTGAGATTGTGATTCAATCTAAGTCCCCACTTTTTTTCTTTACCCCTCTATATCCCAGCTGTTTTAGACGTAAAATGTTTTGCAGGCCTTTCCTGAGGCATTATTCCATCAATTACTACTGGCAATGGTCTGCTCAGACCATGAAACTAGAGTTGGTGCTCACCGCATATTTTCTGTTGTTCTCGTTCCATCATCTGTCTGCCCACGTCCTCATGCTTCTGTTCCTCAATCTGCAAAGCCTACTTATCTTCAAAGGACACTCTCAAGAACTGTGTCAGTGTTCTCCTCTTCAGCAGCACTTTTCCAGAAAGTGAAAGTTGAGCCTCATTCTGCACAAGAGAACATCTTTCAAAAGGTGGACGAAAAACCTATAATTCCACAGGTTACAAAAGTTGAAGGTGACTCCATTTTAAACAGACTAAAGTCAAGTTACAGTCGGGTTCACACGGTAAGAAAGGATTCATCGATTGCAGCTATGGGTTCAATTATAGAAGAAGATCCAAAGATCAACAATAATAAGATGATGAACAGACTGAAGTCTAGTTACAGCCGAGCTTATAGTATGAAAAAGCCTACATCTACACCTAATACAGTTGCCGATGAGAAACCTTTGAAAAGTTCCGAAAAGGAATCGGTATGTATTTTTTATTATTATTATTATTGTTACATTAAAGATTCCTCTAGTATTGTTTTATCATGGTCTAATACTATCATTTTGTTAAATTAAAACTTCAGACAACGTTCCTTAGGCTTAGCAGTCGCCAGATTACCAACCTTCTCTCATCAATATGGGCACAATCTATCTCTCCTCTCAATAAACCTGAAAACTTTGAAGCAATTGCTCATACTTATTGCCTTGTGTTGCTATTTGCACGGACTAAGGTAAATTCATTATTTGTTTGTTCAATCATTTTATTGAGTTAGTATATGTCTCACCAGATTTACCATGGAATTGGATCCACATAAAAACTTGGAATATTATACATTGTACATTAGTAACTTATCTGTTCCACTTTGGTCAATGGAGGCAATGGAATATGTCCGATTTGGGCATTCACCCGTAAGCATCCTTTATGACCCAACCATAGGTACTACACTTAATGGATATTTTGTGCGTATTTAGCATCTTGAAAGTTATGATGAAATGCTATCTTATATTAAGAATTTATGATTATATTAATTTTAAAAGTTAAGCTCAAGACAAGTAAAGCTATAGACGGTTATATATTTTGGTTCACCATTTTTCCTTTTGTTTTAGACAATTAAAAGTACATCTTAAGGGGTAATAATAGATGTTGCCCACAGATTTAGACATAGGGATTACAATCTGGTTGCAAAGGGCACGAAGAGCCTCTTGGCTCATTCTAGTGGTGGACTTGGTTTGTGGAACCCATGGGTTATTGGAGTATTAAACTCCTCACGAGTTCTCTAACAACCTACATTTAGCTGGTATAAAAATTCAGAAAGAAAGGGAGGATTTTGATGTAACAAAAGAATCCGGTTAAACAATTTCGTTACAGTACCTTGAGCTCCAACAGTACAACGGGAATATTTTTATAGTTTCTCATATGCTAAATTCATATAAGACCTCAGCTCATCTTATGACTATGATGGAGAGAATTGAAATCCTTAGTTTATAGTTCTCTTAGTTCTTGTGAACTGTAACAAAGTTCTGCCAGGAACATGTTATATTAAGAATCGGCTTAGCTTATGGTTATTGGTCATTGTGAATTATTGTCAATTTGATACTTAATTATCTGTTCAGTACTGACATATGTAAATCCTTTTATAATTGTCCTTGTGATATGCTGTGTTGATAGAACTCCAGTAATGAGACCCTCATTCGAAGTTTCCAGCTAGCATTTTCCTTGCGGAGTATTTCCCTGGCTGGAGGTAGAGAACGTTCTAAGCTTATTAAAATTATACTTCATTTCTGCAGTTTCTGAATTATTGCCACATTTATAATCCCAGTCAAACATGAGCAAGTATGAGAAGCTAATCGTGATGTCAAAACTGTGATATCAAACCGGTTTTGTTTTTTACCTAGAAATTTTGTGGTAAACACTTGGGGCATAAGTTGTAAGATCTTTCATCGTATATTCTTCTAGTTTTTACTTTAAGATCCTATAATTGCTAATCGTCGTGATTGGAATACGGAAAACTGACTCCATAAAAACCTAATGCAAATTAGATGCGGCATCCTTGTAGAAATAAGGGTCATTTCTTTGTCTTTGTAACAAAAAGAAAAACTTTCTTTCTCCTTTGATTGATCAAATATACTATCTGGTTTATTTACTCAATGTATGAGTGGGAGGGGTAACCTAGAGGGTTAAAGTGGCAGGGTAACACCTCAGTTATTAAAAGTGTATGAAGTTAACAGTCCAAATTATGATGGAAAGACATTTTTCATCACTAGTCATATGACCACTTTGAGTGGGCCCTCATTAGGCCATCTCTACAACTAAAAGGGTCTTTTACAAATTGCAGGGCAATTGCAACCATCACATCGGAGGTCCCTTTTTACTTTGGCAACATCGATGATCATCTTCACGGCAAAAGCCTACAACATCGTGCCTCTTGCCCCTCGTGCTAAAGTTGCCCTTACTAGTGAAGTAGTACGTGCAAAAATTTTGTTGCTACTCTAATTCATGCGTGGTACTAATGTGTCTACTGTCTCACCTTCTAGTTTGATCTCTCTTCACTGCGTATATAAGTGGGTTTTCCTTTTGGAAACTTTCTTAATTCTACTGCAAGGAACGTGGATTTCAAATAAAGTTGAGATTTTAGCTTTCATGAGTAAAGTTCTTCTACTGACTTTTTATTTTTACCAGGTTGACCCATTTCTACAGTTGGTTGAAGATTGCAAGTTACAAGTTGCTAATTTAGGACAAGACCATTCCAGACCAGTTTACGGATCTAAGGAAGACAATGAAGCTGCTGTGAAGTCACTTTCAGCAGTCGCTACAAGCGACAGCCAATCTAAAGAGTCATTTGCTAAGCTAATTTTGCAGACATTGCAAAATATGTCGGAAGTAAGTTTTGTTTTATTTATTTATTGTTTTTTTTTTCCTTTTCTTTTTACTGCGAATAAGCATTGTCTTAGTATCCCACAAAATTAATTGTTATAATTTCCATTTCTAGTTAATGTAATGATTTGTTGTGTTCTTTAAAGCAGAATGAGTTATCTTCTATTAGAGAGCAGTTGCTTCAAGATTTTTTGCCAGATGACACCTGCCCATTAGGAACTCAGTTTTTTGTCACACCAAGAGAAATTTATCAATGTGGACCTAAGAATGACGAAACTTCAGACACGGTTTTGCACTTTATTCATCTCACTTGTCTAAGATTTCAAACTATTTTCAGGTTGTGCCTTTCTCTTTTACATTTTGGTGTATTCTGTAGGTCGATCCCTTATTTCCAATTGATAATGACAATCTATGCGACGAACCTCAAAGTCAAAATGATATTGAGACAGAGAAGGCCCCAGAAGGTCCGAGTCTCATGAGTGCTGATGAACTTTTGAATATTGTAAGTTGCTAAGCTTTGCACATCGTTCATATACATTTGTAGGGAACGTATGTGATGAATGTTCACAAAGACAACAAAATCTTGGTTTCTATATCGTCTCAAAATGTACTTAAAATTTAAGCAGATGCAAACTACATAATTAAGATGTCCAAGTTAGAGGAAAAGGGTAATATGAATGTACTTTTACCGATCAAGAAAATTAACGAAGGTCTTCTCGAAATATAATAAATAATCAACAAACTTCTTAGGATTTAGGATTCAGTATGTAGGATATAATGAAAAGATATGTTCATTTTTACATGCAATTTGTGACACCACCATTATAGTAGGGGTATTTAACCCTATTTGAATCAAAGAAATGTTGATAAAAGGCTTGATTTTATCAAATAAAATAATTAAAAATAAAATAAAAGGCTCGATTTTAGTTTTCCTACCTTTATTCCATGAAAGCTTTTGAGATCTGCTATGGTGATTAAAGTTAATTCTTTGTTCTGATATATTTTTTAGTTGCTTCGAACATTTTCCGAAATGATTGATGTTTGCAAAAGTATAAGCATTGAGCGGGAAGATATTTTTTTCCCCAACCTATTTTTTCTATATTGCTTCATCTTGAAAAATGTCAATGGGAATGCTCGCTATTAGTTATTTACGTTGTTCTATCAGTGTATCTTTCCTATTAACAATCTATGATACAGATTTCCGACATAACAAATCAAGTTGGAAGGGTATCAGGCTCCGTACCGACAAATATGCCTTACAAGGAAATGGCTGGGAATTGCGAGGCTCTTTCAGAAGAAAATCAGCAAAAGATATCCAATTTCATTACCTCTCCACCAACTAAAGAAGGTTCGGTTGGAAATTTCACTCATGATGACGACAATCCAGGAAAGGAAGAGTTTTCACAACGCCATGTTCAATTCACTGTAAATAAGGTACGTTTTCTATCATATACTTGGCTTCTGATCAAATTTAGTACTTGATACAGAGAAAAGTTAAATTGGAATTATTCTTAATTGAAATTGAGATCTAATTATTCTCTTGGTGAGTATATTGGAATTCACATCTGGCGGCTTTCATAGCCTGACATCAGCTCATGTATGCATTAGTATGTCCACATGCTATTATGGCTATCCCTTTCTTGAAAAATATGACTTTGAAATTCATGGAAAATGCAGATCGGCAACCCATTCGTTGACTCAGATACTCCTGTGTACTGGAATTCTTCGTCCATTGACACTTACCCAGCACTTTGTGCAACTGAGTACCAATATTATCCCCACCTCATTCAATTACCATCCTCGAGCCCATATGATAACTTCCTAAAGGCAGCTGGTTGTTAAGCCACCGAATGGAGACGAAAATACTTTGAGGCTTCCTGGTGACAGTGATGATTGTGTAATAAGTTTCAAGGTGAGCAAGCAAAACTGCTGAGGTCTGCCTTCTGCACCGGGCATCTGCTTGCTGCTCCAGCCATTTTCTAACTGAGTCAAACATTAGGTCAAGTTCTTGCCATGGTTTTTTTGTATATCTTGATTTGATTCATTTGTGCCATTTTGTTGATGGCGAGTAATTCTTCTTCCTTTCTCCAGCTTCATGTTTTGATTGGTGAAAGAAAGCATTGAATATTGGTGACGCCCTTGGATATGTATGATAGATAGGGTTGTTAGATGAGTTTGGGCGTCATTTCTGTCTAGACTTTGGATTCCATACGGTCATCTCTGTCCAGAAAGTGCAATCATAGGTGGTATTATACCCGTTGGGACTGATATAGGCTAGTGAGTGATAAAAGGGTGATTATTGGAGATTTGGCTAGCTGTATATTTGCAACAATTTTATCTTGTATTTACGGCTGTAATTATCTCCTTATTGTAACAGTTGGCAGCTATATTAGTGGGCTTATCTTATGAAACTTGCACTCATTGCTCATGTTCTGTAACACTGTACTGATTGAATACCATTCATTTTTTCTGCAATTACTATGAATTCCCCCTTTTCTTTTTGGCATCGGAGCCTTCCTATCACTGAAAAGAGAATAAACAAATATTACAGTTTCAGATTTTTCCTTTTAGCTATTGTTGCAGCTGGATCGTCTTCTTAGGTGGCTGAAAATTTTGTTTCTTTCACTGACTCTATATAGATTTGAGGGAGTTATGTAGCCTGTACTTGGGGTGCACAATTGTGTACCTTTGTTTGGGTACTCTGATATCATACTTTGTAAGGGCCTCTTTGGTATGCCATCTGAATTCTGTTTTATGTTTGGCAGATTCACTGAATACAGTGAATATGCGTTTGGTACATATATTTTCGAAAATTGTTTTCGGATTCTGTGATTTAAATAGTAAAAATTCTGAAAACAACATTTCTATGTTTTCATTGCATCCGAATTTAAAATTTTAAAATGCAGAATTATATTAAACAAGGATAAAAAAATCTTAATAAATACAATATTTCATGTAATAAACTCAATTTACTTTTGTTAAATCAAAATATGTATAATATAATATATTATAAATTATATAATATTATATTATAAAATGATAATTCTATAAAATTTATAAAAATCATGTTCATAAATTAATTAATAATGACTTTTATTCAATCTAATATTTAGTTTTGCAACTAAAACTAATTTTATGATCTATAAATATGTTATAGGATATACTCTAAACAATTGTTTAGAATGAAATCAAATTTCTAAATCTGCTACTAAACATATTTGAAAACATGCAATATAACTTTGTTTTCATCGATATAACTTTGTTTTCATTAAATCTCTTATTTTCAAATTTCTATTTTAAGACTACTTATTCGTCCTTAGGTAGTTAAAATTATTAAACAATTTTCTAGAACCCAACTGTTCCATCCATCTTGAAATTGGTATTTCATTACCTATATTTTTCTAACCCTAATTGTTTCTCTTTTTTCAAAAAAAAAAAAAAAAATGGTATGCAAATTTTAAATTCAAATCAACCGTTCACAATAATGCAGCAATGATTAATATTGATATTACAAGTTGTATAAAGTAGTTTAAATGAGAAAAAAAAGTTTCATGGTTCCTAGAAAAAGGAAAATTAGAACATTAATGAATTACATATAGAACAAAATTTGCATAGTTTTGTAATTTTAATTTAAATTAAAAATAAAATACATTCTATAAATTATTTTAAAATGACTCAATTAAAAATAGAATAACATATATTTATATTATTTTAATATAATTAAGTTCAAAATGAAAATCATACACATGCTTTTGTTTTTTAAAGAAAACTAATCTTTTCTTGGTGTGGCTAATTTCATACTTAAATAACAGTGACAGTTTTGACTAATTTTCTCCTAAATCTCTATCTGATAGAAAAATATTTCTAAATACCTAAGTTTGTTTGATAACCATTTCGTTTTTTATTTTTTTATTTTTGAAAATTAAGTTTATATAGACCATTTCTATCTATAATTTCTTTGTTTTGTTATCTATTTTTGATATATGTTTTGAAAAACCAAGTAAAATTTTGAAAACTAAGACCCCATTTGATAATTATTTCATTTTTTGTTTAGGTTTTTGAAATTAAGCCTAAAAATATTATTTCTACCGAGAAGTTTATATGTTTTCTTATCTATTTTGTACATATATTTTAAAAAATCCAGCTAAGTTTTAACTTAATGGTGGCTCAAGAAAGATGAAAAGTATTATGAGAAGATGAAAAGAATTGTGAAAAAGCATACATAATTTTTAAAAATCAAATGAATATCAAATGGGGTTAAATAGTTATCAAACATAGCGTAAACATCGAGAAGGGCTGTTTTTGTGATAAATTCATGGATGCCAGCAGATGAAAGTCTTGTCATTGTGGGGTATTAATTGGTGGATTTGAATATATTAAGCTAATTTCTAATTGAAGAACTAGCTTGTTTAGTGAAGGCCATTTTGTAGAAAACATGAAGCTTGGGAAATTGCAACAAACAGATCTCTAATTTTCTTATTGAGTTGTAAGGAAATTGGTCGGTTTGAGATTGAATCTTATTGTAGAGGGGATGAAAGAATATGATATTAGAAGGTTTCATTTTAGAATAACAAAGGATTTTGGGTTTACCAACATTTATGGGCCTAAAGGAAGCATTTTCGGAGTGAATTTCTTTCAATTCATTCCTGTATATGGCGTTTTTAGGAGACTTTAATATAATTCGTTGGTCAAATAACATCTTCGAGTCTAAAAAGGTTAACGGACTTACTTAAAGAATTTGGATTATTGAAAATTCCTTCCATAAATTACCTTTTTGGTCCTAACAATAGATGTGTTTGGTCCTGTATTTTTTAAATGAAATAGGATATTTTTCTATTTTTTAATTCTTTTTTTCAATTTTTTATATAAAATCAATTTTTTTTTTAATATGAATTAAAAAAATTAAAAAAATATTTTATCTCTCAATTCTCTCACACGTTCTCCCCTCCCTCCATCTTCCTTCTCTTCTTCTTTTTCCTTTTTCCCTTCATCTTCTTCCTCATTCTCTCTCATTTATACTTCACATATGGGGCCTTTACAAAGAAATCTCTGAGGTTGTTTGGGATGTTGGGTGAGTTATAATAATAAGAGGTTATAATAGTTTGTGGTTTATTATAGTCTGTGGAATCATATAATGTTATTTAAAATGCATAGTAGTATATTCTAGGGTTATAATAGTTAGTGTTTGGGATGCAGAGTATTCCACAGGTTATTATAACCTGTGTCCCAAACAACCTGATAAGAAAACGTTAGTGAACTGAAATTAGGAACTCTTTAGTTATGTGAACCACTAAATTCTCAGACACTAAGACCCCCAAACCAATTTGGCTCAATCCCAAGGAAAAAGACTAGATGTGGATTACCTTATGATCGAAGACCAAGAGGTAAGGAAACTAGTTCCTCACTCAAGGATGGAACACTCCACAAGCAAGTTGATCAAACTTACCTGAATGTTCATTGCTTGCAACTTTGTACTCAAGAATTGCAAAGAGGGTGATGATGTGGCTCAAGATCAAATCACACAAATTTCATTCATCTAAAAACTATCGTGTACAACCTAATGGTCAAGCTTTAAATAGCTTCCCAAAACTCTAAATGTCATATCATGACAAATGACAAAAATACACCTACTTAAAATGTCATAAAAAGGATAAAAATGGAAAAATGATAGAATTACATAAAAATTAGAAAATAATAATTTGATGCTCTGGTGGTTCATATCATCCTCTCCTTCTTTTGAAGGATTCGTCCTCGAATCTAACTTGTCACCTTGGAGAGCAAATTTGTAGTCATGAGATGTCAATGATCTAGCTATTTTTGGATTCCTCTTAAACTTTCGACCAAAGATGAGTTAATCAAGAAGCTTGAGTAACATCTTTGTTCTGTACTTCGCATGTGGAAAATATTGCTCCTTCACCAGTGCATTAATTTCCTGTAAAAATTCAAAATTAACAATACTAAATACACTAGGATTAGGTGTACCTAAGAGATAACAAGTTCTTTTGTGTACAAGTTCTGAGATGAATCGTTTTGAAGAGATAATTTTATCTGTTGGGATTTTTGCCCTAAACTCGTGTATTTGTAATTATTTAAGGAAATGAATAAAAGTGTTATTTTTCCTTTAATCATGTATTCTCGCAAATTACAAACTTAAATTCAATAAACTAAGCTCCAGGGTCACATTTAGACAACTTTGAACTGTGTGTAGTTGACACACATCTAGGATCAAGTTCAAACTTGTGACCCGAATGGTCTATAGTAGATGGATTAGGTTGGAAACCTCATCTTGGTAACACTGTGGATGCGACCCACTTTGTATTTGATACAAACGAGTCGATCCAGCTCGTTCATGTAGTTGACATACGAGTGGGGGCATCATGTGCAATGAGTTTGTGCAAGACTGGACCAAGAATTATTAGACTGATCTAGTAACACTGTTGATAGATTAGGGCTAATAATTCAAACGATGACCAATAGTGACTCAACCTGAATCCTGAGCGAGTTGTGAACTCTTGTCTGCGGGGGTTTATCCTTTGACTAGTACGGGTGAGAGTGGCCAGAGTCGTCGACTCAATATGCCTACCTTCTCAGGGATGAAACCTCGTAGGGAGTTGGAGACTCAACTTCGCAAAAAGGAATTCACTCGTTCCCGAACTAGGGTAACTAGATAGGTTGTTCCCTTCAGAGTTGAATCCAGGTCTTGAACAACGGGGTCCCTCCCTCTTGTTGGCCTGAGAGGAATAATGTTTATGGTCGGACCATACACTTGTTGTTCATTAGAGGATCAGTGGTGCTTAAGGTGCAAGAAGTAGTCACAGGGGTAAACGGTAATTTGACCCAACTGTGACTACGAATGACCTGTGAAGGGTTGATTTACGGACATTGGTTAAATCAATGGATACAACTTGTCCTACAGTGAAGAGAGTGCAGCTACGAGTCTTTAGTGGAGTGACTCGTAGTTAACGAATGTTGATTGACGGGATCAATGAGTTTGATTAGTCAATCTCGTATCGTTGGAGCTCATAATCTATAGGTCCATTAGGTCCCTCAGTTGGCTCAATATAGAATTAATAGAGGGTATAAAGTTTTGGAATGAATTTGAAGTGTTTAAGTTCAATTTAGGGAATTATATCAATTATATATGATATAATTGATATAATATATAGTTCAATGTGAATATGATTCATAATGAACCTAATTATGTCTAATTATGAAATTAAGGCATATATTGAGGAAATAATTTGAGAGACGTGAAATTTAATTTGACTAAATTCAATTTCTCCACATTATGTGAATATGATTCACATAATAAGGTATTTGATACCTTATATTATGCATTTGTGCATAATATGTAGAGTTAGTGGCAAAATGGGTGGAGAATTTGTCTCCACCCACATTGCCTATAAAAGCATCCTTTTGGATGCATTTTAATACACTTGAACCATTTGTGTAGTTTTGCATTTTAGGCAAACATAAGAGTTCTCTCTAAATCTCTCTACAATACATCCCTAATCCAAAAGGAGATCCCACCTCTCTCCCTCTCCTAGAGAATAACCGAGAAGGTCTTTTGGCAGTGTTCGAAGATTTGATCGTAGAGAAGAGGAGTTCGTAGATGACGAGGAACTACTTGAAGAATTGGTCTTCAAAGGTAACCTACTAATCCTTTTATGCTTTCAAGATGCATGCTTAGCTTAGATTTTCTGTTTTTGAGTATTTCTATTCACACAATTGAGAGCAAAGGCGATCATTCGCATCCGCATGGGATTCCATTCCTTTCATTATCCTCACAAACTCCAAAAATTGGACTCACTCCCTTGACCTCTTCTTCATTTTCACTACTTTGTATACTGCTTCCAAATTCTTCTTTCACATTCTCTTCTTCTAAGGTCGCTACCTCTTCATTCTCTTTCTCTAATTTTGACTGAGTAATGTATATCTTTTTATTCTCGGTGGCTCTTCTTTCTTCATCTTTAAAAATATTTATATTTAAATCTTCTTCTCGTGCTTTTAGATGATGTACCTGTTCTTCTTCTTGGGTGGGTCGATCATGTTCTTCTTAGCAGTTTTTTCCTTTCGAGGCTTGGCAAAACAAACTTCATTCTTGGATGAGTTCTCTAGCATACTCTCTTATCGAATGACGTACTTCAACCAATTCTTCCTGTATAGTCTCTCTAAATGTTGCATCTCTACTTCGATTTTCAACACGTCTCCTTTGTTGGTACATGGTTGCAAAATAAAAATAAGTAAAAGAAAAGTGGACCTCACAATCACTCTCTCACATGTTTCACTCAGCAGATGGAGTTCACTCGTGTTTACTCTCTTTGATGTAAGCTCTCTCTCACAAAATATTCAATTTCTCTCAAAGATACGGTGATGAGCCAAAAATTTGCAACCAAGATCAGAGAAGCAAGCTATAAACAAACCAATCAAGAATGATTGTAACGTGTCAAACTCCAGTAAAGAATAGTAGAATATAAAAAAAAAATGAAAACTAGAAATCAAGAACCTAATGTTCAAGATCCAACAAACTAAGAAAGGAAACAACAAAAACAAGATATCTAGAATCAAGAATTTAAGATTCAAGATTTAAGGAATTATGTAAGAAAGTGTAAGAAAGTCAAATTATCACCTAAACATACAACCTATGTTTATTTGCAAAACACACAAAAGCAATCCACAATACAAGACAATTAAGGTCAATTTTGGGCAATTGGTGTGTAGTGTTGAAGTCTAGGAATGAGGAGCATTCGGTGGCAAATGAAAGATATCTGAGTCTAAAATGCTCAGTAGGGTTGCAACTTACTTAGATGTATGTTAGGTAGGATTGCACTCAAAAAGACTCTGAGGTTGGAAAGATGACTCTCTCATAGCTAGGGTTTTGTGTTGGTGTTTTGGTTGGCTCCTTAATGGCCAAAATTTCCTTTTTATATCTTTGCACACTAAAATATAGAAGGTTAGTCAACCAAAAAGACAAAAATTTTGAGAAAATAAGAGTGAGAAAATTATGTATATGATTCCTCACAAAATTTCCTAAATTGACAGCTCCAAATAAGGAAATTTTATGCCTTTCAATAAGCTTTAATGTGATATGTACTTTTACTATTTTTAATCACGTGATCAGAAAGATATGATAGTTTAAAGACAGACTATGCACAAAATCACGTACAACAGTTTTTAGATTTGAGCAGTGTGCATTAAAACAACGATAACTTTTAACTTAGACGCCCAAATTTATCAAAAAAGGTATGATTGGAAAGCTTGCTCAGAGAGCTACAATTTGATATCTGGTTTGACTATTTTTAGATTCAGAAACAAAAATGTATAGGCTATCGAAATAGGGACATGAATCTAGAATTTTTCTAAAACTCTCCCAATGGTTGTGACTTGAAAGAAAATACACTCTCTTGGTCGTTTGGCTTGGCAACGAGGTGTAATTGTCTTATTTGTAGCTTACGTCCAAAACAATAAACAAATATCAAACACTTGATGAAATTCCAACCTCAAACATAAACAAGAAAAGTAGACTGGTATCAAGATCAAGCTCAAGAACTAAAGAAATTGAAATAAACGCGGAAGATTTTTTTTTCTTTTTTTTTTGGATAGAATGAAAAATTAAATAAAATACTGAAAAATAAAGATATACCCGACCTCGAGTCAAAGCTTTGATACCAAATGATACGAAAACCCTAATGAACTGGAATTAGGAACCTTTTGTTTATGTGAACCCCTGAATTCTCAGACACTAAAACCCTCAAACCAATTTGACTCAATCCCAAGGAAAAGGACTAGATGTGGATTACGTTATAATCGAAGACCAAGAGGTAAGGAAACTAGTTACTCACTCAAGGATGGAACACTCCACAAGTAAGTTGATCAAACCTACTTTGCTCAACATCAAATCACACAAATTTCATTCGTCTAAAAACTATCGTGTACACCCCAATGGCCAAGTTTTAAATAGCTTCCCAAAATCCTAAATGTTATATCATGACAAATGACAAAAATACCCCTACTTAAAATGTCATAAAAAGGATAAAAATGGAAAAATGATAGAATTACATAAAATGTGAAAATAACAATTTGATGCTATGTGGTTCATATCACAACCCCTTAAGCTTAATCTAGAGCTTCAAAACTGAAATGAGTGTGAAAGACTGATTGTAAAATTGATCCTAGATGATGGGTGATTTGAGAAGATTGAGGGAAAAAGAAAATTGCATTGTAGAGAGAGAATTTTTGGATTTGTTGCAGATTTGTAAATTAAAGGGTGGGTAGTTGAGATCCACCATTTTTGAAGGTTAGAGATAGATTAAAAAAAAGTGAAGTATATCGGAGAGAGTGGGAAAGAAGATGTTGTGAGGAAGGGAAAAAGGAAAAGAAGAAGAGAAGAAAGGTGGAGGGATGAGAGAGGAGAGAACATCAGAAAGAATTGAGAGATATTTTTATTATTATTATTTTAAAAAAAATCATTCTTATATTAATGTTAAAAAATTGAAAATTAATTAAAAAAAAGAGAAAATAATAGAAGGGAACTTTTAAACCTATTTCTTGTAACTTAGGGACTAACAGAATCCATTTTAAAAATTCAGGGACCAAACACATCTATGGTTCAAAACTCAAGGACCAAAAAAGTATCTTACCCAAATTTCTTTGTCCAATGGTAAATTTACTTGCCTAGCATGGGTGAAAATCCAATTCAATCTTTACCCTATATTCTCAGAGTAGGTTAGCTCTATGTGTTGTCCTTCACCTTTTTTTTTTATAATTCATGGTTGAACGAGGAGATTTTTGTCTACAATGAATCACTAATAGAGAGAATATTTGTTGAGAAAACTTTAAAAGGTAGAGATATTGCAAAAGCAATAATCAAAATATTAATGTTTGTTGAACAAAAAGAATAAATAGAAAAGAAATAGTAAAATTAATCGAAGAGAGGAAAGAAACAACTTCTCATTGAAGTGATACAAAATTGATATTACAAAATTGGTGCTACGAAACTATTATTATTTTTTAAAAATATGGAGGTGATGGAATTCGAACATTTAATCTATTGGTCGAGGATATATGCCTTAACCAGTTCAACTTGGTTACAACATTTCATACCAAAGTACACATGAAAGTAAACCTAACTATTTAGGATGTACCAACTTAGAATTTAAGAACTATAATGACAACATTAATCGTAGATATTAAAAGTAGAAACTTGGAACATCTAGAACTAAAAATTAAGTTAAAAAGAGTACACTTAAAAAACACAAGACTGAAATTTAATAATGCAACTTTAACCAAGGACAACATCAAATCTCAACACTCTGTTTAAAAGAAATAGAAATCCCAACACTCAAGATTTCATTTGGAACGCCCAATTTGTGATGTAAAAATACAAATTTTCTATGTGGTTTAATTTTTGTGCAAGTTGTTAAGGGGCGTTTGGAGTTGGATTGGAATGATTTTAGAATCAAAACTCAAAAGGTTGTTTGGTTCATTGTGTCTTAAACACAATCCTATGGTTTTAAACAGTGCACTCCAAACCCCCAAGAACAAACTCCCAAGATTCTGATTCCAAAACAACACTCCAAACGTTCCAAAAAAAAAAAAAGGTTGAGTTTGCTTTCTTTCTCTATTTCCTTCTATAAATAATTTTTTGACTTTGATGTGCTTTTTCCTCTTATGATATACAAGATTGGAGGTAAACTAGATCAGAATCATTATCAACGAGTTCATAAGAAGTGGTCCCATTTTTTTCATCAAGTCCGAGTAGAGACCAAAGGTACGACCAATTCAGCAGACAACTCAAAAATTAGTTATTTTACTACTCATATCTATCTATAAACTTTCTATCACAATGATCTACTTTGTCAATTTGAGCATAGCTTAACTGGTTAAAATGATATATTCTCAATTAAAATGTCAAAGATTCTAATCCCCACTCCCACATGTTGTTGAACCAAAATATATAAATCCAAGCGACTTTTTTCATTAGTTTCTAGGGGCAAAACAAGTTTAAATAAATTGGGGAAAAAAGCATTTTCGACCCTTAAACTTAGCAGGTTGTATCAATTTTAACCTTAAACTTTTAATTTCATCAATTTAAACCTCAAACTTGCAGATTGTGTTAATTTTAACCCTGAACTTTCAATTTAATCAATTTAAACCTAAAACTTGACAGATTGTATCAATTTTAACTTTATCAATTTAAACCTCAAACTTGAATAAGTGTATCAATTTACACCCTTGGTTAAGTTTTCGTCTGTTAAAAACATGCTCAAAGTCACTGTAGCTTAATATATGTACTTGTTTGTTACTTTTTTTAAAAAAAAAAACACTTAAAAAGTTATTAAATCATTCTATATTGGGTTGCAACTATCATGAAAACACAAACTCGACTCTTGAAAGTAAGACCCACACAAAAGCAAATGGTTGTGTTTCTCTCGCATTTAGTATTGATCCCAATGACGACGAGTGTGAAGAAAATCCAAGTGGCAATATCATTGAAGGCAACTCAACTAAAATGCTGAAGAGAACAGGAAAGGCGGTTGTGAATAGAGTAACACCATGAACATAATGAACTGGTTATAACCGACCTTTTTAATCTCATCGATAGTCTTATGAAAGGATTAAAGTGACATCAATGCTGGAGATTAGGAGTGTGCAGAAATCGGGCCAAACCGATGAACCGGACCGAACCGGACCGAACCGTGGCAATCGGTTTGGTTTTCTTATACATTTTCGGTTTTTCGGTTCGTATAAAAGAGGAACCGATAGAATCGGTTCGGTTTTCGATTCCACTTCTCAAAAATCCAAAAAAAACCAAACCGTGGCCCAACTCATTTTTTTATTTCTAAAATTTAAACCTAATAACACAAAGGCCCAACTTATTTCTAAAATTTAAACCTAATAAAACCAAAGCCCAGCCCATAATCTATTATGCAACCCTAGATAGATCTTTCTTCTCCTTCACTCCTATTCACGACTTCTTCTTCTCAAAGGGCGCACTGTCGATTTTTCTTCTTCTCACACAGGCGGCTTCATCCTTCTTTCCGAGCACGCAGCAGTGAGCAGACCATCGTCCTCTTCTCTCACACAGGCTTCATCCTTCCTTCACGTTTCCTAGCAGCAGACCAACCATTTGAATCTTCATCTTCACGCAAGCACAACCGCACAACCCGAGCCCACAACCACAGGTCGATTTCTTCAATCCTTTTAAACCACTCGCCAGATTTCTTCTTCTTCTCACAAGTTCACAACTCATTCACTCACAATTTCTTCTTCTTTTCACAGTCACAACCCATCACACACACAAGCTCATACTAAATTTTTTTTGTAAAATATTATTTTAAATAAAAAAGTGTGGACTTGGAGACTAATTGGAGAAGACAATCAAAAGTACAATTAGTTCTGTTTGGCCTGAATTCCATCTTGCTGTCTTTGTCTTTGCTGAATTAGGTGAAATTAAAGAAACCTGCCCTTTGTTTCTGTTTGGCCTAAATTATTTGGTGCATATTAGTTCTGTTTGGCCTGAATTCCATCTTCTCCAAAAAATGATTAATTGGTGCATATTAGTTCTGTTTGGCCTGAATTCCATCTTGTTGTCTTTGTCTTTGCTGAATTAGGTGAAATTAAAGAAGTCTGCCCTTTGTTTCTGTTTGGCCTAAATTATTTGGTGCATATTAGTTCTGTTTGGCCCGAATTCCATCTTCCCAAAAAAATGATTAATTGGTGCATATTAGTTTTGTTTGGCCTGAATTTCATCTTGTTGTCTTTGTCTTTGCTGAATTAGGTGAAATTAAAGAAGCCTGCCCTTTGTTTCTGTTTGGCCTAAATTATTTGGTGCATATTAGTTCTGTTTGGCCTGAATTCCATCTTCCCAAAAAAATGATTAATTGGTGCATATTAGTTTTGTTTGGCCTGAATTCCATCTTGCTGTCTTTGTCTTTGCTGAATTAGGTGAAATTAAAGAAGCCTGCCCTTTGTTTCTGTTTGGCCTAAATTATTTAACAGGTTTATTGTTGTACTTGTTTCTGTTTGGCCTAAACTATTTAACAGGTTTTTGTTCATGTTTGGTTCTGATTATCCTGTTTCATTATTATTTTCTGTTTCATTGTTCAGTTTTTGTACGTGCATAATTACTTTACTTCTTAATCTAATATTTTATTTATTTTTAAATAATTTTTAGTATGGATCGAGAAAGTCAAGACATCACAAGTCCAAGCATAAAGAACAATGAGAAGAAAAAGTCACCACCCTCCTCGGAACAAACACAAGCTACAAAGAAGAACAAGTTAAGCAATACATCAAAAAGTTCAAAGTGTGGGAACATTTTAAAAGGATTGAAGGTAGTTCTCAATTCCTAGAGCAAAATATAATTATTGTGGTATTACATATGCTTGTGACACTCAAAAGAATGGTACAACAAATATGTTAAAACACATACGAACTAAGTGCAAGAAGTATCCTGGGAGAATAAATGAGGCCAAACAGAAACTTTTATGTCTTGAAAAAACAGAAAGGGAAGGAGAATCTAGTTCTAATTTGGTTGCTACGACTTTTAGCATGGAGAAATGTAGGCTAGCACTTGCAAAGTTAATTATTGTTGAAGAGTTGCCATTTAGAGTAGTGGAATCGGAAGATTTTGAGACTATTCGATTACCTTATGACCTAAATTTGTTGTGCCCTCCCGAACTCTCATTACAAGAGATTGTCTTCGACTTTACATGGATGAAAAGAAAAGTTTGAAAGAATTTATAAGTAGGAAAAACTTAAAGGTTAGTTTAACTACTGACACATGGACTTCAATCCAAAACCTCAATTACATGGTACTCAAAGCTCACTTTGTTGATGATGATTGGAAATTGCAAAAAAGAATTTTAAATTTTTGCTTAATTTCAAATCATAAAGGAGAGACCATTGGAAAAGGATTGAGAAATGTTTGTTAGAATGGGGTATAGAAAACATTTTGATGTGATGGTGATAGATAATGCGAGTTCCAATGATGTTGCTCTTAATTACTTGAGAAGGAAATTAAGAAATTGGAATGGGACTATTTTGGATGGTGAGTATTTGCATATTCGATGTTTTGCTCATATTCTTAATCTTATTGTGGGTGATGCTCTTAAAGAACTCCATGAATCAATTGCCAGGATTAGGAATGCAATTCGATATGTTAGATCTTCACCATCTCGACTAGCTATTTTTCAAAATTGTGTTAGAGCTGAGAAAATATCTAGTAGGAATTCACTTTGTTTGGATGTCCCTACTAGATGGAATTCTACCTACATCATGTTAGATGTTGCTGAAAAATTTCAAAAAGCTTTTGAAAGGCTAGAAATGGATGATGCACAATATAATGTAGAGTTTACAGAATTGGGAATGGATAGGAGGAAGAATACTCCTTCATTTGATGATTGGGAAAATGCGCGTGCCTTGGCCAAGTTTTTGAAATTATTTCATGATGTTACTTTGCGAGTGTCTGCTTCGTTGTCTGTAACATCGAACCTACATTTTCATGAAGTTTTTCTTATTCAACAACAAATCCAAGATTATTCAACCTGTGATAATTCTTTGTTGTGTGCCATGGCAAAAAAGATGGAATCAAAATTTAACAAATATTGGAAGGATGATGATAGAACAAATTTGCTATTGTATGTTGCTATTGTGCTAGATCCTCATTATAAGCTTGAATTTGTAGTGTTTATGCTTACGGACTTATATGATGATATGACTGCCAATGAAATTGGGAAGAAAGTTGAAGATTTGGTGAGAAAAATGTATGATGAGTATAAAAGTGCTATTGATGATGAAGACAATAAAGAAAGAAAAAAGAGTATTCAATCGATGGAAGTGGAAGATAAGAAAAAAGCTAGTGTTGATGTTTTTAGAGAACCTCAAGCTCGTCGTAATTATCTAAAATTTGTTCAACACTTGAGTCAGAAAGATAATCAAGATAGTAAGACTGAGTTTGATAAGTACATATCTGATCCTTGTGAACTAGTAATCGATGATATCGACATATACAATAATTTCAACATCTTAGAATGGTGGAAGGTCAATTCTACGAAGTATAAGATTTTAGGAAATATGGCCAAGGATATATTTTCTATTCCTATTTCAACAGTGGCTTCAGAGTCTGCTTTTAGCACAGGAGGTCGAGTATTGGATTTATATCGTAGTACATTATCTCCAAGAACAGTTCAAGCTCTTGTTTGTACACAAAATTGGATATGTTCTTCACCAATCACACATACACTTCAAGTGATTGAGACAACAACCGATCATCTTCAAGAGATTGAGTCAGGTAAATAATTTTTAATTTTAAGTATACCTTTATAATATATCTTTATTATTTATATTTATATATTCGTCTTTTAAGTTTTTTTTTTTTTTTTTTTTTTTTTTTTTTTTGTAGAAGTCATTAGTGGAGAAGAAGAATCAACCTTAACTACTTTGGATGAGTGAATCATGGAGTTGGAGGAGTATTATATTTGGTTTTGTAATTCAATATTGAATTGTTTTTGTTGGATGAATTTGGATGGACACTTTATAGTTTATATTTAGTATTGTTATTGGATATTGAATTGTATTTGAACTTTGATGGAAACTTTGTAGGTTATGTATTTTAAAATCATTAGTGTTGTGTTTTAAACTTGGTGTGAACTTTGTTTATTTTATTTTCATTTTAGATTGTTCTATTTCAAATTTCATTTGATTTGATTTATATAGTGTTTGGATTTGTAAAGAAATTTAAAACTAGTTTACTTCTTATTGGGATTAATGAAAGAAATGATGTTGGGTTTGGGCTGCAAAAAAAAAACAAAAAAAAAATGGTTTAAACCGAACCAACCATATCATGACCGAACCAGGCGATTCGGTTCAAAACCAAATCGAAAAAATCGGTTAATATTCGGTTTGCAACTTCAGTAGAACAAGCGTTTACATTTGGCTCTCGATTCAATGGCAAACCGAACCGAACCGAACCGTGCACACCCCTACTGGAGATGAAGGAAACAAAGGTTCTAATGATGGCGATTTTGAAATCCTTACTTCTATTGCAATAGATGGAGGACAAATCAAGCTTTAGGCTGACGAGAAATTAAAAAAATCAATATTGGCAACTGATTCAAGAATGAGAGCACTCCATTGAGAATAAATTTGGTACAAATAAGTTTTAATCGATGGTGTAAATTGATACACTATTGAGGTTTAAATAATGAAATTGAAAGTTTATGGTTAAAATTGATACAATCTGCCAAGTTTGAGGTTTAAATTGATTAAATTGAAAGTTCAGTGTTAAAATTGATACAATTTGCCAAGTTTGAGGTTTAAATTGATAAAATTGTAAGTTTGGGGTTAAAGTTGATACAACCTACAAAGTTCAGGGGTCAAAAATATTTTTTTTTTCAATAAATTATCTTTAAAAAATCTAATTAATAAAAATTATAACAACAACATTTTGAATATTCAAATATAGCGATTTTTTTCATGCAACTTAGGCCATGATATGAATCCTACCATGCATTTTAAGACTAAAGAAAAGCTTCAAGATGGAGTTGAATTCAATATTGTCAAGCTTCATTTATGACGAACTCAAGATACATTTAATGAACTCAAGTGCAACTTAGGCTTCATTAAAGACAAACCAAGTTTCATTTATGTAACTAGAGTTTCAAGCTACTTCAAGAGGACTCCTTTTATGCGAGATTACAAAATTTATGTAGGTTGATTGAAAGATCAATTCTCAAATTTATGGAGGTTTCAATGTAATTTTCAATTTTAAAGTTTTGTTTTCAATGATTTAAATTACAATTTAGCTAGTGGACATTATGGTATTGGTGAGATTGAGAATGAAAGTTATAACCCTTCGATTAACCGTAGGTTACTTAGGATTGATTTTGAGGCTATATAATGTCATGTAACTTGCGTTGAAAAAAAAAATGATTGAAAATGTAATCAAAATGAGCATTTGTGCTTTTTATTAGCCTAAAGCTATGTTTCTTTGCAATTCTATGTTAGATTAGGTTGCACGCTTGGAATTATTCTAGCTTGACTTGATTGATCTTGCTTGTGGAGTGTTTCAGATCTCAAACAAATTTTCTTGCCTTGAGATAGGTAATCTAGTTTTTACTTTGTTTGAATTGATTCTCAAAATTTGTTTTCGGGTTTTTGAGGTTAAGTTCTAAAGGTCTTGTTTCTTAGCAAAGTTGTTAGATCCAATCATCAAAAGTTACTTAACATTTTGACATCAGAATATTTGGATTCTTGAAATTATATTAATTTTTGGGGTTTTGGGTCTTAGATGGAAAGGTTTCCTCTTTGATTTCACATCAGGTCATTTAAGTAATTCTCTTTTTACCCTCGTATATCACTCATAGATGTCTATCAATGATAAAAATATTTATCATTATAGATTAAGTTTATTTCTCATTTGCTGTAAGTCTATCATCAATTTACTACATCTGCATGCTTAGTTGCAATTAGGTCTATAATTGACCTGCTATATCCATGAAATGAAAATTTGTATGTAAGTGATATTCAATTTTATTTTCTATGGATAATTGTCAATCATTATTTTACGCCTACAAGTCTATCGATAATAAATATATAAAATGGTCTTTCATTGTGAGGCATCTATTAATGCTATCTTTAGTAGATAAAAAAATGATCTATCAATGCCATCATTGATAAATGTCTATCAATATACAATAAAAATTGTATATCAAGCCTAAATAAGGGATTAAGAAAGTTTTTAAAAAAGTATCATACTTCAAAATTGTGATGCTCGAGAAAGAGGGGTACATGAATGAACTGAGTCCACATCTGAATGAGGATCCTAAGGATATGAAAGTATGGTGCGGGTAGAAGAGGGGTACATGAGAGTGACCATAAGGATATGAAAGTATAGTTGAGAAAAACTTAAAAGAATTGATAGTTACTACTTATACCAAAAAGGTGCACCTTTCTTTTCGGTAGCTCAATTATAGGAACTCCAAAGTTAAGCCACTTAACTTTTGAGGTTCGGGTTGGTTCTCGGGTTGGGCTTTTGAGGTTCGGGTTGACCCAACCCAACCCAACCCAAAGTTTATATTTTTTAATTTTATTTTAATTACATATATACTTATAAATGAATTATTGGTCAATTTTTGATGTTTTTCTTCTAGACTTATAACAAATATTAAGATGTTATGAACTTTGAAGTTTTATGTGATTTTAGTTATTAATTAAAGAAAAAAAGATTAAATAATTAAAAAATAAAAAATTAACCCGACAACCCAACCCAACCCAACGGTTGGGTTGGGTTACTCTCATGAATAGGGTTGGTTGAGTTGAAGAAATGACCGACCCAATTTTTGGGTTGGTCCAAAAAACTCCCCCAATCTAACCCAACCCGGCTTTTGTACACCCCTAGTTAAACGTGTTTAGCTTGGAGCAATACTATATTGGATGACCTCCTGAAAATTTTCCTAGGGAGCATGTGAGTGAGAACAAAGCATACTGAAAGCACCAAGCATGTGAGTGAGAACAAAGCATATTGAAAGCACCCATGTTGGTTTGTGGGGGAAGTCTTCACTCTCGTAAGTGGCTTGACGATGATATGGGTGGTATGGTAACGTGGCCAGAATGCTGGGGCCAGGAAGGGCCAAATCCGAATTCCAAACCCTGATTCGAATCCTAGGCCTGGGGCGTTACAAAAATCATAATCTTGTTGCTATATTTGAAAAATGCGAATGTGAATTCCCACCCATTAAATTTCCCTAGTTTCTATTCACTATTTTGGTGTCTCTTTTGTAATTTTAGATCCTAAAAATACTTTTAAAGCAAATGTCGACTATTCGAAGTTAAACAATAAATTGCACTACAAACAATAAATTGATGGAAAAAAATACATTTTTGAACCTTAGAGTTTATAATCAAATTTCTATTGAGTTCCTGAGTTTTAAAATCGAACAATCAAGTCCCTTAATTTGATGAAATTGTTCAATTTAGTCCATCCACGTTTTAACAGTTTACTAACGTGACAAGCTTTAATATTAAAATAATAATTTTTTAATAGAAACAATAATTATAATAATAAATTTTTTTTAAAAAAATTATAAAAACAACAACAATAATAAAATAAAAGTGTTAACGTGGAGGGACTAGATTGAATCATTTCATCAAATTAAGGACTTAACTATCTGATTTTGGAACGGGTTGTAAACTTAGGAATCAAAATGTATTTTTCCTAAATTGATAAAATATAAAAAAATAATAATAAAAAAAAAAACTGTTATAACAAAACTTTTTTTTTTCTTAAAATCGCTGTTTTATATGTGCTATTAAAACAACCTTGCATTTTGTGAAGTTTAAATGATGAGGAAAAAAAGAGAAAAATAGTGGCACTTTGATGTACAAGCACACTTTTTTTTTAAAGTGTAATAATTGTGGGGTATGAGAATTTGAACCTCCAACCTCAACAAAAGGTACTCAACTATGCTCAATTTGATTGTACTTTCTATTTGATTGTATAATAAGGCCAATTTACAGGTCATTTCAGGCCAAACAAATCATTTATACAGAAGAGAGTGAGCTTCAATA
Organism: Trichosanthes cucumerina; assembly: GCA_036507285.1. Classification (NCBI taxonomy): domain Eukaryota; kingdom Viridiplantae; phylum Streptophyta; class Magnoliopsida; order Cucurbitales; family Cucurbitaceae; genus Trichosanthes; species Trichosanthes cucumerina. The sequence goes on from CM071835.1 coordinate 43,676,235, forward strand.
AGATTTGCAACTCTTGTTGACTAATTACATGCAGTACCAGACAAAAGATAGTTATTATTCTTCTAAAGAAAAGATCATCATGAAGTTAAACAAGTCTTGAGGCACCAGTTATAATAAAAAAGATGCAATTTATTTCACTTTCATTCATAGTCCAGCAAATTTATTCAGGTTTACTCAAAATGGATTCTACATGATTGGGCCTACACTAGTTTATCCTTCTCTTCTACAGCCAGTATCAGAATGAAACTAGGAACCAATGATCTTAAATTTTAGCTCTTACTTTCTCAATGAGTTCTCTCCTCAGGATTTTCCCAGAAACAGACTTGGGAACACTGCTGATGAATGTCACTCTTCTTAACCTTTTGTATGGAGAAACCTGTTCCAGGAGAAAGACAAGTTTGATTCCTGATGCATTTTGAGCAACCCTATCTGTTCTGCTGAAATTTACCGACTCGAAAACGAAACAGTGAAGTTCTTCTTAAGTGGCTTACCTGATCGGCGATGAATTTGAGGATGTCGTCCTCAGTCAAAGAACTATTGGTAGATCTAACGACATATGCAATTGGAACTTCTCCAGCTTCAGCATCAGGGTAGCTGTTGATTCAGTTTCGATAGAATTGGTTACTAAGGAATGAATGTAGAAAGTTCAAATACGAGTAATGAGTGTCTGTAGAGCTTACGGGATGACAACAGCATCTAGAATTTCAGGGTGAGAAACCAACAGTGCTTCAAGCTCAGCTGGTGCAACCTGGAGATATAGTAATAAGAGAGGGGGAGAGCTTCAGAATTTGATTTGAAGTCCAAACAGCACTTGTGCATACAAGAATGGCTGATATAGCACGATATCATCGATGAAATGTTACTGGATGTTAATGTTTCAACAAAGTTCCGAAAACTAAACATTGGATGCAGTGTCATCTCAACAACAAAGTTGGAATGAGTTGGAGTGACAAAAATGCAGAGATTGGCACTAAATATTACAAGACAAACAGATATCTACCTGAAAACCTTTGTACTTGATGAGTTCCTTGATTCGGTCGACAACATAAAGCTGACCATTTTCATCGAAGTATCCAAGGTCTCCAGTATGCACCCAGCCATACTTATCAATAGTTTGCTTGGTAGCCTGTGGATTGTTGAAGTAACCTGCAAATGAGGTGTTTCAAAATTGAATTCCAAAACCGACTTGAATTGTAGGTACTAATAATAACTCCTAACACACTAAAGATCACATTAGCTCATGATTATATTTTCTTTAACTGAAAGAAAAGCAGGGACCATGCTTACAAAATACTCTCTCCAAAGTATTGTATGAAAACCATAAAATCAATGGAAAGATAATCACATCCATACCGAGCATCATATTTGGTCCTCGAACCAGTATCTCTCCATATTGATTAGGAGGTAGGGGCTTCAAAGTATCAACGCTCACTATTTGAGCCTCAACACCAGAGGCAAGTGTTCCAGCTGAACCGGAATTTCGTTTGCCAACTGCTGGATTCTCCAAAGCAACAATTCCACAAGTCTCAGTCATACCATAGCCCTGAGAACAACAATGAATTCAACAGTCTCATTATTATCTTATAATCCCCTTCTACATATAAATCAAAGTCAAATGAAGTGAAAACAATTAGAAGTTTCCATTCAGAATTTAGAGTAGCCGATAATTAGGGTGATTGTATATATTTTAGAACAGGGAGAGTGTTTTTAACCAAATAAAATAACTTATAAAAATTTTCATGCTTTTTTATTACCGTCTTCAATTTTGAAAATTCTAAAAACGCTTGGGGTGAGTTAGTACGAATTTTGAAATGATGAAAGCTGTTTTCAGCCAATTAAAATGCTTCTTAAAACCCTTTTCGGTGTTTGGTAACCTAGTTAAGCCTTAGTTCAAAATTTCTAAAACTACTTAAAGCATCACAACAGTGTTGAACGTATGTAACAAATATTCCTCTTTAAAGAGGGTTTTAAGTCCTCAAAAGTCACAAGTTATTTCTTGCACATTCTTAAAAATATTTTTGGAGGTATTTAAAAGAAAAGTGTTTTCACTACTGTCCTTAAACAACATACAAAAATCACTTCCAAGTTCTAATTGTTCCAAATCCTCTGCACTTCAAATTCTATTCATTCTAAGTGCAAATATGATTTGATGCTGAAAAAGTGTCTAATAGATTCTAGCAAATGTTGTTATAGAACACATACAGCTTACTACAGGGTACCTGGAGAACCACAGAACTGGGAATGTTGTTAGCACATTCCTCCATTAATTCCTTCCCGAGAGGTGCAGCCCCTGAACCGACACGCTTCACGGATGAAAGGTTGTATTTCTTCACCACACTCTGCTTCGCCAAAGCAAGCACAACAGGCGGCACAACCCACAGATCTGTCACCTTGTACTTCTCCACTGCCCAAAGGGCCTTCTCCAGGTAAAACTTTGGCATAGAGACAATGGTGTTTCCTTTCTGCAGCTGTGCATATGTTATACAAGCCAATCCAAACACATGAAACATTGGCAAAAAGTTCAGAAATATGACATTTTCGTCTCCCCTAAACGTCTGATCCATTGTTATCATCAATGAAGATGTTATGAAGTTTCTGTGAGTCAGAATCACACCCTTACTGGTCCCTGTTGTTCCTGATGAATACAGAAGTGCAGCTGTATCATTCTGCTTAACTCCAACAATTGGGAATTCAGAGCCAGATTTATCACCAGCCATGTTCATCAAATCATTGAAACTGAAAATTTTCGAAGAGTGGATTGCTGAAGGAATTTGCTGGTCTAGTAACACTGTTGGGACGTTTAGATCGTTCACTTTGTCCCACAATTCAGCAACAGATATCACAAGTTTGGGCTTAGCATCTCTAACATGCGTGGTTAATTCAGAGACCGTGTAGACAGGATTACAAGTGGTCACAATAGCCCCAATGGCAACAATTCCAAAGAAACAAATGGAGAATTCAACAGAATTTGGAGCAAAAATTAACACCACGTCATTTTTCTCGATACCCAATTGGAGCAAGCCATTGGAGACCCTAATTGCAGAGGCTTTAAGCTGTGAATACGACAAGGAATCAGAGGATTCCGCATCAACAATGGCGAGTCTGTTTGGATAAGAGGATGAATTTCGGAAGAGGAAAGAGACCATCGAGAGATTAGGGTCTTTGGGAAAGATGATCGGAGGCCGCAAGGACCTGAAAATTCCATCGCGACCATATCCAGATTTCTCCATTGAATGAATCAAAATCACAAACGTACTTGCAGAGAGATTTTAGATAAAAGTTGCACACAAATCGAAGCGGATTTGGAGGGCAAATTTATATGGGTAATTAAATAGTTGAATGGGTTACGATAAAACACATTCAATTGCATTGTAATAGAAGAAACATAAGAAGACAACTGGTAAGATAGAGTGATGAGACTACCTTCACTGGGAAGAAAAAATGGCCGCCATTAATGGCAGGAAGTGGGAAGACTTTGGGTCTTCGTCTTCAACCTTGACTGGGTAAGCAAACGAGATTGAAAATTTTGAGATTCTGCAATCGCCATATGGAAATTTCTATCTGGAAGTTCTTCACTTTAGATAGTAAACAATTAAATATGAATTGAGTGGGGAAAATGGCTTCCTTTTAAAATAAATTTTTATTTTGGTAAAAGAATTGTTGGTTGAATTCTAAAAGTTCTTGGCTTTAATGGTTGAATTTTGGTACTACCAAGATTGATTAAAGGCACCTATAAAAGTCCTTGGCTTTAATGGTTGAAGTTTCAGTTAAATTGAATTTTGGTACTACCAACCTTGATTAAAGCTCAATTGAGTTGACTTTTGATATTAAAGGTACTTATAAAAGTTCTTGACTTTAATAGTTGAAGTTTCAATTAAATTGAATTTTGGTACTGCCAAAGGCTGGGTTAGTTGAAAAAGGTATATACTATTAATCAAGGGTAAATATTTGAATATGAATCTTTCATAGTAAAAAAAGATTAATTAAAGTATTATAAAAGAATTGAAAAATAGATGTTCATTTCCCATATACCCATGTGTCATGCCCCTATTTAGCGCATGCATTTCATGTCGTCCTTTGATAGAGGCTTAGTGTCAAAAAATGCAATCATCAGCACGTCAAATTCACATAAATAGTGGTGGTTGTTGAACTTGATAGATCATCCATTGGAAAATAAAATATCTAATTATATCTCTCACTTTCTCATAATTTTTCACTATCTCATTTTATAAATTTTGTTCTATTTTTATATTAAATAGCCAATATTTGCATATTTCATAATATATGTATTTCATATTTCCTTAAATATATTTAGCATTTATTTAATAGTATTTATTTATTATTATAAATATATTATATTAGTATTTAAATATTGGTAAAATTATACCTGGTTTCCTTTCTTCTTTTTATAACACGTTATCAGCACGAGGCTCTTCCACTGAAGGTAGGTCCTCCGGGTAAGCCATTTTTTTTAATAATAAAATGTTATTTTGCATGTTTAATTAATTTCCTAATGTAAATGCAATTTCTTTTTATATAGTATTACTATGGCAAATCTTGCAAAATTAGAATTCACAGCCTTTGACGTTAATGGTAACAATTATTTGTCATGGGTGCTTGATGCTGAGATCCATTTGGATGCAATGAACCTTGGAGAGACCATTAAAGAAATAAATACGACATCCAGTCAAGAAAAAGCTAAGGCCATGATCTTTATTTGTCATCATCTCCATGAGGTATTAAAAATGGAATATCTAAAGATAAAAGATCCCCATGTCTTATGGAAGAGCTTGAAAGAAAGGTATGATCATAAAAAATGGTTATTCTACCAAAAGCTCGTTATGACTGGATACACTTGAGGTTGCAAGATTTTAAATCAGTAAGTGAGTATAACTCTGCATTATTCAAAATTAGTTCAAATTTGAAATTATGTGGAGAAACCATTACTGATGTAGATATGTTAGAGAAGACATTTTCTACTTTTCATGTCTCGAATATGCTCCTGCAGCAGTAATATCGAGAGAAAGACTTTAAAAAATATTCAGAACTGATTTCATGTCTTCTCGTGGCTGAACAAAATAACGAGCTATTAATGAAAAATCATGAATCTCGACCAACTGGGGCAACACCATTCCCTGAAGTGAATGTAGTGAATTTTAACAATCGTGGTCGAGGTCGTGGCCGTGGTTGAGGTCGTGACCGCGGTAGAGAAAGAAATAATTATTTTCGTGGTGGGCATTATAATTATCCAAATTTTAAGAAACCCACACGAACTGATGATCATAAAGGGAAAGCTCCACAAAATAAAAATTCAAGGGGTGATGAGAATAAATGTTTTCGATGTGGAATGACTGGACATTGGTCACGTATTTGTCGTACATCCAAACACCTAGTAGATCTCTATCAAGCTTCCCGGAAGGAAAAAGTAAAAAATGTAGAAGCAAATCTTGCTTATCAAGACAATGATATATTCGACCCATCCAATATGACAAATTTGGATGTGACAGACTTCTTTGCATCTCCTGAAGAGAACATTGAAACAATTGATGGATTAACAAGTGCTTCTTTTGATTTTGAGAATGTTTAGGACTAATGTTTATTTTTATGTTCCTTTTAGCTTTAAACTTTTTGTATTATGTATTCCTTATTGTAATTATTTTTGTTTAATGAAGAACTATGGACAGTTTTCATATGTTGAATGACTAACAAATGAGTAATGAAGATCTATGTCTGGCAGACTGCGCAACTACACACACAATACTTATAAACAGAAAATATTTTTCTAAATTGGCAATGCTTGAAGCAAAAGTCAATATCATATCAAGTTCTGTATACCTGATTGAAGGTTTTGAAAAAACAAGTTTTATCTTGCCTAGAGGAACGCAATTTTCAATTAATAATGCTTTGTTCTCTAGCAAATCAAAGAGAAATTTATTGAGCTTCAAAGATATACATAACAATGGTTATCATGTTGAAACTGATCGTAAAAATAATATAGAGTGTCTCTATATCACATCTATTGTTTCACATGAAAAACGTATATTAGAAACACTACCTGCTTTTTCTTCTGGATTATATTAAACTCATATACGAGTAATCGAAAGCTATGCAACAATGAACCAGAAGTTTATGAATCCAGAAATATTCAATGTTTGGCATAATCGACTAGGTCACCCAGGATCGATAATGATGAGGAAAATAATTGAGAATTCACATGGGTATCCTTTAAAGAACCAGAAGATTCTTCAATCTAATGAGTTGTCATGTGATGCTTGCTCTCAAGGAAAATTAATTATTAGACCATCACCAGCTAAAGTGGGGATTGAATCACCTGCATTTTTACAACGAATTCAAGGTGATATTTGTGGACCTATTAACCCACCAAGTGGTCCATTTAGATATTTTATGGTATTAATTGACGCATCCAGCAGATGGTCACATGTATGCTTATTATCAAGTCGAAATCTTGCATTTGCAAGATTACTTACTCAAACCATCAAGTTAAGAGCACAATTTTCTGATTATACAATTAAGACCATTCGACTTGATAATGCTGGTGAATTTACGTCCCAAACTTTTAATAATTATTGTATGTCAATTGGGATAAGTGTTGAACATCCTGTAGCTCATGTTCATACACAAAATGGTCTAGCCGAATCATTTATAAAAACGTCTGCAATTAATTGCAAGACCATTACTTATGAGAGCTAAACTTCCTACATCGGTCTGGGGTCATGCTATTTTTCATGCTACATCATTATTACGTACTAGGCCAGTAGCCTATAATAAATATTCCCCCATGCAATTAGCTTATGGCCAACAACCAAATATATCCCATTTGAGAATTTTTGGATGTGCAATATATGTTCCAATTGCTCCACCACAACGTACAAAGATGGATCCTCAAAGGAGGTTAGGAATATATGTTGGATATGATTCCCCATCAATTATTAAATATCTTGAACCCGGCGACGGTGATGTATTTCTCGCGACGATTTGTTGATTGTCATTTTAATGAGACAAATTTTTCAACATTAGGGGGAGAAATTAAGAAGTTGGAAAAAGAAATTACATGGAATGCATCGTTATTATCTCATTTAGATTATCGTAGAGATCAATGTGAACTTGAAGTTCAAAAGATAATTCATTTGCAAAATATAACAAATCAATTACCAGATGCATTCACAGATGCTAAAAGAGTGACTAAATCATATATACCAACAACAAATGCTCCATAAAAAATTAATATCCCACAGGAACAAGTTGTCAATAATGAGTCTAGAGCACGCCAGAAGCGTAATAGACCAATGGGTTCCAAAGATAAAAATCCTCGAAAAAGAAAAGTAGTTGAGAATCAAAATGATTCAATAAAAGGTATGGATGTTCCAGAAGAAATCCAGAATACAACTACTCAAAAGAGTATTGATGAAAATCAAACGCTTGAGAATAATAATGAAATTTCTATAAACTACGTTACAACAGGAAAAAGATGGAACCGAAATGATATCATTGTTGACAACATTTTTGCTTATAATGTTGCTCACGATATTATTCATGAAAGTGACGATTTTGATCCAAAATCTATCGAAGAATGTCAACATAGAAAGAATTGGCTGAAGTGGAAAGAAGCAATCCAAGCAGAGTTGAGCTCACTTTCAAAACGTGAGGTTTTTGGACCAGTAGTCCTAACACCTGAAGATGTCAAACCTGTTGGATACAAATGGGTATTTGTAAGGAAAAGAAATGAAAACAATGAAGTCACAAGATATAAAGCGAGACTTGTTGCACAAGGATTCTCGCAAATGTCTGGTATTGATTATGAGGAGACATATTCTCCTGTGGTAGATGCAATAACGTTAAGATATTTGATTGACATGACTGTATATGAAAAACTTGATATGCATCTAATGGATGTGGTCACAACATATTTATATGGATCTCTGGATAATGACATTTATATGAAAATCCCGAAATGATTTAAAATACCAGAAACTTATGAATCAAGTTCTCGGAATTGTATTCAATAAAGTTACAGAGATCATTCTATGGATTAAAACAATCAGGACGAATGTGGTATAATCCAATATGTCCGTGTGTTTTTATAAAAAAATCTCAGTCAGGATTTGTTGTTATAACTTTATATGTTTATGACTTAAATATAATTGGAACTCCTGAAGAGTTATCCAAGGCAATAGAATATTTTAAGAAAGAAGTTGAAATGAAAGATCTTGGAAAAACAAAATTTTGCCTTGGTTTGGAAATTGAGCATTTAGCAGATGAGATATTTGTTCATCAATCAACTTATACAGAGAAAATCTTAAAAAGTTTTTATATGGATAAAGCACATCCATTGAACATTCCAATGGAAGTTTGTTCACTGGATATAAAGAAAGATATATTTCGACCTCGAGATGACAATGAAGAACTACTTGGTTCTGAAGTACCATATCTTAGTGCAATTGGTGCACTTATGTATCTGGCTAATAACACAAGACCAGATATTGCATTTTCAGTAAATTTATTAGCTAGATATAGTTCATGTCCTACAAAAAGACATTGGAACAGAGTTAAGCATGTAATTCGATATCTTCGAGGGACAATTGATATGAGTTTATTTTATTCTAACAAATCCAGTTTTGATCTAGTTGGTTATGCAGATTATGGTTATCTATCTGATCCACACAAAGCTAGATCTCAGACAAGTTATCTATTTACATGTGGAGGAACTGCTATATCGCGGCGATCAGTGAAACAAACTGTAACAACCACTTCTTCAAATCATGTTGAAATCCTCGCTATTCATGAAGTAAGTCGAGAATGTGTATGGTTAAGATCGATGACACAACACATTCGTGAGACATGTGACTTGTCTTCGAGTAAACCCCTTCCAACAATATTATACGAAGACAACACAACATGTATAGCTCAAATCAAAGGAGGATATATTAAAGGAGATAGAACGAAACATATCTCTCCAAACCTTTTCTACACTCATGATCTTGAAGAAAATGGTGACATCTCAGTACAACAGATTTGTTCGAAAGATAACTTGGCGGACATATTTACAAAGATATTACCAACTGTAACATTTGAGAAGTTGGTTCACAGTATTGGAATGCAACGACTCAAAGATCTCAAGTGATGTTTTCATGAGGGGGAGCAAATATAATGTATTATTTGTATAAAATATGTACTCTTTTTCCTTCACTAGGATTTTTTTCCCATTAGGTTTTTTCCTAGTAAGGTTTTAACGAGGCATATATTATATAAAATGGACATCTAAGGGGGAATATTATAAAAACATTGAAAAATAGATGTTCATTTCCCATATACCCATGTGTCATGCCCCTATTTAGCCACATGCATTCCATGTGTCATCCTTTGATAGATGCTTAGTGTCCAAACAAACCACTCATCACATGCCAAATTTCCTATAAATAGTGGTCATTGTTGAACTTGATAGATCATCCATTGGAAAATAAAATATCCAATTATATCTCTCACTTTCTCATAATTTTTCACTATCTCATTTTATAAATTTTGTTCTATTTTTATATTAAATAGCCAATATTTGCATATTTCATAAATATATGTATTTCATATTTCCATAAATATATTTAGCATTTATTTAATAGTATTTATTTATTATTATAAATATATTATATTAGTATTTAAATATTGATAAAATTATACCCGGTTTTCATTCTTCTTTTTATAACATAAAGGTATTTTTGTGGATTTTAGAAAATTTAGCTCATTTATGGCTTAGTGAATAAGACACATATTAGTATATGGTTCAATTAACATGGATTAATTTGAATATTTATTAAAAGTACATAGACTAAATTTAGACTTTCTCAAAAAAAAAAAAAAAAAAAAGACATTTGAGAGTATATGGACTAAAATATAATGAAATTTAAACCAACTTAATTTCAACAATATAAAAGATTAAGATCATTGTTACCATTCATTTTAACTCAAAAAAAAATTATCATTAACATCATTGACATCATTTACAAAATCTATTTTTATACCTCAATTGACACATGAATTTGTATTAATGATGTTATAAATTATGTTACGCATTTCAATTTTTACACATTAGTTAATGTGCTAATTTTTATCATCATTATAATGGAAAAATCTTGGCTAAATTATCGAAAATACGTTTGCACTTTGGGGTTCGTTTTAATAATACTCTTGAACTTTAAAAATTGTTTTATTAATACTCTTTACCTTTAGAAAACATTAAACAAAAATACTCTTGTCATTAGGAAGAAGTGGTAGAAGACGTTAAATTGTAAAAAAAAAAAGGTTAAATTATAATAGAAAATTAGCTAAAAGAGTAACATATGACATAATTATTACTCTCGACTTTTAAAAAATATTTCAAAAATAACCTCAGTCCGAGAGTAGGATTAGCGGGAAGTAGGAGTTAGAAAATCTTTGTTTGGGGTGTAGAGTTGTTTAGTTGAAGTTAAAGTCTACCTAGAGTTCTGAAATCTGAGTTGATTTTTAGCTTTTTCTAACAATTTTTTTCTACAATTTCTCGAGATTTAATTATAAAGAATTTGTTTCCATGAATTCTAAGATTGAGTTTTTTTTTTGTTTTTATTAATTTATGTGTATTTTACAAATTTATTTAATAAAAAAAAAGATTTTTGAACAAAATGCCCCCACATACTTTTTTCAATATCTCTCACATTAATTATTCATTTTCCTGGGTAGTTTTCAAATAAAAGAAATTCTTACAATACTTTTTTAAATATTAAAATACTCTCCCAAATCTTTATACCATTCACATCATTTTCTCACTCTTAAACAATACAATACAAAGAGAAAATTTAATTAGAGCTAGTACACTAAACTTAAGTGTTTTTAACTAGGATGCTTTAAAACCAAAGCCACAGGCTCCTTTTTTAGTGCTAGGAGCCCATCACTTCTTTGCACCTTTTCGATGTGGGACAATTTTCACTTCTAATATATTGCCAAAAATCCTACAAATTCAACCTTGGCAAGATATTTGAAGAATCCACAACTCTTGTTGCATCATTGTCTTTACCGACAATCATAATCATCAACTCAGAGAACTATAACCTGCTTCACTATAAAAGTAGACCACTTGGATTGTCACCTTCCAAAACTTTTCTTTTTCGTCACATGTCGATAAACCCTGCTAAAATTTATGGTGCAACTTCCACCTACTTTGTCGGGATATCCGGACACCCACCTAGCACCCGCTTCACTTACACAATTAGTGTAATGGGAAGCTATCTGCCTGAAAGAGCTAAAAGCACACCGCTCCTTCCCTTCGTTGACTCGGTTAAGTGGCTTTGCTCCTTCCCCTCGTCAACTCGGTCAAGCGGCTTCGCTCCTCGCTTTGCTCACTTGGAAGTTCTTCAGCCATCAACATACCTTCCACCACACAAATCTTGCATAACTACTAAGTCAATACCCGTGTGAAAATTTGTAGAACCGCTAACATCATATCCTCTACCATGGAAAAACAGACACCATGAGAATGAAATTTGTCTTTCTTCAGAAGCAGTCAGAGAGAGACAACGTAAGCATCCGACACAAAGCCTTTTGACGAACTTGTTCTGTTATGACAATTCTTTTTCATGTGTCTAGACTGCCCGCATTTCCAGCAACCTTTCTTTTGCACAAAGTCTTTCTTCTTCTTCCAATTGCTAGCTACCAGTATTGAATCCTCCTGTGAAGTACGCCTGTCACTCTTTAGTCTTCTTTCCTCTAATAGAAGTTTGCTAGTAGCCTCCGCAAAATCTAAAATCTCATTATCATGCATCAAGATTGGCTTCATGTGGTCGTAAGAAGGCGATAGTGACAATATCAACCTAAGAGCCTTATCCTCCTCACCCTCTATTTTCACTCCGATCACCTCCAACTCAGAGACGATGTCATTGAGAACACTCAGATGATCTAAGATTTTCATACATTCCTCCATTCACAACATGTGAAACTATTCTTAAAGGTACAACCGATTTGAGATGCTTTTTGCCTGATACACCACTTCAAGCTTCTCCCAAAACTCTTTGGCTGTCGAAATTTCATGCACATTTGTAAGAATATTCTTAGCCAAATTTAGTCTGATTGCACTTGCAGTTCCCAAATCTAATTCATCCAATTCTTTATCACTCATGTTGGACTTCTTAGAACCTCTGATCGAACCATCACTACACTCAGTGGACCACCATCACCGCTTAATTTTTCAAGAATATCACAGCTCGGTGTTCCTTTCAAAACCTTGTGTAACCCAGATTATATCAACACATCTTTGACTTGCACTTGCCACAAGCCAAAGTTCATCATTTCGTCAAATTTCTCCACGTCAATCTAAACTTGACACATCTGCTTCAGTCCTAGCAAATCTGCAAATAGTGAACAACTCATATTATTTACACCAGTTGTAGCCCGTTTCAAGAGAATTCTTTCTGATGTGGAAGCTCAGACAATTCTGCAGCCACAGAGCATACCCAAAAAACTCAAGAAACTACAAACCTAAAGCTCTGATACCACTTGTTAGGAAAAAACGTCTCGCTACTACTGCAAGAATAAGTAGAAATAACTGAGATATTAAAAGAAAGCAACAAAATAAGAAACACAAGAATTTACGTGGAAAAACTCCAATCCCGAAGAAAAAACCACAGACAAAGAAATTTCGCTATGTGAAAAATTGTTACAATCACACAAAATTCTCTCCCCGAATCCAATTACAAAAAACACTCTCCCAAATCTTTATATCCCTCACATCCTTTTTCCTACTCTCAAACAAAAGAATATGAAGAGGAAATTTAACTAGAGCTAGTACACCAAGCTTAAAGTGTTTCTAACTGGGATGCTTTGAAACCAAGGCCATATGCTCATTTTATAGACGAAGCTCATCACTTCTTTGCACCTTTCTGATGTGAGACAATTTTCACTTCTAATATATTGCCAAAAGACCCTACGAATCCCACCTTGGCTAGATATTTGAAGAAATCACAACTCTTGCTACATCATCATCTTTATTGACAATTATAATCCTCAACTCAGAGAACTATAATCTACTCCACCATAAAAGTGAACCACTTGGAATGTCACATTCCAAGACTTTTCTTTTTCGTCACATGTCGATAAACCCTACTGAAACTTATGGTGCAACTTCCACCTACTTGGCTCACTTGGAAGTTCTTCAACCATCGACATACCTTCTACCACACGCACATTGCATAACTGCCAAGTCAATGCCCATGTGCAAATCTGTGAAAACCGCTAACATCACATCCTCTACCATGGCAAAACGGACACCATGAGAATGAATTCTGTCTTTCTTCAGAAGAAGTCAGAGAAAGACCACGTTAGCATCCGACACAGAATCTTTTGACGAACTTGCTCTATTAGGACAATTCTTTTTCATGTATCCAACAACCTTTCTTTTGCACGAAGTCTTTCTTCTTCTTCCAATTGCTAGCTACTAGTGTTGAATCCTCTTGTGAAGTACGTCTGTCACTCTTTAGCCTTCTTTCCTCTGATAGAAGTTTACTAGTAGCCTCCACAAAATTCAAAGTCTCATAGTCATGCATCAAGATTGATTTCCTGTGTTCGTAAGAAGGCGAGAGTGACAAGATCAGCCTAAGAGCCTTATCCTCATCCTCTATCTTCACTCCAATCACCTCCAGCTCAGAGACGATGCCATTGAGAACACTCAGATGATCTAAGATTTGCATCATTTCCTCCATTCGCAACGTGTAAAACTGCTCCTTCAGGTACAACCGATTTGAGATGCTCTTTGCCTGATACACAACTTTAAACTTTTCCCAAAGCTCTTTGGCTATCGAAATTTCATGCACATTTGTAAGAATGTTCTTTGCCAAATTTAGTATGATTGCACTTGTAAGTCTCAAATCTAATTCATCCCATTCTTCATCCCCCGTGCTAGACTTCTTAGAACTTCTGTTGGAACCACTACTAGACTCCGTGTACCACCATTGATCGCTGCTTTAAACACGCAAGTGCACGTGATCAAAGTAATATCAAACTGGAGTATTCCAGAGTATCAAACCCACAGGGAACGAGTTTACAAGTTAAATTGGAAACACAAGAAATGCTAGTGAAAATGCAAGTAAGGTAACCAAGTGACAAAAGGTTGATTTTGGGGGTTTTTAAGTTGATGTAATGAGGAAAAATCAATGAAATAGAAGAAGGGAATCAAGTGTTTTTGCCATTTCGGAGAAAATGTTGCTAAAAATGTTCCAACAATTGTGCCAACAAATCCAAATCTAAGTAAATCGGATTCAATTCCTATTCGGTTTTGCTCCTAAATCCTTTAGAAAACTAAGCAATTAAACCTACATGTCTGTGGCTAATTGAGCTTAGATGGTTTTCACACACAACCCTCTCGATTTCGGAGTCTCGCCCTATGTGTAGGATCGAAGTTTCGGATCTTATGACTAAGTCCTTTCCTCCGTTGTTTTTAGAAGTTCTATGTGTAGGATAGAATTGATTATCAAGTTCGAGTTTGTTGAACACGACCTTGCAGTTAGCTAAGGGTGTCGACTAAATAAACTTTGATTCGGTTGTCAACACATCTACTTTGCTACTTTAAGCTAGACATCTCTCTTCTAGGACATTCATACTTGAACCCCTAAAGAGGAAATTAACTCATGATGAAAACTAAAGAAAACATAATTTTAGATGTTGAAATATAAAAGAAAAACAAAAACGGAAATAAAGGAAAAAATAATGAACCGAAAAGAAGATAAAGCATGCAAGGGCTCGATTTTCTTTCTCTTTATTCACGAAAAAAACAAAGAAACCGAGTTTTTGTATAAACCGAATGAAAGGGGAAAACAGAAAGAGTAGAACAAAGCTAACCGAAAAGAAAAACAGTAGCTCAAGTTAAAAGGAAGCTTTCGAGTTTATTTAAGAAAAAGGGTTTAAATTAAGTGTACAAAGTTACAAGACAAAAAGGTAAAACTGAAACTTTATAGAAACTTAAAGTGTGCAAACAGTAAGAAAAAACAGAACTTGAATAACAACTTCTAATCTCCCTTTGCTAATCAATTTTATCCACACTTGGGTTCAAAATCTTCACCTCCAATGTTTTCGCAAGGAAGGATTAACTAGGGTTTATTACAACTAAATAAAATAAAAAATATAAACGGCTGGAAAAAGCTTGAAATAAGCTATTGTAAAGAATACAAAAACTTGCAGAAAAATAGTAGAAAAATGAGAATAAAATTGGAGAGAATCCGAGCTTGTGAGTCTCCTCTTCGTTAAATCATGGGTGATTGATTGGGTATAATTTTGGGCCATATTCTTTCCAAAAGTGAGTGAAAATCTCCAAAAATCTTGCAATCCCGAGAATTGAGGCGTGCTTCTTAAATCTAGAATTTTTGCCAACAACTTTGTCCAACATTTTGTCTGGCATTTTTGTTCAATTTTGTTGGTGAAAATGTAACTGCAATTTCTCTGGCATTTTTTTGTTCTTCTTTTCCTACAAAAACACACCAAATTAGTTTGTTTTCACTCATTTTTTTCCTCATTTCTTATTTTTCTCATATTTTAACAAGGTTTAGGAATTTTACTCCAAATGATAATTTTAGCTCGCCATATAATGAAAAATTGAATAAATTAGACAAAAAAAATGACTAAGTACAGAGATAGATAATCCACATAAATGAGAATTATCAACCATCACTACTTAACTTTTCATTAATACCACAACTCGATCTTCCCTTCAAAGCCCGTGTAATCCAGATTGTATCATCACATCTTTGACTTGCATTTGCCACAAGCCAAAGTTCATCATTCCATCAAATTTCTCCACACCAATCTTTATTAGACTCATAAAGCTTGACATATATGCTTCACTCCTAGCGAATTTGCAAATAGTGAACAACTTACACTATTCACAACTCCAGTTGTAACCCGTTTCAAGAAATCCTTTCTGATGTGGAAGCTTAGACAATGCTGCAACCACAAAGCATACTCAGAAACTTAAGAAACTACAAACCTAAAGCTTTGATACCACTTATTGAGAAAAAACCTCCCACTACTACTGCAAGAATAAGTAGAAATAACTGAGAAATTAAAAGAAAGCAACAAAATAAGAAACACAAGAATTTACGTGGAAAAACTAGATTTAGAAAGATTTCAATCCATTAATTTAATTCAAATAAACTTCAAGAGTTTTATGTTTTTATTCTCTCAATTCTAGAAATAATATGGATTTATTTTGTCAATTCTAAAATTGAGATTTTAAATTATATTATTTTATGAATATTTTATAATTTTGTTAAATACTTCCTTTCGTCAATTTTAAATTTTAAATTTATTTTTCAATCTTAATAAAATAATTTTTTGTATAATTTAATATTTTATTTTTCTAACTAATCAATGTAATAGAGTATATCTAAAGTTTGATTAATTTGAAAATAATATATTCTTTGAAGTTTTAAAACAACTAAGTTAAAAATAAAATATCAAATATTTATGCTATTTAAAAATGATAGGTTCAAATGAATATATATTTTTTAACACCTTTCAAAAAGAATATCATGTACACTCTTATTCAGATTACTATTTATTTATATTTTATTGTAATAATTTTATTTTATTAACTTTGGAAGAAGATATCATTTATCTTTTTACTTTGAATGTGATTAATGTGAAAATAAAATTTTTAAATACGTTAATCTTTTTAATACTAATTTCTTAAATTGTGTAATACATGTTAGTTTAAAATATGTTTTTCTTATCTTCAAATCATAAAATTATATATATTTTTGTAATGCCCTAAAATCTAAATGACCCTATTTAGAAGGTTAGCATGGTCACACCGCTTGCATCGAAATTTTGGCAGTATAACGACATAACCAGGGATAAACCAAAAATTTTAAAACCTAGATAACACAAGAAAAACACTTCTCATTTCATAACAGAATGCCCAACCTCCTTCAAACCTTCAAACACAAAACTAGGTTGGGCTTCAAATTCACAGGAGTCATTAGAATAAATCATACAACATGCTAAGAACCAAAAGAGTCATTTAAGACCATTAGAAACTAAACTTCACAACCTAAAACATGAATCCAGTGGAAAAACAACGATGCATCTTATAAGAAAGAAAAATGAGCTTAAGGATAGGAAAAGTTTCCATAGCCTCGTCAGGTCGCCGTTGTTGTCGCCCACCTAGGGGTGTGCATGATTCAGTTTGATACGATTTTGGCCGAAATTAGTGACCGAACCGACCACCTCGGTTCTCAAGGATTTTGGACCGAAGAAACTGACTATTCTTCGATTTTCAATTAAAAATCGAACCAATCAGTTTCGATTCCAATCGGATCGGTTCGATTTTTAACCGAATTTGCTTTCCTTTTGCAATAACACCACAACCAGCGTGAATAACGAGCAAGGTGGGTCATGAACTTGGATGTCATATGAAAAATAAGAGAGCAAAACAATAAAAAAGAAAGACGAGAAGACAAAGAGAGATGAAATGAGGAACACTGGAGAAGGGGAAGGTGTCGTCCACATTCCGGCAGATGAAGAAATAGACGGTGGCGATAGGTGGTCGTGACAAAGTGAGGAGCGATAGCTGATCGTGAGAGAGAGGCGATGGAGAAGAACTTTGAGGAAGAAGGTTGAAAGATGGAAGAAGGGAAAAGAGAGAGGAAGGAATGAAAGAGAGAGATGGGATAGAAAATGGGGTGTTGTCGGCAGAAAAGACCAAAAGAGAAAAGAGAAAAAGAAAGGGAAAAAAGAATTAGGGTTATTGATAATTCTAATTTATGAGGATTATTTATACCAAAACTTGGTCATTTTTTGTCTAATTTATTTCAATTATTTATTTTGTGGCAAGCTAAAAATATCATTTAGGTGTAAAATGTCTTAAGCTTGATAAAATTTGGGAAAATGAGAAATGAGCGAAAAATGATGGAAAACAAGCTAATTTGGTGTGTTTTTGTGAAGGAAAAGAAGAACAGAAAAAAATGCCAAGTAAATTGAATATGCATTTTATCCAAAGAAAGTAACTGACAAGCAAGCTAGAATGTTAAACAAATTGCTGACGAATTTCCAGATTTTAGAAACATGCCTCAAAATCCGGGATTTCGATATTTTGGGAGATTCTCATTCATTTTTTTGGAAGGAATATGGCCTAAAATCATGTCCAATCAAACGAATTAAGGGCGGATTTTGGAGAGAAACCCTACTTGCATCACCTATAAAAGGATGATATTTTAGGGTTTGAGAGGAGGCGAGTTGGAGGCCACAAATCCAAATTCTTCTCCATTTTTCTTTCTATTTTCTTTTAGTTATGTATTCATAATAGTAGCCATTTTTATTTTATTTTCCAGCAAACTTTCATTCATTTTCTTAGTTGTATTAACCCTTGGTTAATCTCTCCTTATGAAAGTAGTGGAGGTAAAGATTTTCCAACCCAAGTGTGGGTAGACATCGATTAACATAGGGAACTACTAGTTGTTGTTTTTGTGTTTTCTCTAAGCTCTTGTACCCACACTTTAGTTTTCAAGAACCATCTAAGCTCAACTAGCCATAAACATGTAGGTATAATTGCTTAGTCTCCTAAAGGATTTGGGAGAAAAATCAAATAGGAATTGAACCCGTTTTACTTAGATTTGGAATTGCTGACACAATTGCCACAATATTTTCAGTAGCATTTTCTCCGAAGGGACAAAAACACTTGAATTCCCTTCTTTTTAACTCATTGATTTTCCTTTAATATCCAATAGTTTAGAACACCCTCTTATCAACAAAATTTACAACCATGGTTACCTCACTTGCATCTTCACTAGCATTTCTTGCTTTCCCGATTTAACTTTGTGAAATCCGTTCCCTGTGAGTTCGATACTCTGGACTACTCCAGTTTCTATTACTTCGATCACGTGCACTTGCTTGTAGCGTAACGATCCGTTAGGGTTAGGGGACTTTGGGCTTTGGGCTTTTGAATGATAGGCTTAAGTAATGAAATGGACCTACAATGAGATTTATATATATAGTTTAAAGCTATTTAATAGTTTTGGTTCGGTTTGTTTTTTTTTTCTTTTTTAAAGTACCAAACCGTGGACCGAACCAAAGAACTTGGTTTTTAATTTGATTGAACCGATAGAACCGAAAATTTTATAAAAATCGAATCGAACCAGTCCGTTCGGTTCAGTTCGGCTCGGTTTGTGCACACCCCTACGCCTACCTCATGGTTTTACGTTATCTCAATGAAAAAATCAAATAACACTCCGAGTAGGACCGAAACCTCCTTTTAAACCCTTGGCACCCGCCAAAAGGTATTTGGAAAAGGTTCCTCATAATCCCATTGTCTCCTTTGAAATTTGAACTATCCAAAGTATACACTTGCTCTTTGCTAGTTTGACTATGAATGAAACCAAAACTACACAAAAAGTTTCCAAAAAAAATTAGCATTTACTCTCTAGCATCCTAACACAACATCGATTAGTTTAGAAAAGACTTTACCCACAATTTCTTATCAGACCGATTTGATGTCGAAGTGGCCTCGAGTCGATAATTCAACCTCCAAACATGTCAGTATTCTAAAATTAAGTCTAAAACATTATGGGCTAGCCTCCAAACAACAATAACTCAAGACTTGATCTAATCAAAATGAACTTTACCTCTAATCGAACCCAAAACTTGTCAATAATCGTTGTCCAAGGGTCGGCACATGTCGTTGCCTGAGGCTGTAACACCCACGTTGATCAACTGCTGCTGTTGCTCGTGATAGGACGACCAAAAGCCACAATGTCGGTATCTAAAATCGAGAGAAGAGAGAGGTTATGACGATTCATGATGGGTGTTGTAAAAGAAATGACATATCTACTACCTGATGGTGGGTTTGGCATTCGGGCGACGCGGAGGGGAGGGTGAACAACTGAGGTCTGTGTTAGCGAACGACAACCTGACTGGTTGTGGTCGACGTTCAAATGACGACGAGATGAAACATGCTTGTTGTCAAAGAGAAGAAGAAGAGAAAGGGAAAAATCGACAAAGAGAGTTTACTTTTCTCTTTTTATTTTTCTTTTTTTTAAAACAACTTTTTCAATTTCTAAAAATGCACTCTCAACTCTCAAATTTTCCAAATAACCTACATCAAAATACTTATTTGAGAATTAATCAAATTAGGTTCTAAAATTTAAAAAATAACGCTCCTCAATAGGCTGAGGGTTACAATTGTTTAGATATTGATAACAAAAATTAAGCTAAAAAAAGATAAGAGTGTTATTTGATATAAGTAATTTTTGTTTGAATTTAAAAAAATTGTAATGACACGTGGAGGAAGTGAGATGGGAAAATTTTTATCAATATTGTTATGTAGTACTCTAATCTAGCTTAAAAATTTCAATTTAAATAATATTATCATATCTAAAAACATTCTTATATAATTTATGTTTTGAAATAAAATTATAAAATTAAAAAAAAATATTTTTTTGTTAAAATTTATTAAATTATAGGATAAAAATAAATATAATTTTTAAATAATAATTTATATTTAACTAGTAATGAGTAATAATGATCAGAAATTTTAATATAAAAATTAAAGAAAATTTTTTAATTAAGAAATTAAAAAAAATTGTGTAAAAAATTAGAGAGAGAAAGAAAAGAAGAGAATAGAATAGAGAGGGTTCAGATGGACCTACAGATCATGAGCTCCAATGATGTGAAATTAACTGATCAAACTCTTTGATCCAGTTAATCAATATTCATTAACTACAAGTCACTCCACTATAGACTTGTAGTTGCACTCTCCTCACTGTAGATATTATTGTGTCCACTGATATAGTCATTGTCCATGAGTCGGCCCTTCACAGGTTGTTCGTAATCACAGCTGGGTCAAATTACCGTTTTACCCCTGTGATTACCTCTTTGCTCCTTAAGCACTACTGATCCTCTAATGAACAACAAGTCTAAGGTCCTACCTTAGACTCATACTCTCATAGAGGGCGGGGCCCCGTTGTTCAAGACCTGGAGTCAGTTCTTAAGGGAACAACCTATCTAATTCCTCAGTAGAGGAATGAGTGAATTCTATCTTGTACAATTAAGTTCCCAGCTACCTACGAGGTTCTGTCCCTGAGAAGATAGGCTTATTGAGTCAGCTACAGGCCACTCTCACCCATACTAGTCTAAGGACAAACCCCTATAAGCAGGAGTTCTTAACTTGCTCAGGATTCAGGTCGAGTCACTAATGACCATCTATAAATTACTAGTCTTATTTTGTTAACGGTGTTATACTGGTTAGACTAATAATTTGTGATCCAGTCTTGTATGAACTCTTCATACAAGATGCCCCCACTCGTATATCAACTACATGAATGAGTTGGATTAGCTCATTTGTACTAATTACAAAGTGGGTCGCATCCATGGTGTTACCAGAATGAGGTTTCCAACCTTATTCTTATACCATAGACTATTTAGGTTATAATCTTGAATTCAACCCAAATAGTGTCCACTACACTGATTTCAAAATAAACGTTATAACCTTGGAGCTTAGTTTATTGGATTTATAAAAGCAAGATTGTAATCTTATCAAAACAAATAACACTTTATTTAATTGAACAAGATTACACAAGTTTAGGGCATAAATCCCAACAATCTCCCACTGACCTAAAGCTTGTGGAGTACTAAACATTACATTAATGTAAATACAATAAACTAGGGCATTTAAACCCTTTGTACAAAATACTCCCACTTGCCCTAGTTGGGGAAGACTTGTAAACCTAGACCTTCTAGTAGACTCTCAAATACTTTAGCCGTGAGAGCCTTTGTAAAAGGATCAACAATGTTGTGCTCTGAGGCTATCTTCATGACAATGACGTCTCCTCTATGCACGATCTCCCGGATGAGATGATACTTTCGCTTTATGTGCTTTCCCCTCTTGTGACTTCGGGGTTCCCTTGACTTTTGCATCGCACCACCATTATCCCAATACATGTGATTTGCAAAGTCATATTTGGAACAACTTCCAAATTTAGCATAAATTTCCTTAACCAAACGACCTCCTTAGCCGCTTCACAAGTCGCTACATATTCGGCCTCCATGGTGGAATCGATGCATCTTGCTTGACGCGCCGCCATACTACTGACTCCTCCGTTAAGAGTGAAAATCGACTCGATATAGATTTCCAAGAATCTTTATCGCTTTGAAAGTCGAACTGTGTATCCTGTAAGGATCAAATCTCTTAGCCCCATACACAAGCATGTAGTTCCTTGTTCTCCAAAGATACTTAAGGATTGTTTTAACCACGCCAGATGTTCAAGTCCTGGATAGGATTGATACCTCATCGACCATCTCAATCGCAAAAATGGATGTCGGGCCTAGTACACAACATGGCGTACATCGGGCTCCCAACAACCGATGCGTAAAGAAATCCGTCTCATATCCTCAACTCCTTGAGGTGTCTTAGGACACTGTTCCTTAGACAAATGGATTCCATGTCTAAAAGGCAACAAGCCCTTTTTGGAATCTTGCATCTTAAACCTTGACAACACTTTGTCTATATATGATGCTTGAGACAAGGCTAGTGTTCTATTCTTGCGGTTTCGAACAATCTGGATCCCAAGAACAAACTGCGCATCACCCAAATCTTTAATTTGGAATTGCGTTGCTAGCCATTCCTCGATGTCAGTAAGATAACCTACATCATTTCCAATGAGTAGAATATCATCCACATAGAGAATTAGGAAAACGACAGAACTATTGATGATTTTCTTGTAGACACAAGGTTCATCATCATTCTGGTCAAAACCATAAGATATGATAGCCTCATCAAATCTTATATTCCAGGACCTAGAGGCTTGTTTTAGTCCATAAATCGACCTTTTAAGCCTGCAAACCTTTTGCTCTTGTCCTGGTTTAATGAACCCTTTGGGTTGGTCCATGTAGATGGTTTCCTCAAAATTGTCATTCAAAAAGGCTGTCTTGACATCCATTTGCTATACCTCATAGTCATAATATGCGGCAATGGCAAGAAGGATACAAATTGACTTTACCATAGCAACAGGTGAAAAAGTTTCCTCAAAGTCAACCCCTTCAACCTGGGTATAACCCTTTGCTACTAGTCTAGTTTTAAAGGTTTGCACCTTTCCATCTACACCACGTTTTCTCTTGTAGATCCACTTACAACCTATAGGTTTTACCCCATCAGGCTTATCTACAAGATCCCAAACAGAATTGAAGTGCATAGACTTCATTTCTTGGTCCATGGCTATGACCCATTTGTCTTTGTCAATATCAACCATCGCTTGGTTATAAGTCAATGAATCCTCGCAGTTGTCATCTGGTATAATAACTTGGGTTTTAGCTAAACCCATGTAACGGTCAGGCTGTATCACAACCCTCCCACTACGTCGAGGCATACTCAACTCTTGAGATGGACCCTCTTGAGTAGACAAACTAGTATCAACAACTCTTGTTGACGTACTAGTGTTCTTATCAGCAACCTTTGCTATTGTTCCGTCTAACTCACTCAACACTACCTTACTTTTTGGTTTGTGGTCCCTTATGTGGGCCTCCTCCAAGAAAGTAGCATTTGTCGACACAAAGACCTTATCTTCCTTAGGATCATAGAATAAACCACCTCCTGTTTCTTTTGGGTATCCTACGAATAGACACAACTTTGAACGTGAATCCAACTTCTTTGGATTTGTCACAAGCACATGTGTTGGACAACCTCATATTCTGAAGTGACATAAACTACCTTTACGTCTTTTCCAAAGTTCAAAAGGTGTTTCAGAAACACTTTTGGAGGGCACACTATTCAATATGTATACTGCAGTCTCCACTGCATAACCCCAAAAGGAACTAGAGAGATGAGCATAACTCATCATTGATCGAACCATGTCCAACAAGGTTCTATTTCTCCTTTTCGATACACCGTTTTGCTGTGGTGTACCGGGAGCTGAGAGTTTGGATGTAATTCCATGTTCTATCATATAGTTCTGGAATTTTAAATCCATGTACTCTCCACCTCGATCCGATCGAAGTGTTTTAACTCTTTTACCTAATTGATTTTCAACCTCAGCCTTGAATTCCTTGAACTTTTCAAGTGTTTCAGACTTGTGGTGCATTAGGTAAATATGCCCATATCTAGAATTATCATCTATAAAAGAGATGAAATATTCATATCCTCCCCTAGCTTTAACATTCATCGGACCACAAAGGTCTGAATGTATAAGCTCTAGAGGATCTTTGGCTCTATAACCTTTTTCACTAAAAGGTATTTTAGTCATTTTGCCTTCCAGGCAGGATTCACATACTGGTAAGGAATTTTCTTCTAACTCGTTTAGAAGTCCGTTCTTTACCAATCTCTCAATCCTATTGAGATTAATGTGACCCAATCTTAGATGCCAAAGATGAGCATTTTCTTTAGGAGAAATTTTATGTTTCTTAGTTTGTGCGTTTGCAGTTTTAAATAATTCAGTGTTCAAAACCATTTTGACTGAATTAGGCCTTAAAACATACAATAAATTTTCTAATGAAGTTGAACATATTTCTAAACCTTTCTTTAAAATAAACACTTTATTCATAGAAAAGGAAACAAAAATACATTATTCAATGAGGCAAGAAATGGGAATAAGGTTTCTAGTAAACCCTGGTATCACTAATATATTGTCCAACAATACATATTTCTTGCCAAAATAAAGCTTCATTGTGCCTCATCACTCTGGTGAGATGACTTCTCCATTTCCAACCCGTAGCGTTATCTCTCCTTGTTGTAGCCGCTTTGCGAGAATCAATTCCCTGAAAAGAAGAACAAACATGATTAGTGGCGCCTGAATCAAGTATCCAAGCTGTTTTATTATTATCCACTAAACAAGCTTCTAGGCAAAGTAAATCATATTTACCTTCCTTCTTCTTTTCTCGCAATGTACTTGAACGAGCCCGCTTTCCAATGCCCGCTCTTCGTTGCGGTGGAAACACTTTCCTTTGTCAGCAATGTCTTTCGCTTTCTTGCCCTTTTGGGCGGCAACTTTGTCAGCTTGTTTCCCTTTACCAACCTTCTTCATGTTCTTCTTTTTACCTCTCAGGTTAGAAGAAGATGAAGCCACTGTTTTTATCCCAGAGGTCGAACCTCTGTGATAACTCCTACTAGCAACATTTGCCTAACCTTTCAATCCCTGAATTTTCATCAAAGATTGAAAGGTCTGGAGTTCATTCATAAGGGAGGTAAGATTAAAAGTAAGCTTGTTCATAACAACATTACTTCTAAACTGCAGGAAACTATCTGGAAGGGTTTCCAGAATGAAGCTGACCTAGCTCGACTCATCGATGGAAGCACCATTCAACTCCGCGATGTTAAAGTGTACCATCATATCCAGGACATGATCCTAAACAGATGTACCCTCTGGCATCCTCGAGTTGAATATGTACTTTAGGGCATTATGTCGGGCTTGTATGCACTGTTGTCCAAACATACCCTGCACAGAATCCATGATTTCTTTGGCGGTAATCATGCCCTCATGTTTCTTGGCTAATATGTCAGACATACTTGCAGGCATGTAGACCTTGGCCTTATCATTGGCCTTGATCCATCGATCATATGCATCACGAACATTTCGTGACGCATTCGAGCCTGACACCTGAGGACACTCCTCAGTTAGCACAAACTTCAGATCATCCACTACCAAAATAGTGTTGGGTTTGTTTTTTCATGTCATCATATTCTCTCCGGTTAACTTTTTCGCACCCAATAAGGAAATTATAGAGCTAGACATTTTTTTGCTGAAAATTTACAAACAAACTTATATGAGTTTCTTGCTATAACTCTAATCCAATCATGTTTTAGCTAATTATCAAATGATTCGTAGGCCATTTATAATTTGCAATGATACTCCAAAGGTTTAGAATGTATGACACCGAAGGGTAATAAAAACACTCCTCCTCCGGATCAAGACATTCTTGACCAAACCTAACCTAACACCGAATAACTCTTATTCCTATAGGTTTTAGTTACCATTTTCCTGGCCCGGATACATACACAACTTATGTACCCCGTGAGTGTAACCCTTTGTCTTTAGATCCCAGAGTCTCGATCCAATAAAATCCACCAAGGGAGGACTAGATTGGAAAATAGTCTAAGGAAATCTTTATCCCTTTCGGTGTCTCACCGTGTTAGATCCCCATGATCAAGCCCTCCGGCGGGATTGTCCAGTCCAGCCAAACTAGCAGATCGACCATAGTGGTCTAACGGTGTAAACCAGACAAAAGAGACCGTAGGTTTTGTTTTCACTAAACTCGCTCCCACTCACTATAAGTACCCTCTCCATTCACCTTGGTATTGACTCATACAAACACCATCCGAGGGGGATGCTCCCGCTTGCGCCACGAGGCCAAGTATGAGTCTCACTGTGTGAACTTCACGGAGATAGCGTGGGGTGGAAAAATATGTATCTCATACACTTTTCCTCCCACTGAATACTTTAAGTCTATAGGAATCTTTCTTAGTCTAAAACCCGGCTAATGGTTTTACCTAACTCTATCAACATAACTCTTATATTGATAATCAATATAACTCTTATATTGATTCTATCCTAAGTTTGTCAATATAACTCCTTATATTAAACCTAGGATTTCTAGTTCATTAACCCCTTAATAAACGCGCTGACGCTACTGTAATTTATAAGACTCTCTCGATTAAATTTCACTCCCGTGTCGCTTCCTGTAGGGGTGTTCCATTTCAAACGACTTAAATACCCCACTTGAGACAGAACTTTCCTTAGATAGAGTTCCTCTTTTAATCATAGCTTATAAATTACTTGGTTCCTAATTTTAATCTAATTAGAACTAGATAACCTAGGGTCTATTATTTCCAAGTTCTAAACACTTTAAAACTAATAATCAACCTTAGGTGACATGCATACTATGTTATAGTGCTTGATCATTCATCACATGAATAATAAAACATTCATAGCATATTCATCTCATGAAATATAATGCATGTTAATGTTGTCCAAAAATTAATATAACAACCTTATATTAATTAATCATGCAAACTATATAATATAACTTCTTATATTATAAATGATGCATGAAAATGCTTAACCTAAGGTGGGATTTCTAAAATACAAGCATACACTATGCATGGCAATAATTACACAACAATTGCATAATTAAAATAGCAAAAATTAGACCAATTTTGGCACCCTAGAAATAATTCTAATTAATATAATCTAATTATATTAATTAGAATTAGAATTATTAAATATATTAAAATAAAACGTTTTTATAATTAATATAAATAATAAAATTTCGATTTTCTGCCCGTTGCTCCTCGCGTGAAACGGCTTCGCGCAAGTAACGCCGCTTTTGTCGTTTTCGCGGCGCGCGCAACGCCACAACGCTGCAACACCGCTATCTTCTCCACCACAAGACTGCCGCGCAGTGGCGTTACAACGCCGGCGGCGTTACAACGCGCCATTCACGAAATAGCCATATGAATCTCTATTCCTTGCTCGTTTTCGCTCCGATCTTCTCAGAAACCGCTTTGTCTCGATCGACACGGACTTACAGACTTGATCGCTGCATTGTTACCGAATTTGTTTGGACGGTTGTCTAGACAAATTTAGCACAAAATTCACGATCTCACGAGTTGAGACCTTGCCCTCCAGCCTCCTGGCTAAAACATCAGGTATGCTAGCCAGGATATAGGCTTTTGCCTTTTCATTGGCATAGATCCAGCGGTCATACGCATCCTCAATAGATTGAGGTGTGTTTTGAGCAGGGAATTGAGGTCACTCCTCATTGAGAACGAACTTCAGATCATGTGCAACCAAGATTATGTTGAGTCTATTCTTTCAAGTCATTATGTTCTCTCCGGTTAATTTTCCGCACCCAGTAAGGAAATAATTGAGCTAGACATCTTGCTGAAAATTTACAAAACAACTTGTATAAGCTTCTTGCTATAATTTTCTAACCCAATCATGTTTTAGCCAATTATCAAATGATTCCTAGGTCATTTATAATTTGCAATGATACTCCATAGGTTTAGAATGTATGATACCGAATGGTAATAAAAAACACTCCTCCTCTGGATTAAGACACTCTTGACCAAAACCTAATGTCAGAATAACTCTTATTCCTATAGGTTTTAGTTACCATTATTTGGCCAGGATACATACACTTCTTATGTGCCTTGTGAGTGTAACCCTCTATCTTTAGATCCCAGAGTCCCTCTCCAATAAAATCCATCGAAGGGAGGACTAGATTGAAAAACAGACTAAGGAAATCTTTATCCCTTTCGAGTGTCTACTGTGTTTGATCCCCTATGATCAAGCCCTCCGAAGGGATTGTCTGGTCCAGGCCAAACTAGCAGGCTGACCATAGTGATCCTACGGTGTAAACTGACTGAAGAGACCATACAGTTTGTTTTCACTAAACCTGCTCCCACTCACTATAAGTACCCTCTCCATTCACCTTGATATTGACTCATACAAACACCATCCGAAGGGGGACGCTCCCATTTGCGCCACGAGGCCAAGTATGAGTCTCACGGTGTGAACTTCTCGGAGATACGTAGGTGAAAAATATGTATCATATACACTTTTTCTCCCACTGGATACTTTAAGTCTATAGGAATCTTACTTAGGCTAAACCCGACTAATGGTTTTACCTAAACTTATCAATATAACTCTTATTCTTATATTGATTTTATCCTAAGTTTGCTAATATAACTCTTTATATTAAGCCTATGATTTCTAGTTTATTAACCCCTTAATAAACCCGCTGACGCTACTATAATTTATAAACTCTCTGATTAAAATTCACTCCCAGGTCTGTTCCCAGATAGGGGTGTTCCATTTCTGTCAGCTTAAATACCCCAGCCTAGACAGAACTTTTCTTAGACAGGGTTCCTCTTTTAATCTTTGTTTATAAATTACTTGGTTCCTAAATCTAATCTAATTAGAACTAGATAACCTAATGTCTATTAATTCCAAGTTCTAAACATTTTAAAACTAATAATTAACCTTAGGTGACATGCATACTATGTTATAGTTCTTGATCATTCATCTCATGAATAATAAAACATACATAGCATAATCATATTATGAATTATAATGCATGTCAATGCTGTCCAAAAATTAATATAACACCTTATATTAATTATTCATGCAAACTATATAATATAACACTTTATATTATGAATGATGCATGGAAATGCTTAACCTAAGGTGAGATATTTAAATTAAAAGCATACATCATGCATGTCAATAATTACACAACAATTACATAATTTAAATAGCAAAATTAGACCAATTTTGGCACCCTAAATTCAATTTTAATTAATATAATCTAATTATATTAATTAAAATTAAATAAATTAAATATAAATAAATATAAAACATTTTTATATTTATTATATATAAACAAAACCGTTGTTGCCCGTTGCTCCTTCGCATGAAATGATGATACCAACGTTGCAACGCTGCATCTTGTCTTCTTCCGCCTTTCGAAGCGCGCCTCAGCACAAGCGTTGCAACGCCGAGGAAAGTGTTGCAACGCTGTCGTCTTCTCAACCGCGCGCCTGCTGCAGTGGCGTTGCAACGCCAACGAACAGCGTTGCAACACCATTCACAAAACAATAATGGATCATCAAGATTCTTGCTCGTTTTCGCTCCGATCTTCTCAGCAACCACTTTGCCTCGATCGACACGGACTTACAGACTCGATTTACATAATAAAATGCCAAAAAAAATAGGCCCTTACATTGCACATCAACGAAATTATGTAAATCTAAGTGCCAAAATTGAAAACATCTAATTTGCAAACTGTTTACTCATCTCATGAAAAACAGTGAATCCCACCTCGTTCTTGATAAATCTAGAACGAAAATTAAGAACACAATTGGGCTCTGTACCAATTGATAGGATCGAATCCCGCAGTGGAAGCGATTGTTAATCGCGTGTTCTTAATTTTGTTACATGGATTACAATCAAGAACAAATCTAACAAGATTAAGCATGCTACTACAAAATGGAAAACAAGATATTACCTTTGAAGAACTCTTTCTTCAAGTGCTCCTTCTCCCACGATCACGATCTCAGCAATTCGAACTCGAATGATCACAGACACTCCCATCGGATCTTTTCCGTTGTTCTCTAGGTGAGGGAGGAATGTGGGTTCCTTTTAGGGTGAGATGAGATGGTTGTGAGAGAGGTTGTGTTTTTGTTTTGTGGAACTTTTCCAACAAGACAAAACACTTATTAATCTAGGGTTTTCCAAGATTTTGCTTCCCCTTCAAATTGCATCTTATGCAACCTTTTATGTGGAAATAGGATGAAAATTACCATCATATCCTTCCTTCATTCTCTCATTAGTATATAGTTTATATGTGAATCTAATTCACATTAAAACCATATATTATATCACATATATCATATATAAGTGATATAACACCTCATATATGAAATTGAACACTTCAATTTCATTCCTAACTTTTTACCCTTAATATTACCATGTTGAGCCAATGGAGGGACCTAATGGACCTACAGTTCATGAGCTCCAATGACGTGAGATTAACTGATCAAACTCTTTGAACCAGTTAATCAATATTCATAAACTACAAGTCACTCCACTATAGACTTGTAGCTGCACTCTCCTCGCTGTAGATTATATTGTGTTCACTGATATAATCATTACCCATGAGTCAACCCTTCACAGGTGTTGCGTATAATTATAGATATGCAATACCGCAGTGTACGGGTCAAATTTTAGTATAGTGATTTATGAGTCCAAGTATCGTCCTTGGGAATGGGTTTCTAGATTAATTAATTACTAAGGTACTAATTCTCAATTTTAGCTAAAGAAACATAACATGGATAGTTGGTTGAAAGTAAAGACAAGCAACAAACAAACATGTTGAGACACGAATTGATAGAATTGAGGGAAGTGATTATACAAGTTAATGACTCAATTAACACATGCAATGAACCAAAGAGATGAAATTACAAACAAGAAGTAAAATACTCAAGAAAACCTCTCGATTCTTAGTGAGCCTCACACATGCAATAAACTCCATAGTCTCCATATGAACCTACGACATGCATGGCATTAAGCAACTTCTTTTTGCATTTCCCTAAGATTTCTAGGTAATTCTCATGCCAGATTTCTAAGGGTTTTGACAATTTTTCTCTAATTCAAGCTTTATCTCTCGAGTCCACTTAAACCAACAAATTAAGAAGTAAAGAACGAATTGTCAAAAATAAAAACAAAACATGCTTCAATTCATGGTAAGAAAGTCTTAACAAGTGAATCAAATCCTAA
Source organism: Trichosanthes cucumerina (assembly GCA_036507285.1). Taxonomy (NCBI): domain Eukaryota; kingdom Viridiplantae; phylum Streptophyta; class Magnoliopsida; order Cucurbitales; family Cucurbitaceae; genus Trichosanthes; species Trichosanthes cucumerina. The sequence goes on from CM071835.1 coordinate 43,707,524, forward strand.
CTACAATGTTTAGCTACTCTAAATCACATGAAAATCAAACTAAACATGTAGAAAACGTCTTAGAACACTATTACAATCTAAAAGAAAAGGAAATTAAACTTATGTGTCGATGCCGGTCCTTCGTCTCCGAGCTCTCGTCTTCGATCTCGAACCTCCACGGATGCTTTGGCTCCCAAAATCGCTCTTTTCTCTCTTCTTATGAAGTGTATTTCGAAATTAGGGTGGAAAATCTACCAAATTCGGCTCTCCTTGCAAGAAGAATTAAGGTTGTATTTATAGGTTTAATTGGTGCAGCGTTGCAACGCTAGGGACAGCGTTGCAACGCTGTACCCTAGACGCGTATCAAATATGGAATCTGTCGATGGCGTTGCAACGTTGAGGGCAGCGTTGCAAAGCCGCTACCCTAACGCACGCGCCTTCCTATCGATGTGGCGTTGCGATGCTGCAAGGCAGCGTTGCAACGCCTGTTGTGCGGCCTCTCATGCGTGCTTTCTTATCGAGATAGCGTTGTGGACGCCGCAAGCGCGCAACGCGCTCGTCGTGAGTGGTCTTCAACGTCTTTAATCAGCACGCTCGGCGTTGCAACGCTATGGACAGCGTTGCAACACCATCACTTCGGGCCATCATGCTTGGATTGATCCTTTCTCTTCCAATTGGTATTATTTTTAGCTCCAAATAGCCTCGTTTCGATCCCGAGTGATCTAATTTGTCTCCAATAGTTTTGTTTACGCTCTTATCCTGAAATTGAATGAATTAAACACGTAAAAGCCCTGAAATCATCATAAAACTAGCAATAATTAAGCCTAAGGATAACACATTTTGTGTGCTATCAAACACCCCCAAACTTAAACTTTTGCTAGTCTCGAGCAAAAACAGAGTTAGATATTAGATTGTTCTTATACATAGATTTGATTCAGACCTCAAAGATTTAAGAGAAAATCTGGTAATCACAGGAAACACTCAAACATAACACTTTAGCAAGCAATCTAAAACTTTTCCTAAGTGTTCTTACACGTGTGTGTGATTAGCCTATGTTCCCTTTATTTTTACTAAGCCCGAATCAAGTTTATTAGGTTGTCCATTCAACTTCCCCCTACACTGGTCTTAATTACTAATCTTTGAGTCTCCCCACATTCAAGAATTAAATAACTCTACTCAGTACTTACTCTTTTTTTTATCAAATTTTCTATTTTTTTTCTTTTTTTTTTTGTGGAAGGACACTAGCTTTCACACATCCACTACAGGGACTCTTACCCAGAGCACTCGTTCAATGAGTGGCCTAACTTATCACAATGAAGGTAGCTTTTTTTTCCCTCACGAATTTTGTTTTTTTTAGCAAACAAACAACAAAAACCAACTAATTCACATACTATACAGGTCATGCACTTCATATTGTTATTCCCCCTATCCTGCAGTTTAACTCTCAAATCAGTTCTTAGACCTATCGAGGTGACATCAAACTTCTGAACCTAATAACTTTGTTCTAAGCATTTCAAAACTACAGGAACACAGACTATGTGCATAATAGTGCAGGAAAAACTCAAGAAAAGTTTTAAATTAACTCGAATTCATGTCATGCTCTCAAGTTTCAGCAGAATCACAAGAATTTCCAATTAAATCTCATCCTAGGCTATCATGATCATACTTATGCATAAAATCAATCGACAATTCAACACATACTCAGGACAGTCACAACAGATAAACAACATCCCACCCCCAAACTTAAACTAAACATTGTCCCCAATGTTTGCAGAATTAAGCACAAATTAAGTATAAGGGTAAGAGTGAACAATATTGTCCTGGGTGATGGAGATCTTTCTGAGTTTCTTGGATAGCCAAAGCATGTGTGTTGGAGTTCCTCAGAATGGGAGCATGAATTTCAACGAAGAACGACATCGTCACAACCTACAAAGCAAGACAACAACTAGTAAATAAACTAAGAATTGAAAAACAACAAACTAAAGACAGAAAATAGAAAAAATGAAAAAGCTTGGATTGCCTCCCAAGAAGCGTTTTGTTTAACGTCTTTAGCTAGACTATACTCCCTCAAGGTGTTTCCTTCCTTGCTTGCAGTGTCTGGAGTGATGTGTTCATTTGGCTAATCTGGGTCTCTATATTCTTTATCGCAGCTCCATGACTAGTGATAATACCAGATAGACTGGTGATTGCATTCTCCAGCTGGTTGGACCGACTTCGGATTCAAATGGCGAAGGAGTGCAATGTGTCTTCCGGAGATGGTTTCCTCTCGATGTGAAGCATGCCCCAGAGAGGATTCAACACATTTTTGTTGTTAGCATAAGAGAAATTCTCATGATACCTCAAACCTGGATTGTAATGTGTTTGGAGGTTATTCTGAGTCTGATTTCCTCCATAGTTGTTGCTTCTGTTGTTCAGGTAGTGCACTTGAACCATAGTGGATTCTCCATTTGGTTAGGAGCATTGAGAGGACATCCCTTTTTGTGGTGATCTTGCAAAATTATTCAGAGCATGAGTGAGAGATGCCATATGAGATCTAAGGAGGTTACCTCATCCAGTTGATATAATCCAACATCATCGGCTTAGATCCATCATTTGTCATGTAGTAGGCACCGGTAGTGGGCGCTGACACTTCCTCTAGGAGGCACGCACGTGCTTCTCGCATCTTACTCGCATGAAAGCCCCTCAAGTAGTGGCATCCGAATGGTCCTAGTCTTACCTTCCACCCATTATAAACAATTGTACTGAGCCAATCACTGGTAGCCATCTTCGTGGCACCTCCTAAGCATGTCCTTGTACCTTTCCCATGCCTCGAATAACTGCTCTCCCTCCTGCTGCCTGAATGTTCCAATCTCAGTCCTTAACCTTGCATCCTTCATAGGTGGAAAGAATTTGGTCATGAAGGCTTGGGCTAACTCCACCCAAGAAGTGATACTACCTGAGGGAAGAGACCCTAGCCATTCTTTGGCTCTACCCTGCAGAGAGAAAGGAAAGAGACGTAAGCGAATACTATCAGCAGAGATACCATTCATTTTAAATGTACCACAGATTTCTAAAAAATTTTTAAGATGAGAGTTAGGATCTTCTGTGGTTAAGCCTCTGAAAGCACCTTCCCTAACCATTTGTATCAGCCCTGTCTTAAGTTCAAAATTATTAGCATTTATAGGGGCATGGACTATCCCAGCCTGCTCAGAATTAAACACAGGTTGGAAATACTCCCTCATAGGTTTAGGGTTATGATGAGCTCCTGATCAACCATAATATGAGTTTCTGCTCTTCCTTCCCTTAGGAGTCTCCTACAGGTCCTCTCGATCTCAGGATCAAAAGGGTGCAAGTCTGCAGCTCTCCTCTTGGATATACACCTGGAGGTACAAAAAGAACGAAATTAGACAAAAACACAAACAACTAGAAAATAAAATAAAAAATAAAGTCACGAAACATAAAACTTGGGTTGCCTCCCAAGAAGCGCTTTCTTTAACGTCTTTAGCTAGACGGTGACTTATCAGGGTACATAAAATTGCTCATATTTCTTTTGGCCCTTCTTGCTTGAATCGATATAGCCTTCTAAGTCTAAAAGGTTGTCCTGCTTTTCATGGGCACCAGAGATAGAATTATTTTTGGTATTTTCGTTTAGTGAAATGACAGAACAAAAATCAAAGCAAGACTTGTGAGTATAAGACAAATGGTTATCAAAAATAAAGAAAATTTATGGGGATAAAAGGGAAGAAGACTTCTCAGCCTCTAACTCTATCACCTGGATCTTCCCTATGGAACTAATTGTATCACCAATGTCTTCCTCACTAACCTGATTTTGGTGTGCCTCAGTCTCCCCCAAACTATCCTCATTATCATCTGAACAAATCCTCCTAGGTGGCACCTCCTGAGTGGTAAGAATAATAAATTGTTCCTGTAGGGCCTTAAGAGAAATTACTAGTTGGTTAAGATACTGAGGTCTATCCTGTACTTTTTCCCAAAGTCCTACCACCTCAGTTTCTAACCTATCCAACCTCTCTAATTCACTATGAACCAAATTTTTAAATTTCAATTCTAAGGTATATTCCGCCAATTGGTCCATAAGAGAAGAATTTTCTAGGGGGTAGATTAAGGTACAAAAAACTATGGTTTCAACTGCCTAGATGACTACCATTACATGAATGTTTATCACTTTCAGGTACAGAATGGTAAAAATTAGACAGATGAAATTCAGAGAATTCATGATGCACATACCTAGGGTCATGAGAGGGATATTAGAATGGTGGAGAATCAAAATCATGCAAAGCCATGCTTGAAAAATTAATAATTCAGATCAAGACTTCTACACAATAGCAACACAACCAAAACAGGGGATAAAAACTCAAAAACAAACAAAACTAAAATAAAACAAATAAGGAAACAAACAAACACACAAAGAACAAATAAGGAAAGACACACAAACAAGTTTTAGTCTAAAACCTCAAATTTTCTCCTAATATTAATTAATCTAAATAATCGCCATTCTCCGGCAACGGCGCCAAAAACTTGTTGCGTATAATTATAGATATGCAATACCGCAGTGTACGGGTCAAGTTTTAGTATAGTGATTTATGAGTCCAAGTATCGTCCTCGGGAATGGGTTTCTAGATTAATTAATTACTAAGGTACTAATTCTCAATTTTAGCTAAAGAAACATAACATGGATAATTGGTTGAAAGTAAAGACAAGCAACAAACAAACATGTTGAGACACGAATTGATAGAATTGAGAGAAGTGATTATACAAGTTAATGACTCAATTAACACATGCAATGAACCAAAGAGATGAAATTATAAACAAGAAGTAAAATACTCAAGAAAATCTCTTGATTCTTAGTGAGCCTCACACATGCAATAAACTCCATAGTCTCCATATGAACCTACGACATGCATGGCATTAAGCAACTTCCTTATGCGTTTCCCTAAGATTTCTAGGTCATTCTCATGTCAGATTTCTAAGGGTTTTGACAATTTTGCTCTAATTCAAGCTTTATCTCTCGAGTACACTTAAACCAACAAATTAAGAAGTAAAGAACAAATTGCCAAAAATAAAAACAAAACATGCTTCAATTCATGGTAAGAAAGTCTTAACAAGTGAATCAAATCCTAACTACAATGTTTAGCTACTCTAAATCACATGAAAATCAAACTAAACATGTAGAAAACGTCTTAGAACACTATTACAATCTGAAAGAAAAGGAAATTAAACTTATGTGTCGATGCCGGTCCTTCGTCTCCGAGCTCCCGTCTTCGATCTCGAACCTCCACGGATGCTTTGGCTCCCAAAATCGCTCTTTTCTCTCTTCTTATGAAGTGTATTTCGAAATTAGGGTGGAAAATCTACCAAATTCGGCTCTCCTTGCAATAAGAATTGAGGTTGTATTTATAGGTTTAATCGGTGCAGCGTTGCAACGCTAGGGACAGCGTTGCAACGCTGTACCCTAGAAGCGTATCAAATATGGAATCTGTCGATGGCGTTGCAATGCTGAGGACAGCGTTGCAACGCCGCTACCCTAACGCGCTCACCTTTCTATCGATGTGGCGTTGCGACGCTGCAAGGCAGCGTATCAACACCTGCTGTGCGACCTCTCATGCGTGCTTTCTTATCGAGATAGCGTTGTGACGCTGCAAGGCAGCGTTGCAAGGCTATCGGCAGTGGTCTTCAACGTCTTTAATCAGCACGCTCGGCGTTGCAACGCTATGGACAACGTTGCAACGCCATCACTTCGGGTCATCATGCTTGGATTGATCCTTTCTCTTCCAATTGATATTATTTTTAGCTCCAAATAGCCTCGTTTCGATCCCGAGTGATCCAATTTGTCTCCAATAGTTCTGTTTACGATCTTATCCTAAAATTGAATGAATTAAACACGTAAAATCCCTGAAATCATCATAAAACTAGCAATAATTAAGCCTAAGGATAGCACATTTTGTGTGCTATCAACAGGTTGTTCGTAATCACGGCTGGGTCAAATTACTGTTTTACCCTTGTGATTACCTCTTTGTTCCTTAAGCACCACTGATCCTCTAATGAACAACAAGCCTATGGTCCTACCATAGACTCATACCCTCATAGAGCGCAGGGCCACATTGTTCAAGACATGGAGTTAATTCTTAAGGGAACAACCTATCTAATTCCTTAGTGTAGGAATGAGTGAATTCCATCATGCATAGTTAAGTCTCCAGCTACCTACGAGGTTCTGTCCCTGATAAGGTAGACTTATTGAGTCAGCTACAGGCCACTCTCACCCATACTAGTCTAAGGACAAACCTCTATAAGCAGGAGTTCTTAACTTGCTCAGGATTCAGGTCGAGTCACTAATGAACATCTATAAATTATCAGTCTTATCCTGTTAACGGTGTTATACTGATTACACTAATGATTTGCAGTCCGGTCTTGTATGAACTCTTCATACAGGATGCCCCCACTCGCATGTCAACCACATGAATGAGTTGGATTACCTCATTTGTACTAATTACAAAGTGGGTCGCATCCATGGTGTTACCAGAATAAGGTTTCCAACCTTATTCTTATACCATAGACCATTTAGGTTATACTCTTGAACATAATCCAAATAGTGTCTACTACACTGATGTTCAAGATACATTATAACCTTGAAGCTTAGTTTATTGGATTTATAAAGCAAGAATATAACTTTATCAAAACAAATAACTTTTTATTTATTTGATCAAAATTACATAAGTTTAGGGCACAAATCCCAACATACACTTAGTAAGTCGTACTTAATTTCATTATTTTCGCTAACTTTAGTCCCTGTGGGATCGACCTTGTTCACCAAATACTACCCACGATTGTGTATGCTTGCGTAGTGAGTTTTTGCACAACAAGTTTTTGGCGTCGTTGTCGGGGACTAAGTGTTTGTGAATTTTGTGAAACTGAGTACTTTTATTTGTTGTTTTTTAGTTTTAGTTAACACACTCAAAATTTTGATTGGTTACTTTGTATAGTGCTAGTTATTGAATTCCTTATATGAACGAGGAGCACGATCTTGAATTGCAACCTCTTGATCCCGAGATCGAACGTACATTCCATCGTAGAAGAAGAGAATAGAGAGGACGAGCAGAAGTTGAAGGTATGGTTGAACCACCGCTGAGAATTGATAACAATGGTGGTGCAAGAGCAGTGGAAGATTAGAGAGATCAGGTTATTCAGGAATATGCGGTGTCGATTCTGATTCCAAGGATTATGCCACCGGAAATAGAGGCTACACACTTTGAACTGAAGCTGGTCATGTTTCAGATGCTCGAGCACACAAGCCAGTTTGGGGGTACGCCAATGGAGGATCCTCACTTACATCTCCAGTTCTTCATGGGTGTTTGTAAATCTTTTGTAATCAGAGGGGTAAGTGAGGACACTCTTAGGTTGACGGTTTTCCTTTACTCACTAAGAGGGAAAACACTTGAATGGTGTAATACAATACCACCTAGAGCTATTACGAGTTGAAATGAGTTGGAGCAGTTCTTGATAAAATATTTTCCACCCACTAAGACTGCAAAGCTCAGGAGTGAAATCACTTCATTTCAGCAACAAGATGATGAATCTCTGTATGAAACATGGGAGAGGTTTAAGGAGTTGCTTCGTAAATGCCTGCACCATGGTATTCCCTACGGCTCTAGATGCAGACTTTTTATAATGGATTGAATACCCACACGAGGATGGTAGTGGACGCCTCAACTAGAGGAGCATTGTTGTCAAAGACATACAATGATGCGTATGAGATTCTGGAAAAAATTGCAAAGAATAACTACCAGTGGCCAACATCGCGCATTAACCCGACTCGTCAGGTAGCAGTGGTGCAAGATGCAAATGCAGTAAATTTAGCAACACAGATTGCTACTCTCACTAGTACGCTGAAATCAATGAATATGGGTTCAGGAAATCAGTTTGGGCCACCAGTGTCAGTTTCTTGTGTTTATTGTGGGGAAGGCCACACTTTTGATGTTTGCCCATCCAATCCGGCTTCAGTGAACTATGTGGGGTACAACAAGAACTTCAACTCCTACTCGAATACATACAACCTGGGTTGGAGGCATCATCCAAACTTCGCATGGAACAATCATGGAGTTAGACCTTCGAATCAACAAGTGAGACCTCCAGGATTTCAGCATCAAGGATATCCTCAACAGAATTTTCAGCCTCCTAAGGTACAAACTCATGATTCTACATCCTCACTTGAGACTTTGTTGAAGGAGCACATAGCCAAGACAGACGCCATAGTGCAAAGCCAAGTCGCAACACTTAGAAACTTAGAAAATCAAGTGGGCCAGCTAGCTTCAGCTTTAAACAATAGAGCTCAAGGTACTTTGCCTAGTGACACTGTAGATCCAAGAGGCAAATGTAAGGAAACATGTAAAGCAATCCAACTTCGAAGTGGGAAGGAGTTGAAAGAGCCAAAAAGCAAGGCTCTTAGAAGAACCCACTTCAATCCAAATCAATAGTGAAAGTTGTGAACATCAAACTGAGTGCAAGCAGAAACAGAGCAATGTGATAGCATTGCCGCAACATCAAAAGACAGAGCTGACACAAGGCAGTGCTGCAACATTGCCACAACATCAGAAGACAGAACAGAAAAATGTTGCAGCATTGCCACAATCACATCCAGCTGAGCAAATGAATTCGAGACCACCACCACCTTCTCCTCAGCGTTTTCAGAAGAAGAAACAAGATGAGCAATTTGATAAGTTTTTTGACATTTTGAAGGAGTTGCACATCAACATCCCTTTAGTTGAAGCTTTGAAACAAATGTCAAACTATGCAAAATTCATGAAGGACATTTTGGCTAAAAAGAGAAGATTAGGAGAATTCGAGATTGTAGCTCTCACTTTTGAATGTTCATCCATTGTCCAACAAAAAATTCCTCAAAAGTTGAAAGATTCGGGGAGCTTCACCATCTCATGCACTATTGGGAAAACATATTGTGGGCGGGCCTTATGTGATTTGAGAGCCAACATCAACTTGATGCCCATGTCCATCTTTAAAAAACTTGGCATTGGAGAGGCAAGACCCACCACAGTCTCGTTGCAACTAGTCGATCGATCAATGGTTTATCTAGAGGGTAAGATAGAGGATGTTTTGGTAAGCGTGGATAAGTTCATCTTTCCTGCAGATTTCATCATACTTGATTATGAGGCTGACAGAGACATTCCGATCATCCTTGGGCGACCTTTCTTAGCCACAGGGAGAACACTTATCCATGTTCAGAAAGGAGAGCTGACAATGAGAGTTAATGATCAACAGGTAACTTTTAATGTGTTTAATACCATGCAATCTTTTGATGATGTAGAAGAATGTTCTCCTATTGGGGTTTTGAATTCATCTGAAAATATTGAAATGAGCAAAAGTTTCAAGGAGAGCTTAGAGAATGAAAACTCTTTTGAACATGTTGTGGAAGAAAGTGAAGACGGGAATGGACACATCTCATGGTTGGAGAATAAACAACCATTCATAGAAGGAAAGGATTTGGAAATACTGAGTTCATAAAAAAAGAGGTGTTATCCAATTCAGAGAGAAAAGAATAAGTGGGTGTCTTACGTTGAATCAAGTGAGAACATAACGTGTCTTGAAGTTTGGGGGTGGATGTTTATCTGTGATGTTATCCGCTGTGGTGTATGGTGGTTTGCGCTTTTATCTGCTGACTCATTTTTCACGCTTCCTACTTGTTATTAGTCTTCTTAAAAGTGTTTGTTGGGTGTTTTTGTTGTTTCTTTGTGCTAGGTTTGGTTAGGTGCTTTCGGCTGGTTAGTTTATTGCTAGTGAGGATACTTTAGATTCTCACCTTTTATTTGCATATAACACTTCAGGTTTGACAAATGAGTGTTTGAGTTAAAGTAACCTTCACACTTAAGTCTTAGCTACCGAGCTTGTGGATTCTAAAATGTTTTATAGTCTTAAAGAGAGCTTAGGGGCTAAAGTGAGTTGGTGTGGTCTCTTGAATTGAGTCTAAGGTATCTTGAGTGAGCTGTTAGTTTCTCTTATTTGTAAAGTCGAAGTTTGAGGGGTCCAGTCTGTAAAAAAAATCGAAGTTAATAAAAAAAAGAGAAAAAAATAAGGATACTCCTCTATCTTTGTGGCTTAGTAAACCAGGGTAGGCATGACACCCATGCTTAGTTTTAAGTCAAACGGTGACGATGGATATGAGTATGCAAAAGCAAACAATCTATCTGATAGTGCTTGTTGTTAGGTGTCTTCATCACCAATGTTGGCGTTTAACTAATCAACATTCGTTAAACACCGGGACACTCCACTAAAGCCCAGTGGTTGCACTCTCCTCACTGTAGATATATTTCTGTCCACTCGATATAACCATGATTAGTAAGTCGATCCTTCACGTGTCGCTCGTGATTACAAATTGGTCAAAATTACCGTTTTACCCTCAGTAATTACCTCTTGTTCCTTAAGTCCCACTGATCCTCTAATGAACAATTGGTTTGTGGTCCAACCAGCAAACCGAATCCCTCTCGGGCCAATGAGAGGGGTGGGCCCTTTGTTCAAGACCCGGAGTCAGCACTTGAGGGAACAACCTCTCTACTTATCCCAAAAGAGGGTAGGAGTGAATTCCATCTTGCAGAACTATGTTCCCAGCTATCTACCCAGACTTATCCCTGAAATGGAAGGCTTATTGAGTCGGCAGTCTCGAGCCACTCTCACCTATGCAAATCTAAGGATAATCTGAATAAATAGGAGTTCATAGAACGCTCAGGATTAAAATCGAGTTACCTAGGTCAACGTATGAATATAGTCAGTTAAGATAGTAAACAGAGTTATAAAGTCTAAGTGACTATTTCGCGGTCCAATCTTATGCAAACTCATTGCATAGGACGCCCCCACTCGCATGTCTCCACATGAACAATTTAGAATCACATCGTTTGTACTCTACAAAGTAGGTCGCGTCCATAGTGTCCCCAGGATAAGGTACCCAACCCTATCCTTATACTATAGACTGTTCTAGCTATAACTTGAACTTGATCCACTTTTATGTCACACATAAAGTTCAAGTATTCATCCTATAGCCAAGGGTTCTTTATTGGATTAAGGTTACATAATACACAATTCACTTTATTCAATAACACTTTTACTGAATAAATTTAAATAACAACTTTATTGCAAAATAGAATATACATTCAGTTTACAAAACCACGAGTTTAGGACATAAAACCCAACAATATCGTCAATCTATAATGAATTATGAAACAATGAGTTAATCTTTGACGGTATGTTAAAAGAGAATTAAGTTAGGTATGAAAAGACAAGGGGTATTGTATTAATTATTTTGTTAAGGGAAGAAATTAAAGTTGAAATAAAGAGTTGCATTTGGAACATCTTAGTTCAAGTCATTAAGAATTAGGATTCAGATCTCCCCTAATACCTTTTTTTAGAAAATTTGAGTATAAAGAAAAATATGTTCCTAGTACATCATTACATGATGTATAAGTTGGTTTGACTCTTATATCAAAACTTACGTGTGTTGAATAGACTCTTATACTTCTATTCATTGATAATGATTGATCATTTGGCTTAATAGATCATCAAAGTAGTATTATGAATATTCAGATCTCCCCTATTCCCTATGACTTCTTGAAATGATTAATAGGATTATAAAATTTTCTGAGCAATTAACTCTCTTTGAAGACAACTACATTTGATATATGAGAGTATTTAGTTCTAAATATCTTAAAAGTCATAGATCAGTTTATAACTGTGTAACACTATAAAATATGATGGATTAGGAGGAGAACATCTGGGATGCTTTGCTAACTCCTTTGAGAGTTTTATAAAGGAATTAAATAATACTTAATATTTAGGTAAACATGAGAACTGTGTGGCTTACATAGTCATTCAAAGCTTATAAAGATGTGGTTAAAGGTGAAAAATATTTTTTTTCTTTACATTCAGACACTTTGAGAAAAGTACTCAAGATTGCAGCATAAGGCTTAAGTAGTGTATGATAAAGCAACAACTGAATTCCTAGAAATTCAAGATTAAGCAATAGCTTAACATTAAGTTTTTCATTTAGGGATGTCCAACTAATATTTGGTTTTGAAGGTCATTAAAGACAACATTAATTTAAAAATTATTAGTTGTCACTCTATGTACACTTGTTATTTTCATATTTTGCAGAATTAACTCTCACTTGAAAGTTTGTTTGCATGAGATCTTAAAGTCTCTCAAGAATGTTGAGTTTGAGGAGAAAGATAAAATGAGAAAGGTTGTCATTAGGAAAAAAGAAATTGAGTTGTGCTTTCTATTTGTGATAACATTAGTAAAGGTTCTTCCCATTTAAGTAAAACAAACTCAACATTATTAAAGCATTATTACAGTAATTATAAGAGATAGAAAAAGTACACTTAAAGACTTGTAATTTTGACTTAAAAGTAAAATGAAGAGGATTCAATTAACTTCCCCTAAAGTTAAACAAAGACATATCTCTTAAAAGAAGATCTGATGTCATAAAGAATTAGGTAACTTGTCATATTGCCTTTAAAGGAAATGTTGAGAGTCATAAAGTTTGTCTAGTTACTATGGTTTCTTTTTATTGGCGTCGTTAGAGATTTTCTTGTAAGTTTATGCCAACACTTAGTAACCCTTTGTTTTTCATTCTTAAGAGTATGTTAAATTGATATAAGAATTGATTTTTCAATTGTATGATCTATGAAGTCAAAACTTGTAAAGTGTAAAACTTTTGATTCATTATCATAAAATGTCAAAAGTCAAAATTCATTTGTGATCTCAATAAGGAATTATTATCTGTAATTTCATAAGTTCCAACCAGTAACTATCACATTCAGGATTTTGAGAGTGATAGCTATGAGTTACAGATTCAGTGGGAGTAAGTTAATTTTTCAGTATAATATGTCTATGACATAGTAAAGTTATGGTACAAGAGACATAAATTTATGTAGGTGTCTCTTTTATTGTGAAATGATATTTTGAGATCAATCTCAAGTAACATTGAGATTTCACAAAAGATTCTGTTAGAAAACTTTTCAAGTTTTATAGCATAAAGTTTTATGCACTAGAAAAATCATCGAAGAAGACAAGCAATGTCTCAATAAAAGTCCCTGAATACATCGAAGAATTTCATGATGAAGTTTAAATGCTTCCGCTTCATTATTCATATCAAGAATAAGAGTGATTATGTTGATGACTCTTATTACGATTTAAAGAGTTTTAAGGTGCTTAACAAAAGGATAAATGCTTAACAAAATCAGATAAAATAGAGATCATAAGGCAAATTAATTTTGATAATATAAATTGTCAATAGAAACTTTTTTGAAGTGGTTAAAATGTACCACTGTCATAATTGTGACAAATGGTTTTCACAATTGAAGTTTGTATTCATAGCATTTTTTATGACAACAAACTCATAAATTTTTAACCTTGTCGTTAGGTTGTCTTGACAAGAATTTATTTTTCCATATTACAACAACAAAAACTTTTATATGAGAATTATATGAGTGTTGATTGTGCCTAAAGAAATACAACTCCATCATTGCGGATCCGCTCAATATGAAATTTCACGCATTTTTAGGAGCATAACACTCATACAAGTGTGAAAACTATGGTATGACAGTTATTGAGTGAGAGTTTATGACTTCTTAGACACAAAGTTTTGTTTTCTGCAGAGAATAAGGAAGAGGAATTATCTTTTGTTACTCTGAATGATTTTTTTTTCTAATTGTAGTTTGACATAAGGCTAGAAAGAATACAGTTTGATCTCTCTGAAGAATAAAGTAGGACCAGTTGGAAATAGACAAGTTTAGATCACATTACATGGAATTTTCATGCTACTCTTCTACACTTGATCCATGTCATTGAGTATATTTGGTGTGGTGATCATTGTAGGCTAAGTTGTAACTATACATGTGACAAAAGCTGTCTTCGTTCCTCATTGGTATACAAAATGAATCGGATTGTGATTAAAGGAAAGTTCCTTTTTAAAATAACATTAAGTTGTACACTACAGAATAAATTAATAATTGTTGATAAGAGAATTGTTACCCAAATGGGAGATTGTTGGAATTAATTTACTAGTTAATTCATATATGTGTAATAGATTAGATGACAATTATATTTGGGTTATGTAAATTGGCATATTGTGTGGTTTTGATAATGAGCCCTACACTTCTCATATGTGGTGTAGCTTGCTGAGCAGAAGTCAACGTGTTGACCTTAGGGGATTATGGGAACCCTAAGATCAAATTATAAATACTAGGTTATAGTCCCCAATATACTATGCCTCTGTAACCTTCTATTCCCCATATGATAGAGAGGATTTCCCATTCTAGACTAGGTTGCATAGTTGAGGAACACCATAAACCAAATTTATGAATTCAATACATCGAAAGGTTCTAGCTTATTCTAAATCTCTTTTGATTTAAGTTTTCTTCCATGCATAGATCCTTGAACAAACTAGTCAAGATTTTTCTTGATCTGCATGTCCTTATTTTGGAATAATAATGGCTTGATTTTGTTAATAAATCTCCCACACTAAATTGATCTGCTTCCATGGAGAAAGTAAATGACAAAACACTACCAAGCAAGCACACTATGACAACCATTCTCCTACAACCTCTACGAGATTTTTGTTTTAACTTCGAGATACCTGTTTAGTTTTAATTCTTGTAATTTCAATAAATCTTAAAATTAGTCTATATTATTAGTGTGAAGTTTTGATCGAAATTAATCAAATAATATTAATAATTTTCACAACGTGAACTTATTTTCAAAATTGATAAAAGAAAATCTAACTAATATATTTTTTTTTTTTTTGTAGAAAAGTTAACCAAAAAAGGAAAAGAAACCCAATTATGATGTACAAAGTCGATGAAATATTAAAAAAATAGTAAGAAAATGTAACTTAGAATATAATATTGCAATAAGTATTCGATTTATTTATTAATTTTTTTTTTTAATTTTTTTTTAAGAAATAAAATAATCCACATTTCCAAAATTATGACTTCATTTTAGTTACATCAACTTTTAAACCTTGATTATAGTTCTAATCTCTAATTCCGCTCTCCGCCATATCCACACGCTTCGCATATCCGAGAGTGAGAGCACGGAGAACCAGAGTGAGCTGCGAAAAGGTAAAGAAAACCAAGCAAAATCCATGGCTTCCTTGTCAATGGCCACCATTTTATCCCGTCTCTCTCTTTTGGGGTTTGCATCGAGATGTTCTTTAAACCGATTATTTATCCCCCCCAAAAGTAGTAGAATCGAGGTTCAGATCAGCTGTTTTTTTGTTGCTGTTCTCTTGGCCAATTGACCTACCTTTTCACTACCTTCCTTATTGAGTTCTTAGGATTGTTTGTTCTTGTAGAGATTGAATCGATTGAGACCCTTCTCGATGGCTTCGGCTCCTAAAGAATCTCCGGCGAACAATCCGGGACTTCACGCTACCCCTGACGATGCCACTAAAGGTTACATCATGCAACAGACTGTAAGATTGCTTTCGATTTTCTGTAATACCCATTTCTTTGTTCATTCATCCGGTCAACTTTGAATTTTGGTCATCCATATTTGATATAACTCCTACTTGATTCCCCTTTATAAAATGCTCTGCAGATGTTTCGGATTAAGGATCCTAAAGCCAGTCTTGACTTCTATTCTCGAGTTCTGGGCATGTCGTATGTTTTTAAATCTATTTCTTGTTTTAAGCTGATTGTAAAATGAAACTGAGGTAGCTACACTTTTGTTGGTTTCGGTTCTGATTCTTCCGTGGAAAAATTTGAGAGTATGAGCGAACGTTTTGGTCTTCAAAGTACTTGAAGTTCAATTAAGTTTTGAGTATAAAATGATTTCAATTGAACCTGTGAAATTCCGGTCAAATATATTTGACCCCAGAAATAAACACTCTCTTTTTAAATGTGGCAGACTACTCAAGAGACTGGATTTTCCTGAAATGAAGTTTAGCCTGTACTTTTTGGGTTATGAGGTAACCTCCTTTAGATCTAATGAATTAGGTGCATTTATAACAACATTTTGATGTTGCTGTACTGTGTTTTGTGTATATAATCAGATAGTTAAATTCTATATTCTTGCACCATATTTGGAGTTCTCAGATAGTCAGATTAGCCTCTGAAATCTAGATTTTATATTATCATAACATAACATCTCAGTCTCATGTCTAGAACTTTTTGTTATGGTGCTTTAGGATCCTGCTTCTGCTCCAGACAGCTCGGTTGATAGAACAGTCTGGACTTTTGGTCGAAAGGCTACAATTGAGTTAACACAGTGAGACTATACTTTCTATGTGCAGCCTTTCATTTTGAGGTCTTTCAAAGTGTATCTTTTTCAATTAAAATTTGACAGTCACAATCTTCTTTCAGCAACTGGGGTACTGAAAGTGACCCTGAATTTAAAGGATATCATAATGGGAACTCAGATCCTCGTGGCTTTGGTATGTAACTTCCTACCAACACTTCTTTTCTTTGCTAGTTTTGTAGCTTGTTTGTTGCTATTATAAAATGAAGTAGACCTACTGATGCAAGAGGTATGCGTTTCGCAAGGATACAAAAGTGCATCTTTTTCTATTAAAATAGGGGAAGAAGGAAGAGATTCAGGTCTTCTCTTTAAATCAAGTTAGAGCTTAGAGGTATTTATACTACTGTCCAGATGAAGAATTTGGTCTTTTTGGGATTAAGGCCTTCCCAACTCAGGCAAAGAAAGACTCAGGTCTTGGATAGTCCTATATGTAAGATTTTGAATGTAGAGCTTAGAAAATAAATAGATCTCCTTTGATAATACTTAATTTAGTATGGGAAGATGTAAAAGTGATGTTTTTTTTTGCAAGTTCTCTCTCTTTCCCTGTCTTCCAGATGGTGCTGCTGTTGAGTTGGCGAACTAATTACCACCTAGGATTCCTGAATTTCTATGGATTGCATTGTATAATTTATAGAATACTTGATTTTATTTCATTGGTAGAAAATGTTCAACAATATTTGAGTTTGCTTAAATTTTTAGATGAGACTACAAACTTGTCTCCTTAATTCTTTACATCACATAAGTCATTATTTTTGAAGACATCAATATGTAAAAATATAAAACTATTTTTTGAAAATATATTTTAATCAACTTCTTGTTGCTTCCATGCCATAATTTTTCAGAAAATAATAGGTTGCAATGTCAGTGTTGTAGCAAGTTTGTGTCTGTGTTTCTTAGTACTCAATTATAGAGTAATAGATATCAAGTGCTCCATTCTGTTAGTTTTTGGCATTTTGAGCTACAAGTGCAATGTATGATTAACTTTATGCACAAAGTACATGGTTACAACCTACATGTTACCATCTCTTATACCTGGATTTTGTTTTTAGATTTATTTCTTTTGATTTATCCTCTATTCTTGTTCAGGACACATTGGTATAACTGTTGACGACACATTTAAGGCGTGTGAGAGATTTGAACGCCTAGGAGTGGAATTTGTTAAAAAACCAGATGATGGTAAGGCACCTCGTATTAGAACACTCAAAATATCTGGTTAGAATCCTATTGAATGGCGCTTCAATTGTTCTCTGCTTTCATCAGCTGTGATTTCAAAAAGGAGTTATGGGCAAAAAGAAACACTTGTTATTGATGTAGTGAAGAGTACATCAAAGTGACCAGAAAGGGTTGTCCTTCAGCCAAACAAGGAGCCCCAAAGAAAATCCCTTAGGTTAAAGCTAGACTAATCACTAACCTTCACAAAAAATAACCCACCCAATTTGAGTCTAAAGTAATTCAGAAGTTCATCGGGGAGTATTAGTTTGTGTCCTAAAGCAGTTTTTGTTTCTTTTATGTGTCTTAAGTAACAAATGATGAACCTTTTAATGTTTAAATAGTCAAGTCCTGAATATTTGTGAACTATTCCGTTTTTGAAATAAACGTCTACTGATTAGATTAACTTCGGACTAAAGTAACTACTTTTCATCATATTATAAATGCATTGATGAATTCACTTTTCAACGTATTAGATGATTTGGTGGGACAAACTTTTTTAACATTTTATATTTACACCACAAATGAAATGCAGTAACTTTTACATGTTTTAGATTGTAATTTTTGGTGCAAACTATATAACAACACTCTAAATGATAACCTGAAAATGAGTTTGTTAACTTTTAACATATCTTTGAGATTGCTTCCATAATATTGCATGGTTAATGTTATTTCTATTGAAAGGGAAAATCGTGAAAATTGCTTACGTTATTTCTTTTCCAATTGATTGAAGGCAAAATGAAAGGAATTGCATTTATAAAGGATCCTGATGGCTACTGGATTGAAATCTTTGACCTCAAAACTATTGGAAAAATTACTACTGATGCTGCTTGAGATTATATGAACTAAGTTCTGGTAAGTTAAGGGCACTTCTTGCTTAAAACCCGTGCATTTTGCTTTGTTACAAACTTGTCAGTCCAAGCATGGATGAGGGATCCATTTCGTACTGGATGAGGGATAATTCAAGTGATTGATTCTTAGTTCTTTTGGACATCCTGATGCTTAAATTCATCTTCCCAGGGATGATTTTTATGAATCAAAACTTTGAACTAAGAAGCACGAACACTTTATTTTAGACAGAGTGTCCGTGTCCGACACGGACACGCTCTGTATTTACGTGCCCCTTATTATTATTATTATTATCCTTAATTTCAGACACGTGGTGGACACGCGACGGACACGTGACGGACACGTTATGGACACGCATTGGACACGCTGGGTAAATTTTTAACAAAAAAATGCCTAACCCATTTATTTCGAGCCCAAAGTTAAAAACTCATTTAATTTTAAATTTTAAACACAAAAAAAGACATTAAAAACATAAATTATAAAACTAAGAATTAAAAACTCTTCTACCACTCATGAACAAAACATGTTTTCTATTTTCTTTTTGTATATAAAACAGTTTTTCATTTTTTTTTGTATTTACTCTTATTTCATTTGAAAACTTTGTTTATTGAAGGTTGAATAATGTGTTTTGTACAATTACTATGGTTAATTAACTTAACATTTTATGCTTTTTAGTGGATTAAGTTTAGTATTTTATGTTAAATGTACATATATTCCAAAATAATAATAAAAAAAGAACGTATTCCCAACGTGTCCGTGTCCTAGTTTTTTAGAAATTGACGTATCGTCGTGCCGTGTCCGTGTCCGTGCTTCTTAGACCTTGAAGTAGTTTTGTGCAATGTATGAAGATGAACAATATGTATTTCATGAATACATCTCATTTTTATGCTTATTATTGAGCTGTCAATCCTTGAAACTGGAATGGAAATATAGCCCACCAACAAATTAGCAATATGCATTTTCTACTTCATTGAAATGTACTTAACTTTGACGTATGGTACAAAATAAAGATAAAGGTGGTTGCTTAAATCGGTCTATTGTTTATTTAACGAATTAGTGGATCTTGCCATCTTGGTTCTTTCTTTTTTTTTAGGGGAGTTTGTTAATTTGAACACTCCTTTCTGTTTTTGGTATCCTTATGTTAAAGTTATCAACTTATTATTGTTATTCTTTTTTTCTTTTGAAGGGACCATTTTCTTCCTTATAATAAGATCTATGGGCTTCTCGATCGTGGGAATGTTCTTCACACTTTGCCCTGTTGGAAAGGAGGAGTATTTTGGGAGACCTTTGTTCTGATACTTTCCATGAATTGGTGGTATTTGTTATAAAGAAAATTCCCAGCCTTTTGTTTCCATATAGATTTTGAATAAAGTGATGAATTGTATCATTGCCCATTTACTCTCATTTTACCCCCCTTTTTCTTTCAAGGCTAGCAAATCCAAAAAGTTGAATCTTCAATCTATAGAAAAGTTTTTAGCATTATGAAATATTGGAGAATAAAATTACAACCCCTTGAAATGGCTACATTGATCTTTTTTCATTAACCAATCCCATTTTAATGTACACATTTCATAAAACTTATGATTTATGGTGCATGATAAATTGGATGTAAGTATGGATGATGAGAATCAGTCCTAGTGTCATGGGGTTTAATTTGTCACAAAGTTTTTTTTGCCTCTTCCTGTGGCCTAAGGAACACACCTTAGTATAACCTTACTTCGAATGAACTCACTTTTCATTCAAGAATGGACAATAAGTAAGAAGAGACAAGTGTTTGGTGATAGTCTTTGAAGATTTTATTAACTCAAGTGTCAAGAATACACCCTTGAATTTCGTATGAGAGGTCCCACTACAAGACCCTTGGTAAAGTTTGCAAAGTATTCTATTTATAGGCAAAAGCGAAATGATCTGCTTAGAGAACCTGGATTTTTGACCAAGGATAAGGATAAACATTCTTATCCCCTTGTTATTTGGATAAAAATGTTGGTTCTTAGATATGGATACGATTGGTTGTTCTTATACCTATGTATAAGATCAATTGCTCTTATTCATAAAGATGTAAATAAGGCCCTTATTCGCATAGATATGAATAAGACTCTTAAATATAAATAAGACTCTTAATCTTTATCCAATTGAGATACGGATAATTACATCTATTATCTTAATTAGACAATTTCCATAATTATTTACTTCCATGTCTATCCCAAATTACACATCAATTTTCAAAAATAAACACCATAAATCGATCGACCGGTGCCCTTGTTTGCCATGTGTCTAGCAGTCAAGCCTTTGAACAATCTTCTATTTGGTGGAAGTCCTTCACTTGATGCCCATAAGTCCCAAATGCCAAGAATGAGTTGAAAAACCCATTCCTTCCAAGGCATTTCCTGCCAACTGGCGTGCAGACGCGCACATGCCATCCTATACGCACGTGTTGTGTGTCACGATCACACTTTCACAAGGGTCTCGACGTGATTGTGCGACACTTATTTTCGCCCATAAACGAGTAAGCCAATTTGAAAAAGGATCGCCGGTGGCACAAAAGTCATATCTCACAACCTCCACCCTCGTTTCAAGAGAAAACGATTTTCGAAAATGGAGTCAGAGAAAGTTTAGAAAACATTTGGAAAATCATTTGAGAATAAGATTGTTATAGGCTAGCAAGAAAATAAGGGACAACCATACTCACGATTGCAAATAACACCAGGTAGGAAAAATTGACGACTAGTTGCATCCCTCTATAGTGTATTATTGAGATTTTTAGCTATTACAGGCTTGAACATCAAAAGTGGCAAGGAGTCATACACTCACAAAATTACAAGGAAAAGTAAACACCACACTCTAAGGAAAGTAAATACATGAAAGGAAGTACAAAGGGTTGGAATGAGCATGCGACCACGGGCAACACGCTCAGGACAAGCATGATCGTGACATCCTCTCCCACTTAATTGATTGACGTCCCTGTCACCTGACTATGTTCGGACTCAACAATCTTTATGGTGGCCGACTACAGGCTTTCAACGCATTCCCAACTGATCTCTGCTTCAGGGAGTCCCTTCCTTTTCACAAGGAACTCTTGAACATCTATTCTTGGCTCGCCGACTCGTTGCGTCATTTTTGCCAATATCTCTTCGGCTTCATTCTCAACGGTATTCTTCATGGTCACAGGAGGTCTAGATGCCTCGTTTCGAGCTTCATCATTAGGATTTGGGTGATAGGGTTTCAAATTAGTCACGTGGATGACAGGATGAATCTTCATCCACAAAGAAAGTTGAACTCTATATGATGTTTTGTCGACTTTTTGATTCACTTCAACCGGACCTTCGTATCCGCACTAGATGTTGGTCTTTGCTTCCCCAAAATCAAAGTTTCTCAGGCCTCAGCTTGATTAACACTTTGCCCCCCCCCTCTTGAAATTCCAAGGGGTGATGTTTCTAATCGACCCACTTTTTCATACGCTTTAATGTCTTCTCTAGATAGGAACGGGCCACTTCTGACGCTTGCTTCCACTCCTTAGTGAAGTTATAAGCTTGGGAATTTTTCCCCACATAAGGGTGGTTCACCACATGGGGCATGACCGATTGTCTTCCACATACTATCTCAAAAAAGGTTTTTTCTGTCACGGAACTCTGCTGACAATTGAAACTGAATTGAGCTACATCAAGCATGCCCACCCAATTTTTGTCTTGCATCTATAAAATTTCGTAGGTATTTCTCTAGCATGCTATTGAAACGTTCATTTGTCCATTGGTCTGAGGGTGGTAACTGGAAGAGATGTTCAGGTTCGAGCCTAACATCCTGGACAACTCTATCTAAAAGGTCCCTGTGAATCGACCATCTCGATCACTGACAATGCTTTTCGAAACATCCCATAACTTTACAATGAGTTGTCATCTCAGCTGAACACATCTTTGGAGTCGGGATGAATGTTGCATATTTAGAGAATCTATCGACAATGACTAAGATCGCTTCTAACTCATCGACCTTGGAGAGATGGGTGATGAAGTCGAGTGAGACACTCTCCCATGAGCGAGTAGGTATTGGCAAGGGTTCCAGCAACCCTACAATATTTGTTCTCTCAACCTTGTCTTATTGGCAGATCAAATAGATCTTAATGACATCATCGCAGAGGTTTGGCCAGTAATACCCTCATTTCAATAGGGCATAGGTTCTCTGCCACCCAGTTTGACCAATCCATAACATATTGTGACATTCTTTTAATCATAACTTTCGCAGGTTCCCCGAACGGGGTACGTACAGTCGGTTGCCTCTAGTGAGTAAGAGGTCATTCTTCACCCAAAACTGATGGGTCTTCCCTTCTTTGGCCAACTGGATGATGGTCTGGGCGACAGGATCTTTGCACAAGTTATCCCTTATGTTATCTCGAATCGTTCCATTCATCCTACTACTTTTCAAATGAGCTAGCATGCACAAGGTCACATGTTCGCTCTTACGATTGAGGGCGTTTGCCGCTTGATTTACCCGACCAGGCTTATGTTCAAATGGAAATTGAACTCGGTAAGATATTCTTGCCAGCGTGCTTGTTTAGACAAAAGTCTTGGTTGGTTGAAAAAGTGACAAATCGTGTTGTTTGTCTTCACCACAAACTTGGCTCCTAAGAGATATTGCCTCCAAGCTCTCAAACAATGAACAACTGCCAACATCTCTTTCTCGGAAGTGACATACTTCCTTTTTTCTTCGTTTAACTTTCGACTCTCATATGCGATGGGGTGGCCATCTTGGAGGAGGACGCCACCCAAAGCGATGTTGGATGCATCGGTCTCAACTTCGAAGGGTTTGGTTACATCGACAATACCGAGCACCGACCCTTCCATCATTGGCCTTTTCAAGCCTTCAAAGGTAGATTGACATTTGGGGTCCATTTCTAGTTGATGTTCTTCTTTAACAGGTCGGTCAGGGGACCTGTTCGCTTCGAGAATCCTTCAACGAATTGCCTGTAGTAATTGGCTAACCCGAGGAAAGAACGTAACTTGGTAACTGAGGTTAGCACCTTACAGTCTCGTATGGCCTCAACCTTTCCATCTTCCATCCCAATTTTTCCACATTCGATGACATGCCCCAAAAAACTTATACGTTCCTGAGTGAATGAACACTTCTTCTTTTTCACGTATAACTGATTCTTCCTCAACTTTTCGAAAACAAGTTGAAGATGGACCTGGTATTCTTCTAGTGTTGGACTATAGCCCACAATATCGTTCAGGTAAACCACTACAAACTTGTCGAGGTATTCATGGAACACTTTGTTCATTAGAGTGCAGAAGGTAGTCGGAGCATTGGTGAGGTCGAAGGGCATTACAAGAAACTCAAAGGCCTCATATCTGGTGACGTAGATCGTTTAGGCTCGTCTCCTTCTGCGATACGAACTTGATAGTACCCCGATCTCAAATCTAGTTTCAAGAAGATTTTGCTCCATGGAGACGATCAAACAAATCAGCTATAATAGGCAGAGGATACTTATTATGAACAATAAGCTTATTCAAAGCTCTATAGTCAATGCATAAGTGTAGGCTGCCATCTTTCTTCTTTTGAAAGAGGATCGGGACTCCATAAGGAGCTTTTGTTGGCCGGATGAATTCAACATCTAGGAATTTGTCAAGCTATTTTCGAAGTTTGGCTAGCTTGAGAGGTTCCATACGATAAACGTTTTTGGCGGGCGGTTTCACCCCAGGCAACAGTTCAATCTCATGGCCAATTTCCCTTTTTAGGGGCAGGGTTTTCGACAAACTATCAGACATGACATCAACATACTTGTCTAAGACATGTTAAATCTCTCTGGGCACTAACTCTTCTTTACTTTCTTCTTCCATCATGGGAATGGCCATAAATGTTGGTTCATCGTGAGAGAGACCCCTCTTCAGTTGAAGGGTCGATATCATCCTTGTTCCGTGCGGCTGCTTGATGTTGGCTTATACGACTGTGAGGCAGATCACGTAATCACCAAGCATTGTACGAGGGGCATTGTATGACTTTGCGTTCGAGGAGGAATTCCATTTTGACTATCACAAAATCGACCTGTCCTTTCCAATGCCCCAAATTCACTACCGCTTTCCTCACTCTTGGGTAAGGATGTAGAGTTAACGACTTTCATCTCCTGTGTCTCGATGCCACACTAAGTTCACTCATCGTGCTTATGTTTCTATCATAAAGTTGTGGGTAGCCTCAGAATCGATCATGGTGTTCTTGGCCACTCTGTGGTTGACCCACACATCTACGTATATCAAGCCCCACTTTAGTGGTTCCTTTGTCTCGCATGCTTTCTTTTGGAGGGCTGAAAAAAATTTCAAAGCCCCCATACGAGGGTTGTCTTCTCCCTCATTTTGAACTGCTTTGCCCTCTTGTGCCTTTGTTTCAGTCTCTCGATTTGTTGCAAGGGCAGTTGTGAAGGCTTGGAAAGCTGCTCGATTCGGATAGTCTCTCACTCGATGATTTTCCTTACAAATGAGGCAAGAGAATGGGTCTTGATGTGGAGGCCTCAGATAGTATTGTTGATTGGCCCTACCAATTATTGTCGCTTCTTTGTTGGGAGGGTCTGCGATCCCCCCTCATCTGTCTCCTCCCCCACTTTTGGGGGAGCCATGCCGAGTGTTTTTCTGTCCCCCACTGGAAGAGGCTTGATTTCATCTTGCATCTTGAGATTGGTCTTGGCTAAGGACAAACAAGCGTTCTGCAGAGGCATATGCAGTCGCAAGGTCTTGAACCCTTTGTTCGTATAATTTGGACTTCGCCCATGGCTTCAGGCCTTCGACAAAACAAAAAACTTTGTTCTATTTCAGACATGTCGCGTATATCCAACATCAACCCCGTGAAGTGTTTCACATAGTCTCGGGTGTTACCCGTGTGTTTGAGTTCCTGCAACTTCCTCCTTGCTAGGATCTTGACATTTTTGGGAAGAATTGAGAACAGAGTTCTTGTTTTTAGCTTCTCCCATGTATCAATGGTGCATTGTCCATCTTGGATGTCCACGTACCTGGACCCCCACCATAACTTGGCATCTAGAGCTAGATGCATTGTTGCCAAGGCCACCTTTGACTCTTTTGCTACTGTGTTAGTAGCTTGAAAGTACCGTTCAAGGTCAAAGATGAAGTTTTCTATGATTTGGCATCTCGAATCGTAGGGACCTTGTGTCACACCCCCTCCCGAACTACCTGCTACTTAGCCCGAAAGGCGGCGTGAAACCAACAGACATTGTTTACCTCTTAACAATACTCACACCTGTTCTCTCTGATAAACATACTATGTTCGCATATGGAACATTTTAACATAACACACAAGAAATGACAACTATTAAACATACACACGGAGAAACCCTTCATAAGTCTCTCTTGGAAACTAAAAGTCAAGTGCATCAAAACAACACAAGACAACTCATTGTTTATACAACCACTAATGCACAAAACTTCTATAACTACATAACGACTTGCTATACAACACCACCACGTACAAACTAACAACTTATGAAACTTCCAAAGAGACTATGGCGGGGATGTCAGTACCAGAGCTCGATCTCTACCAAAATGTTTGAAAACATTGAAAGAATGAGCCTAAAAGCTCGGTGAGTGTCTATCTTTAAAACATTATAAGCTCACAGTGAATCATAATAATGACAGATTATAAATAGAAAATAGCTTAACATCCGTTTGTAAACATAAACAAACCATGCTTCCAATTTACAAGTTTAAGTCACCACTTGTGCATAGCACACAACTCAAAATGTACTAACATATCGAGGGTAGATAGATCAATAATATAGAAGCTCATAACAATAAAACATATGAAAAGATACCACATTCAAATCATAGAGGTGGTAGAGTTACATTTATACCAATAAGGTTCATACCTCTCTCTCTCACGTGCATGTGGAATACCTTTGGTTGTTTGGTTTTCCCTAATACCTTCTCTATGTCCTTCAGTATTAAGGTAAAACCATTTACTACCCGAATACCTTCTCATTGTCCTTCAAAGATTAAGGTAAAACCATTTACTACCCGAATACCTTCTCATTGTCCTTCAAAGATTAAGGTAAAACCATTTACTACCCGAATACCTTCTCATTGTCCTTCAGTATCGGGATATCATGATTCTTTCCCCCCCTAAGTACCTTCTCGAATGTCCTTCAGTATTAGGGGTTAACCACAAACAAGGGCATAATTTGTGTACCGTGGAAATCATGTCTTTATAACACATACATCAATTTCTTGACATTTTCACATTATCATCTAAACATGTTCCCAAGTGGATTTACACAAAACATTCTCTAAAGGAAAACATACTTCCATAATTTAGTTTCCATACTTGGATTTATAGTTACAACTAATTCAAAGCATGCTTAGGTTCCATCATGAACTTTATGTTAGAAACTCCATGAAACTATATATAATTAGTTCAAACAAGATTCAATGATCAACAATTATGTTTTTGAAGAAAAACATAGGTCAAGCATAATTCTAGAATAGAGTCACTCACGATGATTAGAATTAGAACCTTGGCTTGTAAACTTGACCTATTGCTCTTGGCCTCAAAACAAACCAACTCAACCATTAGAACCTCGAGCTCATGATTTTTAACCTTAAAACTTGCAAGAAAACACACTTTCAAATTTTCCAAATTTTCATTTTTTCTGCCTGCCTGCTTTCAGACAGCCATAACTTCTTCATTACTTATCCAAAAATAATGTAATTTGTACCAAACTCTTCCTTTTTGAACCCTCTAAAAATTATATGAAGACATGAAATTGAAATTCCAAACGGATTTGTTCGAAATACCTCGAAAGCTACTTTCCTCAAAATGTACTTCTGCTTCCAGTTCGGATTTCCTCACGCACAACAAATTTAACTCGATATTTAAAACATCTTCTAGACATTTTCTACTCACGATTTCTTCACGAATTTTGTTCCAATATGAGTTAACTTTCACGAAACAAAACCTCAAATCTTACCTCTTCTGTGGAGCTCGAGATGAACAGAAAAACCGAATAGGATTGAATTGATTAACTTGCTTGTTAAAAAGACAAACCTTTAGTTCTTCTCCTCTCTCTCATCTTGACTCCAAAACCCCTCTTCTTCCTCTTCCTTTCTCGCCTCTCCACGAAAACCCTTGCTTTTACTTGATAAAATGAGAAGAAATCGATGGAGGAAGTGTTTTTAAAAAGGAAACAAAGGTGGGGGTCCCACCTCCCACTTTCTCTTTTTCATTCTTTTCCTTTCTCCTTTCTTTTCTTTTCTTTTCTTTTCTTTCCCAAACAAAACATAATATAATAACCTTTCCTTTCTTTTTCTTTTCTTCATTATTCTTAGAGCAAACCAAACCAAAATGGTTTAAGCTTTTCCTTCCTTGTTTTCCTTTTATCTTTCACTTCATTTCTTTTCTTTTTAAAACAAGGAAAACCAAGTTTTAAGCATTCATTTCTTCTTTCTTTTTGTTGTTTGTTAATAAGGAAATTCCAAAGAAAGATCTTGGGTTTACAACTTACCTCCCCTTAAGAAATTTCGTCCTCGAAATTGAGTAGTCTTAAAGTGAAAATCATCGGGTACTTCCTCCTCATTAGGTCCTCTAATTCCCAGGTTGCCTCCTCCACCCCGTGATGTCTCCAACGAACCTTCACGAGTGAGATCGTCTTGTTTCTCAAAACTTGTTCTTTCCTGTCGAGGATTTGAACTGCATCCTCTATGTAACTCATGTCTTCTTTCAGATCAACGGGTTGTGCTTGCAGCACATGTGTCGGATCTGGAATATACTTTCTCAACATGGACACATGAAAAGCACCATGTACTCGAAAATAGTTCTCGCTTTCGCAACTCCAGGTCAGAGCTGGCTGCCGCCCAACTCGTCCCACATTTGATAAGGACCAATATATCTAGGGTTTAGTTTACCCTTCTTGCCAAAACGAAGGACACCTCTCCACGGAGATAACTTCAAGAAAACTTGATCTCCGACTTGGAATTCTAAATCTCTTCTTCGTTTGTCAGCGTAGCTCTTTTGTCTATCTTGTGTTGTCTTCAGTCTTTCCCTGATAAATTTAACATTCTCCGAGGTAACTTGGACCAACTCTGGCCCTATCAGCTTCCTTTCAACCTCCCCCCAGCAAATAGGGGTTCTACATTTCCTTCCATATAATGCCTCGTACGGTGCCATTCCGATGCTAGAATGATAACGATTATTGTATGTAAACTCCATCAATGATAGGTGAGTCTCCCACTTTTCCTTTATATTGCACACGCATGCTCGAAGCATGTCTTCGAGGGTCTGAATGGTTCTTTCTTACTGACCATCGGTTTGTGGATGAAATGCTGTACTAAAGTGCAACTTAGTTCACAAGGCCTCTTGGAGACTCGGCCAGAACTTGGAAGTAAATCTCGAATCCTTATCCGACACAATAGATACTGGGGCTCCGTATTGGCTTACAATCCTGTCAACATATAATTTAGCAAGCTTATCCAGAGTAAAAGTTACCTTGACGGGTAAGAATCGAGCAGTCTTAGTCAATCTGTCTACTATCACCCAAATTCCGTCATAACCACTCGGTGTTCGGGAAGTTCAATTAAGAAATCCATCGTTACATGCTCCCACTTCCATTCAGGTATTGGGAGTGGATTTAGAAGCCCTCTTGGTTTCTGCCATTCAGGTTTCACCTGCTGACAAATTAAATATTTAGAGACATACTCTGCTATTTCTCGTTTCATTCCTGGCCACCAATAATGGTTCTTTAAGGTCCGATACATCTTTGTACCTCCTGGATGCATCGCATAAGCTGAACTATGTGCTTCTTCTAGTATCGCATTTCTCAAAGTTTCATCTTTAGATACACAAAATCTACCATACTTCATCAACGCTCCATCACGCCTTACTTCGTAATCTGCTCTCTGATTCAAGTTCACCTCTTCTATCAATTTCTTCAGGGTAGGGTCTTTAGCTTGATTTGAGATAACATCATTAATCAAGGTAGGTCTTACCTGAAAATGAGCTAACAAGTTCCCTTTGTCACCAACATACACTTTTGCATTAGAACTTTTGAGTTCCTCAAATAGAGCCACTCTAACAGCATTAAGTGAACCCCTACGTTGCTTCGACTTGCTGCTACTCGGCATCGGCTACAACATTAGCCTTCCCCGGGTGGTAATCGATCGTGCAACATAATATTTTATCAATTCAAGCCACCGCCGTTGTCTCAAATTCAACTCTTTCTGCTCAAGATGTATTTTAAACTTTTATGATCTGTAAATACAACACTTCTCATCAAATGATAATGCCTCCAAATCTTTAAAGCTAACACAACTGCTGCGAGCTCCAGATCATGAGTAGGATAATTACATTCATGCTTTTTTAACTGTCTTGAGGCATAAGCAATCACTTTCCCATCCTGCATAAGTACACACCCAAGGCCCTGATGTGAGGCATCACAGTAAACCTCAAACTCTTTTCCCGTGGTGGGTAGAGTTAGTACCGGTGCTGTGACAAGTCTGTTCTTTAACTCTTGAAAACTTTTTCCACACTTATTTAACCATTCGAACTTCGTCTTCTTCTTTGTCAAACTGGTTAATGGAAGAGCTATCTTCGAAAACCCCTCGACAAAACGTCGATAGTATCCTGCAAGGCCCAAAAAACTACGAACTTCCGTTATTGAAGTGGGTTGTTCCCACTTAACTATAGCTTCCGTCTTCTGAGGATCCACTTGATCTCCAGCTGCTGATACTACGTGTCCCAAAAACACAACCTGTTCCAGCCAAAACTCACATTTACTAAATTTAGCATACAACTTCCGATCTCGTAATGTCTGTAGCACTATTCTGAGATGTTCTGCATGCTTCTCTCTACTTTCTGAGTACACCAAGATGTCATCAATAAATACTATCACAAACTGATCAAGGTAAGGATGAAATACCCGATTCATGAGATCCATGAATGCTGAATTTCAAGGGCGAAATTCCTCTTAAGGGGGTAGTAAATTGTAAGCCCTAAACTCTATTCTCTTTTATCATTGAGCACTCGTTCATGATGTTTTGAAATATGCAAAATCGTATAGGTTGCACTAAATGATGTCGTGATCGAATTTGGGAATCTATTGAATTTGGAGCTACAATATGTCCAAACTTCATAAGGGGATAGGTAAACCATTGAAATAAGCATATTAGAAGGTTAATTGAAGTATGTTAATATCATTAGCAAATTAGGCAAATTTTAGGTGCATCACGTATTGAATGAAAAGCTCATATGTTTTATAAACTTAGGTAAAGTTGGTTAAATGCTTTAGGTTGACTTATTTACTTATTTTGGTGTTTTAAAAAGGAGATTATGATGTAAATAATAAAGTAGGAGCTGGCCAAAGGAGGTGAAGGCTCGGAGTTAAGTTTGGCAAGAAGGTGGTGTCAAATTCTTACTAAGACAATAGCAGCACTGGAAAATGGGGCAACTTCAATCGATCATATCTCTCTGTCTACTGAACCAAATTCGATGATTTTTGAGTCAAAATCTCAGAAATTGAGTGTAGAATACGAAACTGGTCGGATTTGTAGAAAATACCAAGAGGACGAAGGAGAAAAGTGCAGAACAGTGAAGAGTGTTCAAGTTTCTCGGGCAGCAGAACAGTATGAGGAGATCAGTCTGTTTTGAGCTCTTGAGGAGGAATTAGAAGCTGAAATTTTGAGGTAAGTAAGCTAAGATGTTGTCCTTGAGGTTTATCAAAAAATATTTGGTGGTTGTGTTGATACATTTTGAGGAACTCAAGCTGCAATTTGAACCTGTAATTTTAGGTGAAAGGGAAAAACTTCTAGCAAGAGATTGAAGGAGATTCTCTTCCATTTCTATATACCTTACAACCAATTGTGTGTATGGCTATTCTGAATTGAGTTATGGGACTGAATTAGACCTATTTGCCACCACGCCATTTAGATCCTTGTATATACACTTTCTTTTGTATATGGTTTGTAGTGAGAACATATTAGATGGGCTGTAATAAACATGGAAGCTTTATGATTACCTAAGAACATAGTGATGGAAGTGAATAAGTTTCATTTATAAGTGTATATCAGTGCTTAATTTTGCTTGTTCAAACATGTTGTGTTACATTTAATTTAAGTTAAGTCTTGGGTTAGTCAAGGAAAGCCAACAAGAGGTTTGGTTATCTTTGTCCTTGCATCTCTTCCTAGGTTAGGCAAGTAAGCTGGGACGGGATGTGATACCTTGACCTTGCTCGGCTGGACCGCAACCCTAGGTTGGGCTCGATTCCCCACCACTCTCATGGTGATGTTTAACTTGGTAGTCATATCCGTCATTTCGGCTCTACAAACATCACAGGCAACTTTCACATCTTCAAAGAGGTCTTGAACCATCTGATCCAATATTTTCTAGGAACTATCTAAGCGCTTGACACTTTCCTCTATTTGGGCAATAGAGCCCTGTTGAGATATATGTCCTAATCTCGTTTTGTTTGTAATATTACCATTGAAATAAATAAGAGTTATTTCTTTCATCCCTTTCTGTCTCACAATTTTACAAACTTTGTCCAATAAACTAAGCTCCAGGGTCATTGAATTTATGAGAGAACTAGAACTTGAACGTGATGGAGATCGGATCTCCTTGAGCAGCGGAAACGTGTTTGGGATCGTTAATGTGCTTGATTGTTTTAATTGAAACAAAAACTCATACATTGATAAAAAATACAGAACAAACATTAAATTCTAATCCTATTAGGCATGGATAATAGCATACATGCAAACATGTTAAGTTTAACAATTAAACTATGAAGAGAGGTGAATAAATTACCTTTGTAGCTTTTTCGCAGCAACTCCTTGCTCCACGATAAACAACAACAATGAAGAACTTCTTTATTTTTCTCTGTGTTACAACACCACCACTTGGATCACCTCCTATATCTCTGAGTTCTACTTAGATCCTCCTTGGTGGGAAGGATTCCAACTATTGGAAGAGTTTTGGGAATGAGAGTGAGAGAGAGAATTCTTGCAGCAATTCCCCAATTGCAGAAAAGATCGATCACTACAATGAGCAACCCCCTTCTCCCAGATAGGGAGAAGGGAAAGGGTAGTGGGGAACGTGTCTGGATGACACGTTCCCTCATTTATTATTAAAATAATAATAATAATAATAATAATAATATAATTAAATCAAATTTAATTATTCATTTAAATCATATTTAAATAATACAAATTAAATATCATATATTTAATTTGGATTAAATCTCATTTAATCACATTACCCCTTTAACCTATAGTTTTAATGTACAACAAGTGCACATTAAATTTTATCCTATAGTTTGCAAATGTGAATCATATTCACATTTAATATAATATTTGAACTCTTTCAAATATTCAATTCTCTCCTATAATTTAATATGAATCATATTCACATTAAATTTATAATATATAGTTCCAAAACTATATATTATATCGTATCTAAATACATTAAATATATTCCCTAATGAATTTGAACATTTCAAATTCAAATGATCTAAGAACCCTTTACGAGCTAGAAGGTGAACCTAATGGACCTACAGATTAGAAGCTCCAACGATACGAGATTGTTCGGTTAATCTTATTAACCTCCCAATCAACATTCGTTAACTGCGGGAACACTCCACTAAAGTCCCACAGCTGCACTCTTCTCACTGCAGATATATTTCTGTGTCCATGGATATTGACCAATAACAGCAAGTCAATCCTTCACGAATGTTCGTAATACCAGCTGGGTCAAATTACCGTTTTACCCCTAGGTTACATCTTGTGCCTTAAGTACCAGTGCTCCTCTAATGAACAATTTGTTTGTGGTCCTACCAACAAACAGAGTCCCTCTCAGGCCAATGAGAGGGTCAAGCCCTTTGTTCAAGTCCCGGAGACACCACTTAAGGGAACATTCCTCTACTTACCCTAGTAGGCGAGAAGGAGTGAATTCCATCTTGCTAAGTTAAGTTCCCAGCCGCTCACTCGGTCTTGTCCCCAAGAAGGTAGGCATATTGAGTCGGCGAATCTAGCCACTCTCACCCATACTAGTCAAAGAACAATCCCTCATGACAGGAGTTCGTAACACCTTTCAGATTGAGATCAAGTTGCGTGAGTCATCCTAGTGAATTAGAAACCTAACTAGTCAACGGAGTTACAGCTAGAGGTTACTATTTTGTGGTCCGGTCTTATGTAATCTCATTACATAGGATATCCCCACTCACATGTCATCTACACGAACACGTTAGGATCACTGTGTTTGCATCAAATGCAAAGTGGGCCACATCCATAGTTTAACCAGGGTAAGGTACCCAAACCTTATCCCCTAACTATAGACCCTTTAGGTTGTATCTCGAACCGAGATCCTTTTTATTTACATTACATTCAGTTAGAGATTCATTTAACAACCTTGGATGTTTAGTTTATTGGATTTAGGGTTTTAATGAAGGCAAACTCGTAGATAACGAACAATAACACTTTATTACATTAATTAGAACATAATTACAAACTACGAGTTTTAGGGCACAAATCCCAACAAACTTCCACTTGAACTAAAACTCTAGTGGGGTACAACAAAATCTAAAACAGTGGTTACAGAGATATAAATTCAATAAACTAGGGCATCCATATACCCCATTACATATCTCCCACTTGCCCTAGATTTAGCCTATCTACATATCTCGTAGACCCAGACTTTCCAGATGACCCTCGAACACTTTAGCCGTGAGAGTCTTTGTAAACGGATCAACAATATTGTGCTCCAAGCGATCTTCGTGGATCACACACATCTCCTCGTTGCCTATTTCTCGTGATCGGGTGATACTTCCTCTCGATGTGCTTACCTCGCTTATGGCTGCGAGGTTCCTTCGAATTAGCTACCGCACCACTGTTGTCACAGTATAAGGTTATGGGAGATTCCATATTTGGAACAACTTCCAAATCAGTAAGGAATTTCCTTAGCCAAACAGCCTCTTTAGTTGCTTCACAAGCAAATGACATACTCGACCTCCATTGTGGAGTCGATGCATCCTTGCTTGATACTTCGCCATACTATAGCTCCCAGTTAAGAGTGAAAACTGATCCCGATGTGGATTTTCGAGAATCCTTGTCGATCTGAAAATCAGAATCAGTGTATCTAGTAAGGATCAAATCCTTAGACCCATACACAAGCGTATAGTCCCTCGTTCTCCTTAGACACTCGAGGATATTTTTAACTGCTGACCAGTGGTCTAACCCTGGATTGGACTGGTACCTACTGACTATTCTCACTGCATAACAAATGTCCTACCTCGTGCAGCATAGCATAACATACATTAAGCTACCTACTGCAGAGGCATAGAGAATATGTCTCATATCCTCAACTTCTTGAGGTGTCTTGGGACACTGTTCCCTAGATAGATGAACTCCATGCCTGAAGGGCAATAAGCCCCTCTTGGAATTCTGCATCGAATATCTTGACAACATTTTATCAATATATGACGCTTGAGACAATGCTAGCGTTCTGTTCTTGCGATTCTTGAGGATCTGAATCCCAATAACATATTGTGCCTCTCCCAAATCTTTCATTTGGAATTGGGTCACCAACCAGTGCAGAATATTACGTGTCCACTGATATAACCAATGCCCATGAGTCGACCCTTCATCACTGTTTGTTCGTGAGACACTACCGGATCAAATTACCGCTTTACCCCTTGTGTCTACCTCTTGTTCCTTAAGTCCCCACCGCTCCTCTAATGAACAACATATTGTAATGGTTCAACCATACACAACACCCTTCTCGGGCGGTGAGAAGGTGGGCGCCGTTGTCCAAGCCCCGAGGCGCGACTTAAGGAACAACCCTCTAGTTTCCCTAAAGGCGGAACGAGTGAATTTCATCTCGCGTAGTTAAGTTCCCGACTCCTACTTGGTCATGTCCCTTAGAAGATAGGCATATTGGGTGAGTAAATCGTGACCACCCTCACCCGTATTTAGTCAAAGAATGCACCCTCGCATGTGGAGTCCGTAATACGCTCGAGATTCGGTCGAGTCACTAATGGTCATCTCACGGTTATTAGTCCTTCTTGTCACAATCGGTGTTACACCAAAGAGGTCTAATAATTCACGGCCCGATCTTGTACAATCTCATTGTGCAGATGCCCCCACTCGCATGTTAACCACATGTACGAGTCGATCACCTCGCTTGTATCTAATACAAAGCGGGCGCATCCACGAGTGTATCCGAGATTAGGTCTTCAACCCTATCCATATTCTCAGTAGACTGTTTCGGGTCATTAACTCGAACGTGATCCTCCCTGTGTGTCCACTACACACCGCTTAAGTTCTAGTTCTCTCATAAATTCAATGACCCTGAAGCTTAGTTTATTGGAAAAGTTTATAAATATTGCGAGACACAAAGTGATGAAATGAATAACTCTTATTAATTTCAAACTGTATGTTACAAACACGAGATTAGGACAAAAATCCCAACAAACTCCCACTTGGACTAAGCTAGTGGAGAAAATACATTTCTGAAATGTACATAAATTACAATGAAGTAATACAATAAACTAGGGCATTGAATACCCGTTTACACATCTCCCACTTGCCCTAGTCAGGAAGCTCTCGAAGACCTAGACTCTCTAGGTGACCCTCAAATACCTTAGCCGTGAGGAGCTTTGTAAATGGATCGATTCGTTGTGCTCGACGCTATCTCGCGCGTGACCGCCACGCCTCATGGTGCACAATCTCCCGTATCAGATGATACTTGCGCTCTATGTGTTTGCCTCTCTTATGGCTCCGAGGCTCACGTGAGTTGGCTACAGCACCACTGTTATCAAAGAACAATGTGATCGGCAAGTTCATATTTGGAACAACTTCTAAATCCGTCATGAACTTCCTAAGCCAAATAGCTTCCTTTGCATCTTCACAAGCTGCAACATACTCCGCTTCCATAGTGGAATCAGCGATGCATCCCTGCTTGATGTTTCGCCATACTACAACTCCTCCATTCAGAATGAAGGCTGACCCCAAAGTGGATTTCCTATAATCTTTATCGGTCTGAAAATCAGAATCCATGTATCCTGTAAGGATCAAATCCCCACTGCCATACACTAAGCTGTAGTTCCTCGTTCTCCTAAGATACTTGAGGATTGCCTTTACGGCTATCCAAATGATATAATCTGGATTGGGTGATATCTCATCGACAATTTCTACTGCATAACAGATGTTGGGCCTAGTACACAACATGGCATACATCAGGCTCCCTACAGCTGAAGCATATGGAATCCGTCT
Organism: Trichosanthes cucumerina; assembly: GCA_036507285.1. Lineage (NCBI taxonomy): Eukaryota > Viridiplantae > Streptophyta > Magnoliopsida > Cucurbitales > Cucurbitaceae > Trichosanthes > Trichosanthes cucumerina. The sequence continues at coordinate 43,744,093 of CM071835.1, forward strand.
CATATCCTCAACATCTTGAGGAGTCTTAGGACACTGATCCTTAGACAAGTGAACCCCATGCCTGAAAGGCAGCAAGCCCTTCTTGGAGTTCTGCATCTTATATCTAGACAACATCTTATCAATATAAGACACCTGAGACAAGGCTAGCGTTCTGTTCTTCCGGTTCTAGACTATCTGGATACCTAGAACATACTGAGCTTCTCCCAAATCTTTCATTTGGAATTGCGAAGCTAGCCACTTCTTAACGTCAGTAAGAAATTCTACCTCATTCCCAATGAGAAGAATATCGTCCACGTACAACACCAAAAATGCGACATTTTTGTCAACGATTTTCTTGTAGACACAAGGCTCGTCGACATTTTGATCAAAGCCATAAGATTTGATCGCCTCATCAAACCTTATATTCCAAGACCTCGAAGCTTGTTTCAACCCATAAATGGACCTATGAAGCCGGCAAACCTTTTGCTCTTGGCCTTGGGTAATGAACCTTTTGGGTTGGTCCATGTAGATGGTCTCATCAAGTTTGCCATTCAGAAAGGCTGTCTTGACGTCCATCTGCCATACCTCGTAGTCATAATACGCGACAATGGCGGAAAGAATCTCGATCGACTTTACCATGGCAACAGGTGAAAAGGTCTCCTCATAGTCAACCACTTCAACCTGGGTAAAACCCTTTGCCACTAGTCGGGCTTTGAAGGTCTGCACCTTCCCATCTACGCCATGTTTACGTTTGTAGATCCATTTACAACCAATAGGTTTTACCCCATCTGGTTGATCCACAAGCTCCCATATAGAATTGAAGTACATAGACTCCATTTCCTGGTCCATAGCTTTAATCCACTCGTCTTTGTCAACATCAACCATTGCCTGATCATAGGTTAATGGATCCTCACAAATCATCATCGGGAGCGACAACCGAGGTTTCAATTTAAACCCATGTAGCGATCAGTCGTCTCACACAACCCTCCCACTACGTCGAGGCATTCCCAACTTTTGGGAACGGATTTGACTAGACGTGCTAGGATCAACAACACTTGTTGACGTACTAGCCCCATCAACAACTCTTGCTGATGTACTGTCCATTTCATTCAACACAATATTACTCCTTGGTAAATGATCCCTGACGTGGTCTTCCTCTAGGAAAGTGGCGTTTGTCGACACAAGCACCCTATTTTCCTTAGGATCGTAAATGTACCACCCCTAGTCTCTTTAGGGTAACCTTTAATAGGCACAATTTCGAACGAGGTTTCAACTTTTTGGGTTTGACACCAACACGTGGGTCGGTCATCCCCAAATCCTGAAGTGATGTAAACTGCCTTTACGTCCACTCCAGAGCTCGAAAGGTGTTTCACAAACACTCTTCGACGAAACATTGTTCAAAATATAAACCGCAGTCTCCACTGCGTACCCCCAAAAAGAATCAGGGAGACGAGCATAGCTCATCATCGACCGAACCATGTCCAACAAGGTTCTGCTTTCTCCTCTCGATACACCATTCTCGCTGTGGCATACCAGGCGCTGAGAGTTGGGACGTAATTCCGTGTTCTATCATATAGTCCTGGAATTCAGTGTCCATGTACTCTTCACCTCGATCCGATCGAAGTGTTATAAGCGATTTACCTAAGAGGTTCTCAACCTCAGTCTTGTACTCCTTGAACTTTTCAAGAGTTTCAGACTTCTTGTGCATTAGTTAATACCCATATCTGGAGTAATCGTCTATGAAAGACACGAAATACTCATAACCGCCCCGAGCTTTAACATTCATCTGGACCACGAGGTCGAATGTATTAACTCAAGAGGCTCTTTGGCTCTATATCCTTTTCCACTAAAAGGACGTTTGGTCATCTTGCCCTCAAGGCATGACTCACACACCGACAAAGAGTTTTCTTCCAACTCGTTTAGACGTCCACTCTTCACTAGTTTCTCAATCCTATTGAGATTAATGTGGCCTAACCGTAGATGCCAAAGATGGGCATTTTCTTTTGGAGAAACTTTTGCTTTCTTAGTTCAGTGTTTGTAGCTTTTTTAAACAATTCAGTATTCAAAACACTTTTGACCGAATTAGGTTTCAAAACATATAGATTATTTTCGAGTGAAGCTGAACAAATAACATTCCCTTTGAAAGAAATAAACGCTTTATTTAATTCAAAAGAAACCGAAATACAATGTTCAATTAAGCAGGAAATGGAAACAAGGTTTCTAGTAAACCCTGGAACTATGTACAAATTATCCAACAATAAGTACTTCCCACCAAAGTGTAGCTTCACTGCGTCGATCACAGCAGTGAAACAAGCTCCCGGATCCAACCCGTAGAGTCACCTCACCCTTTCGCACGTGTTGCCAGAATCAATCCCCTGAAAAGAAGAACAAACGTGGTTAGTGGCGCCCGAATCCAATATCCAGGCAGAGTCACTACTCTCCACTAAACATGTTTCACCACAAGTAAATCACATTTACCTTGATTCTTCCTCTCGGCCAGAATTTGGGACGAGTTCCTCTTCCAGTTGTCCGCCCCATTGCAGTGAAACACTTTCCTTTCTCTCGCAACGCCCTGACCTTCTTGCCCTTGTGGGCGGCAACACGGTCAGTTTTACCCCTCTTAATCCTCTTCTTCGCTTTGGGCGTGAAAGAGCAACATGTTTCGTCCCCGCAGGTCGAACCCCGTGATAAGACACAGAGGCAACATTTGCATCGATTCCTTGACCTGCTCAAGGATTGAAAATTCAGAGCTCATTGAGGAGGGTAGTCGAGTGTAGCTAATTTTGTTCATAACAACATTGCTACGGCCCGAAGGAAACTCTTCTAAGAGTCTCCAAAATAAAATCGACTGCTCGACTCGTCGATCGAAGCCCCGCTTCATCTCAAATGCCAGATAAAGTGGGTCATCATGTCTAGAACATGTTCACGGACATACGACCCCTCTTTCATCCATGCGTTGAAGACGTACTTGAGCGAGTCATACCGGACCTGAAAGGACTGTTGTCCAAACATTTCCTGTAAGGACTCCATGATCTCCTTGGCGGAAACCATCGACTCATGCTTCTTTGCCAAGACATCGGACATCTTTGGCAATTATGTAGACCTTGGCCTTTTCATTGGCCCCGATCCACTAATCGTGCGCATCGCGAACACTTCGCGACACGCATTGAGCCCGACATCTGAGGACACTCCTCAAACAGTACGAACTTTATGTCGCCAGTTACCAAAATTGTGTTAATGTTGTTTTTCCAACTCGTAATTATCTCCCACTAACTTATCGGATGCGAGTAAAGCTATTATAGCGCTAGACATTTTTAGCTGAAAAATAAGAAAAACTTTGTATTAGTCTCGCAAAAAAAAAACTTTTTGAAATCCAATCAAGTTTTAGCAAAATTGTTTCATGATCCCTAAGTCATTCAAAATTTTGCAATGATACCCTAAAGGTTTAGAATGACCGCCACCGGAAGGGTGAATGAACACTCCTCCTTTAGGACGAGACTTTCTTGATCGGACCTAAATCCCGAATAACTCTTATTCCATTAGGCGTCCAATTACCATTGTTCGGTCGAATTCATTAACACTTAACGAATTTCCAGAGTGTCACCTCGCCTTTAAGTTTCCAAGTATCCGCCCAAACAATAGCCACCGGAAGGGTGAACCAAGAAGGAAAACCAACCAAGAAATCAGATCCCTTTCGGAATTCACGGTGTTCCGACTCCGATGATCAAGCCCTCCGAAGGGATTGTCTGGTCCAGGCCAAACTAGCAGACAGATCATAGGCGTCTCACGGTGTGAATCGAAAGAAAAAATCGTGGGTCTCATTTTCACAAGTCCCGCTCCCACTCACTATAAGTACTCTCTCCATCCACGATGATATTGACCTATACAAATGCCACCCGAAGGGGGACGCTCCCATTTACGTCGCGAGACCGAGTATAGATCTCACGGTGCGGACTTAACGGAGATTTGTGGTTGGAAATTCAAATGTATCTCATATACTATATTTCCTCCCACTCAGCACTTTAATTTTAATAGGGATTGACCTAGATAAACCGGCTAAAATTTACCTAAGTCTACCAATATAACTCTTATATGGTTAACCTAAGTTTATAATCACATTATTAACTTAGGTCTATGTGAGTAATTTAATTAACACTTAATTAACGACACTCACGAGAATATAACCTAAGAATCTCCGGATCGAATTCACTCCCAGGTCGGTTTCCAGGTAAGGGTGTTCCGCAAGCGTCAACTTAAATACCCCAGCCTTAGACAAAACCTTCCTTAGACAGAGTTACTAATCAGTCTCCATTCAAAGGTTATATTTGATTTCCTAATTTCTAATCTCATTAGAAAATTAGAAAACCTAAGTCTAATTATTCAAGTTCTAAACTCTTTAAAACTAATAATTAACTTAGGTTGCATGCATTTCTATGTTATAGTGCTTGATCATCCATCACATGAATAATACTTTACTATAACATATATTCATCACATGAATTAAATGCATGAGCATGCTTTTAATTTAAAAATATAACACTTATATTAAAATAAATTAAAACATGCATACATTATATTATAACTCTTATAATATAATCCTATCATGCATACTATATATTATAACTCTTATAATATAAAAATGATGCATGAAATGTTTAACCTAAGGTGGGATTTTAAATCTATATGACATACAATATGCACATAGAATTTAATTAAAATATACATCTCATGCATAAAATAATTAAACAGCAAAAATGGACCGATTTTTGGCACCTAGGGGCAATTATTTAATTAAATAACATTAATATAACAATTATATTAATATTATTTAATAAAATAACTAAATAAATAAATAATTACATTTTAGAAAAACTAAAATAATTAAAATATAAAAAAACTGCCCCACTACGCTTGATCCCACGTCCTCGCGAAACCGCCTTGGCAATCGCCTCAACGCGTGCGGCGTTACTGTAACGCTGCGGGTAGCGCGTTAACGCTTATCGCCTCCAGCGTCGACGATCGTTCTCAACGCCACGCGTGGTAACGCCGCTCTGCTGCAGGGGCTTTCGTCCCATAGGCGACATTGATTGAGACGCCGTGAGGCGCGTCTCAACGCCATCGGCGTAACAACAAACTCTTTCTTTGTTCCATCCATCGATTCTGCTTCGCCCGATTTCTTCACAAAGAACTCTTGCCACGAACGACCGGACTTACGGACTCGATTTACAACGAAATGCCCAAAAACAACGGGCCCTTACATTGATCTCATCAACATAAATTGTAAATCTAAACTAGTGCCAAAAACCGAAAAACATCCATTATGCAAACCAAACATTCATCTCATGCAAATTAGGCAATTTACCCACCTAATTTTAACAAAACAGTGCATTAAATGAAGAACCATCGAAATGGCTCTGATACCAATTGAAGGGAATGAAAATCCCCGCGCAGCGAAATACGATCGAATCGTCGTGGTATCAATACGCAACTTGTTCTTGTTAAAACGATCTACTATAGATCTAGGCTAAACATGCTGAAAAAGAAGGAAAAACAGTAAGATTAAAGATACTTACTTGTTGAAGACACTCTTCAAGATTCCTTCTCCAGATCACGAACTCTTCGTGCTTCTCGATCTCAACGAACTCTTCCCACGAACGGAACCCGAACACCACCACTTGGAGTCTCGGTTGTTCACTTTTGGAGAAGGAAAGTTTGTGGGAACTTTTGGAGTTTTGGAGAGGGAGGAGAATAGAGAGAAAGTAGAGAGAACTTTCTTCTTCTCTTTGGTGAAATTCTAAAAAATGAGAGAATCCTTACAATCCTTCTTGCAAGAAGGGATTATATAGTGGAATTGATGGAGTTAAAACCTCCTCATTATTACCACTTTACCACAACCATAGGTTATGCAAATCTCATTTACATAACCATATAATATAAGATATCTCATATCTCATATTACAAATCTCATTTGCAATAATTGTGGATTAATTAAATTGAACCACATCCAATTTAATTTCTCTCAATCAAATTCTCCAATTAGCCCTAATTCAACAATTAGGCTAACCTATAGTTTAGTATGAATCTCATTCACATTAAACTATATATTATATCATTCATATCTCATATAAATGACATAAATGCCCTTAAAGTAAAATTGAACACTTCAATTTCATACCAAAACATTAACCCTTCTTTTAACCCATTGAGCCAACCGAGGGACCTAATGGACCTATAGTGACGGCTCCAATGATCCGAGATTAACTCACAAACTCTTTGACCCTGTTAACCAACATTCATTAGCTACGGTAACATTCCACTATAGCCCGTGAGCCGCACTCCCGTCGCACGAGAATATTACGTGTCCACCGATATAACCAATGCCCATGAGTCGACCCTTCATCGGTTGTTCGTGAGACACGCATCGATCAAATTACCGCTTTACCCCTGTGTCTACCTCTTGTTCCTTAAGTCCCCACTGCTCCTCTAATGAACAACATATTGTGATGGTCCAACCATACACAACAACCTTCTCGTGCCGCTGAGAAGGTGGGCACCCGCTGTCCAAGCCCCGAGAAAAACACTTAAGGAACAACCCTCTAGTTTCCCTAAAGGCGAGAACGAGTAAATTCCATCTCGCGTAGTTAAGTTCCCAGCCTCCTACTTGGTCTTGTCCCTTAGAAGATAGGCATATTGGGCGAGTAATCGTGACCACCCTCACCCGCATTAGTCAAAGGACGGACACTCGCATGTGAGTCCGTAATACGCTCGTGATTCGTGTCGAGTCACTAATGGTCATCTACGGTTATTAGTCCCATCACAACGGTGTTACACCAGTAGGTCTAATAATTCACGATCCAGTCTTGTACAATCTCATTGCACACCGCCCCCACTCGCATGTCAACCACATGAACGAGTCAGATCACCTCGTTTGTATCTAATACAAAGCGGGCCACATCCACAAGTGTATCCGAGATTAGGTCTCCAACCCTATCCATATATCAGACCGCTCGGGTCATTAACTCGAACGTGATCATCCCTGTGTGTCCACTACACACCATTCAAGTTCTAGTTCTCTCATAAATTCAATGACCCTGGAGCTTAGTTTAATGGAAAAGTTTATAAATATTGCGAGACCTAAAGTGATGAAATGAATAACTCTTATTAATTTCAAACTGTATATTACAAACACGAGATTAGGACAAAAATTCGAACACTACATCATTCCCAATGAGTAGGATATCATCCACATAAAGTACTAACAATGCTACTTTGTCGTTGATGATCCTCTTGTAAACACAAAGCTCATCAACGTTTTGGTCAAAGCCGTAAGACTTGATCGCAGTATCAAATCTTATATTCCAAGATCTTGACGCTTGTTTCAACCCATAAATGGATCGATTGAACTTGCAAACTTTTTGCTCCTGACCTTGGGCTATGAACCCTTCGGGCTGAGACATATAGATGCTCTCGTCAAGATTACCATTCAAAAAGGCAATCTTGACGTCCATTTGCCAAATTTCATAATCATAAAAAGCGGCTATGGACAAGAGTATCCTTATAGACTTCAGCATAGCAACAGGGGAAAAAGTTTCTTCATAGTCAATTCCTTCCCTTTGGGTAAAACCCTTTGCTACAAGCCTAGCCTTAAGGGTTTGTACCTTTCCTACGCATCTCTCTTCTTTATAGATCCATTTACACCCTATGGGTCTAACCCCTTCAAAGTTGGTCTACAAGCTCCCATACCGAATTGAAGTCCATTGACTCCATTTCAAGGTCCATGGCTTTGATCCATTGGTCCTTGTCTCACGCCATTCATTGCCTGCTTATAAGACAATGGATCTTTTACGCCGTCATCGGGTATGACAACTTGAATTTCAATAAAACCCAAGTAGCGGTCGTCAGGAAACAACCCTCCCACCGCGTCGAGGCATACCCAACGATTGAGAAGCACGAGACTGACTTGAGGTGCCGGCTCCTCCATCAACTCTTGATGAAGGTCCACTTGATCAACAACTCTTGTTGGTTCATGAGTAGCTTCATTTAGTACTAGTTTACTACGCGGTACGTGGTTCCTCATGTGATCTTCCTCCAAGAACGTGGCGTTTGTCGATACAATCACCTTGTTTTCTTGTGGGTCGTAGAAAAGACCACCTCTCGTTTCTTTGGAATAGCCAACAAATTGGCACAATCTTGAACCAGGTTCCAATTTCTTTGGGTTTGTCACGAGCACGTGTGCTTGGGACAACCCCAATCTGAAGTGTTGTAAACTAGGTTTACGCCCCTTCCAAAGTTCAAAAGGTGTTTCTGAAACACTTTTTGATGGAACACTGTTCAAGATTTGAACTGCAATCTCTATTGCGTATCCCCAAAACGAGGCAGACAACTGAGCATAACTCATCATAGAACGAACCATGTCCAACAAGGTTCTATTTCTCCTTTCTGACACACCATTTTGCTGTGGTGTATTAGGTGTTGAGAGTTGGGATTTAATTCCATGTTCTATCATATAGTCCTGGAATCTCAAATCCATATACTCTCCACCTCGATCTGATCGAAGTGTTTTAATGGTTTTTTCTAATGTATTTTCTACTTCAGCCTTATACTCTTTGAACTTTTCAAGAGCTTCAGACTTATCGAGCTTTAACATTCACCGGACCACAAAGATAACCATACCTCGAATAATCATCTATGAAGGAGATGAAATATTCGTACCCTTCTCGAGCTTTAACATTCACCGGACCACAAAGATCCGAATGTAAAAGTTCTAAGGGTTCTATGGCTCTGTAACCTTTTCCTGTAAAAGGTCGCTTGGTCATTTTACCTTCCAAGCATGATTCACAAGGAGGTAAAGAATCATCTTCTAACTTGTTTAGAAGTCCATTCTTAGAGAGTCTCTCAATCCGGTTGAGATTAATATGACCAAGTCTAAGAAGCCATAGATAGGTATTATTATTTGGAGAAATTCTTTGTCTTTTATTTTGAGTACTAGCATTTTTAAACATCTCATGATTTAAAATTGCTTTGGTTTTATTCGGTTTTAGTACGTATATGCCATTTTTCAATTTAGCAGAACAAATATTGACACCTTCTTTCAAAATGAACGTTTCATTAATTGAAGAAGAAATACAATATCCAAGTTCTATTAAACAAGAGATAGAAATTAAGTTCCTTTTAAGTTTAGGAACTATATACAGATTTTTTAATAAAAGAAATCTATCTCTGAAAAATAGCTTGGCATCTCCCACTGCACGAGCTGAGACGACGTCTCCCGTTCCGACCCTAAGCGTCATCTCACCCTCTTCGAGCTCTTTGAAGGAACTAGTTTCCTGAAATGAAGAGCAAACATGATTAGTGGCTCCTGAATCAAGTATTCACCAGGTAAAATCATTATTTTCCACTAAACAAGTTTCAAGAACAAGTAAATCTGATTTACCTTTCTTCTCTTTGAGCCCAGTAAGGTATTTTGGGCAGTTTCGCTTCCAGTGCCCATCCATGTTGCAGTGGAAACATTTTCCTTTTTCTGCAACCTTGGCTTTTTCCTTGCCTTTGTCAGCAGCATGTGCCTTCCCTTTCCCTCATATTTTCTTCTTTTGGGTCTTCTTAAGCACAGAAGATGAGCTACAGGACTTAGTCCCAGAGGATGAACCCTTCTGGAACCTTCTGGAATGGGCAAACACATTTTCCTCTCCATCAGCCTGTCCCTTATTCTTCATAAGAGACCGGAAAGTTTGTAGTTCATTAAGAGAGTAGTCGTCGTTTATACTCTATCTTGTTCATCACCGCATTGTTGCGCAATGCGGAAACTCTTCGAAGAGATTCCGGGATGAACGATACCTGACTTTGCTCGTAAATGACCGCTCCGTTCATCTCAGCCACGTTGAAGTGGACCATCAGATCAAGAACGTGTTCTCTCATCGATGACCCCTCCTTCATGCGGGAGTTATAAACGTATTTGAGGATTCGTGCGAATCTGTCCCGCACGGTTGTCCAAACATGTCTGCGGCAAATAACTCATGATCTCACGAAATGAGACTATGCCCTCGTGCTTTTGGCCGAACTTCGAAACACTAGCCAAAATGTAGACCTTGGCCTTATCATTGGCCTTGATCCAAATGATCGTACGCTTCCTTAATAGATTGAGGAGCGTTACGAGCAGGGACTTGAGGACATTCCTCAGACAGTACAAATCGTAGTCATCAACAACCAGAATCGTATTCAGGTTGGATTTTCACGTAGTAAAATTCTCATCAGTTAAACAGTCGCTTTTAAGTAAGGCTATTATTGAGGACGACATGCTGAAAATCCAAAATAGTTCTAATTAGTTATGCCTTTTAACCCATTGTAAAACCAATCATATTTAGCAAAATTATTAAAGAACCTTAGTGTTTAAACTAAACCCAATGTTTAAATTAAACCTTTAATTTTGCAACGATACTTCAAGGGTTTAGAACAAAAAAGCCTCGCGTCAAGCGGTCGATCATTCCTCCCTTGAATTGGGACTTTCTCGGTAATTTCCACTACTGAACATCTCATGTCCCAATGGTCCTTAGCTACCGTTTGTTTGGTCAAGGACTTGTTAACTAGCTTAACTCATCCCGTAAATGTGACCCTACCATTTTCAGATCCAATAGGCCCGAGCCAACAGGCTACTATTAAGAAAGACAACTGATGGCAATCAACCTAAGAGACCCTATCCATTTCTGGAGTTCGCGGTGTTTCGATCCCTATAGTCAGGCCCTCCGTAGGGTTTGGCTGTTCCAGGACAACCTAGCAGGCGGACTATAGAAATCTCACGGTGCGACCTAATGGAGGAGACCGTAGGATACGTTGACACGCGTCCTGCTCCCATTTACTATGGATACTTCCCTCATTCACCTTGGTATTGAACCATGCAAACACATACCGTAGGGGGAGGCTCTATTGACGCCACGTAGCCGAGCATGGAACTCACGGTGTGAACTCTTGAGGACGTGAGAGTAAACTCGATGCGAACATCTCGTTTTCTCCCACTGAAGCTCCTAAAATTAGGGTATATGTTTAACTTAGTCGGATTCTGGCTAAAAGAATCTAAGTCTATGCCTATTATAACTATTATAACTAGGTATTAGAACCTTATGTCTAGGTGAATAAACATTTTAATTACCTAGAGATAAAATAGAAATAAGGTTAATTCAACTCAGGTTCCGGGTCAGTTTCCAGGTAGGAGGTGTTCCGTTAACCGTCAGCTTAAGTACCCCTAGCCTTAGACAGAACTTCACCGGTAGAGTTCCCTTATAATCAAAGTTCTAAAGTCCTACTGTATTTTAAACTATTTAAAATACTACATAAGACTAATTTCTAATCCTATTAGAAATTAAAACTTAGGTCTAAATTAATTTTAAACAATTTAAAACTAATTTAAATTTTAACCCAAGTTCCTATGTTTGCATGCATTTCTTTATTATAGGTTATGGTTTCTAAAACCCCTTCAATTTATAACTTTTATAAATTTTAATAATTAACCTATGGTAAAGAAACTATATTATAAATCCAACAATCATTATTCAAATTGGAGTTATAAAAGGAATTCAACTAATTGAATTATAAAATTACTTAAATAAAATAACATTTATTTTAAACTAAGTAATTTCATGCTCCATGCAATTTATTTTCCATATAATCTAATCATAACAATTATAATTAATTACTCGTGAAAAATAAATCAATCATGCATTTAACCATATTCATATAACATTTATATAAATAAAATGCATGATCATGCTTATCCTAAGGTGGGAAAAGTCTAAATGACATTCATAAAGATAAACAGCTATAAAACCGAAATAATTTGGCCCCTAAAGTGCGAAAAATAAAATTACATTAATTTTATTTCATGAAACCGGTCCAAAAACACTTTGAACCAGCCTTGAACCGCTCGAACCGGACCAAAGTTAATGAACCAACCAACCGGTCTGCGGTGCGCAGAAATGCCCCCTTGGCGTTGTAACGCGATGCCGCGTTGTAACGCCCGCTTTGTCGTATCTTGCGCTTTCTTATCGGGATGGCGTTGTAACGCCGAGGCGGCGCGTTGCAATGCCCGCTTTGTCGTATCGCGCCGCTGCTATCGGGATGGCGTTGTAACGCCGAGGGGAGCGCGTTACAAACGCCGCTTTGTTGTATGCACTTTATGCCCTAAAACGCAGGGGCCTTTACATACTAATTGATCAAAATCAAAAGTAAACTATGGCCAAAAAACTCCTAAACAGTTTTACAGCAAACCAAATGCATTTCCCACCAAATCAATGCAATTTTGTTTCAAAACAAAACAAATCAAGCATTGCTCTAATACCAATTGATGGAGATCGGATCTCCTTGAGCAGCGGAAACGTGTTTGGGATCGTTAATGTGCTTGATTGTTTTAATTGAAACAGAAACTCATACATTGATAAAAAATACAGAACAAGCATTAAATTCTAATCCTATTAGATATGGATAATAGCATACATGCAAACATGTTAAGTTTAACAATTAAACTATGAAGAGAGGTGAATAAATTACCTTTGTAGCTTTTTCGTAGCAACTCCTTGCTCCACGATAAACAACAACAATGAAGAACTTCTCTGTTTTTCTCTCTGTTACAACACTACCACTTGGATCACCTCCTATATCTCTGAGTTCTACTTAGATTCTCCTTGGTGGGAAGGATTCCAACTATTGGAAGAGTTTTGGGAATGAGAGTGAGAGAGAGAGAATTCTTGCAGCAATTCCCCAATTGCAGAAAAGATCGATCACTACAATGAGCAACCCCCTTCTCCCTGTTAAACTGTCGATAGGGAGAAGGTGAGGGGTAGTGGAGAACGTGTCTGGATGACACATTCCCTCATTTATTATTAAAATAATAATAATAATAATAATATAATTAAATCAAATTTAATTATTCATTTAAATCATATTTAAATAATACAAATTAAATATCATATATTTAATTTAGATTAAATCTCATTTAATCACATTACCCCTTTAACCTATAGTTTTAATGTACAACCAGTGCACATTAAATTTTATCCTATAGTTTGCAAATGTGAATCATATTCACATTTAATATAATATTTGAACTCTTTCAAATATTCAATTCTCTCCTAATTTAATATGAATCATATTCACATTAAATTTATAATATATAGTTCCAAAACTATATATTATATCGTATCTAAATACATTAAATATATTCCCTAATGAATTTGAACATTTCAAATTCAAATGATCTAAGAACCCTTTACGAGCTAGAAGGTGGACCTAATGGACCTACAGATTAGAAGTTCCAACGATACGAGATTGTTCGGTTAATCTTATTAACCTCCCAATCAACATTCGTTAACTGCGAGAACACTCCACTAAAGTCCCACAGCTGCACTCTTCTCACTGCAGATATATTTCTGTGTCCATGGATATTGACCAATATGACAAGTCAATCCTTCATGAATGTTCAGTAACACCACCGGGTCAAATTACCATTTTACCCCTGGGTTACATCTTGTGCCTTAAGTACCAGTGCTCCTCTAATGAACAATTTGTTTGTGGTCCTACCAACAAACAGAGTCCCTCTCGGGCCAATGAGAGGGTCAAGCCCTTTGTTCAAGTCCCGAAGACACCACTTAAGGGAACATTCCTCTACTTACCCTAGTAGGCGAGAAGGAGTGAATTCCATCTTGCTAAGTTAAGTTCCCAGCCGCTCACTCGGTCTTGTCCCCAAGAAGGTAGGCATATTGAGTCGGCGAATCTGGCCACTCTCACCCATACTAGTCAAAGGATGGTCCTCGCGAGCAGGAGTTCGTAACTCCTTTCGAGATTGAGATCAACTTGCGTAGGTCATCCTAGTGAATTAGAAACCTAACTAGTCAACGGAGTTACAGCTAGAGGTTACTAGGATATCCCCACTCACATGTCATCTACACGAACACGTTAGGATCACTGTGTTTGCATCAAATGCAAAGTGGGCCACATCCATCGTTTAACCAGGGTAAGGTACCCAAACCTTATCCCCTAACTATAGACCCTTTAGGCTGTATCTCGAACCGAGATCCTTTTTATGTACATTATATTCAGTTAGAGATTCATTTAATAGTCTTGGATGTTTAGTTTATTGGATTTAGGGCTTTAATGAAGGCAAACTCGTAGATAACGAACAATAACACTTTATTACATTAATTAGAACATAATTACCAACTACGAGTTTTATGGCACAAATCCCAACAGAACGGTGTGTAGTGGACACACAGGGAGGATCATGTTCGACTTAATGACCCGAACGGTCTACAGTATATGGATTGTTGGGTTTTATGTCCTAAAACTCGTGGTTTTGTAAACTGAATGTATATTCTATTTCACAATAAAGTTGTTATTGAAATTTATTCAGTAAAGGTGTTATTGACTATTGTGTATTGTGTAACCTTAATCCAATAAAGAACCCTTGGTTATAGGATGAATACTTGAACTTTATGTGTTACATAAAAGTGAATCAAGTTCAAGTTATAGCCAGAACAGTCTATAGTATAAGGATAGGGTTGGGTACCTTATCTTGGGGACACTATGGACGCGACCCACTTTGTAGAGTACAAACGATGTGATCCTAAATTGTTCATGTGGAGACATGTGAGTGGGGGTGCCCTATGCAATGAGTTTGCATAAGACTGGACCACAAAATAGTCACTTAGACTTTATAACTCCGTTTACTGTCTTAACCGACTATATTTATACGATGACCTACGTAACTCGATCTTAATCCTGAGCGTTCTATGGACTCCTGTTTATTCGGATTATCCTTAGATTTGCATGGGTGAGAGTGACTCGTGATTGCCGATTCAATATGCCTCCCATTTCAGGGATAAAATCGGGTAGATAGCTGGGAACATAGTTCTGCAAGATGGTATTCACTCCTACCCGCTTTAGGGATTAGTAGAGAGGTTGTTCCCTTAAGTCGACTCGGGTCTTGAACACGGGGCCCACCCTCTCATTGGCCCGAGAGGATACGGTTTCTTTGGTTGGACCACAAACCAATTGTTCATTAGAGGATCGGTGAGACTTGAGGAACAAGAGGTAATTACAATGGTAAACGGTATTTTGACCCACCAGTAATTACTGAACGACTTCGTGAAGGATCGACTTACTAATCATGGTTATATCGAGTGGGACGTAAATATATCTACAAAGAGGAGAATGCAAACCACCGGGCTTTAGTGGAGTGTCCTTGGTTAACGAATGTTGATTAGCTAGGCTAAAGAGTTTGGCCTGTTAATCTCGTATTGTTGGAGCTCATGATCTATAGGTCCATTAGGTCCTCCTTACTAGCTCGGACTTAGCCTTATAACATTTTGAGAGAAAAGAATTTGAATTGTTCAAATTCGAGTTTGGAAGAAAGCGTTAATTATATATGATATATTTAACGAATCATAACTTAATTAAACTATAATTATTAAGAGGTGGATATATTTAAATATGATTTAAATATCGGATCGGTTTATAGCATGAATAAGGATTCATGTTCGGAAAATCGATCGAGATCGGGCAATTTATTTAATTTAATATTTGATATTAAATTAAATTAAAAATTAATTAATTAAATTAATTTTGAATTATTTAATTAATTATATTAATTTTAATTAAAAATCAATTTAATATTGATTTTTGAATTAAAATTAATTGTAAAATGAGGGATTTTCATGATTTTCAAGTTGATAACTGGCTCAATCTTACTCATCTTCAAAATTCACCAAAATTGGCCACCTCCATCTCAAAGCATCCTCATCACCCTTGAGTTGTCACTCCATTGAAGCTTTTTGAAGCTTTATATAATGGTGATTTGAGGTGTTTTGTGAGAATTACACAGAAAATTCAATATTCCCGAATTAGTGACCTTTGAGGTTTTTTCTTCCAAATTCTCTCAACCTAGGATTCCACAATCCTTTCTAAGGCCTGAGGATAGTAGGGAAGACTCTAACGGTTGTTCACGAAGTGTTCGTGTTAAAAACCATCAATCGGGTGAAGAGAATTTGATCTTCAAAGTTGACTTTTCTATCCCTCTGTTTTTCCAGCTTTGAGCATGTTTTTTATTTTACAAAATTGATCAACTTAGAGTGTTCAAGATCCAAAATTGCTTCCGTTTTCTTAATCTAGACTCTTTCATGGATAGGGTTGGAGACCTAATCCTGGATACGTTGTGGATGCGACCCGCTTTGTATTAGATACAAACGAGGTGATCTGACTCGTTCATGTGGTTGACATGCGAGTGGGGGCATCCTGAGCAATGAGATTGTACAAGACCGGACCGTGAATTATTAGACCTACTGATGTAACACCGTTAACAGTATTGGACTAATAACTTTGTAGATGACCAATAGTGACTTGACCTCAATCCTGAGCGTGTTACGAACTCCTGTCTGCGGGGTCTGTCCTTTGATTAGAACGGGTGAGGGGTGGTCACAGTTACTCGCCCAATATGACTATCTTCTCAGGGACGGGGCCACGTGGGGAGCTGGGAACTTAACCACGCGAGATGAAATTCACTCGTTCCCGACTTTAGGAAAACTACTCTCCTTCTACCTAAACGAGAACAACCGAGAAACCTTTCGGAACGTGTCCGGATCGTTGGTTCGTCCGGAAGATCGAGTTAGTTGAGATCGTGATCACAAAGAGTTTCAACAAGTAGGTGTTCTTACTATTTTTCTTCCTTAATTGAATGTTTAACCTAGTTACTATTAGATAGTTTCGATTTTAAGAAAACGTTTTTCACAACGATACCACGACGATTCGATTGTCTTTTTGCTGCGTGGAATTTCATTCCCTTCAATTGGTATCAGAGCCAATCGTTGGCTTTTCGTTGTGCATTTGTTTTCTTAAAATTAGGTGGGTATTACTTCAATTCATGAGATGTAATTGTGGTTTGCATAATTGGATGTTTCGGTTTTGGCACTAGTTTTAGGTTTATTTTCTGTTTGATGAGATCAAATGTAAAGGCTCGTGTTTTTTGGACAAATTAGAAAATAAATCGAGTCTGTAAGTCCGGGTCTTTGGCGGCAAGAGTTGTTGTGAAGAAATAAGAGCGAAAACGGGTAAAAAACGACGAAGAACAACAAAGGAGCTTGTTGTTCTATCGACGACGTTGAGACGTTGTTCTTCGGTGTCTCAACGTCGTCCGCGCGGAAGGAGGCCTTGCTGCAGAGCAGCATTGCAACCTAGGCGTAGCGTTGCAACGCCCTGGCGTGGAGCACGCGACGTGTGATGCTGAGCGCTGCAGCGTTGCAACTCTACCCACGACGTTGCAACGCTGCGTGCGTAGTGGGTGGTTTCAGCAGAGGTTCCCGCGTAGTGGGAGGTGGAGAAACAGTTTTTTCAGCATCTCAACGTGGGGCATTTTTAATTTCTTTATTTTAGTTTTTTAATTTTTTTAATTTTGTAAAATGTATTTAGTTTTTAATTACATTAATTAATTAATTAATATTAATATAAAAATTATATTAATGTTAATTAATTCATTTAATGTCCCCTAAGTGCCAAAATCGGTCTAATTTTTGCTATTTATTTATTTTATGCATGAGATGTATGAAATATTTAATTCTATGTGCATAATGTATGTCATATAGATTTAAAATCTCACCTTAGGTTAAACATTTCATGCATCATATTTATATTATAAATGTTATAATATATAGTATGCATGATATGATTATATTATAAGAGTTATAATATAACGTATGCATGTTTTAATTTATTTTAATATAAGTGTTATATTTTTAAATTAAAAGCATGCTCATGCATTTAATTCATGTGATGAATATATGTTATAGTAAAGTATTATTCATGTGATGGATGATCAAGCACTATAACATAGAAATGCATGCAACCTAAGTTAATTATTAGTTTTAAAGAGTTTAGAACTTGAATAATTAGACTTAGGTTTTCTAATTTTCTAATGAGATTAGAAATTAGGAAATCAAATATAACCTTTGAATGGTGACTGATTAGTAGCTCTGTCTAAGGAAAGTTCTGTCTAAGGAAAGTTCTGTTTAAGGCTGGGGTATTTAAGCTGAACACCCCTACCTGGTAATCGACCTGAGAGTGAATTCGGTCCAGAGATTCTTAGGTTATATTATCGTGAGTGCCGTTAATTAAAAGTTGATTAATTTACTCACATAGACCTAAGTTAATAATGTGATTATAAACTTAGGTTAAATCAATATAAGAGTTATATAAGTAGACTTAGGTAAATATTAGCTGATTTATCTAGGTCAATCCCGAATAATATAAAGTGCTGAGTGAGAGGAAATAAAGTATATAAGATACATTTGATTTTCCAACCACAAATTTCCGTTAAAGTCCGCACCGTGAGATCCATACTCGGCCTCATGGCGCAAATGGTAGCGTCCCCCTTCGGATGGTATTTGTATGGGTCAATATCAATGTGGATGGAGATAGTACTTATAGTGAGTGGGAGTGGGACATGTGAAAACAGAACCCACGGTCTCTTCTTTCGATTCACACCGTGAGACGCCCATGATCCGCCTACTAGTTTGGCCTGGACCAGACAATCCCTTCGAAGGGCCTTGATCATGGGAGTCGGAACACCGTGAATTCTCGAAAGGGATACAGTTTCCTTGTTGGTTTTCCTTCTTGGTTCACCCTTCGGTGGCTATTGTTTGGACGGATACTTGGAAACTTAAAGATTGAGGGTGACACTCACGGGATTCATTAAGAGTTAATGGATTCAGACCGAAAAATGGTAACTGGACGCCTAATAGAATAAGAGTTATTCTGGGATTAGGGTCTGGTCGAGAAAGTCTCGTCTTAGAGGAGGAGTGTTTCTGTTCACCCTTCGGTGGCGGTCATTCTAAACCTTTAGGATATCATTGTAATTTTTAATGACCTAGGGATCATAGGATAAAAATTTTGCTAAAACTTGATTGGATTTCAAAAAGTTTTTTACGAGACTGACACAAAGTTTCTTTTTTTTTAGCAAAATGTCTAGCTCAATAATAGCATTATTAGCTTCCGACAAATTAGTGGGAGATAATTTCCAAACATGGAAGAACAATATTAACACGATTCTAGTAACTGACGACCTTAAGTTCGTGCTCACTAAGGAGTGTCCTCAGTTGCCGAGCTCGACTACGTCACGAAGTGTTCATGATGCATACGATCGGTGGATCAGGGCCAATGAAAAGGCCAAGGTCTAAATCATTGCCAGCTTATCTGAAGTATTGACAAAAAAGCATGAGTTGATGGTCACCGCTAAGGAGATCATGGAGTCATTGCAGGATATGTTTGGACAACAGTCTTTTCAAGTCTGACATGACTCGCTCAAACACGTCTTCAATGCCTGGATGAAAGAAGGGACGTCTGTCCGAGAACACGTTCTAGACATGATGACCCACTTTAAGCTAGCGGAGATAACGGGGCTTCGATCGATGAGTCGAGCCAGGTCAGCTTTATACTGGAGACTCTTCCGAAGAGTTTTCTTCAGTTTCGTAGCAATGCTGTTATGAACAAAATTAGCTACACTCTGATCACTCTTCTGAATGAATTACAGAACTTCCAGTCCTTGATGAGGATCAGGACACCAGAAGTTAAGGCAAATGTTGCCTTCAGGTCCTATCACAGGGGTTCGACCTCTGGGACAAAACCTGTAGTTCCTTCTCACCCGAAAGGGAAGAAGAAGATGATGAAGAAGGGTAAAGTTGACCGCGTTGCTGCCCAAAAAGGCAATAAGGTCAAGGAAATTGCAGAGAAAGGAAAGTGTTTCCACTATAATGGGGACAACCACTGGAAGCGTTACTGTCCCATGTTCCTTGCCGAGAGGAGCAATACAGGTAAATGTGATATACTAGTAATTGAAACTTGTTTAGTGGAGAGTAATAACTCTGTCTGGATATTGGATTCGAGCGCCACTAACCATGTTTGTTCTTCTTTTCAGGGAATTAGTTCCTGGCAGCAGCTGCGAGAGGGTGAGGTGACTCTACGAGTTAGATCCGGAGAGATTGTCTCTGCTGCAGCGGTCGACACGGTGAAACTCTTTTTCGGCAGGAATTACTTATTATTAGATAATTTGTACATAGTGTTAGGGTTTACTAGAAATCTTGTTTCTACTGCCTTATTGAACAATGTATTTAAATTTTCTTTGAATATAATAAAGCGTTTATTTCTTTCAAAGGCAATTTACTTTGTTCTGCTTCACTTGAGTCTAATCTATACGTTTTGAAATCTAAATTCGGTCAAAAGTGTTTTGAATACTGAATTGTTTAAAACGGCAGAAACACGAACTAAGAGATTGAAAGTTTCTCCTAAAGAAAATTTCCATCTTTGGCATTTACAGTTAGGCCATATCAATCTCAATAGGATTGAGAGACTAGTGAAGAGTGGACTTCTAAACGAGTTGGAAGAAAACTCTTTACCGGTGTGTGAGTCATGCCTTGAAGGCAAAATGACCAAACGTCCTTTTAGTGGAAAAGGATATAGAGCCAAAGAGCCCCTTGAGCTTATATGACCTCTGTGGTCCGATGAGTGTTAAACCACGAGGTGGTTACGAATACTTTGTATCTTTTATAGATGACTATTCGAGATATGGGTATATTTACCTAATGCATATGAAGTCTGAAACTCTTGAAAAGTTCGAGGAGTACAAGACTAAGGTTGAGAACCTATTAGGTAAAACGATAAAATCACTTCGATCGGATCGAGGTGGAGAGTATATGGACACTGAATTCTAGGACTATATGATAGAATATGGACTTACGTCCCAACTCTCAGCACCTCGTATGCCACAGCAAAATGGTGTATCAGAGAGGAGAAACAGAACCCTGTTGGACATGGTTCGGTCGATGATAAGTTATGCTCGTCTACCTGATTCTTTTTGGGGTTACACAGTGGAGACTGCGGTGTATATTTTGAACAACGTTTCGTCGAATAGTGTTTGTGAAACACCTTTCGAACTCTGGAATGGACGTAAAGGCAGTTTACACCATTTCAGAATTTGGGGATGCCCGACCCATGTGTTGGTGTCAAATCCGAAAAAGTTGGAACCCCGTTCAAAATTGTGCCTATTCGTAGGTTACCCAAAAGAGACTAGGGGTGGTCAGTTTTACGACCTAAGGAAAATAAGATGCTTGTGTCGACAAACGCCACTTTCCTTGAGGAAGACCACATCAGGGATCATTTACCTAAAAGCAAAATCGTGTCAAACGAAATGGACAGTACATCAGCAAGAGTTGCTGATGGGGCTGTTGGGATGTATGTTCTCATCTCGTGTAGTTTGTAATATTCCAAGTTGTAAATGAATAAGAGTTATTTATTTCAACATTGTGTAATAAATAAGAGTTATTTATTTAAACTTTGTGTCTCGCATTTTTCATAAACTTAATCCAATAAACTAAGCTCCAGGGTCATTGCATTATGAGAGAACTAAGAACTTGAACGGTGTGTAGTGGACACACAGGTAAGATCACGTTCGAGTTAATGACCCAAATGGTCTCTGATGATATGGATAGGGTTGGAGACCTAATCCTCGATATACACCGTGGATGCTTTGCCGCTTGTATTAGATACAAACGAGGTGATCCGACTCGTTCATGTGGTTGACATGCGAGTGGGGGCATCCTGTGCAATGAGATTGTACAAGATCGGACCGTGAATTATTAGACTTACTGATGTAACACCGTGGGGAGCTGTGAACTTGACTACGCAAGAAGGAATTCACTTGTTCTCGACTTAGGGAAACTAGAGGGGTTGTTCCCATAAGTGCTGTCTCTAGGGCTTGAACAACGGGACCCCACTCTCTCATTGGCCTGAGAGGGTTGTTGTTTATGGTTGGACCATGCAACGTAGTTGTTCATTAGAGGAGCAAGAGGTAGACACAGGGGTAAAACGGTAATTTGACCCAACTGTGACTACGAACAACCTGTGAAGGGTCGACTCATGGGTATTGGTTATATCGATGGACACAACTTGTCCTACGGTGATGAGAGTGCAACTACGGGCTTTAGTGGAGTGTTACCGTAGCTAATGAATGTTGAATAACCGGGTCAAAGAGTTTGACAGGTTAGTCTCGGATCATTGGAGCTCGTCACGTGTAGGTCCATTAGGTCCCTCGGTTGGCTCAAATTGGACAAATTGAGGGTTTACAGTTTGGTGTGAATTTGAAGTGTTCAAATTCATTATTTGGGTATTTATATCATTTATATGAGATATAGATGACATAATATATAGTTTGATGTGAATGAGATTCATAATAAACTATAGTATAGCCTAATTGATTAATTAGTGCTAATTGGAGAAATTAAATTGAGAGAAATTAAATTGAATGTGATTCAATTTATAATTCCACATTTATGCAAATAAGATTTGTATAATAAGGTATGAGATACCTTATATTATATAATATGCAAATGTGATTTGTATATTATATGGTTGTGGTAAAATTGTGATTTGGTGGAGGTTTTAACTCCATCACACAATAGTATTTAAAGGCTTTGCAAGAAGCCTTTGGTATGCATTTTGCCATTTTTTGGATTTTGATCCAAAAAGAGCAAGAGACTTTCTCTCATTCTCTCTCAATTCTCTCTAAAACTTCTCCTCACCCAAAACAAAAGGGAGTCCCACCTACTCTCCCTCAACCTCCCGAGAACAACCGAGAAGACCCTTTGGAGGTGTCTCCCTGTTCGGATCGTGGTTCGTGTTCGAGGAGAACGCTGGATCGAGAGAGATCGTGACCAAAGAAGGAGAAAACGTTGAAGAAGTGTTCTTCAAGAGGTTAGTATTCATTATACTTACTGTTTTCTCTACTTTTTTGCATGTTTAGCCTAGGATCTATGAGATAGATTCAATTTTAAGATAGGAATTACACAACGGATCAATGACGTTTCACAACGTCTTCCGTTGCGGGAATTCAAAATCCCTTCAATTGGTATCAGAGCCAATCGTTGCTCTTCGTTGTGTATTCTGTGATTTCTTAAAATTAGGTGGGTAGCATTAATTTTCATGAGATGAATGTTAATGGTTTGCAATTTTGGATGTTTTCGGTTTTTGGCATTTTTTAGATTTACATTAAAGTTGATGTGATCAATGTAAGGGCCCGTTGTTTTGGGCATTTTTTAATGTAAATCGAGTCTGTAAGTCCGTGTTGTTCGTGACAAGAGTTGCATGAAGAAAACGGAGCAAAAACGGGCGATTTCGGTGAAAATAGCGAAATTTGTGTTGCTGGAAGTTCATCAGCGTTGCGACGCTAGCGGTGGCGTTGCAACGCCACAGCGTTGAGAACGCTGGGCGCGACGCTATACATTGTAGCGTTGCAACACAATAACAATGTTGCAACGCCTGGCGTAGTGGTGTGTGGAGCGTGTGGAAAATGCGGGGACGTGGTACATGGGCGTCGGTTCGAGCCCAAGTTGCCGCAACTGCCGTTTTATTTATTTAATTATTTATTTATGTGTAGAATTGGTTTTTTAAATGTATTTTATTTAATTATTTTAATTAATATTAATATAAGAGTTATATTAATGTTAATTAATTTAATTTTATGTCCCTAGGGTGCCAAAAATGGGTCCAATATTGCTATTTAATTATTTTATGCATGAGATGTATGATTTAATTATTTCTATGTGCGCATAGAGTATGCCATATAGATTTAAAATCCCACCTTAGGTTAAACATTTCATGCATCATATTTATATTATAAGAGTTATAATATATAGTATGCATGATAGGATTATATTATAAGAGTTATAATATAATGTTTGCATGTTTTAATTTATTTAATATAAGTGTTATATTTCTTAAATTAAAAGCATGCTCATGCATTTAATTCATGTGATGAATGTATGTTATAGTATAGTATTATTCATGTGATGAATGATCAAGCACTATAACATAGAAATGCATGTAACCTAAGTTAATTATTAGTTTTAAAATGTTTAGAACTTGAATAATTAGACTTACGTTGTCTAATTCTAATAAGATTAGAATTAGGAAATCAAATATGACCTTTGAATGGAGACTGATAAGTAACTCTGTCTAAGGAAGGTTTTGTCTAAAGTCAGGGTATTTAAGTTGACGCTTGAGGAACACCCCTACCTGGAAACCGATCTGGGAGTGAATTCGGTCCGGAGATTCTTAGGTTATATTCTCGTGAGTGCCGTTAATTAAGAGTTAATTAATTTACTCACATAGACCTAAGTTAATAATGTGATTATAGACTTAGGCTAACCCAATATAAGAGTTATATTGGTAGACTTAGGTAAATTTTAGTCGGTTTATCTAGGTCAATCCCGAATATTTTAAAGTGTTGAGTGGGAGGAAATAAAGTGTATGAGATACATTTAATTTTCCATCCACAAATCTCCGTTAAGTTCGCATCGTGAGATCCATGCTCGGCCTCGTGGCGCAAAGGGGGAGCGTCCCCCTACCCGTGGCATTTGTATGGGTCAATATCAACGTGAATGGAGAGAGTACTTATAGTGAGTGGGAGCGGGATCTGTGAAAACGGGACCCACGGTCTCTTCTTTCGATTCACACCGTGAGACGCCTATGATCTGCCTGCTAGTTTGGCTTGGACCAGACAATCCCTACGGAGGGCCTTGATCATGGGAGTTGGAACACCGTGAATTCCCGAAAGGGATACGATTTCCTTGTTGGTTTTCCTTCTTAGTCCTCCCTACGGCGGCTATTTTTTGGACGGATACTTGGAAATTTAAAGATTGAGGGTGACACTCACAGGATTCATTAAGAGTTAATGGATTCTGACCGAAAAATGGTAACTAGATGCCTAATGGAATAAGAGTTATTCTGGTATTAGGGTCTGGTCGAGAGAGTCTTGTCCTAGAGGAGGAGTGAGTTTGTCTACCCTACGGTGGCAGTCATTCTAAACCTTTAGGGTATCATTGCAAATTTTTGAATGACCTAGGGATCATAGGATAAAAATTTGCTAAAACCCGATTGGATTTTCAAAAGTTTTTGCGAGACTAATACAAAGTTTTTCATTTTATTTCAGCAACAAAATGTCAAACGCTTTTAACGCTCCTTTAGCTTCCGTTAAGTTAGTTGGCGATAGTATTTCGTGGAAAAACAACATAAACACGATTTTGGTAAATGACGACCAAGAGTTCGCGCTCACTGAGGAGGGTCCTCAGGTGCTCTGTTCAACAAATCCTATTCAACGATCTACAAACCTTCCAAATCCTTGGTGCAAACTAGGGACAGGAAGTCGAGGCAAGTGTTGCCTTAAGACCTTTTCACGTGGGTTCGACCTGCAGGATAAAGTTTGTAGACTCTTCAGCCCTAAGGGAAGAAGGAGAAGTTGAAGGAAGTTAAGGTTGACATACTGCCGCCTAAAAGGCAAAGAAATCAAGGATGTTGCCGTAAAGTGTTTCTCTTCGCAACGGGGATGGACACCGAAAAGGAGTTGTCCCAAGTTCCTTGATGAAAAGAAGATGACAGTAAATGTGATTTACTTGTCACAGAAACTTGTTTAGTGGAGAGTAATGACTCTGCTTGGATATTGGATTCAGGCGCCACTAACCATGTTTGCTCTTCTTTTCAAGGATTAAGTTCCTAGCAGCGGCTGCAAGAGGGTGAGATAACACTCAGGGTTGGATCCGGAGAAGTTGTCTCAGCTGCAGCAATAGGCACGGTGAAGCTGTTTTTTGGCGGGAAGTACTTATTATTGGATAATATGTACATAGTTCCTGGGTTTACGAGAAACCTAGTTTCTATTTCCTGCCTATTAAAACAAAATATTTCTGTTTCATTCAAGAGTAATAAAGCGTTTATTTCTCGAAATAGAAATTTGATTTGTTCTGCTTCGCTTGAGAGCAATCTATATGTTTTGAACCCAAATTCGGTCAAAAGTGTTTTGAACACTTAATTGTTTAAAATAGCTGAAACGCGAACTAAGAGATTAAAAGTTTCTCCAAAAGAAAGTGCCCATCTTTGGATCTTCGGTTAGGCCACATTAATCTCAATAGGATTGAGAGACTAGTGAAAAGTGGACTTCTAAGCGAGTTGGAAGAAAACTCTTTGTCGGTGTGTGAGTCATGCCTTGAGGGCAAAATGACCAAACGTCCTTTTAGTGGAAAAGGATATAGAGCCAAGGAGCCCCTTGAGCTTATACATTCTGATCTTTGTGGTCCGATGAATGTTAAAGCACGAGGAGGTTACGAATACTTCGTATCTTTCATAGATGACTATTCGAGGTATAGGTACATTTATCTAATGCATAGGAAGTCTGAAACACTTGAAAAGTTCAAGGAGTTCAAGACTGAGGTTGAGAACTCCGTTAGGTAAATCGATTAAAACACTTCGATCGGATCGAGGTGGAGAGTATATGGACACCGAATTTCGTGGACTATATGATAGAACATGGAATTACGTCCCAACTCTCAGCACCTAGTATGCCACAGCAGAATGGTGTATCGGAGAGGAGAAATAAAACCTTGTTGGACATGGTT
This sequence comes from Trichosanthes cucumerina, assembly GCA_036507285.1. NCBI lineage: Eukaryota > Viridiplantae > Streptophyta > Magnoliopsida > Cucurbitales > Cucurbitaceae > Trichosanthes > Trichosanthes cucumerina. Next base: position 43,770,540 of record CM071835.1, read on the forward strand.
CGGTCGATGATGAGCTATGCTCGTCTCCCTGATTCTTTTTGGGGTTATGCGGTGGAGATCGCGGTTTACATTTTGAACACCGCTTAAAGTGAAGAGTGTTTGTGAAACACCTTTCGAACTCGCATGGTCGTAAAACCGCTTTACGCCATTTCGCACTTTGAGGATGCCCGACCCATGTGTTGGTGTCAAACCCGAAGAAGTTGGAACCCCGTTCAAAGTTGTGCCTCTTTGTAGGTTACCCAAAAGGGACTAGAGGTGGTTACTTTTACGATCCTAAGGATAATAGGGTGCTTGTGTCGACAAACGCCACTTTCCTTGAGAAGACCACATCGTGGATCACTTACCAAGGAGTAAGATTGTGTTAAATGAAATGGATGCGGTTCATCGCCAGTGGTTGCTGATGGTGCTAGTACGTCAACAAGTGTTGTTGATCCTAGCTCGTCTAGTCAAGTCCGTTCCCAAGAGTTGGGAATGCCTCGACGTAGTGGGAGGTCTATGAGACAGCCTGAACGTTACATGGGTTTAGCTGAAACCCAAGTTGTCACTCCTGATGATGACTGCGAGGATCCATTGACCTATGATCAGACAATGGCAGACGTTGACAAAGACGAATGGATTAAAGCCATGGACCAGGAAATGGAGTCGATGTACTTCAATTCCGTCTGGGAGCTTGTGGACCAACCGGATGAGGTTAAACCTATTGGTTGCAAGTGGATCTATAAGCGTAAACGTGGCGTAGATTGGAAGGTGCAGACCTTCAAAGCCCGACTAGTGGCAAAGGGTTTTACCCAGGTGGAAGGGGTTGACTATGAGGAAACTTTTTCACCTGTTGCTATTGCGTGAAATTATATTGCAATACCGCAAGTGTACGAGTCAAGTTTTAGTATAGTGATTTATGAGTCCAAGTATCGTCCTCGGGAATGGGTTTCTAGATTAATTAATTATTAAGGTACTAATTCTCGATTTTAGCTAAAGAAACATAACATGGATAGTTGGTTGAAGTAAATACAAACAAACGAACAAACATGTGGAGACACAAATTGATAGAATTAAATGAAGTGATTTTACAAGTTAAAGACCTAACTAGCACATGCAATGAATCAATGAGATGAAATTATAAACAAGAAGTGAAATACTCAAGAAAATCTCTCGATTCTTAGTGAGCCTCACACATGCAATAAACTCATAGTCTCCATATGAACCTACAACATGCATGGCATTAAGCAACTTCTTTATGTGTTTCCCTAAGATTTCTAAGTCACTCTCGTGCCAGACTTCCAAGGGTTTTGACAATTTTGCTCTAATTCAAGCTTTATCTCTCGAGTCCACTTAAATCAACAAATTAAAAAGTAAAGAACGAATTGCCAAAAATAACGACATAACATGCTTCAATACATCACAAGAAAGTCATAACAAGTAAATCAAATTCTACTACAATGTTTAGCTACTCTAAATCACATGAAAAATAAAGTAAACAAGTAGAAAACGTCTTAGAACGCTATTACAAATTGAAAGAAAGAGAAATAAACTTAGGTGTCGATGCTTGGTCCTTCGTCCTCTCCGAGCTCCCGCCTTCGATCTCGAACCTCCACGAATGCTTTGGCTCCCAAAATCACTCTTTTCTCTCTTCTTACAAGGTGTATTTCAATTTAGGAAAAACTCTACCAAATTGTGCTCCTTTGCAATGAAATCATAAGGATATATTTATAGAAGGAATCGGTGCGGCGTTGCGCTAGGGACAAGCAGTAACGCCGCACCCCTAGGCGGCCGGCAATTAAGGAAATAATCGATGGCGCGGTAACGCCGAGGGCGGCGCGGTAACGCCGCTACCCTAACGCGCGCGCTCCTTATCGAAATGGCGTTGCGACGCTGCGAGGCAGCGTTGCAACGCCCGCTGTGCGGTTCCTCGTGCATGCCTTCTTATCGAGATAGCGTTGCGACGCTGCTAGGCAGCGTTGCAACGCTATCGCCTGGGGTCTTCAACGCGTCTTGGCTGCACATTCGGCGTTGCAACGCTATAACCAGCGTTGCAACGCCATCGCCTCGGGTCATCATGCTTGGATTGGTCTTCTCTCTTCCATTTGATGTTATATTTAGCTCCAAATAGCCTTGTTTTGATCCCGAGTGATCCAAATTGTCTCCAATAGCTCCGTTTAAGCTCTTAACCTGAAATTGAATAAATTAACCACGTAAAAGCCCTGAAATCATCATAAAACTAGCAATAATTAGGCTTAAGGATAACACATTTTGTGTGCTATCAAACACCCCCAAACTTAGACTTTTGCTAGTCCCGAGCAAAAACAGAGTTAAACATTAGACTGTTCTTAAACATACATGTGATTCAAGCCTCAAAGATTTAAGAGAATATTTTGCAATTACAGAAAACACTTAAACATAACACTTCAACAAGTAATTTAAAACTTTTCCTAAGTGTTCCTACGTGTGTGTGTGGTTAGTCTATGTTCCTTCATTTTTACTAAGCCCTGATCAACTTTATCGGTTCTCCATTCAATTTCTCCTACACCGGTCTTAGTTACTAATCTTTGAGCCTCTCACATTCGAAATAAACAACTTTACTCAAAGACTTAATCACTCTTTTGATGCCACTTTTTCTATTTTCTTTTTTTTTTTTTTTGTGCAAGGACACTAGCTTTCACACATCCACCGCAGGACCCTTACCCGAGCACTCGCTCAATGAGTGGCCTAACTGATCACAAAGTGAAGGTAGCACTTTTTGTCCTCACGATTTTTTTTTATTAACAAACATAACAACAAAAAACAGACGACAAACCTTTCACATAATGCACATATTATACAGATCATGCACTTCATATTGTCATTCACCCTATCCTGCAGTTTAACTCTCAAATCGGTTCTCGACTATCGAGGTGACATCAAACTTCTAAACCTAATAACTTTGTTCTAAGCATTTCAAAACTACAGGAACAAAGGCTATGTGCATATAATGCAGGAAAAACTTGAGAAATTTTTTTAAATTAACTCAAATTCATGTCATGCTTTCAGGTTTCAACAAAATCACAAAGATTTTCAATTATATCTCATCCTAGGCTATCATACTCATACTTATGTAAAAGATCAACCAACCATTCAAAGACATACTCGGATACGATCCACGAATGATTAAACACAATCCCACCCCAAACTTAAACTAAACATTGTCCCCAATGTTTGTAGAAATAAGCATGTGGCAAGTATAAAGGTAGAGGTGAACGATACTGTCCTGGTTGATGGAGATATTTCTGAGTTCCTTGGATAGCCAAAGCATGTGTGTTGGAGTTCCTCTGAATGGGAGCATGGATTTCAACGAAGAAGGGCATCTCCACAACCTACGAAGTAAAACAACAACTAACTAAGAATTGAAAAACAACAAAAACAACTAAAGCAAGCTAAAGATAGGAAAACAAAAGTAAGTAGAACTTGGGTTGCCTCCCAAGAAGCACTTTCTTTAACGTCTTTAGCTAGACGGTGACTTATCAGGGCACATAAAATTGCTCATACTTCTCTGGGCCCTTCTTGCTTGAATCAATGTAGCCCTCTAAGTCTAAAAGGCTATCTTGCTTTTCATGGGCACCAGAGACATAATTATTTTTGGTATTTTTGTTTAATAAAATAAAAGAACTGAAATCAAAACAAGACTCGTGAGTGAAAGACCAATGGTTATAAAAAATCAAGGAAATTTCTGGGGATAAAGGGAAAGAAGACTTCTCAGCCTCTAACTCTATCTCCTGGATCTCTCCTGTGGAACTAAGTGTATCACCAGTGTCCTCCTCACTAACCTGATCATGGTGTGCCTCAGTCTCCCCCAAACTATCCTCACTAACATCTAAACAAATACTCCTAGGTGACATCTCCTGAGTGGTAAGGAATATAAATTGTTCCTGTAAGGTCTTAAGGGAAACTACTAATTGATTAAGATCCTGGGATCTATCCTGCACTATTTCCCAAAGTCTTACCACCTCAGCTTCTAACCTATCCAACCTTTCGAATTCATCATGAACCAAAATTTTAATTTTCAATTCTAAGGTATATTCCATCATTTGGTCCACAAGAGAAGATTTTTCAAGGGGTTGGTTAATGTATGAAAAACTATGGTTCCAAGTGCCTAAATAACTACCCTCATGTGAATTTTCATATATGTCAGGTAAAGAATGGTAAAAATTAGACACATGGTATTCAGAAAAATCATGATACACAAAACTAGGGTCCTAAGAGGAGTAATAGAATGATGGAGAAAAATCATGCAAAGTCATGCTTGAAAAATTACTAATTCAGACAAGACTTCTACACAATAGCAACACAACCAAAAAACAGGGGACAAACACTCAAAAACACACAAAACTAAAATAACACAAATAAAGAAACAAACAATCACACAAAACGATTAAGGAAAGACAAACAAACAAGCTTTAGTCTAAAATTTCAAATTTTCTCCTAATATTAATTAATCTAAATAATCGCCATTCCCCGGCAATGGCGCCAAAAACTTATTGCGTGAAATTATATTGTAATACCGCAAGTGTACGGGTCAAGTTTTAGTATAGTGATTTATGAGTCCAAGTATCGTCCTCGGGAATGAGTTTCTAGATTAATTAATTATTAAGGTACTAATTCTCGATTTTAGCTAAAGAAACATAACATGGATAGTTGGTTGAAGTAAATACAAACAAACGAACAAACATGTGGAGACACAAATTGATAGAATTAAAGGAAGTGATTTTACAAGTTAAAGACCTAACTAGCACATGCATTGAATCAATGAGATGAAATTATAAACAAGAAGTGAAATACTCAAGAAAATCTCTCGATTCTTAGTGAGCCTCACACATGCAATAAACTCATAGTCTCCATATGAACCTACAACATGCATGGCATTAAGCAACTTCTTTATGTGTTTCCCTAAGATTCCTAAGTCACTCTCGTGCCAGACTTCCAAGGGTTTTGACAATTTTGCTCTAATTCAAGCTTTATCTCTCGAGTCCACTTAAATAAACAAATTAAAAAGTAAAGAACGAATTGCCAAAAATAACGACATAACATGCTTCAATACATCACAAGAAAGTCATAACAAGTAAATCAAATCCTACTACAATGTTTAGCTACTCTAAATCACATGAAAAATAAACTAAACAAGTAGAAAACGTCTTAGAACGCTATTATAAATTGAAAGAAAGAGAAATAAACTTAGGTGTCGATGCCGGTCCTTCGTCTCCAAGCTCCCGTCTTCGATCTCGAACCTCCACGAATGCTTTGGCTCCCAAAATCACTCTTTTCTCTCTTCTTACAAGGTGTATTTCGAATTTAGGGAAAAACTCTACCAAATTGTGCTCCCTTGCAATGAAATTATAAGGATATATTTATAGAAGGAATCGGTGCAGCGTTGCAACGCTAGGGACAGCGTTTCAACGCTGCACCCTAGGCGGCTGGCAATTAAGGAAATAATCGATGGCGTTGCAACGCTGAGGGCAGCGTTGCAACGCCGCTACCCTAACGCGCGCGCTCCTTATCGAAATGGCATTGCCACGCTGCGAGGTAGTGTTGCAACGCCCGCTGTGCGGTTCCTCGTGCATGCCTTCTTATCGAGATAGCGTTGCGACGCTGCTAGGCAGCGTTGCAACGCTATCGCTTGGGGTCTTCAACGCGTCTTGGCTGCACATTCGGCGTTGCAACGCCATCGCCTCGGGTCATCATGCTTGGATTGGTCTTCTCTCTTCCATTTGATGTTATATTTAGCTCCAAATAGCCTTGTTTTGATCCCGAGTGATCCAAATTATCTCCAATAGCTCCGTTTAAGGTCTTAACCTGAAATTGAATAAATTAACCACGTAAAAGCCCTGAAATCATCATAAAACTAGCAATAATTAGGCTTAAGGATAACACATTTTGTGTGCTATCAGTTGCCATGGTAAAGTCGATTAGAATCCTTCTGGCCATTGCCGCATATTATGACTATGAGGTATGGCAGATGGATGTCGAGACCACCTTTCTGAATGGTAACCTTGACGAGACCATCTACATGGACCAGCCCAAGGGGTTCATTGCCCAAGGCCAAGAGCAAAAGGTTTGACGGCTTCAAAGGTCTATTTATGGACTGAAACAAGTCTCAAGGTCTTGGAATATAAGGTTTGATGAGGCGATCAAATCTTATGGCTTTGATCAAAATGTTGACGAGCCTTGTGTCTATAAGAAAATCGTCGACAAAACTGTCGCATTTCTTATATTGTATGTGGATGATATCCTTCTCATTGGGAATGAGGTAGGATTTCTTACTGACATTAAGGAATGGTTGGCTTCGCAATTCCAAATGAAAGATTTGAGAGAGGCACAATATGTTCTAGGTATCCAGATAGTCCGGAACCGGAAGAACAGAACGCTAGCCATGTCTCAGGCATCTTACATTGACAAGATGTTGTCTAGGTATAAGATGCAGAACTCCAAGAAGGGCATGCTGCCTTTCAGGCATGGGGTTCACCTGTCTAAGGATCAATGTCCTAAGACGCCTCAAGAGGTTGAGGATATGAGACGAATCCCTATGCTTCACCAGAGGGAGCCCGATGTATGCCATGTTGTGTACTAGGCCCGACATCCATTATGCGATTGGGATTGTCGGTAGATATCAATCCAATCCAGATTAGATCACCGGGGCCGTAGTAAGGCAATCCTCAAGTATCTTAGGAGAATGAGGAACTACGACCTTGTGTATGGGAGTGGGGATTTGATCCGTGCGGGATACACAGTTCTCGACTTTCGGTGATAAGGATTCTAGGAAATCCACTTGGGGTCACCCTTCATTCCGAATGGAGGAGTCAGAGTGTGGCGAAGCATCAAGGAGGATGCATCATCGATTCCACGATGGAAGCCGAGTATGTTGCGGCTTGTGAAGTCGCAAAGAAGTCGCTTTGGCTCGGGAAGTTCATGACGGATTTGGAAGTTGTTCCAAATATGAACTTGCCAATCACACCGCTTTGTGACAACAGTGGTGCAGTAGCCAACTCAAGAGAACCTCGGAGTCATAAAAGGGGCAAGCATATAGAGCGTAAGTATCACTTGATACGGGAGATTGTGCACCGCGAGAGCGTGGCGATCCACGCAGATAGCTTTCTGAGCACAACGTTGTTTGATCCATTTACAAAGGCCCTCACGGCTAAGGTGTTTGAGGGTCACCTAGAGAGTCTAGGTCTTCGAGTGCTTCCTGACTAGGGCAAGTGGGAGTATTGTAAAGGGGTATTCAATGCCCTAGTTTATTGTATTACTTCATTGTAATTTATTGTACATTTGAGAAATGTATATTTACTCCAGTAGCTTAGTCCAAGTGAGAGTTTGTTGGGATGTATGTCTTAATCTCGTTTTGTTTGTAATATTACCATTGAAATAAATAAAAGTTATTTCTTTCATCGCTTTGTGTCTCGCAATTTTACAAACTTTGTCCAAAAAACTAAGCTCCAGGGTCATTGGAGAGAACTAGAACTTGAACGGTGTGTAGTGGACACACAGGGAGGATCACGTTCGAGTTAATGACCCGAATGATTTACAGTATATAGATAGGGTTGGAGACCTAATCCTGGATACGCTGTGGATGCGACCCACTTTGTATTAGATACAAATAAGGTGATCTGACTCGTTCATGTGGTTGACATGCAAGTGGGGACATCTTGTGCAATGAGATTGTATAAGACTGGACCGTGAATTATTAGACCTACTGATGTAACACCGTTAACAATATGGGACTAATAACCTCATAGATGACCAATAGTGACTTGACCTCAATCCTGAGCGTGTTACGAACTCCTGTCTGCGGGGGTCTGTCCTTTGACTAGTACGGGTATGGGTGGTCACAATTACTCGCCCAATATGCCTATCTTCTTAGGGGCAGGACCACGTGGGGAGTTGAGAACTTAACTACGCGAGATGGAATTCACTCGTTCCCGACTTTAGGGAAACTATAGAGGTTGTTCCCTTAAATGTTGTCTCCAGGGCTTGGACAACGGGCACCCACCCTCTCACTGCCCTGAGAGGGGTATTGTGTATGGTTGGACCATTACAACGTTGTTGTTCATTAGAGGAGTAGTGGGGACTTAAGGAGCAAGAAGTAGACACAGGGGTAAAATGGTAATTTGACTCAGCAGTGTCTACGAACAACCTGTGAAGGGTCGACTCATGGGCATTTGTTATATCAATGGACACAACTTGTCCTATAGTGATGAAAGTGCAGCTACGGGCTTTAGTGGAGTGTTACCGTAGCTAATTAATATTGATTAACCGGGTCAAAGAGTTTGACAGGTTAATCTCGGATCATTGGAGCTCGTCACTGTAGGTCCATTAGGTCACTCGGTTGGCTCAAACTGGATTAATAGAGGGTTTACAGTTTTGGTGTGGATTTGAAGTGTTCAAATTCATTAAAGGGTAATTATATCATTTATATGAGATATGATTGACATATTATATAGTTTAATGTGAATGAGATTCATAATAAACTATAGGTTAGCCTAATTATCTAATTAGGGCTAATTTGGAGAAATTGGATTGAGAGAAATTAAATTGAATGTGATTCAATTTAAAAATCCACAATATACAAATGTAATTTGTATAATGAGATATGAGATATCTTATTATATGTGTTTATGCAAATATGATTTGCATAACCTATGGTTGTGGTTAAATGATAAATAGGTGGAGATTTCAACTCCACCTATCACCATCATTTAAACTCTTTTGCAAGAAGGATTTCTAATCTCAAAGTTTCATTTTTCGGATTTCTCACCAAAAGAAACTAGCAATTCTCTCTCAACACTTCTCTCATTCTCTCCTCCCTTACAACAAAGAAGAGTCCCACTACTCTCCTTCTACCTAAAGGAGAACAACCGAGAAACCTTTCGGAACGTGTCCGGATCGTTTGTTCGTCGAGGAGATCAAGTTCGTTGAGATCGTGATCACGAAGAGTTCGTGACCGGAGGAGGAATACGTGAAGAAAGGTTCTTCAACAAGTAAGCACTGTTTTTCTTCCTTAATTGAATGTTTAACCTAGTTACTATTAGATAGTTCCGATTTTAAGAAAACTTTTTCACAACGATACCACGACGATTCGATCGTTCTTCTGCTGCGTGGGATTTCATTCCCTTCAAGCCCGACGAGTTGTCCCCACGCACAAAAGCTACCATGTTGGGTAACTTTCTCTTCCAGGGTCTCAACCCATATCATTAGTTCTTTGATGGGCATTCCATCAAGGCGACCAACTACCACATCGATCTTGTCATCTTTGGATGCGATCTCTTCTAAGCGAGATTTCAAAAACCGAATATTATCAGGGATTTCCACTAGGTAGAGTGACTGTTCTTCAATCTCTGTCAATCGTTCTTTGTCTAACTTGTTAAACTGTCTAGAGGCATACATGGTTACTAGGTCTTAATTTTCAAGGAGTCGACTCGGCTATGATACAAACTGTCACGATTCGAGTCTTGAAGTTTATCGTGTGACACTTGTTTTAGCCCATAAACAAGTAAGCCAATTCAAAATAAGATCATCAGTGACACAAAGGTTGTATCTCACAACCTCTACTCCCTTTTCAAGAGAAAATGATTTTCGAAAATGGGGTCAGAGAAGGTTTGGAAAACATTTGGAAGATCATTTGAGAATAAGATTGTTATAGGCTAGCAAGAAAATAAGGGACAATCATGCTCACGATAGCATATAACTCCAGGTAGAAAGAATTGACGATTAGTCGCATCCCCCTTATAATGTATTATTGAGATTTTTAACTATTACAAACTTGAACATCAAAAGTGGCGAGGAGTCATACACTCACAAAATTACAAGAAAAAGTAAACAACGCACTCTAAGGAAAGTGAATACATGGAAACAAGTAAAACGGGTTGAAATGGGCATGCGGCCACGAGCAACACGCTCTGAACAAGCATGACCGTGACACTGCGCTGCCTACGCATGCGTGCGCAGTTGCCCCGCATGGACCCCCTCATGTGTGTCTGTTGCTCCTCTGCGCATGCATGTGCCCTGCCTAGGCATTGCGCTTGTGCAAGTCCTGCTGATTGCACCTGCCCGTGCACACCTTCTGGGCCATGTGCCAGCCTGCCAAGTGCACACTAACCTTGCAACGCCTGCCGACTTCTGTTGCTATGTCCCTGAGCGTAAGGGTGTGCAAGCTACGCCCACGCTAGCCTCCAGACAACCTTCCCAACTCCCTGCTACCTCACAACAAGCCTCCAGGCACAGTGGGTTTATTTACTGCCCATGCTAACCTCACTTGCCACCTATGGGTGCCATCGGTTGGTTGTCATGTCGCCTGCTTTGTTCTTCATCAGTGTGTCGCCCCACACACACTCCTCGACTTAGGCGGTTTAAGGCATCACCCCAACCAAGTTGAGTGCTCGAGGGCTAAAGTCCTGACACCTAGCTATTTTAGATATTAAGCCTTTCTTATTCCCATTCTTTTATTTCCCAACTAAGTATTTTTATTTTATAATTAATAGTTTTAATATTACATGATAAGTTATGTTTACATGCTCTAATATAAATTTATGTATTTAAGTTTATTCAAATTTAAAAATTATCCTTGTTTTTTAACTTAATTAATTCTTATTTTGAAGTGTTGGCTTTCTGGCCCTCAATCTCAAATTATCTAATTTTAATTAATTAATTCATCAATGTTTTGATGATAACAAACATGATTTTATTTATTGATAATTTTAATGTTTTTGAAGTGTACGTTGTGTAAAGCTTGAAAAAATGATTTCAACACATCTTGAATATCTCGAATTGAAGTTGAAATGAAAAAGTTATGGACAAGCAAAATTAAAGAGAAAATCTTATATGACACGACATGTGACATATAAAGATTATGTGGCGTTGACGTGGAAGGTCAAAAGTCAACATTGATGATGTGGCAATGACGTGTCGATGATGTGACATTTTCAAACAATAAAAATGATGGCGTGGTAGATGACATGGACGATGACATTCAACATTAATGACGGGGCAATGACGAGGCATTCTCAAACTGTCAAAATAATGACGTGGTAGATGACATGACCGATGATGTGGTGATGCATGGTCCAATGGGATTGCAACACATGGCAACCAATTTTTTATGATTCACGCCCATTTAGAAAGATATCAAAAGGGTGAAAAGGTCGAAAAAGACAACGGAAAATATTTAATTGGTCCAATGGCAATCGGAAGCTAACACGTGGTAGATAATAGTCAAATTTGTCATTTCTCTCTATTTAAGGTTCGAAAAAAATATAAAAAATTTATGAAAAATTCTACAACATTTGGACAACACTTCCACTATTTTTGAGCAATTTTTGAGTTGTGTTTTTTATTTTCTTTAGCCATTTGAGAGATTCAGTTTGTAAGAAATCATTTCTTACAAAGTGTGTGAGCTAAAATTTGTGTATCAACTCTTTGAGAGAGTTTCTCCATCTCGTTCTTCACTTTCTAAACCTTGTAAGGTCTCTCTTGATCCCGAAAAAGAGAGGTTGTAACGATTTGATCCTGAACCATGGAAATGATTGAGTTTGTTCTTGCACCGACAAAAGGAACGGTGTAACGGTTAGACTCTGAGCCGTAAAAAGAGTTGGTCATTGTTCTAGTGAAATACCCAAGAGGAGCTTGGAGAATGGAGTAGGTCGGGTTGTGCCGAACCACTATAAAATTATCGGTGTCAATTTCTCTATCTCTATCTATTTTATTTTTTAATAAATTTTTATTTCTATTGCATAAAATTATTCACTATTTTATATGTTGGTTTAGATTGATAGTTTTTAATTTGTCTTTATGCTTTTTACCAATCTTGTTCTTTGAATTAATAAGGTGTTTAAAATTATTTTTGGTTTTAACTTTTTATTGACTTTAAAGTTAATTTATTTGCACGAATTCTTAGTTTAATTAATTTTGTGTAAAAACGTGTATTAAGTTGTTCGATTGGGTTCACTTAGCAAAAAGTTTAATAAAGTTTTGAAAAACCCTACTCACCCCTCTAGGGTTGTCATACTGATCCTACAATTGGTATCAGAGTAAGGTTGCTCTTGTGTTTAATCGAATATTTTTTTTCAAGATTTATTCTATCCATATCTATTGTTTGAGTTTTCACTTCAACAATTGGTATTAGAGCAGTTGCTCTTTGATAAAATTATTTTTCAAAATTATTTTGATATTTAAAGTATCTTGTTGATATTTTGAAAAGTTTAATTGCTAAGAGTTATGACAACTTTAGATTTTCTTGAAAGTTATTATATTGATAAACCTCCTATTTTTTATGGGCAAAACTATTATGTTTGGAGAAAAAGAATAAAAATATTGATTTCAATATTTGGTATGTTTGTGAGCATGGTTTATCAAAATTGAAATTGGATGATAAATTGCTTAAATTGCTCTCTTTTAATGCCCAAACTATAAATATCATATGTTGCACACTAGATAGAAAAATATGTGATGAAATTCTACATTTTACATATGTATATGATATTTTAAATTTTCTTGACAATATGTATAATATTGAAAAATATTCTTGTACTACTAATAATTTATTTGATGTAAAAGAGAATCATAATTCACAAAATCAAGAAATTTTTCATGAAGTGGGAAAGGGAAAAGCTAATGGAGCTTCCCTATGCTTGATGGATCATTCGGATAATGATTTCGGTGATGAAAGTAATGAAAACGAGGTAAATCATCAAACCCTTTCTTACAAAGAATTATTTGATGAATTTGAAACCATGCAACATGATTTAGAAAAAGCTTAGTACGAGGGTGTCAATATTTATTCTGCTAAATTGAAAAATGGCTTGTATGTACTGAAACCGAACAAAACCAAAGCAATTTTAAATCATGAGATGTTTAAAAATGCTAGTACTCAAAATAAAAGGCAAAGAATTTCTCCAAATAATAATACCTATCTATGGCATCTTAGACTTGGTCATATTAATCTCAACCGGATTGAGAGGCTCTCTAAGAATGGACTTCTAAACAAGTTAGAAGATGATTCTTTACCTCCTTGCGAATCATGCTTGGAAGGTAAAATGACCAAGCGACCTTTTACAGGAAAAGGTTATAGAGCCATAGAACCCTTAGAACTTGTACATTCGGATCTTTGTGGTCCGGTGAATGTTAAAGTTCGAGGAGAGTACGAATATTTCATCTCTTTCATAGATGATTATTCGAGGTATGATTATCTATATCTAATGCATCACAAGTCTGAGGCTCTTGAAAAGTTCAAAGAGTAGGCTGAAGTAGAGAATGCATTAGGGAAAACCATTAAAACACTTCGATCCGATCGAGGTGGAGAGTATATGGATTTGAGATTCCAGGACTATGATAGAACATGGAATTAAATCTCAACTCTCAGCACCTAATACACCACAGCAAAATGGTGTGTCAGAAAGGAGAAATAGAACCTTGTTGGACATGGTTCGTTCTATGATGAGCTATGCTCAGTTGCCTGCCTCGTTTTGGGGATACGCAGTAGAGACTGCAGTTCAAATCTTGAACAGTGTTCCATCAAAAAGTGTTTCAGAAACACCTTTTGAACTTTGGAAGGGGCGTAAACCTAGTTTACAACACTTCAGAATTTTGGGTTGTCCGGCACACGTGCTCGTGACAAACCCGAAGAAACTGGAACTTCGTTCAAGATTGTGCCAATTTGTTGGCTATCCCAAAGAAACGAGAGGTGGTATTTTCTACGATCCACAAGAAAACAAGGTGATTGTATCGACAAACGCCACGTTCTTGGAGGAAGATCACATGAGGAACCACGTACCGCCTAGTAAATTAGTACTAAATGAAGCTACTCATGAACCAACAAGAGTTGTTGATCAAGCTTGACCTTCATCAAGAGTTGATGAAAGAGTCAGCAACTTAAGTCAGTCTCGTGCTTCTCAATCGTTGGGAATGCCTCGACGCAGTGGGAGGGTTGTTTCCCAACCTGACCGCTACTTGGGTTTAGCTGAAACTCAAGTTGTCATACCTGATGACGGCGTAGAAAATCCATTGTCTTATAAACAGGCAATGAATGACGTAGACAAGGACCAATGGATCAAAGCCATGGACCTTGAAATGGAGTCAATGGACTTCAATTCAGTATAGGAACTTGTAGACCAACCTGAAGGGGTTAGACCCATAGGGTGTAAATGGATCTATAAGAGAAAGAGAGATGCAGCCGGAAAGGTACAGACCTTTAAGGCTAGACTTGTAGCAAAGGATTTTACCCAAAGGGAAGGAGTTGACTATGAAGAAACTTTCTCCCCTGTTGCTATGCTAAAGTCTATAAGGAAACTCTTGTCCATAGCCACATTTTATGATTATGAAATTTGACAAATGGACGTCAAGACTGCCTTTTTGAATGGTAATCTTGACGAGAGCATCTATATGTCTCAGGCCGAAGGTTTCATAACCCAAGGTCAGGAGCAAAAAGTTTGCAAGCTCAATCGATCCATTTATGGGTTGAAACAAGCATTAAGATCTTGGAATATAAGATTTGATACTGCGATCAAGTCTTACGGCTTTGACCAAAACGTTAATGAGCCTTGTGTTTACAAGAGGATCATCAACGACAAAGTAGCTTTGTTAGTACTTTATGTGGATGATATCCTACTCATTGGGAATGATGTAGGATACCTTACTGACATAAAGAATTGGTTGGCGACCTAATTCCAAATGAAAGATTTGGGAGAGGCACAATATGTTCTTGGGATTCAGATCCTCAAGAATCGCAAGAACATAACGCTAGCACTGTCTCAAGCGTCTTATATCGACAAAATGTTGTCAAGATATATGATGCAGAATTCCAAGCGGGGCTTATTACCCTTCAGGCATGAAGTTCATCTGTCTAGGGAACAGTGTCCAAGACACCTCAAGAAGTTGAGGATATGAGACATATTCCCTATGCCTCTCCAGTAGGTAGCTTAATGTATGCTATGTTATGCACGAGGCCGGACATTTGTTATGCGAAAGGAATAGTCGGTGAGGTACCACCAATCCAGGGTTAGACCACCGGACAACGATTAAAAATATCCTCAAGTATCTAAGGAGAACGAGGGACTATACGTTTGTGTATGGGTCTAAGGATTTGATCCTTACTGGATACACTGATTCTGATTTTCAGACCGATAATGAAATCCACATCGGGATCAGTTTTCACCCTTAACGGGGAGTTATAGTATGGCGAAGCATCAAGCAAGGATGCATCGTTGACTCCACAATGGAGGCTGAGTATGTCGCTGCTTGTGAAGCAGCTAAAGAGGTTGTTTGGCTAAGGAAATTCCTTACTGATTTGGAAGTTGTTCCAAATATGGAATCTCCCATCACCTTATATTGTGACAAAGTGGTGCGGTAGCCAATTCGAAGGAACCTCGCAGCCATAAGCGAGGTAAGCACATCGAGAGGAAGTATCACCTGATACGAGAAATAGTGCAACGAGGAGATGTGACAGTCACGAAGATCGCTTCGGAGCACAATATTGTTGATCCGTTTACAAAAACTCTCACGGCTAAAGTGTTCGAGGGTCATCTGGAAAGTCTGGGTCTACGAGATATGTACATAGGCTAAATCTAGGGCAAGTGGGAGATATGTAATGGGGTATATGGATGCCTTAGTTTAATGAATTTATATCTCTGTAACCACTATTTTAGATTTTGTTGTACCCCACTAGAGTTTTAGTTCAAGTAGGAGTTTGTTGGGATTTGTGCCCTAAAACTCGTAGTTTGTAATTATGTTCTAATTAATGTAATAAAGTGTTATTATTTCAATAAACTGTTATTGTTCGTTATCTACGAGTTTGCCTTCATTAAAACCCTAAATCCAATAAACTAAACATCCAAAGCTGTTAAATGAATCTTTAACTCAATGTAATGTACATAAAAAGGATCTCGGTTCGAGATACAACCTAAAGGGTCTATAGTTAGGGGATAAGGTTTGGGTACCTTACCCTAGTTAAACTATGGATGTGGCCCACTATGCATTTGATGCAAACACAGTGATCCTAACATGTTGGTGTAGATGACATGTGAGTGGGGATATCCTATGTAATGAGATTACATAAGACTGGACCACGAAATAGTAACCTCTAGCTGTAACTCCGTTGACTAGTTAGGTTTCTATCTCACTAGGATGACCTAGGAAACTTGATCTCAATCCTGAGCAGGTTATGAACTCCTGTTCACGAGGGACTGTCCTTTGACTAGTATGGGTGAGAGTGGCCAGATTCGCCGACTCAATATGCCTACCTTCTTGGGGACAAGACCGAGTGAGCGGCTGGGAACTTAACTTAGCAAGATGGAATTCACTCCTTCCCGCCTACTAGGGTAAGTAGAGGAATGTTTCCTTAAGTGGTGTCTCCGGGACTTGAACAAGAGGCCCGACCCTCTCATTGGCCCGAGAGGGACTCTGTTTGTTGGTAGGACCACAAACAAATTGTTCATTAGAGGAGCACTTGTACTTAAGGCACAAGATGTAACCCAGGGGTA
The DNA here is from genome assembly GCA_036507285.1 of Trichosanthes cucumerina. Classification (NCBI taxonomy): domain Eukaryota; kingdom Viridiplantae; phylum Streptophyta; class Magnoliopsida; order Cucurbitales; family Cucurbitaceae; genus Trichosanthes; species Trichosanthes cucumerina. The sequence goes on from CM071835.1 coordinate 43,787,033, forward strand.
AAACGGTAATTTGACCCAGCTGGTGTTACGAACATTCGTGAAGGATTGACTTGCTGTTATTGGTCAATATCCATGGACACAGAAATATATCTGCAGTGAGAAGAGTGCAGCTGTGGGACTTTAGTGGAGTGTTCCCGTAGTTAACGAATGTTGATTGGGAGGTTAATGAGATTAACCGAACAATCTCCTATCATTGGAGCTTCTGATCTGTAGGTCCATTAGGTCCACCTTCTAGCTCGTAAAGGATTTTTACAATGTTCAAATTCATTAAGGAATATATTTAATGTATTTAGATACGATATAATATATAGTTTTGGAACTATGTATTATAAATTTAATGTGAATATAATTCATATTAAATTATATGAGAGAATTGAATATTTTAAAGAGTTCAAATATTATATTAAATGTGAATATGATTCACATTTGCAAACTATAGGATAAAATTTAATGTGCACTGGTTGTACATTAAAACTATAGGTTAAAGGAGTAATGTGATTAAATGAGATTTAATCCAAATTAAATATATAATATTTAATTTGTATTATTTAAATATGATTTAAATGAATAATTAAATTTGATTTAATTATATTATTATTATTATTATTATTATTTTAATAATAAATGAGGGAACGTGTCATCCAGACACGTTCCCCACTACCCCTCCCCTTCTCCCTATCGACAGTTTAACAGGGAGAAGGGGGTTACTGATTTGGTGTGATCGATCAATTAGATTGGTTTTACAGAAGGAAAAATTCTCTCTCTCACTCTTATTCCCAAAACTCTTCCAATAGTTGGAATCCTTCCCACCAATGAGGATCTAAGTAGAACTCAGAGATATAGGAGGTGATCCAAGTGGTGGTGTTGTAAGTTGTAACACAGAGAAAAACAGAGAAGTTCTTCATTGTTGTTGTTTATCGTGGAGCAAGGAGTTGCTACGAAAAAGCTACAAAGGTAATTTATTCACCTCTCTTCATAGTTTAATTGTTAAACTTAACATGTTTGCATGTATGCTATTATCCATGTCTAATAGGATTAGAATTTAATGCTTGTTCTGTATTATTTATCAATGTATTGGTTTTTGTTTTAAGCAAAACAATCAAGCACATTAACGATCCCAAACACATTTCCGTTTCTCAAAGAGATCAGATCTCCATCATTTGTACCATTTGACTTGTCATCTGTTCAACCGTCTTTTCCAACTCTTTTTCATATTGTGAGGAACATGTCACATCGGATGATGAGCTAGGTTTTGGGTCCCAACCAAGGCCTTTAATGTGGCTTGATCGATGACCCAAAACCTTTTTACAAATCTCTGCATCGGACATCAGTTCAAAACCTTCTTGAGATGATGTTTCTTTAAGTTTTTGCATTTCCATCTACTTGAAAGATATTATGAGGTCAAATATATTACCAAACACATTAATTTCACACAAGTATGATGGAATAAAACATACATATGCATTTTTAGTGTTATCAACCCACCCATCCTTTATAGAAAAAAGAGTTTGTGGGAAGAAATCAACCTGGTCAACATCCTGACCCTCTTTTATTTTCTGTTTATAAACAACACAAACTATATTAGTCATAATAATGACATACGGTATAAAATAACAATTAGGTTGCGTTTTACCAATTCATTTTGTACTTGGACAAATGACTTCTTCCCGACTCTATGGTTGTAAGGAAGATTCGATCTACTCTTTTTGTTCGTCTCCATTTTTTCTAAAATAATTTTTTATCAGTACAAGTAATCCATGTATTATAAGGTAAACCAAGAAAAACATACCTTCCATTCAGAAGTCTCCCATCTGTCACATAAAAGATTCCAATCTTTTGGATTTGTTATCCTCTCAGGCGGATTTGCACGGGCTTCTATAGGGTCCTCAAACTCACAGTACTCCTGATACAACTCTGCTCTATATTCTTTGAAAGTGGTTTGCATTTGTCGCTCGAAGTATTTTCTCACAATCCTCTTTGATATGTTGAAATCAAAATATGTTTGTATAGTCGTCAATGATAAATGTGTAAGTCAAATTTGACATTTCAAATAGTACAGAAATGCTAGGAAAACATAAGTTCGAGATATGACTCGAGAACAAATTTTAAGAAATTCTAAGTATCCAACATCCAAAACAGTGATTCAAATATAATATAACCTATTATGTGGCTCAAGAACTTAAAAAAAAATCCAACAACCCAACAATTATAAAATTATACATTTATAATCAAACTAATAACCTGATAATCTTTAAATTTTTTCTTCATTCATAAGGAGTTTGCTCCTTTCTCCCATGGAAACAGGACTGCCATAAGCAAAGAAAAGTAAAAATAGAAGTGAATTGATGATGGACATTAATAATGAAAGAGGAAATTAGAAAAATTAAAATATGGATAAGTAAATAAAAGTAAAATACAAAGGTAATAACATCCAATCTCTTCTTAAAATTTTTATAACAAAAAAATAAAAACACAACCATAAAGACAAAATAATACATGATCGTAATTAGCCCAAAAAAAAAAAACCAAAACGAAAAATGGTTGGTTCTTTCCTATCTACGAAGCAAAAACTTCAATTCTTCCACCCAAGCACTACCAAAAAGCTTCCTCGATGTTAAACATACAACACCACTTCCAGCAACTCTAGTTTCCAACTATGTTTCATCACTAAAAACCCCACACATGTTAATAATCTTTAAAAAATATTAATCAAAGTAAACATATCAATTTGATCTAAATTCTTATCCATAGATTCATTTATTAAGTCAACCGAAGCCTAATTAGTTAAGACAGGTTAGAAGTTCAAATCTCCTCACCTATTAGTTTAGTTAGTATCGGAGTAGGCAAAGGAGAGTCAAAGGTGGAAATATTGGAAATATTGTAGTGAATTGTAAAGAATTCCATGTGACAACTATTAAATGCTTACTTGACATGGGTATGTTTTTACTTGAAAATAACTCCCTTTTGACGACTTTCTCATTTACGAATTTTGTGTTTGACTATGTTGATATAATTAAATTTACCTCAAATTATAATCTTAAGTTTTTAGTTTGATTAGTGATTTTAAAATGGTATTAGAGCAAGTGGTCCAAGAGATCTTGTGTTTAAACCCCTACAAAGTCAATTTCTGAGTTGACCATTGTTTTCTTGAAATAATCAACTGGTACGAGCCTTATTTTATTTTGATCAATTTTATTCTTATTTTCGGAATGTAGTTATTTATAGTTTCCTTTTATTTATTTGATTTTCTAGTTTACTCTTATATATTTGTCTTCTAATTTTTTAAAAAATTATAGTAAAAAATTTAAAAAAAGTATTCACACGAGATTTCAACTAACGAATGGAAATGAGATACGTGTAAATTAATTTGTGTTGTATTGATTTCAGGTAATTATGAGTACAATCTCTAGTATTTTAATGCTCTGATTCTCTCTCCTACATATGTGCTTGGGTCGAGGGCTGAAACAACTTGTTCTCGAATGTAGATTTGTCTTGAGGGTTCTTCAGCTTGTTCTCAAGTGTAGACTTGTCTTGAGGATTTTGAAGGTCTTCGCTCGTAGCTTGTTGAAGGCCTTCGACTTGCAGCTTGTTGAAGGTGTTCGGCTTATAGCTTGTTGAAGGTCTTCGACTAGTAGCTTGTAACTTGTTGAAGATCTTCGGCTTGTAGCGTGTTGAAGGTTTTCGGCTTGTAACTTGTTGAACATTTTCGACTCGTAGCTTGTAGCTTGTTGAAGATCTTCGGCTTCTAGCGTGCTGAAGATCTTCGGTTTGTAGCTTGTTGAAGATCTTTGGCTTGTAGCGTGCTGAAGGTCTTCGGCTTGTAACTTGTTGAAGATCTTTGGCTTGTAGCGTGCTGAAGGTCTTCGGCTTGTAGCTTGTTGAAGGTCTTCGGCTTATAGCTTGTTGAAGGTCTTCGGCTTATAGCTTGTAGCTTTTTGAAAATCTTCGGCTTGTAGCGAGTTGAAGGTGTTCGGCTTATAGCTTGTTGAAGGACTGAAACAGCTTATTCTCGATGTTGAAAACATCAATGGATTCGTGGCGTGTTCTTGACGATTCCCTTGAAGCGTTTTTCGTTCAGACGGTGTTTGATCTTCAGGAGCTTCTGGAGACTTCACAACTTTGTTTCTGAATTCTCTGAGCTTCTTTAGTTCTGAACCTCGTATGTTTCACTCGAGGGCTACAAAAGCTTGTTCTCGAGATTGAAGCTGTAATGAGTTCTCCAGACTCGAAGAGGTGTTCTTCAAATTTGAAGAAGTGTTCTTCAGATTCGAAGAAGCGTTCTTGATCTTCGACGCAGTGTTTTTCGTTCAGGGAGTGTTTGATCTTTAAGAATACAAAGAGTATACTGGTCTGTGAATTCTCTCTAGAGTCTCCAATTTTCTGAACCTTGAAAATGAAGAAGGGAGGTCTCTATTTATAGAGTTCCTCTGGGCCTCCAGATGGGCTTGGGCCCGTTGGATTGGGCCTGCTCTTTGTTGGGTCAACTCGTTTGGGTTGGGGCAGGTTGGCTTTGGGCCAACCATTTTGGGTTGGGCCAACTTTTTTGGGTTTGGTTGATTTGGACATTATGTCCTGGACTGGACCTAATTGATTTTGGGCGTACGTCTCTAGATCGGGCTTGGACTTTTGCTAATTGTGCCTTTAATTTAGACTTTTGTCTACCAAATTTTAAGAAACCCAATTGTATAACCACCAATTTAATTTAGGGAATGCTTGCATATTTAATTAGTCCCAACAAATAATTTTTTCATCAATGTCGAGTGATGACGTGAGAATTTTAGATTCGCTGAAATTTCTATTCCAACAAATGCCCTTTTTCGAAATTTATGCACAATTATGTGTGTGTGAATTTTGAAAAAGTTATTTTGGAATCAAAACATAAGATTTACTCTAATTTGGATGAGGTTTGCTCATAGTTTGAATTCCACTTGATGTGTCAATTTAATCAAATATGAAATTTGGTTCATAACTTGATTGATTTTTTTCTTTGACACATGTTTTTTTCTCTTTATGTTGATTGAAAGAGTCTAGATTAAGAAAACGGAAGCAATTTTGGATCTTGAACACTCTAAGTTGATCAATTTTGTAAAATAAAAAACATGCTCAAAGCTGGAAAAACAGAGGGATAGAAAACTCAACTTTGAAGATCAAATTCTCTTCATCCGGTTGATGGTTTTCAACACGAACACTTCGTGGATAACCGTTAGAGTCTTCTCTACTATCCTCAGGCCTTAGAACGGATTGTGGGATCCTAGGTTGAGAGAATTTGGAAGAAAAAACCTCAAAGGTCACTAATTCGGGAATATTGAATTTTCTGTGTAATTCTCCCAAAACACCTCAAATCACCATTATATAAACCTTCAAAAAGCTTCAATGGAGTGACAACTCAAGGGTGATGAGGATGCTTTGAGATGGAGGTGGCCAATTTTGGTGAATTTTGAAGATGAGTAAGATTGGGCAAGTTGTCAACTTGAAAATCATGAAAATCCCTCATTTTACAATTAATTTTAATTCAAAAATCAATATTAAATTGATTTTTAATTAAAATTAATATAATTAATTAAATAATTCAAAATTAATTTAATTAATTAATTTTTTAATTTAATTTAATATCAAATATTAAATTAAATAAATTGTTCGATCTTGATCGATTTTCCGAACATGAATCCTTATTCACGCTATAAATCGATCCGATATTTAAATCATATTTAAATATATCCACCTCTTATTAATCATAGTTTAATTAAGCTATGATTCGTTAAATATATCACATATAATTAACGCTTTCTTCCAAACTCGAATTTGAACAATTCAAATTCTTTTCTCTCAAAATGTTATAAGGCTAAGTCCGAGCTAGTAAGGAGGACCTAATGGACCTACAGATCATGAGCTCCAACGATACGAGATTAACCGGCCAAACTCTTTAGCCTAGCTAATCAACATTCGTTAACCACCGGGACACTCCACTAAAGCCCAGTGGCTGCATTCTCCTCACTGTAGATATATTTCTGTCCACTCGATATAACCATGATTAGTAAGTCGATCCTTCACAGGTCGTTCGTAATTACAGCTGGGTCAAAATTATCGTTTTACCCCTGTAATTACCTCTTGTTCCTTAAGTCCTCCGATCCTCTAATGAACAATTGCTTTGTGGTCCAACCAAAGAAACCGAATCCCTCTCGGGCCAATGAGAGGGTGGGCCCATTGTTCAAGACCCGAGTCGATGCCAAGGGAACAACCTCTCTACTAATCCCTAAAGCGGGTAGGAATGAATTCCATCTTGCGTAACTATGTTCCCACTATCTACCCGATTTTATCCTCGAAATGGGAGGCTTATTGAGTCGGCGAGCTCTGAGCCACTCTCACCCATGCAAATCTAAGGATAATCCGAATAAGCAGGAGTTCATAGAACGCTCGAGATTAAGATCGAGTTACATAGGTCTCGTATGAATATAGTCGATTAAGACGATGAACGGAGTTAAAAATCTAAGTGACTATTTCGCGGTCCAGTCTTATGCAAACTCATTGCATAGGACGCCCCCACTGACATGTCTCCACATGAACGATTTAGGACCACATCGTTTGTACTCTACAAAGTGGGCCGCGTCCATAGTGTCCCCAGGATAAGGTACCCAACCCTATCCTTATACTATAGACTGTTCTGGCTATAACTTGAACTTGATCCACTTTTATGTCACACATAAAGTTCAAGTATTCATCCCATAGCCAAAGGTTCTTTATTGGATTAAGGTTACATAATACACAACATTCAATAACACTTTTACTGAATAAATATCAATAACAATTTTATTGCAAAATAGAATATACATTCAGTTTACAAAACCACGAGTTTTAGGACATTAAACCGAACACCGATATATCAAAATATGAATTTGAGTCAATATTTTGATTTTCTTTATTTAACATAAAATTTTGATTTGAATTTAGTAGATTTTCTGCTCTACTTTAATTCAAAACAAATATGGGATATGGTTAAAAAAATTCTATCAAAAAATTTCTACCCAATTATAATTTGGAATTGGAATAGAAATTGAATTTGAATTTCAATCCAATTTTGATTTAAAATAAAATTTTGATTATCCCCGAATTTTGGTTTGAGGAAAATTAATTTTGTCTAATCTTGATTTGGGATAAAATTTGGATTATGCTCCGAGATAAAATTATAATTTTACCAAATTTAAATTTTGAATTTGGAGATAGAATTTTAATCTTGCTTGCACACGATTTTCGATTGGAGATAAGATATGCCAAATTCTGATTTGAATGAAATCTTATTCCAATTTCAATTCCTATTTGAATTCCAACTTGGATTTTAGGATGTGATCTTTATCTTTTCCTCAACTATAAATAGAGGAGGTGAGTCTTCCATCAATTCACCCCAACAAAGAGAAGTGGAGACAAGTTTGGTTAATCTTTATAGTAAGGAGTGGGTTAAGTCCCAAATCTTGATTTTTTTTCTTTTTTTTTTCTTGAATCATCAATGTACTTATTTTATTCTTCTTTTTTTTTTATTTTTTTTATTTAGAGTTTAATACTTGCAAGTCTTGCCAGCATCTCTCTCCTAAAACAAAAGGCTTCATCCATTGGAAGGTAAATAGATAAGTAATTTTTTTTCTATGTAAAGATAATACTTGTCCTCTGTTTTCTTTACTTATTCTTTTACTTTTTTGAGGAGAACCTTTTTTCAACAATTTTTCTACCCTTGAACAATACAACATTATCCAAAAAGCAAGGAATTAAGGTAACTAATTTTTTTTTCTTTCTTTTTTTTTTTAACTTTTTTTTTTAAGCAGAGATGACAAGAGCCCCTAGCATTCACGACCCTTCAATGATGGATCGAAGGTGGCAACCTGACGGCTTTGACGACGATGAATTGGAGGTGACAAAGGCTCCTAGCTTCGGCTATGGACAATTCACCTACACAACGACGGCTTCGACGACGATGGATTGGAGGTGACGAAGGCTCCTAGCTTCAACTATAGACAGTTCACCTTCACTACCTGACGACTTCGACGATGATGGATTGGAGGTGACAAAGGCTCCTAGCTTCGGCTATGGACAGTTCACCTTCACAACGACGGGTTCGATGACGATGGATTGGAGGTGATGAAGGCTCCTACCTTCGGCTATGGACAGTTCACCTTCACTAACTAACGACTTCGACGACGATGGATTGGAGGTGACAAAGGCTCCCAGCTTCGGCTATGGGCAGTTCACCTTCACAACAACGACTTCGACGATGATGGATTAGAGGTGACTAAGGCTCTTAGCTTCGGCTATGGACAGTTCACCTTCACAACGACGGCTCGATGACGATGGATTGGAGGTGACGAAGGTTCTTAGCTTCGGCTATGGACAGTTCACCTTCACAACGACGGCTTCGACGATAATGGATTGAAGGTGATGAAGGCTCCTAGCTTCGGCTATGGACAGTTCACCTTCACAACGACGGCTTCGGCGACGATGGATTGGAGGTGGCGAAGGCTCCTAGCTTCGGCTATGGACAGTTCATCTTCACAACGATGGCTTCGACGGCGATGGATTGAAGGTGACGAAGGCTTCTAGTTTCGACTATGGACAGTTCACCTTCACAACGACGACTTCAACGACAATGGATTGGAGGTGACGAAGGCTCCTAGCTTCGACTATGGACAGTTCACCTTTTAAGCTCGTGTGGGCCAGGAGCATCATGCAGTTTAGGCACTTGCGACAAGGAGCTTTTACATTTTAAATGTCTCTGTCGTCATCATAGTCTTGATCAAGTTCTTCACCATAGTCTTGATTAAGTTCTTCATTTGTAGGATTCGTTAAGACGACGAGATTTTTCTTCACCTTTAAGGAACCCTCTGTATTTATGAGAACGAAGAACTTCCTTTTCATATGTGAAGGGACGGTACTTTGAACCTTGTTGTGGTTCACCTCATCGAACAGTTCTTCCTTCAAGGATTTCATCTTTTTTTCATGTTGATCGCTTGTTACTTTGAGGCGATCAAAAAGAGATGTTGAAGGTCGATCTTTCTTTGATGTGGAGGCACTTAACCTTTGGAAGGTCGAAGGTCGAGGTAAGAAAGAAGTTAGGTCTTGGTTTTCTTCGTTCGTCGTGGCTATACTCATCCTTTGGAAGACTGAAAGTCGAGTAGTTGAAGGCTTGATGCGATCGAAGACAGAAGTCCTTTGCTTGACTTCTTCTGAATCATCAACTTATTTTGTGTTGATGTAATACGAACCAAAGGAGAACTTTTTAGATCTCCTTGGATCCTTTTTCTTTTGATGCTTGTCTTTGCGTCTGTGGCTTCTAAATTAACAAGAATCGCCTGAAGCTAAATTTCTCATTTGCTTCTTCGAATGAGTCGCAAAGCCCTGACCTTTGTCTTTATCATTGTTAAGTTTGATCGTACCTTGGAGTTTGTATCTTGACATCTCATGTTGAAACCGAATAACTACAGGTTCCATGGTTCCAAATTGGACTAAGCCCACTTCTTTGCCATGAAGCGGACTAGAGCGCATTTGACTGCATGTGTTTATTGTCACTGCAACATGATTTGTTTGAGCTATTTCATCGAGGTCTAGTTCAATCTTTCCTTCTTTAGCTAATCTTAGAATTAGCTCTTTTAGGACAAAGCATTTCTCAACTGGGTGACTGATAACTCGATGATACTTGCAATACTTAGGATCATCGACTTTTCCATCTCTTCCGGTCGTTTACATTCTGGAAGTTCAATCAGTTATGTGCCCAGTAGTTGCTCCAACATATCTGGGACGTCGGAGTCTGGAAATGGGTATACTTTCTCTTATCTTTCTTTCAAAGATGGGCGTCGTCGTGCACCCACTTCTTGTTGTTTTCTTAGTTTAACTTCCTTAACTTTTGAGAAACTTTTTAGAGGGATCGTGTTGACGACCAGGGACTCCTCGGTGGCACTTTTCATATCCTTCTCCGCGCCTTTGAATTCTTTATCCCCTCTTTTCACGTATGGGACTAAAAGGTCTTTATTCCCTCTAGCAGCGATGTTTAGCTCCATGTCATGAGCGCGGGTCACTAGCTCCTCGAAAGAACGAGGTTTTATGCCCTGCAAGATATAAAGAAGCCCCCTGTTCATGCCTTAGATGCACATCTCCACGGAAGATAACTCAGTGAGGCGGTCTTTGCAGTCGAGGCTTAGAGCTCTCCAGCGGTTGATGTAATCGATGACAGGTTCGCCTTTGCATTGTCTGGTGCTAGTAAGTTCCATCATACTGACAGTTCACCTCGTACTGTAGAAGAGATTTAGGAATTCTCTCTCGAATTGTTCCCAGCTGTCAATTGTTTCTGGTTTTAAATCAGTGTACCAATCAAAGCCATTTATTTTCAAGGTACGCACGAATTGCTTGACAAGGAGGTCACCACGCGCCCCTGCATTTTTGCAGGTTTCGACGAAATGTGCAACGTGTTGCTTTGGGTTGCCCTTCCAGTTAAACTGCTGGAATTTTGGAGGTTGGTACCCTGTGGGCATCCTCAAATTGTCAATCCTCTTGGTGTACGGTTTGGAGTACGTGAGAGGATTTTGAACTGGTCTGCCATATAGAGCTCTAATAAAACTCATGATCATGTTCTGTAGTTGTTGGACGGATAAAGAAGCAACTGAAGCTGGTTGAGGCGGTTACTCCTCTTGGATTATATTTTTCCCCTTGTTGTTTCTTACTGCAGGGGTTTGGCTGGATTGAACCGTTTCTTTGTTTTGGACTTGGTTTTTTAGGTAGGCGATTTCGAGATCTCTTTCTTCTACCGCCTTTATCAGGATATTGATCTTTCTTTCCATCTCCGTCATTCTTTCGTCAGGGTCCACATCAGCAATCATGACTGACATTACATCTTGCTTTGTCGTCTCCCTCAGTTGATTAGAAGCAGAAGTTGATTGATCAAACAACGGGTTATCTTTGGTGATAACCTTGCCTTTGGAAGTTTTATCTAGTAGTTTGATGATGTTGCTTGCCATTGCATCAGCAGTTCGATCATCACTTGTCTCAGCCCTTTTGGAACGACTGTGAATTATCGGACCCATGTAGGTGTTACTTGCAGCAGTAGTGTTTGATGCAACTTTCTTTAATGTCATTGGTTTGTTTTGATTTGAAGGAGAAAAAAATGAGAGGTAGAGTCGTCGCACTAGGTGTGTCAATCTGTTCACACGAGATTTCAACCAACGAATAAAAATGAGACACGTGTAAATGAATTTGTGTTGTATTTATTTCAGGTAATTGTGAGTACTGTCTCTAGTATTTTAATCCTCTGATTCTCTCTCCTACGTATGTGCTTGGGTCGAGGGCTGAAACAACTTGTTCTCGAATGTAGATTTGTCTTGAGGGTTCTTCAGCTTGTTCTCAAGTGTAGACTTGTCTTGAGGATTTTGAAGGTGTTCGCTCATAGCTTGTAGAAGGCTTTCGACTTTCAGCTTGTTGAAGGTCTTCGACTTATAACTTGTTGAAGGTCTTCAACTTGTAGCTTGTAACTTGTTGAAGATCTTCAGCTTGTAGCATGTTGAAGGTCTTCGACTTGTAACTTGTTGAAGGTCTTCGACTTGTAGCTTGTAGCTTGTTGAAGATCTTCGGCTTGTAGCGTGCTGAAGGTATTCGGTTTGTAGCTTGTTGAAGATATTTGGCTTGTAGCATGCTGAAGGTCTTCGGCTTGTAGCTTGTTGAAGATTTTTGGCTTGTAGCATGCTGAAGGTCTTCGGTTTTTAGCTTGTTGAAGGTCTTCGACTTATACCTTGTAGTTTGTTGAAGATCTTCGGCTTGTAGCGTGTTGAAGGTCTTCGGCTTATAGCTTGTAGCTTGTTGGAGATCTTCGGCCTGTAGCGTGTTTAAGGTCTTTGACTTATAGCTTGTTGAAGGACTGAAACAGCTTATTCTCGATGTTGAAAACTTCAATGGATTCGTGGCGTGTTCTTGACGATTCCCTTGAAGCGTTTTTCGTTCAGACGGTGTTTGATCTTCAAGAGCTTCTGGAGACTTCACAACTTTGTTTCTGAATTCTCTGAGGTTCCTTAGTTCTAAACCTCGTATGTTTCACTCGAGGGCTACAAAAGCTTGTTCCCGAGATTGAAGCTGTAATGAGTTCTCCAGACTCGAAGAGGTGTTCTTCAAATTCAAAGAAGTGTTCTTCAGATTCGAAGAAGCGTTCTTGATCTTCAACGCAGTGTTCTTCGTTCAGGGAGTGTTTGATGTTTAAGAATACAAATAGTCTTCTGATTTGTGAATTCTCTCTAGAGTCTCCAATTTTCTGAACCTTGAAAATGAAGGAGAGAGGTCTCTATTTATAGAGTTCCTCTGGGCCTCCAGATGGGCTTGGGTCTGCTCTTTGTTGGACCAACTCATTTGGGTTGGGCCAGGTTGGCTTTGGGCCAACCATTTTGGGTTGGGCCAACCTTTTTGGGCTTGGCTGATTTGGGTCTTCTGTCATGGACTGGGCCTGATTGATTTTGGGCCTACGTCTCTCGATCGAGCTTGGACTTTTGCTAATTGGGCATTTAATTTAGACTTTTGTCTACCAAATTTAAATTTTAAGGAACTCAATTGTATAACCACTAATTTAATTTAGGGATACTTGCATATTTAATTAGTTCCTAATTAAATAATTTTGTCATCAATGTCGAGTGATGACGTGGCAATTTTGGATTCGCCGAAATTTCTATTCCAACAAAAAGATACTTTAAAAATCCAACCAGAAATTCAGAAGTATCTTTTAAGAGGTAAGAGACACTTCCTGAATAAGCAATTGGAACTTTTTCTTTTTTACACGGAATGAAAAAAAAAGATAAAATTGTTATTAAACGACCTAAATAATAATAAAGAATTAATCAATAAATTCTTTAGGGTCAGACTCTTAACAATTTTATATAAAATTGTACCATGGAGATTTTTCCTCTCTCTTTAATAATGCAAAGCCTAATTAATAATGAAGGTGGAATATGCATGCAAAAGAACATATGTTAATGTGGAAAAAAAAATCCAATAATTGGAGTGCTTTAGGATTGACAAAGATGGTTTTTTTTCCTTTTTTTTTTCCTTCCTATTTTTAAATATAAAGCATAAAGCGTTTTGACCGTTTCAAGTAACCAAATCATATTTGAGGTATGATAAGAATTTTATAATTATTTTTTTTACCTAAAATATGAAATGAAAATTTGACCACAAGAAAATGAGTAGATGTCAATTTTCTTTAAACTAAAGAGTTGCTTTATTTATTTATTGATTTTTATTAATTTTAGGTCTCCTCCTTACACTTTTGGAGTTGGTGTCTAGTTTAGTTTCTGTACTTACTTGTAGGGTGGGGTACATTTAGTTCCATAAATAGGCCAATAAAATTTAGTTCTAGTTAATTCTTTTAGTTTAATGCTTATGTCACTAAACACTCGAAACTACCTAAAATTAGTTTATCATGCCGTTTTTAAATATTATAGTTAGTATGTCATGTAACCATTAAATTGACAACTTTAAAGTAAAATCTATTAAATAAAAATTTAAAAGTCTAGTAGCCTACTAAAAACTAAAACCAGATATAAACACAAACTTTAAAAAACTAAAACACAAACTTTGAAAGTTTAAGTTTAGATACCTATTGTAAACTTTTTAAAGTATATTGATAAAAAAGATTATTTTACTTTAATTTTCTGAATCGTTAAATAAATTTTGGGTTAAATTATAAGTTTAGTCTTTGAACAAATTTGTATCTATTTGGTTCTTGAATTTCAAAAAGTGTCTAATAAGTTTTTGAACTTTCAAATTTGTATATATTTGATCCCTAATTTTTTTAAAAAAATATCTTTTAGATCCTTAAACTTTAAATTTTGTTCTAATAGGTTATTAGATTTTCGACTATGTGTCTAATAGATCTTTGGTATATCCGATGTTTTTTAAAATTCACAAACTTATTAGACATAAAAATGAAGATTTAAGGTTCTATTAAGCATAAATTTCAAGTATATATTTACTAGTTCAGTTAATTTTTAAAATATTCAAATATATTGAGGACCTATTAGACATAAAATTAAAAGTTTAGAGTATTGTTAGACATTTTGAAAGTTGAGAGACTATTAGAAATAAAATAGAAAATTTAGACACCTAGTAGATACTTTTTAAATCTCAATAATTAAATAGACATAGATCTAAAAGTTGATGAACTAAACTTATAATTTAACCATTTGGAATAAATTTTGATTTTTTTTATTAAGAAGTTATTAGGCATTATTTGAAAAAAAAAATAAAGACATTGCCATAAGATTTTTAGCTATTTTGAATTAAATAAAAGGCTATTAAATTTGTTACGGCCCAGCTTGAAAATAAAAAAAAATAAAAAAAAAAAAAAAAGGTTCTGGCGTAAAGCGAACGAAAAAACGGGAGGGCTTCGCCTCCCCCTCTCTTCTCGCGCCAGCGAGATAAGCGGCGGCGCCCACGCTCTCTTCCCCTCTCTTTTCTCTCCTCTCCCTCGCTCTCCCTCTCTCACGAGCCTCTCTCATTCTCTCGCCTCTCTCTCTGCCGCCCCCCCATCCCTCTCTCTCACCGTCTCTCTCTCTCTCTCCCTCTCGATCCCCTTCTCACTCTCTCTCTCTCACGCAACTCTCTCCCCCTCAGAGTGCAGTCTCCGCCCGCCGCCACGAGCGACGCGCGCTAGCCGAGCCGCCGCCGCAACGCCAGCTGCGCAGCAAGCCAGCGCGCCGCGCCTGCATCCGCGAGACCCACTGTTTTGGTTCAGCCGGTTCGAGCCCTTTTCGGCCGGTTTTCGACGAACGGAGTCCGGTTCTTGATAGATCGGGCCGTGAGGATTCCAGATCTGTCACCCACGCGCCACCATCGCTACACCACGCGCGCGCCGCCGCCGTCGGCCGCGGTACGCGCGCGCCGCCCGCCCGCCACGCGCGCGCCGCCCGCCGATTCCACGCGCGCCGCTGCGAGCGCGACCGTCCCCTTCCGCCCGGTCGCCTCGGTTCGTTCATAAGTCCGTTTTGGCACTCCGTGGGTGAGTTTCGCTCCTCTTAATTAGTTTTCCTTGCGTTAGATTCATCGTATTTTAGTTCATTAATTTGTGTGTTTTCGTTAGGAGCCTTGAAAGTAGAAGTACGTTTGGAGCACGCCACGATACTCAAAGTCGCTCGTTGTCGTTGGCTTTCATGTAAGTAGCCGTTTGGACTAAACCACCCCTAAGTGTGTAGGCTTAGGGAGCTCACGCATGCTAAAATTGTTTCAAAGTGCTTAATGTTTTAGAGCGTGTAACAAACTGGACTTGTAGTAGCATGCTAGGTTGTGGTAAACTCTGCGATACTTGATTTCTGTGATGCTTGTACATTTCTGTGATGCTTGTACTTTTGTTGCGAATATGATGAATCGATGCTGTAGTTGTTATTCTTTCGTGCTAAAAGGATTGCCTTCCGTGCTTAGTTGTGATCTTGTTAGAAAAGTTGACCTAAGCTTGTGCTGAGAATGATACTTATGTTAGAGGTACATGTCGTGCTTAAACTTGTTGAATATGCTAGAATTGTATCTTTGTGTGTCCCAAGCCTAGTCGTCCCGTGTTTAGTCCTGTAGTGACTCGGGAAGTGCCGTTGAGCCTTAGAATTGTAGTTAGCATTCTAGCCCTAGTGCGAGCCCAAGTCCTAAGTATCTGTGTATCCCTTAGTAGACTGAGACTCGAGGTTGGCGAGATGATGTATGGGATGTGATGGTCCGCCCTCCATCCAGTTTTGCGACTCGGGGATACGATCCTTGAGGCCAGAGGGGTTGGATAGAGTCCTTCGCCCTAGTGCAGGCCCGGAATGAGCCCGAGGTCGATTGTGCGCGGTAGTACCGCTTTGATACTTATGGGATGTGGTGGTCCGCCCCCATCCAGTTGTGCGACTCGGGGTGTGATCCTTAGAGTCAAAGGGGTTGGATAGAGTCCTTCGCCTGTGCCCGGAATGAGTCTCGTGGCCCACGTCTTTGCCAACCAGTCTAGGAGCTAAGGGTAGGGACGAGAACTAAGAAAAGTGAGCAAGAGTAGGGCCGAGGATGCGTGTTGAGGTTGTTTGGCGGGCTAGGTATCGTGTTAGCTAAGTCTAGGGCCGTTCTTATGTTCTTTATTCTTGGACGGCAGTGGGCATTTACTTCTTGAGTATTTTTATACTCACCCTTCTTCATTTCTTTTTCGTTGCGGTAAGGCAAACCAAAGTGAGATGACCACCGACGCAGCTTGCCAGACCTTCTGCGAGGCTATGGAAGACTTGTAGGATTTAGGGGTTGCGTTAGGAGTAGTTCTTTCGCTTTCTTTCCTTCCGCTATGCGTTTTAACTATTTGTTATGTTAATTTTAGATTGTATCGTTCTGTTTCTTTTAAATTTAAAGCATGTTCGATTAAGTTTATTTCTCGAATCAAAGCATGTTCTGTTTTTTATCTTTCGTACTCAAAGTATGTTTTGCTGTTTGAGTTTTCTCGTTAACTCAGGGACCGGAGCCCACCTATTGTTTGCTACTGTGTAGTTTGGTTGAGGCTGGGTACCCTCGTGAGTCTTTGAAGTGTTCTCGTTTAGGTTCAGGCACTTGTAAAATTTTTCGGTTTGTCCAGGTTGCGCCGTTATGCTGCCGGATTTTCGGCGCGAACGGTACAACTTGGAAGTAATGCCTCGAGTTGTTGTGTTCGTTTTTTTCGGGGTGTTACAAAATTACTTAAATTTCAGATTGTCAGTAGGTTCTACACCTTTTGACCTTTTACACCGAAGAAAATCTTTTAATAAAAAAAAACTATTGAAGTTGGAACATTTGGCCATTATAATTATTGACTTTGATTTTCACGCAGGTAAAGGTGGAGGAAATTTAAACTAAAATTAAAATACAGATGGAATAAAAATGCAATTAAATGTTTAAATTATAAGAGAGATTTTTATATTCAATATTCAATTAAAACAAAGGTCAAATGTCTTATTCACGTGGGACACATATCGACGAATATCAAATTCTTTCTTATCGTATTCATGAATTAGGTAACCTTTTCATTTATCTCAAAAAAAAAAAAAAGAGTAACTTTTTCATTAAGATTTCACCACCAAAACATAGAAAATAATATACATATTTTGCATTTTAGCTAGTTAATTTAATCGATCACATCACTAATCAATAAGCTTAATATAATTTTTAAATTTATAAGTTCTTAGTTAAATTATAGATTAAGTTGATGAAATTAAATAGTCTTAAATTTTCATATTTTGTTTCCAATATGTTGGGCAAAATAAAATAGTATTATTTAAATGTTAACGTGACATGTTAATTAAATTAGTAAGTAATAATTTTGACATCAGGGATAATTAGTGATATAGTGGTATTTAATTAGATAATTAGTGTTGGAAAATATTGCTACTTTGTTGTGTATAAGAACTGAGTAACACTAGCAAATTGATTACAACTTAATTGGCTACAAACAATTACAATGTAAATAATTGTACAAATATTGTTTATAACAACTCAAAACTCAAGAACAAATGATTGTAAATAGTCTATGAACGCTTACTAAGCATTGCCCTGAAGACAATTATTTGCTTTGCACGGGTTGTAAGCAGATTACAACGATCGTCTCAGCAGGATACAACAACCTCGAACTACTCAGATCTGGCAGAACTCTTGGATACTTGCTCTCAACTTCGCTCAAGATTAAAGAGAAGAAAGAAAAGAGAGAAAAACTCTTCAATTGAATGAGATACTCCAAAATGGAATGAGATGCTCCAAATGAACAAACAAATTGCTATAGGCTAGCAACTTAGGGCCCGTTTGATAACGTTCCCGTTTCCTGTTTCTCATTTTTTAAGAAACATACTTGTTTGATAATCCATCCCGTTTCTTGTTCCCAAAATTTGAGAAACGTTTCTAAAATTTGGACTAAATTTGAGAAACTTCAAATAGTAGTTTCTTTCTATTTCGTTTCTTTTTATATTAAATGTTTCCAAAATTTAATACCTTCAGACTCTAGCTTATTGGTGGAACGTATGCCAACACTTTACTCCTTCCATTTCGAGCCCTGAGTTTGATCCTTGATAAGTTCATATTATTGATTTCGAGCCCTGAGTTTGATCCTTGATAAGTTCATATTATTGATTTCCTTTTTTTATCAATTCCGAATTTTTGCAATATATATAGTTTTAATTTTTATAAATAATAATAATATAAAATAAATTTATATTATTATATAAATTTACTTTTTTTATTTCATTTCTTCATTTTACAATCTGTATATTTATATTATTTAAATTTGAAATTTGAAATTTGAAATAATATATATAGATATATATATTTACTTTTTTTATTTCATTTCTTCATTTTACAATCTGTATATTTATATTATTTTAATTTGAAATTTGAAATTTGAAATTTTATATATAGATATATATATATATATATATATATATTATTTGAATTTTGAGTTTTAATTTTGCAATCTTCATATTTATATATTATTGTAATTTTGTAATAAATAAATTTTGTTCACTAAAACATGTCTTTAACCTCATTTTAATATTTTACAAACTACAACATTTATCAATATAATTGAGTTTGATCTAAGTCGACATCTTTTAAGACGAATGACTCGAGTAAGAGATAAGATTGCAGATCAAATTTGAGAACATTTGAAGAATAAAATAATTTTATTTATTTACTTTTATTATTAATTAATTTTGCATCGAGACTTGTTGGTATTTGATAATATAAAATTATTATAATTCATTGTATATTTATATATTTTAATGCATGTTATATATTTTATATTATATAACTAAATTCTTTTTAAACTATAAAAAATGACAAAAAAATGAGATGAAAAAAAACATTCAAGAACAAGAAACAAGAAAGGGTTATCAAACAAGTTTATGTTTCTATTTCTTGTTTTCAAAGAAACAAGAAACAAAAATAGTTATCAAACATATTCTTGTTTCTTATTCTTAAAAAATGAGAAACAAGAAACAGGGAACAAGAAACAAGAAACAAGAAACAAGAACGTTATCAAACGGGGCCTTAATAACTCTCTAAAATCAAATTAATATGAAGAATATGAAACATACATCAAAAGTAACTCAATTGTCTAGTTACTTGTTGAAATTCAAACAAAACTCACAAACTTAACTTTTTAAGTTAAATTTGTAAAAGAAACATCAACACATTTTGATGTTTCAATCCATTTTTAAATTTTTGAATTTAAAGTTAAGTAACATTAACATCAATTGGATTTTGATGTTTCAAAAGAACACTTTCTTTCACATTTTTTTATTATATAAAATCCAACAATCCCCCCCATGAAAGAAAGTTTGAAAATCAAAACACAATTGTTGAGAGAAAACAAACAAGTTATGCATTGGACAAGTGTCTTCTAGACTTGAACCTTTCTTAGTGAATATCTATCGAACTTATCGAAGAAATAGTGAGACCAACTTTGGAACTATCCTTGTCATTTGTAAATTGAGACAACAGACATTACACATAACTCCTCTTGTATCTTTGAGTTCTATACGTTTGTGTCCATTTTGGTATTGGACAAAATCCCAAATTATGAGAGCCTTAGAGAACATAAGTCCTTTTAAAAGTTCTCATAGAAGCGACCCCACTTCTACTCTCACATAGGTGATATTGATTAAGAATATTCTGTCATTACTCCTCTTGTAAACAAGATATCAACATGGCCTCAACATCAACAGATCACACACACTTCAACATCATAGAAAGGGGAAGAAATCATAGGTTCCTTAGTGTGTCAACTATAAATTATCCAACCAATTTGCCTATTGAACATAGATCTTGCGGTCATCTCCAGTCAACTAAGTTAGGTTACCATCAAATAGTGCATTTCATAGGCTTTAGCTCCATTTCCCTCGATGTATACACTTGCTCTCTTGGCAATCCTTTCGTTAAAAGATCTGCAATATTCTCTTTTAATTTCACATAATCAATGGAAATAACTCCATTAGAGAGCAATTGTCTTATCATATTATGTCTACATCTTATATGTCGCGACTTCCCATTATAAACATTATTCTTAGCCCTCAGAGAGGCAGCTAAACTGTCATAATAAATACATATTGCGCTTATAGGTTTTGGCCATAATGAAATATCTTCAAGAAAGTTTCTAAGCCATTCTGCTTCATCTTCAACTTTATCAAACATGTTATACGTATTGTAACGCCCGTAAATCAGGTTTGTGCATTTTGGATTTGGAGTTATTTCTTTCCCTATTTAGTGATGGTTTAAAAATCTAAATGTATAGTAGGGTTGACTTGCTCTTGGGGCTTATTGTGATTAAAAGGAAAGATAGGGGCACTTTAGTAATATAACACCATTAGGGTTTTGAGAAAGGAGTATGCTGTTCTTTTTAAGCATGCTTATCGAGGCAGCCCCATCTCATCTCCTTCCTCTTCACGACAAAAAGAAGCCCTAGCCGCCGCTGCCGCCCGTCGACGTATTTATCGCCTTTATCGAGTCTTCCGCTCGTCTTTGCCGCCAACGAGAAGCCCAAGTCGTCGCAACGCTCTCGTCTTCGGACGGGCGGCCGTGCCGCAACCTTCGCCGCCGCCGCCGCCGACGCCGCCGACGAGTTCGTCTTTGCCACCGGACGGAGCTGCGCCGCAGCCTTCTAGTCGTTCGTGCTACTCGCCTGAGGTTCCGCCGAACGCAACCCTCACTGCAGCGTCGTCGCACGCCTGCAGATCTGCCTTTCAGACGCTGTCGGCCGCGCATCTACAGCGTCGCCGCTCGCCGCCGTGGACTGTAGCCCCATCACTGCTGTCGCCGCCGTCCAGACGCCACCGCCGCAACTCTCCTGTTGCCGTCAGCGGTTGATTTGCACGGCGTGTCGCCGGATCCGTAGTGGTGAGTTTACTACCGTTGTGAATTGTAGATTTTTGGGACTAGTTTAAGACTGAATTGGTTAACCCACGGTTGTGTTAGGTGTTCGTTGAGGTTGTTGGAAATTACAGCGGAATCTAAGCGAGATAATCACTATCTCGTTTTTCTGTCAAACGGAGGCTCAAGTTAGGACGTGTAGGAGGGGTTAAAGACTCAATTGTTAACCGAGGCTAAGGTAAGGGGGCCCACACGATTTCAAATCTAGACTGAAAACCTGCTGAAAATGCCCCATATGGTTGGGAACTTTGGATTTAAAGGCCATGTTGGATTAAGTTCTATCTCCTATTATATAATGTGAATGTTGTGATTGGGTTGGACTGCCAACCATTCCAAAGCCATGATTGATAGATTGTTGTCGTTCCTAAGGTTATGCATGTTGACTTGATGTATGTTAATGCCATGAAATTATTTGTACTTGAAACGTAATGATTTTGCAATTGGGGCCCTTATATGTGTTTTACTGAAATATTTGCGAAGGCTGTGGTGAAATTTTTCTGATGATATTATTGCATATTTTATGATTCTTGGAGTCGACCCATTTAGAGGCCATGTTCTGGGAGAAGTTAGTTGTCCATCAGAGGCCGAAGAGGAAATTTAGTTTTAAATGAAAATGTTACGAAAGGAAATTTATCTTTAAATGAAAATGTTTACGAAGGCCTGGCAACTAAACTCCCAATAATGAATGAATGCATGATTGATGATATGTGAGTTTAAACGACTCAGGGTCGACCCAGAATAGAGGCCATGGAACAAGAAGTTTAATTTCCCACAAATACCCGAAGAGAAAAGCCATGAATGTTTTTATGTGTTTTTGGGCCCCATGTTCTTGAAACCCCGGTTGTGGGGTCTCTTACTGAGTGTTATGAATGTAATATTCACCCCTTTCTTAAAAAAAAAATGTTTTCAGGTAAGGGTAAAGGCAAGCTGGTTGAATGACAGGAGCGCTACATAAGTCATGGGATGAGGAGGAGCAAGTTCCGCAAAATTTTATGCCTCAGTTTTCTTTCATTTATTCTATTTGACTAAAACATCCTTTCTTATGTTCCATTCTTTAAAATAAGTTTAGGGAGGCCAGACCGAGTTTGATTTTCGTATTAAAATAATGTTGTTTTCATTTTCCTTATTATTTTGGGATCTCAAATAAAATAACTATTTCGTTTTTATTCATTTCCACAAGCTTTTATTTTAAATCATTAGAGGCCTCAAACCATGCATGTTAAGTAAAGACTCTAGGAACAGGTCTTGTGGACTTAGGGTCTTTACAGTTGGTATCAGAGCCCCAGGTCATGGGTTCTGTAGACTTATAACGAAATCCCATGGCTAGTAGCGACTTTCAGTCATTGCCAGGTTTGCTCCAAGATCTTTATCATGTTGTATGCAAACACGTGTATGTATGAGTTATGCTAGGGGAATATTTATGTTCTCTTGTCAAATTATGTATGATGAAACCTGAGTCTATATCGCTATGATGTAGTACTGATGCCACCTAGAGGAAGAGGACGAGGTAGAGGACGAGGCAGGAGGCGAAGGGCTGGAGTGGCGGGCCTGCCCCCAGAATTGCCTGTGGGACAGGAGGAAATCCCCCCACCTGCGCCGGATCCACCACAAGCCCCACAGAATAACCAGGGGGACATTCCTCCAGTCGCGCCAGCTATGGGGCAAGCTAACCTCGCGATGCCTACTATGTTGGAGACCATGCAAGCAATGATACAAGCTGCTGTGACGTCTCAGTTAGCTCAGATGGGCCAAGGACAAGTAAATGCGACAGTGGAGGCCCGGTACCTAAAGAATTTCAGGAAATACGACCTCCGACCTTTTGATGGGTCTTCTGGAGATCCCACAGTGGCAGAACTATTCCTGTCTTCGATAGAAAATATCTTTCGACTCATGAACTACCCTGAGGAGTACAGGGTGTCTTGCGTCGCCTTCATGCTGAGAGACGACGCCTTCATGTGGTGGGAGTCAGCCCAGAGAACTGTGGGCACTGAAGGAGGTCTGGTGACGTGGGCCCAGTTTAGGGAGGCCTTCTGGTGAAAATTTTACCCTGTGGCAGCCCGCTACAGGAGGCAGGAGGAATTCTTACAGCTTCGCCAGAACAAGCGGTCTGTGGAAAGCTATGAGCGGGAATTTTCGCAACTGTCGCATTTCACTCCCGAACAAATAAGTACAGAAGCCATGAAGATTGAACGTTTTGTTATGGGCTTGGATGCTAATATCAAGGGCACAGTGCAAGCCTTGGAGCCTTCTGATTATGCTGCAGCAATTAGAGTCGCCGAGTTTATAGGCGGCCAACAGCAAGGAGACCAACAGGTGAGCAGTGACCCAAATCAACCCCCCTCAGGCCAGAAGAGGAAATGGAATCAGACTAGTTCGAGCTCACACCGCCCCCAACAAAACTCCCAGGGAACAGGTAGATTCCGTCCCGCCACGGGTCAGAGACATTAGTCAGGTAGACAAGGAGGCAGCGGTGGGGACAAACCCCGTTGCAACAATTGTGGGAGATCTCACTGGAGCAAGTGTTTGGCCCGAACAGGAGCTTGTTTCAGATGTGGTCAGGAGGGGCACTTTTTCGGGGATTGCCCAAACAGGGCAAATGACAGTCACCCCTAGGGCTCTAGTGGAGTGGGGCCATCGAAACCCGGGATTCAACCCGGAAGGGGCTATATGTCAAGCACAAGCGAGAGATGCCAAGAACTCGACTCAGAGTTCTGGTACACTCCCGATACTTGGGCATCTCGCTTTTGTATTGTTTGATTCAGGGTCTACGCATTCTTTTATTTCTGCATCTTTTGTGAGCCAAGCTAAGCTTGAGTTAGAACATTTGGCTGTCATTTTGTCTGTTGCCACCCCTGCGAGGGTAAGTTTGTATGCTACTGAAAAGGTTAAAGCATGTAAGTTGTCGGTCTCGGACCGCGAGCTGGAAGTAAATTTGATAGTCCTGGATATGACCGAATTCGATGTAACGCCCGTAAATCAGGTTTGTGCATTTTGGATTTGCAGTTATTTCTTTCCCTATTTAGTGATGGTTTAAAAATCTAAATGTATAGTAGGTTTGACTTGGTCTTGGGGCTTATTGTGATTAAAAGGAAAGATAGGGGCACTTTAGTAATATAACACCATTAGGGTTTTGAGAAAGGAGTATGTTGTTCTTTTTAAGCACGCTTATCGAGGCAGCCCCATCTCATCTCCTTTCTCTTCACGACAGCAAGCCCTAGCCGCCGTCGTCGCCGTCCAGACACTGTCACCGCTGGAGTCTTCCGCTCGTGCTGTCGCCCAACGAGAAGCCCAAGTCGTCGCACCGCTCGTGCTGCTGCTGGACGAAGTTGTGCCGCAACCTTCAGCCGCTCGCGCCGACCGCTAGACGAGTTCGTGCTGCCGCCAGACGGAGCTGCACCGCAGCCTTCCAGTCGTTCGTGTTGCTCGCCTGAGGTTCCACCGAACGCAACCTCACTGCGCCAGCGCCGCGCGCGCTGCGCAGATCGCCTTCGACGCCTTCGCGGCATGCTTGGCGTCTGTCAGCGCCGCCGATCGCGAGCCCATCATCATGCTGCCGCCGCTCGTCGAGCCAGCTGCGCCGCGCAACTCTCCTGTTGCCGTCAGCGGCTGATTTGCACGGCGTGTCGCCGGATCCGTAGTGGTGAGTTTGCTACCATTGTGAATTGTAGAATTTTTTGGACTAGTTTAAGACTGAATTGGTTAACCCACGGTTGTGTTAGGTGTTTGTTGAGGTTGTGAGAAATTACAGCGGAATCTAAGCGAGATAATCACTATCTCGTTTTTCTGTCAAACGGAGGCTCAAGTTAGGACGTGTAGGAGGGGTTAAAGACTCAATTGTCAACTGAGGCTAAGGTAAGGGGACCCACACGATTTCAAATCTAGACTGAAAACCTGCTGAAAATGCCCCATATGGTTGGGAACTTTGGATTTAAAGGCCATGTTGGATTAAGTTCTATCTCCTGTTATATAATGTGAATGTTGTGATTGGGTTGGACTGCCAACCATTCCAAAGCCATGATTGATAGATTGTTGTCGTTCCTAAGGTTATGTATGTTGACTTGATGTATGTTACTGCCATGAAATTATTTGTACTTGAAATGTAATGATTTTGCAATTGGGGCCCTTATATGTGTTTTACTGAAATATGTGCGAAGGCTGTGGTGAAATTTTCCTGATGATATTGTTTCATATTTTATGATTCTTGGAGTTGACCCATTTAGAGGTCATGTTCTGGGAGAAGTTAGTTGCCCATCAGAGGCCGAAGAAGAAATTTAGTTTTAAATGAAAATGTTGCGAAAGGAAATTTATCTTTAAATGAAAATGTTTACGAAGGCCTTGCAACTAAACTCCCAATAATGAATGAATGCATGATTGATGATATGTGAGTCTAAACGACTCAGGGTCGACCCAGAATAGAGGCCAGGAACAGGAAGTTTAATTTCCCACAAATACCCGAAGAGAAAAGCCATGAATGTTTTTATGTGTTTTTGGGCCCCATGTTCTTGAAACCCCAGTTGTGGGGTCTCTTACTGAGTGCTATGAATGTAATACTCACCCTTTTCTTTAAAAAAAAATGTTTTCAGGTAAGGGAAAAGGCAAGCTGGTTGAATGACAGGAGCGCTACATAAGCCATGGGATGAGGAGGAGCAAGTTCCGCAAAATTTTATGCCTCAGTTTTCTTTCATTTATTCTATTTGACTAAAACATCCTTTCTTATGTTCCATTCTTTAAAATAAGTTTAGGGAGGCCAGACCGAGTTTGATTTTCGTATTAAAATAATGTTGTTTTCATTTTCCTTATTATTTTGGGATTCCAAATAAAATAACTATTTCGTTTTTATTCATTTCCACAAGCTTTTATTTTAAATCATTAGAGGCCTCAAACCATGCATATTAAGTAAAGACTCTAGGAACAGGTCTTGTTGACTTAGGGTCTTTACACGTACACGTCTGTTTTGAAGATTTCTGTGATACAACTGCTCCATCTAAGGTAAATATATACTAACTAGTTGATTTAGTCTCCATGCTATCAGAAATCAAATTAGCATCACTAAATCCTTCCAGTACATATGGATCGTCTCTCCTATAATGCAATCCATTGTCTAGAGTGTATTTCAAGTACTTTAGAACTCTGACTAAAGCATTCCAATGATCGTGCTCAAGATTGTTGGTGTATCTTGCTAACCTTCCAACAGAATAGGCAATATCAGGTCTTGTACAATTCATTGTGTACATTAAGCTACCAATATCTCTAGAGTATTTTAGAGAAGACACACCTTCATCTTTGTTCTTCTTTAACTTACAATTTGGATAAAATGGAGTAACATAGTGATATGAAAGACCTTTCATGCCATATTGTTTGAGTGTTTTAACATCATATAAACATTCCAATGGCATAGCCTTGATCTATGGCTTTAACATAAACACATTTATTACACTCATTTATCTTGAATTCATTCGATAACATAGTGTGATCAAACTTTCTCATGCCATATTGTTTGAGTGTTTGTTTCAACCTATAAAAGAGACTTAACTAGTTTACAAACTTTATCTTCAAGTCCCTTTACAACAAACCCCTCAGGTTGTTCCATATATATTTCTTCATCTAAATCTCTATTTAAAAATGCAGTTTTTACATCCATTTGGTGTATTTCCAAATTTTGTAAAACTGCTATTGTGATTAACATTTTTATAGATGTAATTCTCGACACTAGAGAATAAGTATCAAAGAAATCTAACCCTTCTTTTTTACGAAATCTTTTAGCTATTAAACAAGCTTTGTATTTATCAATAGTATCATAAGTCTTTTAGCATTCTTTTAAAAATCCATTTACTACCAATTGGTTTACTACCAGGAGGTAAATCAACCAATACCCAGGTATTGTTAGGTAAAATGGATTCTATCTCACTATTGATAGCTTCCTCTCAATAAGGTGCATCCGGAGATGACACAACTTCTTGAAAAGTTTGAAAATCAGGACCTAAAAAATTAGCTTTCTTAGCTCTTTTTCTTCTTCTAGGTTCAAACTTAGTTTTTTTTTATAATCTTGACCTTTCGAGGAGCTAGCCTCATAATTTCTTTTGATACCACTACTTAAGTATCTTTCCTCTTTCAAAGGAAATATATCCTCGAAGAATTTAGTTTCAATAGATTCCATGATAGTATTATGTTAATATCAGGTATTTCTGATTTAACTACTAGAAATCTATAAGCAACACTATGCATTGCATAACCTATAAAAACACAATTGATTGTCTTAGGTCCCAATTTGGTCCTTTTTAGTAGAGAAACTTGTGCCTTAGCCAAACATCCCCACACTTTCAACATTTTATATGAGAGTAATTTTCTATTCCACATTTCATAAGGCGACTTATCAGTCTTCTTATGTGGAATTCTATTTAGGATAAAAAAAATTTGTAAGCAAAGCCTCCCCCCACAAATTATGGGGTAAACTAAACTATTTAACATGCAATTAACCATCTCCTTTAAAGATCGGTTCTTTCTTTCAGCTACATCATTTTGTTGTAGTGTATAAAGTGTCGTAGTTTGATGGATAATACCATTAACTTCACAGAATTCATAAAGTGATGAGGATTCATATTCACCACCTCTATCTGATATAAAACCTATACTTTCTTCTCAAGTTGATTTTCAACTTCTGCCTTATATGCTTTAAAAACATCTAAGGTTTCATCTTTACTATGTAATAAATATACATAACAATATTTGCTACAATCATCAATGAATGTGACAAAATACTTCTTACCGCCTTTTATAGGGGTACTTTTCATGTCACATACATCACTGTAGATTAAATAAAGAACTTCGTTACTTCTTTCTACAGAGAAAATAACTTTCTAGAAAATTTTGATTTTCAACACAAACTTCACATTTGTGTCTATTATCAATGTTAAAACTAGGTTATAGTCCTTAATTTATCATTCTCCTTAAAAAATGATAATTGACATGCCCCAACCTAGAATGTCATACATCACAACAATATAAGCAGAAGAGTTTCTATTATTATTATTCTTGGGTATTTGTGCTAATACATTCAGTTTGAACATGTCATCATTTAGATAGTCTTTTCCCACATACATACCCCCTTTGTCAGAATAAATTTATCTGACTCAAAATACAAGTTTGAACTCATTCTTATTAAGTAGAGTTCTTGACACTAGATTCTTTCGAATCTCTGGCAAATGCCACATAACATTGAGGGGTAAGTATCTTTCAGAAGTCCATTTCAGCAGGATCTTCCCTTTACCTTCCATAGAGGCAGTCAAAGCATTTTCCATGTATAGTTTATCGCTACCATTTAGCTTCTCATATAAGGTGAACAATAACTTGTTCGTACACATGTGTTTAGTAGTACCAGTATCAATCCACCAACATTTGGTGTCAGAAGCCATATTTACCTAAAAAATGACAGCAACTAGATCGTCATTTTCTGCAACATTGGCCTGATGATTGGAGCTTTATCCCTTCTTGTGTCGACAAGCTGCAGTTGTATGGCCAGATTTACCACAAACCCAAAAATTTTATGATTGTGTTTGTTGACGTTATTCCTCGGTCCAAGATTCACATTTTTCTTCTTGAATTGTTGTTTCTTGGGTTCACGCCTTGAAGCATCAACAACATGAGCTTTGGCTTCAACTTCTAGCGAAACTTTATCTTCTTTTCTATTATCCTCTTCTATTCGGAGTTTAACAACAAGATTCTCCATAGATAATTCATTTCGCTTGTGTTTGAGATAACATTGAAGTCTTTTCAGGAAGGAGGCAACTTCTCAATCACAACAGCAACTTGGAATGGTTCACTAATGTAACGACCCTAAAATTCAGAGACGGATCTACGTTAGGGAAGTTACTCTGCTACACCGTTCACGCCGAAATTTCGGCAGCATAACGGCGTAGCAAGGAGGAAACCAAAATTTTTCTGGAACCTAAGAACCAGAAGAAACACTTCAAAGAAACAAGAGTGCCCGACCCCCACCAAACTTCAACGCATAAAATGGGTTGGGCTACAATCAGGGTTCCAAAGCACGATCTCTTAGATAAAAACATACACGAGCGGAAAGGAAACTCAATAACGAAGGAAAACAAGTGAAAAACAAAATGTTGCGCGACTAGACATATAAAATAGAAACTAAAACAGGACAATGACAAATGAAAACTCGAAGCGCAAAGGAAACAAGAAGGAAATAGGGTCCCACAGCCTCAACAAGTCGTCGTCACCGTCCTCCGCCTCAGGCTTTCTTACCTGCAACCAAAAACAACAAAGTAGACGGGTGAGTATAAAATACTCAGTAAGTAGCCCACTCACGTCCAACCAAGCAAACAAACAACCAAAACAAAACTCAACTTCTCATGCACCCAACCCCAAACCGGTCTCACATTTAGCACACTTCACCCTGAGCCCCCTGTGGTAATAACTCGAGCTCTACCTTCGGTCCTGGAACTTTGATTGACGATGCAATGAGAGAAAGCAACTCTCACGCTACTACACACTAACATAGAGCGGAGCGCAGTGCACGTATCCTACACGCCCCATGGGGAATCACCCCTAAGCCAAAGACGGATAATGGAAAGCAACCACTCCCTAACGGGGACGTACCCTAGGCTCTCACAACGCAACACGCTAGCATAGTGCAGTGAGGTACGTAACCAACACGCCCTATGGGGAATCGCCCCTAAGCTAGCACGGGATAATGGAAAGCAACCACTCCCAGATCTCATCGGGGACGCACCCCAGTCTCACGAGCCTATCATATATCGTCAACCTAGAGGTTCCGACTCGCTCAGGCGTAACTCAGGGTTTAGTAAGTGCTGGGTTTTGCATTTCATAAGGTTATTAGGATTTTAACAAGACATTCCTACAATCCTCGACCCATTCTCAAGGGTCCCAAAATCCACCTTCAGACCACGCTCGGCTAGATGTCCGACTTAGCCGTACCCTAAGCCCACACAGGTTTGCTTAGCTCCTTGCTTCACGTCGGTAGACGCCTCCCTAACTAGCATTCTAACGTAGCCCAGACCCATCCCGCAGGACGCTCGCAAGCTACGTCTCACTCCGAGTCTGTTGCCACACTCATAATGACTCACCTCGAAGCATTCTCGTCTTTGGCCTTTTGCCATGACTACTATGGCTCACCATAAGACACCACTGCCCCTGGTCTATTGCCACTCACACTGTGACTCACCACGAGACATCAACATACACATACTTCATGCTAGTTTCTCGCCACACAAGGCCGTAGGATAACGTCACCTAAA
This sequence comes from Trichosanthes cucumerina, assembly GCA_036507285.1. Lineage (NCBI taxonomy): Eukaryota > Viridiplantae > Streptophyta > Magnoliopsida > Cucurbitales > Cucurbitaceae > Trichosanthes > Trichosanthes cucumerina. The sequence goes on from CM071835.1 coordinate 43,817,209, forward strand.
CAAGGAGCAAGGTAGGGACTACTAGCCCGGGGGTTCCATGACACCGTAGTCCCATGACACCGTACTCTTGACTTAAACCATAATCGAAGATACATACTAACAATCATGCAAGCAATACAAGCTGCATAGCGATTATGATCCTCATCCACACGAGCGCGAACTCAAACACGGTCGGAACCGACCCCTTTAACATACGCAACAACATAAGGATTCAATCCACAAAGCTATGCAAGCCAGCTCTCTCACATATGAGCTCGCTTACTGGATCAAGTTGGCCACATACAACGACTCGAGGATCCAAGAACAACCACTTACTTAAAAAGGAACACACAAGCTCGCCTAAAACAATTCCAAAGAAACGAATGGTCTCTAGCGTGGCCTAGGGCACCTTTAACAACTAACAAGTCAGTTAAGGCGATCCAAACAACTTGAACGCGAAGCGAAGCTTAAGGCGTTGAACTCAACGGACACACTTGGCCCAAACCTCAGTAACCAAACATTAGTTCGTAACCTCAATCCCTTTTAAGAACCATTTCACGCTTAAACGATCTAAGCCCAATACAGTAATCCTCTAATTGGTTTGGTCAACTACACCTTGTCGCACTCGCCAGTCTAGGGTCTACTTAAAGCTTACAAATTCCAACTACAAAACTCGAGGTAGGAACCGAGCATAGAGCCACCTTTCAACTACGTCAAACTCAGACTTACAACGATCTCGCTCAGCCTAAAACGATCAAAGGCTTAAAGTCTCACTTTTAACTCGAAGCCTTAGCTCTTATTCCAACATCATCTACCTTCTCCATCCATTAGCGGTACAAGCAACACCAACACCAACTCAATCTCAACCATAGGCATCATAACATGATTTTCGTGTATTAAACACAATTCATAGGTTACCACATTTAAACAAAATTAAATAATAACTTTAAGGGGCTTAATCCAAATGACTACTTACTTGGATGACGAAGGTTTCGATCCCGAGTTCCACGCACTTCCTTAACATGCTCGAGCCCTTAAATAACAAACAACGACTTAAAATATGCTTCTACCAACCAAAAACAACTAATTTGACTTGAATGACCAAACTAAAGCATGGAGACTTAAAACGGAATCGAGAAAACGAAGTCGACCGATTGTACCTATCTGACGGCAGCAGCGGCGGCGGCGGCGGCTTCCGGCGAGTGACGACGCGTGGAGCATAGATCCGGAATGCCCAAGACCCGATCTATTAGGAACCAACCTTCACCCTTCGGGAACCGACACGAAACAAGCCGAACCAGTCGAACCACTCCTCGCGGCTTCAAGGCTCCAATCGGCTATTTTGTAATGTGAACTTCTCCGGCGAGGCGTTGGTGCACAGCAGCGTGCATAAAGACTTCCGGCGGCGCGAGATTGGTGGCGAGAACGCGCGGCGTGGGCGCGCGGCGCGCGCGCGCGTCTTTGGCGTCTGGCGGCGCGCGCGCGCCGCGCGCGCGGCGCGCGCGTGCGAGCGGCGCGGGAGACTTCTCGGCTAGGAAGAAAAAATAAGAAAGGAGAAGAAGAAGAAGAAGAAAGAAGGAGAAAGAAAAGAAAAAGAAAAAGAAAAGAAGAATAAAAGAAATAAAAAGTTTTTTTTTTCGGGCGTCACAACTAATGTCCAATCTTTCACTTTGCAAATCACTAATTATAATTTTCAATTCTTCCATCTGATTGACTACTAATTTGACATCAACCATTTTATAATCTAAGAATTTTCCTACAAGGAATTTCTTAGTACCAACATCTTCTAGCTTATACTTCTTGTATGATGCCTCCCACAATTGCCTTGATGCATTATAGACATTGCAGTAGACATTATACAATGTGTCTTCAAGACCACTTAGTATATAGTTGCGACACAATAAGTTTGAATGCATCCATGCTTGCTTGGCAGCTTCAGTTTCAGGAGTGATAACTTCTTGTGGGGTGATTGGACATTCTTCCTTCCAAATGTGAGCAAGGTTCAACGTTGCAAGATAGAAGATTATCTTCTGTTGCCATCTCTTGAAGTTTTCTTCCTTGAATTTCTCTGATTTTTCATCATGGGTTTTGAGGATAGTTGATCCCATCATTATAGGAGCAACACCATTAGTAGAGGAGCTTGCAACCATTAGTTTGATAATTGTCTTCAAATTGTTGGATAATAATGCTACTTTGTTGTGTATAAGAACTGAGTAACACTAGCAAATTGATTACAACTTAACTCGCTACAAACAACTACAATGTAAATAATTGTACAAACATTGTATATAACAACTCAAAACTCAAGAACAAAGGATTGTAAATTGTTGAGGCACGCTTACTAAGCGTTGTCATGAAGACAATTATTCACTTTGAACAGGTTGCAAGAAAACTATAACGATCGTCTCAACAGAATACCACGACTAACTCCGATAAAACAACAACCTCGAACTACTCGGATATGGCAGAACTCTTGGATACTTGCTCTCAACTTGATTCAGGATTAAAGAGAAGAAAGAAAAGAGAGAAAAACTCTTCAATTGAATGAGATACTCCAAAATGGAATGAGATGCTCCAAATGAAGAAACAAGTTGCTATTTATAGGCTAGCAACTTAGTAACTCTCTAAAATCAAATTAATATTAAGAATATGAAACATACATCAAAAGTAACTCAATTGTGTAGTTACTTGTTGAAATTCAAACAAAACTCACCAACTTAACTTTTTAAGTTAAATTTGTATAAGAAACATTAACATATTTGGATGTTTCAAACCATTTTAAAACTTTTGAATTTACAATTAAGTAGCATCAATATCAATTGGATTTTGATGTTTCAAAACAACACTTTCTTTCACATTTTTATTATATAAAATACAACAATTACTGATATAGTGGTATTAATTATATTTTCTTTTTTTCTTCTCTTGTTTGCCCATATTTTGTCCTATTGGCTTACCTTCGAACTCGGCTTTTTAAAATTATAGAGACTAAATTTAAAATTTAATCTAAAATCTTTTAAATTGAGAGGAAAGAAAAGACACATATTTTATTAAAGGTTAAAAAGTTCTTTTGGTCTCTAAACATTCTTGAAAGTAGCAATTTAGTCTCTAAACTTTATTTTGTAAAAGTTAGTTCATGTATTTTCAAATTTGTAACAATTTAATCTATGAACTTTAGTATGTAATAATTTAGTCTATGTGTACTTTCAAATGTGTTATAATTTAATTTCTACCGTAAAAAATTAATTTTTATTATCTAATAATTTAGCCTTTGTAGCTTATAGACATATTAGATCTCTAAATAGTTTATCGGTCTACCAACATAAGAAAATTTATTAAATTTTAACAGTAATTTTCACAATGGAGATCAAATTGTTATAAATTTAAAAGTATAGTAACTAAATTGTTATATATTAAAGTACAAAAACTAAGTTGTTAGAAAATTAAAAATACAAAAATCAAATCGTTTTATAAATTAAAGTTGAGGAAGTAAGGGCATGTTTGGTATGCAATCCGGATCCTGTTTTATGTTTTCGGATTCACTGAATTTAGTGAACATGTGTTTGGAAGATATGTTTCCGAAAACTGTTTTCGGATTCTGGGATCGAAATAGTAGAAATAATGAAAACAACATTTTTATGTTTCATTGTATCCAGATTCTAAATTTTAAAATTTTAAAATGCAGAATTATATTAAACAAAGATAAAAATCTTAATAAATACAATATTTCATGTTATAGAACTCAATTTATTTTTGTTAAATTAAAATATATATAATATAATGTATTATAAATTACAAAATATTATATTACAAAATGATAATTCTGTAAAATTTATAAAATCATGTTCATAAATTAATTAATAATGATTTATATTTAATTTAATTATTAGTTTTGCAACTACAACTAATTTCATGATCTATAAATATGTTATAAGACACACTTTAAATAACTATTTAGAATAGAATCAAATTTCTGAATCGGCTACCAAACACATATCTGAAAACATGAAATACAACTCTGTTTTCATTGAATCGTTTATTTTCAAATTTATGTTTTGATGGTTTACCAAACAACCCCCTAAACTACTACTTTTATGAAAGTTTAGATGAAAAACAATTTTTAACTTTTTTATTAAACAATTGATAAGGTTGTGGGAATGGGAAGGAAACATGTAAATTTGGGAAGTATGAAAGAGTGGTACTTAGTAGTCTGACAGAGATCTCAAAGGCATCATGTAATTTGGGAGTTCTTTGGGGGTGTTTCCCAATGGGGATTTACCTGTCACCTACATAAAATAGATGGCTAATTTCGTCTTTTTCCATCTCTATTTTTCTTTTTCTTTTGCTCCTTTTCATTTTAAAAAAATAAAAAAGAATATACAACTTTTGGTTTGTTTCTCAACTCAATTTCAAGATATTTCTCTCTTCCCTTTTTCCCTTATTCTCTTGGCTCAAAAATTTGTTTCCACTCACATTTTTATAAATCATCCACCATATTAATAAGGAAATAAAATCAATTTCATTTTTTTTTCTCAAAAGTTGTTTTCCCTTTTCTTTGTTGGATTAAATGTAAAAAATATTTCAGGTTTTCCCTTTTCTTTCATTTTTATCATCAATTTTTATGGGACCATTTTTCTCTTCATTTTTTTTCACAATTTTAGTAGGTGTCACCATTTCTCTCTCAATTCTTTTAATTTTTGAGTTGAATAACAACAGGAGGTGGGAGATTCGAACCTCTGACATTTTGATCAAGGATACATGTCAATTACCATTAAACTAAACTTACTTGGGTAGAAAAATAGTTTAGACGACTTATTCGTATAAATATTTTTAAAATAAATATTTACTTTTAAATTAATAATAATGAGAGTAAAAAAAAAATGGTATTTTGTTTTAAAATTATAAAATAAAATGAATAATATTTAATTTTAAATTAAGTATATAAAGGTAGTATTTAATGGAGAAAATTGGATAAATAGCAAAATAGGCCTAAAATATTAAAAATATAGAAAGTTATAAAACTATTTGCATATATGAAAAATTTTCATTTAAATTACTAAAAAAGTCCATGCACATATTTTTAGTCCAAATGAAAATTGTGATTCATGTTCTTTCATTTCTTCCTCAAATTATCTTTTTTTTTTTTTTTGTAATTTTGTGTGATCTCTTCTTATTTTCCAACGTTCAGTTGATCAATTAAAGTCTAAATATCGTATAGTCAATAGATGTTCAACGTTCAACTTTTTCTATAGTGATTGGGGTCTATCACTAATAGAATTCAATCACTGTCTTGTAATAAAAGTTTATCAGTGATATAAGTTTATCACTATCATTGATAGACTTCTGTTTCTCTTATTTTATTGAAGTTTATTACTAATAAACTTTTATCCCTATCAATAAGAGTAGTGCACGATTGAAGTCTATTACTGATAGAAACATATATGTCAATTGCCACAGTTATCTAAATTATTAGAATTTTGAATCTTGAAACAACTAAGGTTAATACAGGTTAATTTTCATCCTTAAATAAGCTAGGGTGTGTGATTAAAGTCTATCATTAAGATTTTTATTTCATATATCACTATGATACGATTATTACTAATAAAATTTTATCACTAATAGACTCCTGACTATGATAAAAGTCTATTAGCATACTACTTCAAGTCTTACTTTCAGTTGTACAGTCTATTAGAATCTATCACTATCATATTGTGATAAGAGTCTATCAGTGATAGAATAACCTTGATAAAAATCTATCAGTTTACTTCATGTATTGTATTCTATCACGGTCTATCACTAGTAGACCTCTAACTGTGATAAGAGTCTATCAATGATAGAAGTTTATCACTGATAGAATCCTAACTATTATAAGAAAGTTTATTAGTGATAGAAGTCTATCACCGATACAATAATAACTATGATAAAAGTTTATCTGCCTATTCCAAGTCTTGCTTCATAATTGGATTATACCACATTCAATCACTCATAAACTTCTAATTGTGATAAGAATCTATTAGTGATAAAAATTTATCACTAATGAATTCCGACACTAATAGATTTTGAACTGTGATTAAGTGTCTATTATGATGATTTCAATTCTTTTGATAAAGTTATAAGAGTCTATCATGGATAGAAGTCTATCATCGATAGGTTCTGAACAGTGATAAAAGTCTATCAGAGATAGAAGTCTATCACTGATCGATAAATTCTAAGAACAGTGATAAAAGTCTATCAGGGTTCAATCAAGGGTAAAATGAGAATTTAAAAAATGTTATTTAAAAAATTTGCTATATTTATAATTTTTTTAAAAAAATTGCTATATTTGCAAATAAGATCTCATATTTTGCTATCATTTCAATTTTCCTATTTAATTCTCAAATTATCTACCAAAAACAAAGGTATATATATGATATTGATTTTGAACGTATTTATTAAAATAACATGAATACGTGTCATTTTATTTTTAATTTTCTCATTTTTAAATAACTTATAAAATGCAGTTTATTTTTAATTTAACCAAATTAAAATTTTAAAAATTATGCAAATTCTCTATGTAATTCTATGTTCTAAATTTTTCTTTTTATGAACTATATATATATATATATATATATATATATATATATATATATATATATATATATATATATATTCTGTTTAACTCCTTTAACTTATAGCATCGAGATTAATATCATTATTGTGAACGATTGTTTTGAATTTAAAATTTTCATGTCAATCCATGAAAAAAAAAGACAAAACTTAAGATTTGCCGTGTCATAGGTTTCATTTTGTTAATGGTAATCAATGTGTTTGGTGGATGGAAATAATTTTCTTAAATTCTTAGACTATGACATAAATTAATTGATTCATTCAAAATTCTCTTAAAAATTGATTCATATTACACAAGGGGTTTTACAGTTCACAAAACATCAACAAAAAAGAAGAAGTAGAAGAAAAGAGAATAAAAAATATTGACGAATCCCAAAGGTTTAAAATTCTTGAATTTTAAGTACAGACTTCTCATTTTCAGGCTTCCCAACCCTCCATCTCAAACACAAGTTTTTTATTCTGAGCTTTCTAATCTTACCTCCTAAATACAATTTAGGGCCTGTTTGGCCCACGGGTTATTATAACTCGTGTTATAATAACCTCTGAAATACTCTGCACCTCAAACACAGACTATTATAACTCCAGACTATACTACTTTGCATTTTAAATAATATTATATGTTTCACAGACTATAATAATCCACAGACTATTATAATCCTGATTCTTATAACCCACTCAGCGCCCCAAACAACCCATAGGCTTTACACCCTGTTATATTTTTTATATTTTGGATTATGAATTCTATTTAGTGTGATAACAATAACAAATATATATATATATTAGAAAAAATTTAAGTGATTGACATGAAATCAAAAACATTTGATTGGACTAATTGGACGTATCGTGTCACTATTCTAATTATTATGTTAACCATAGAAACTAATGCTCAAAGTTTCTATTTTAATTTTAATGCTTAAATAAACAAAAATACCAATAAGAAGACCAAATCTATAGTTTAGCTTCCTTTTAAAAAAAAAAAAATTATTTATAACAAAATTTAAGGAAAAGAAATGAGAAATTTGCATGGAAAACTCTTTTTTACGCGCATTAATGTGATTTGACCCATGCTCTGAAATTAATGACATTTGACCCTTTTTGTACTGTGTATTTCGTCCAAATTACCGTAGGGGCATCATACTCTAACTCTAGCTCTCTCGCTCTCGCTCAAGTCACGTTCTCGCTCTCGCTGAAATCTCGTTCTCGCTCTCGCTGAAATCTCGTTCTCGCTCTCGCTCTCGCTTATGATAGTAATTAAGTTGTCAAAATTCTGGAGAAAAGAAAAAATAAAAATAAAAATCGCACTATAGGGACTCACTTTCGCTCTCGTTGGCTCGCTCTCGCTGTATCTCTGCTACTCCAGCTCTTCTCTGTCTTTTTTTTGTCATTTTTTCTTTATATTTTTTTCCATTCATTTGAGCGAGAGCGAGAGCGAGACAGCGGGAGCGAGAGCGTGAACAGCGTGCGAGAGCGTGAACAAAAAAAGATCGCTTCATATTACCTTTATGAGTCATTTTGCGCGCATTGCCACGTCAGAATGGGTCATATTTCATTATTTTGAAATGTCATTAATGCATGGGAAAATGGGTTATCCGAATACCCCAAAAGAAATCTATCTCTCTAATATTTTGTGCAGCCCTCCCTTGAGGCGTCCTTCAATTTTATTTTTCTAATACAGGAAAAAAAAAACTCCTTAATTATTTGATGACTGCTATTAATATTTTGACATACTATAGATTAAGTTTTTATATGGTCTTTGTGGTCCATGATATATCTTTAAATTATATGGACCTAATTTATAAGTTTCATTTAACTCTTTATCTCTCTCACTTGTTTATTTATATTTTATAAGTATTATGGGTAAAATCTTAAATTTTAAAATAATTTATGTGATCTTGTAAAACATGAGGTAGATTAGATAGGCTTCAAGGAGTCATATAGTCAAATTAGGTAACCAAATAAAATTACCATATGAGGTTGTCATATCACTCTAATAAGTTAAATAGTTACTAGGTGGGAATAATCAGCCTCTTTGAATGATTAATCCATAGCTATTTGTGAAGTTATGACACAATATATTGAAATTTTATGTCAAGCATTTGAATTTTTGTATTTGACAAATTTTATGTCAATATTGATGTCCAACATTTTTTATATTCTTTGCAAGTAATCTTTGATTGATTATATGCTTTTCCATCACTACCTTTAATGTTACCTTACCACAGCACCCTAAAAAAAAACTAAAAAGAACAAATCAACTCTTCATACACAACTAATTAATATCAACCATATCCATAATTTGTTTTTGGAATGACTTTGGTTCAAAACTAATCAAAATATTCCTCTCCTTAATGATCATATCCAATTTAGGGGCCACGACACTCAACACACGGTATCAAACCATATTCATGGAATTTCTCATGACAAGAATTTAAATTGTTACACAGACACTAAATTGTTACAACTTAAAATTTATAGACTAAATTGTTATTTTAATTAAAGTTTAGATATATAAAATTATTATTTTTTTTAAGGGTTGATATAATTAAATTTACAATAATTCATGAGTTTAAACTTTTGGATTGATTGGTGATTTAACATGACATTAGGGTAGGAAGTTCTGTATTTGAACCCTTACAATATCGCTTCTTTTCCCATTAATATTGATTTTCACAGGTTAGGTTAACCTATTAACCTAAAGTCATCATGATCCACTATAAATCTTTAATCCTACCCATTGTCACATCAAAATATATATAAACCTTCATGATTATTTGAGCTATATATGCTTACATGTGTGAATATTAGAGCTTTCAATTTGATTAATTGTTGGAGTTGCTTTGACAAACACTTCATTAGAAAATTCTTACTCAATTTCATTGCATGATAGCTCAATTGGGCAAACCAACTCTTCAAACATTGCTAAATAATAATCACAAACTTATGTGTAGACATGACTTAGTTTAAAACCTAATTATAAGAGACACATTATTCTCTAACCTTAATCATGTCTAGTACTTTAGGGAATTCTCGAGCGTGACACATGGTAGTAGTAGCACACACCCTTACATCTCTAGTCAAGCTCAACTTTATCGCATAGTAATTACTTGCCTATCACTATAAGATCTTATTATATTCTTCCTAATTTATCATCACACTCATTTGATTACAAGAATCATTTTGAGTACAAAAATTACACTAGTATTCATAGAATTCTTCGTACAATCTTCTCTATTTACAGATTACCGACATCGACAAATATAGACATTTATAGCATCTTAAAAACAAAATCATGACATCAAACAAAACAAAAGTAGAACCATCATATATTTAAAAAAATACCAAGATCTATGGTCGTTTCAAAGAGTAATAAAATCAAATAATAGAAAAACCAAAAGGATACTAAAGGCCAAAAATTGGAGTTATAATTAGCTTTTATTTCTTTTCCATTTTGCGTGGACAAACTTGCCATCTTTGAGTCCAAGCTAGGCTAGCCTAATTTTTCTCAAACCCAAAAAAAATAAAAATAAATAAATAATCACAAACACAAACACAAACCCTAATGTGGCGCTCAATATTCCAGGCTGCAGGTAGAAGTAGTAGAAGAGCCACATGAATTCAAAAGGTCAAAACCATCCCATCAATTTCTTCAAAGTGTAGTGATTTTGCAGGGCTTGAAATGTCTTTTCAATAGCTTCATAGCTCCACCAGTTACCTACAACAACAGCATGGCCTTGACATACATAAAGTTTTTTTTTTTAAAAAAAAAAACAAGACATGAAATCTTATCCAAAAATTTTAAAAGTAATTTTGAGACAAAAATACAATAATTAAATACTATAGTTTTTTAATTTACTTATCTGTGTTTTGCCCTGGTTTTAGGAATTTGACTTGCTATTCATTTCTCCAACTTCAGTTTGGCTTTTAGTTGAAAAACATATTGTACACCAACTTTGACAACAAAAATTTTATTGGTTTTTTTAATTCAGAATGATTAAACATCAAAATTTTGAATTTAAATGATATGCTAATTGAATTAATTTCAAATCACTGATTTTATTTCTTACAGCCATTGGATCATTCATCATTCTTTATGCTAAAACCTTCTAGTTTTCATAAAAGACTAGCTTCGAATTTTGGAGCAACAACTGCAGTGAAAAGACCGTACACAACAATTTCACATCATTAATTTCCCTTCATTAACAAAGTGCACAAAATTAAAAGAAGCTTTACCCAAGTGCTGTCATCAAAACATAAGAAATTAATCTCAAACCCAAAAAAAAAAAAAAAAAAAAAAAAAAAAAAAAGACCCCATATAAAAAGTTAAATTATCCAACCTTTTTTTTCCCCCCTTCATCAGTGAAAGTACATAAATTTTTCTAATGTCTTGTTTTCATCCATGTACTGAAAGAAGCTGTTAGACTCAAGATTAGTATTATCAGAGCTAAAATGAACATGATGATCTTCTTCAACATCACAGTTCAACAGTGGATTATGATTATGAGGAGGAGCTTCTCCATTAAAACAGCTCTGAGATTGATGATTCATAACATCATAATTATAATTATAATTATAATTATGAGTTTGAGTTTGAGTTTGAGTTTGGCTGTGAAACCCCATCATTCTTGAAGTGCTGATTTGAGTGTAGCTTCCATCAGAACTAGAGCTGCAACTGGCTTCACTTCCAAACCCTAATAAGCTTTCTTTCATCTGTGGATTTTGATGATGATGATGATGATGATGGTGATACATCAAGGAACTCAATAAGCTGTTGTTGCTGTTGGATTCTTGTGTTTGGACAAGACAAGAGCTAATGTTGTTGTTTTTGTTGTTTGTTTGGATGTTTGACCAATTTGATGGGATTGAAATGAGAGTTTCAAAGCCTGAAATGGACTTGATTGTTGTTGTTGTTGTTGAAGGAGGAGAGAGGTTGTAATTAATGTTATTGCAGTCTTTGAAGATGGATGAGAGTGGTTGAAATGGAAATGATGAAACTTGATGATCATGATGAGAAGATGGCATGGTGGTAATTTGGGGTTTTTTCTCCATTCCTATAAGCTTCTTCTTTAGCTTGCTGTTCCAATGGTTTTTTATGTCGTTGTCTGTTCTTCCCGGTAACTGAGTCGCGATTATTGACCACCTACAAAGTTTTGAACCACAATCCATGAGAAGAAAATAATAATAATAAAAAAAAACCCTAAAAATGTTTGTAAATCACTACAAAAACTCAAAAGCTTAACCTTGTGATAGGTTGGGTTAGATTTAAAATTTGTTTATTCAAATGATTTAGCACTCTATTTCATCCTTGGGGCTTGTACATTAGGATAAGATCTTGTTAAGTAATTATAAAGAATAATCAGAGAAATCATCTCCTTACAAAATATTCAAACACAAACACAAACTATTTTGGTTTGATATCATGTTAAGTTGTGTTAGACTTAAATATGATTGTTTATTGACATATGATCTTCACAAGGATGAAGAAATGCATGCAAATAAGAATAAATTAAATCCTAATTAAAAAAGGGAAAGTGCTTTCAAAAAGTGTTAAAAAGGCCATGTGAGTTGATTAATAAAATATTAAGTAAAAAAAGTTATACCTGCTTCCAATGGTGGAAAATAGAGTACAAATTATTCTATCTTCCTCCTCAGTGAATGCTCCATGTTTAATGTTGGGCCTCAAATAGTTGAGCCATCTCAACCTGCAACTCTTCCCACATCTCTTCAAACCTTTTCCAATATCAAAAAAAAAACCCCATTTAGAAAGACAAAGAAAAACACTAAAAACCCCACTTAGAAAGAGAGATTGAAACCCCTAAAAAACCCTAGAAACCCCTAAAAAACCCTAAAAAGAGATGGAAAAGAAAAACTAAGTATATATTATTACCAGCTTTGTGAGGGAGAGAGATCCAATTCCCACCAGTGCCATGGTTGTCAATATAATCCTTGAGCTTAGCATCTTCTTCAGGAGACCAAGGCCCTTTCTTCACATTAGCCTTATCACAACAAGGAGATCTTCCCATCTCTCTCTTTCTCAAACTTCTTCAAAAGCTTAAGCTTTTACCAATAATAAGAGAAAGGGAGATTTGTTCTTTAATTTAAAGGGGTTGGAATATATGGAATTAGTATTATTTATAAACAACTCAAAAGTGAAACAGTAAGTCAAAATGATAGACAAATTTTTTAAACACTTTTCTAACTCCTATATGGGAACAAGCTACCTAGTCTCTGTTCAACCTTTCCAATCCCTTCTTTTGTATATAAATATATATATAGTAGTGGAAATATATATGTAATTTGGCAGCCTTAAGTACAGAAAACCCTTACTCTCTATTCAGTCTCTCTTTTTTCTTTTTTTTTTTCTCCTCTTCTATTTTAAAAGCATCCAAAGTCTCTGATAGGCTTTTAAAAAAAAAATAATAATATGGAAAAGGAAAGACATGGAAACTAATGTATATAAGCAATGTAGAGAGAATTTGACCACCATAAATATTTGTATTCATAAGTACACATGCATTAATTCAACCAAAAAAGTTCTTTTTTAATTTATTCCTGTATTTGACAAGCTTTTTAGAGAGATTAGAATAATTTGGTGCTAAAAGTTTAGAGTGTATTTTGACATAACTTTGAAAGTGTTCTGTTTTTATCCTTTTCAAAATCTACAATAATTGGTAATACATACAAAACACATTCTAAAAAAAATAGATTGATTTTAAGATATTTTGAAGAAGTACTTTGAATATTGATTTATGTAGAATCACTAGGCTTGCCAAACAAATTTGTGATTAAAATTACTTTTAAAGAAAAGGTAATCAAACACATAAATGTTTTAATTGAATATATTTTTAAGTTAAATTGTAAATTTAGTCCAATAACTTAGAGAAAGTTAGAATTTAGTCTCTATAATTTTAAGAGTTCCTCGTGATTAGTTAAAAATCTCATAAATATATAGTCCCTAAAGTTTGATAAAATCTTCATAAATAATGTGGGGACTATTTAGGAGAGTTTTATCAACCATAAAAACTAGTTCTAATATTTAAAATCATAGACTAAATTCTAACTTTTTAAAATTAAATATGGGGAGAACCAAATTTATAATTTACCTATATTTGTATTAAAAGTGTTTTAAGATAAAGGTTTTTTTTAAAAAAAATGTTTAAACTAAAAGGTAAATCAAATTGATCGTAAGAGAGTAAAAAGAGCTTTTGACTTATTAAAAGTGGGTTTTTTTTTAAAAAAAAAAAATCAATAGTTAAAAGTGATTTGAGAAATTCTGAAAATATAATTTAAAAAACACAATTAAAATGCCTTAAGTGGAAACATTTAATCAATTTTCTTTAAAAAATGCTTACAAAATAATGGCATAGTGGTTAAAAAATTACTTTTTTATGCATATTTGGGAATGATTTTAGAAATATTGATTTTAATGAAATTGATTTGTCTATAATTGATTTATTAAAAGTGATTTTCATATAATCATTTTTATGTTTGGTTCTACACTTTTAATAATGATTTTCATACAATTACGTGTTTTTTAAAAGACATATTTGTGAAAGGATATTAATATAAAATGTTTTAAGCTAAGTGATTTAATTATAATTAATCTGTTTAAGAAGTATTTAGTTATAAATTATTCTAATATTTGGAGGGATAAAATTTAGAAATATGGTCGGATAAAAATTTTAAAGGAAGGGGCAACAAATTCAGAGAGAGAATTTTAATAAAGAGAGTAAAATTCAAATATAGAGAGATAAACAAAAAAAAAGGCAAGATGATCAAAATTTTAGGAAGAAAAACTAAAATGAAGAGAAAAAAGTTAAGAGTAGCAATAGATAAAAAAAAATATTGTAGAGAAAAATTTAAAAAGATACGAAAATTATAGGGAAGAACAAAAAAAAAATAGAAATAAAAAAAAATCAAAGAAAGTTAAAACCATTAGAGAGAAAGGGAAATGAAAAATATGACTAAAAAGACAAAAAGAAATAAAGTAAAATACATATCATAAAGACTTTAGAGAGAGAGAAAATTTCCTTTTTTATGGAAATTTATGAATTTTGACAAAAGATGACAATTTTTCCCGTCATTAAAAGTATATTATTTCAAAAAATAAAATAATAGTCATTTTAATTTACAATCACTTAACAAAAATCACGGGGGAATCACCTCATAAGTGATTGAGTAGAAATCACTTCGAGTGATTTTGGATTATTCCAAAATCACTTCCTTAATATTGTCAAACATCACACTTTTGATAGGAAAGTGATTTTAGACATATCAAAAGTGATTTTAGTCATTCCAAAATCACTCTCAAATATATGCATGTTTGGAAATAATTTTAGAAATATTGATTTTAGTACAATTGATTTGTCTATAATTGCTTTATTAAAAGTAATTTTCATATAATCATTTTCATGTTTGGTTCTATATTTTTAATAGTGATTTTGGTTTTAAAAAAAAATCACTTTTTTATGGAAAATTATGAATTTTAACAAAAAATTACGGTTTTTACTCGTTATTAAAAGTATACTATTTTCAAAAATGAATAATAGTCAATTTTAAATTACAATTACTTGACAAAAATCACTTGAGAATCACCTCCCAAGTGATTGAAAGGGAATCACTTTAAATGATTTTAGATTTTTCCAAAATCACTTGCTTAATATTGCCAAACATCACATTTTGAGTAGGAAAGTGATTTTAGACATGTCAAAAGTGATTTTGATCACTCCAAAATCACTCCTAAACATGCGCTTAATTATTTAAAATCAATTTTGATGCCTTTAATCACTGATCAAATTTTGATGCCTTTAATCACTGAGCCCAAACATGTTACCAAGTATTTTATACTTGAAAATATTTTTATCAAGACACAATACCAAACATATACTTGACTAATTAATTTCATTCACAAATTTAAATAACTACAACCTCATTTGATAATAATTGTTTAATTTTTTTGTGTTTTGAAAATTGTATTCGTTTTCTCATCAATTATCTATTAGGGATTTTTATCTTTCTTAACAAAATATTTAAATTCTTAATCAATTTTTTTAAAAAAAACACAAGTTCTTAAAAACTATTTTTGTTTTTAAAAGTTAGCATGGTTTTTGAAACAATAGCTAAAATTAAAGTTGATAACACAGAACAAACAAATTCATAAGTAAAAGTAATGTTTATACGCTTAATTTTCAAAAATAAAAATAAATCAAATGATTATTAAATAAGACCTAATTTTTTTTAAGTACAACAAATACAAAAGTATAAAAATTTGGGAAGGTTGAATTAGCGAATAAATAATTTAAAGATAACTCGGTTAAAATATTAATGATCTCCGTTGCAAGTTATTGATATAAATCACACTTTTTTATATTTCAACTATCAAAAAACACTTATTATATTTTATTAACAAAACACTCAAAATCAAGGCATAGAAATATACAAACACTACCACATTAATGCTCCAAACCTAACCACTAAATCAAGCACCAAGCATTGGAACTCCGCAAAACGTGACACAACACAACTAGGGAACTATTAACAACCATAAAAATAACCTTTTTTTTTTTACTCAGAAGAATGTTTATAGTTAACTAAAAATCTTTAAAAAAAATGGGATAGCAATTAATGATGTTATTTTACTTGAGAATTCAACTTAATGAAATTAAATTTCAAAGGTTAAATTTAACATACTTAATATACTATTAATTGTTTTTTTGTAAGAAAAAAAAATGAAAATTTGTATTATTGAATTGTCTCATTTTCTAAAATACTAATAAATCTGTTCTTTTGGATAAAAGTCATTCTAAATACAATTAATAATTATTTAAAAAATCAATCTAAATTACATCAAGTTAAGAGACTAAGAAATAAAACTTGCCAAAGTGAGTATAACTCAACAATAATTAACATATCACTTCTTTGAATTCGAAGATTTAAATCTCTAATATCTCATATTTATTGGATACTAAAAAAAATAAGACTCAAATATACATCTATATATATATTTATTGGTTTGTACTATTTAACCTTTTTTTTTTAATTCCACACAACTCTTATTTTATACCATTTTCTGTCAGCTTTAAATATAAGTTGTGGTGATTGAATACATAATCGTCAATATATTTTATAAGATGTGACCACAAGTTGTTGGAGAAGTGATAATCAAATTTGTTAATATGGTTACTATACAAGTCGGTGAAATTAATATCCTAACATTGTAGTAAGTCGGTAGAGTTGAATTCTTTTATGAGGAGTTAACACTGTAGCAAGTCGGTAGAATTGAATTCTTTTATGAGGAGTTAATTTTTACATAGACCAATGTTGAGTGGGTTTAAACCCAACTCAGAAAGCTAAATACCCCTAAGTATCGTACCTGAATTAAGTAATTCAAATATTGCTCAAATCTAAATTTCCACCCAACAAATGTCTTTTTGGGACTGTTTGGATGGGTGATATGGGTTGAGTTGAGTTGGTTTAAAAAACCAACTCAGTGTTTGGGGCATTGAGTTGGGTTGAGTTCTCAACTCCCCACTTCCCCAAATATCTCGCCCAATTTTCTCACCTTACATCTCCCCACAAATCAATTCACACACCTCTCCACCAATTTTCCTAAACCTTGATTCCCTCCGACGATCCGGCGGTGGTCCGGCGACTTTCGGCGGTGGTCCGACGACTTCCGGTAGTGGTCCGGCGACTTTCCGACGATGACCCGATGACTTTCCGATGAAACTCCGCACAATTGTTCGGCGGGATGAAGAGTGATATGAAAATAAAAAAAGGAGAAGAAGAGAAGAGTTTTAAAGTGCACCATTTAAGTTGCAATTACTCTAGTTTAAATAGGTACCAAAAAGTCCTAATCCTTTTTAGAAAAAGAAATCCTATTTTTTAAAAAAGGAAATCATAATCCTCTTTTTTTAAAAAAGAAATCTTAATCCTTTTTTTATAACATAAATCATAATCCTTTTTAGACTTTGAAACACCATTTTCTAAAAAATCTCTATATTTATAATTTTTATCTGATTATCCAAAAATTAAAATTTAAATCAAATAATTAATGCATTTGATTTTACGGGGGTTACAAAAAAAAGAGGGGGTTCCATAAGTTCTGTTGCTAAAACGGAAAGAAAAGTTACAGGGGAGTGATTAAGAAAAGAAAAATATGAAATGGAATCTGCTAGACGTAAAAATGTTGTAGACCAACTGTATGCAATAGAAGGGTTGACCAAGGATGATCCCCTTAGTCGCAGACATCTAGAAGACGAGTTGCTTCTTCCAAGTCCCACCACAATCCAAGAAGAGATATTGCTTGCATATTCTTGGTAGGACTGGTTGAACACCTACTTCACCCATTTTTACTAGACCAAGATAACCCAAACACTTCATGTTTATTTCGTTAGATATATTTTTCGAACGATAATATTTTTTGTATATTTTAATTTTTTGGGCATAGGAGATAAGATTTGATAGCATGTCATTAATTCTTTTGTCATGAATGAATGTATCATCAATGATGGGAAGATAAAAATTGATTCTTTGATCTTAAAATCACTAGCAAGATAAAAACTGATTATTTGATCTTAAAAAAAAACTGAACCAGATACCTCTGCACAACTCAACTCAACTCTGCATCCCAAACACAGATTTTCTGCAACAACTCAACTCAACTCTGCACCCCAAACACAGATTTCCTGCACTCAACTCAACTCAACTCTGCACAACTCAACTCAACCCAACTTTGCGATCCAAATACACCCAAAATTTTTTGTCTGTTTTTAAAAGACTATTTATCAACATTTTTTCTATGACTAAACTTTTAATTTTTTTTCTTTAAAACATAGCTACATTTTCAAAATTAAAAATGGAAAAAAACATAAATTTGTTAGGGTTGCTGACATGAGATACAATGTGTCTTTTTATTTAGTAATTTTAAACCGTTTTTATGATTTGTTTAGATTGTAAAGACTCAAAGTCAACAAGACCTGTTCCTAGAGTCTTTACTTAACATGCATGGCTTGAGGCCTCTAGTGATTTAAAATGGAAGCTTGTGGAAACAAATATATAAAAACGAGACAGTTATTTTATTGGGATCCCAAAATAAAAATTTAAAACAAAATTACTTCAATAAGAAAATCAACTTGGTCTGGCCTCCCTAAATTGCTTTAAAGAATGAAACATAAGAAATGATGTTTTAGTCTAATAGGATAAATGAAAGAAAACTTGAGATTTAAAATTTGTGGAAACTTGCTCCTCCTCATCCCATGGCTTAGGTAGCGCTCCTTGTCACTCAACCAGCTTGTCTTTGCCCTTACCTGAAAACTTTTTTTTTAAAAAAGAAAGGGTGAGTATTACATACATAATACTCAGTAAGAGTTCCCACAGCCGAGGTTTCATGAAACATGGGGCCCAAAAACACATAAACAACATCCATGGCTTTTAAACAACATTCATGGCTTTTCTCTTCGGCTATTTGTGGAAAATTAAACTTCCTGTTTCATGGCCTCTAATCTGTTTCATGGCCTCTAATTTGGGTCGACCCTAAGTCGTTTAAGACTCACATATCATAAATTATGCATAAAAACATTATTGGAGGTTTAGTTTTCAGGCCTTTGTAAACATTTTCATTTAAAAAAATAAATTTCTCTTCGGCCTCTAGTGGACAACCAATTCCTCTCAAAACATGGCCTCTAATGTGGGTCGACTCCAGAATCATAAAATATGTGATAACATGTGACGCCCGGTAATTTCAAGTAAGTTATAAATTCTTTTCAAGTTAATTTGGGGCTCATGTCATAGCCTTTAACGGTTTGGGTTAATAAGTTAATTAATGGATCTTGCAGGGACCCATGTAATTCCCAAATTTCACCTTAAATGGGGTTGGCATTCTCAAGCTTTTCACTGAACGCCTGGGAGAAGGAAAAACAAACTGAGGTAACCCTAGTTTCTCTCTTTCTTTTGTGTGGTTAAAAGAAAAAAAAAACGCGAGGAAGAACCCTCGCGCGAACCGCCGCCCCCCCCCCCACTGGACCACCTTCTTCGCAACCCTCACCCGCCGCCCCAAGCTTCATTTTGCCGCAACCTGCCGTCCCACTGCCGCTGCTGCTGCTCCTCCGTTTGGCGAGGCCGTGTCGTCGGCCGGCGAGTCGACGACCTCGCTGCCCCCTCGTCTGCAGCTTTTTTTTCTCTCTTTCTCTCCCTCTATTTTCCGATCGCCCTCAGAAGTTCACCTGCGCACTGAACAGCCACTCGTCGTCCTGCGCCCGAAGCCTGCCGCCGACGTCTGCGTCCAACGAACCACGATCGAGCGTGCAGCCGCCGGAGTTGATCTCCCTCTCTACCCTCCGTTTTGCCCGTCCCCTCTCGATCTCTACCGTGTCCTGTCTCTCTCTCTCTCTATCATTGTGGCATGTGAGCGTTTGCATGTATTAAAACTTCGTTTTCTTCTGGACTATCTTACTTAGCTGCCTGTATGCGATCTGTGTTGGAACCCAGCCTATTGTACATGTAGTTTGGTGGAGGCTGGGTGAGTCGAGATACTTTTTGGAGTTCTTTTGTGCCTTTAACAGGTTAGGAAAAATTTTCTGGTTGCCCTAGTAGCGCCGTTATGCTGCCGAAATTTTTCCAGCATTAGCGGTATTACTTAGTAACTCCCTTAGTAGTCTAGTTCTAAAATTTAGGGTCGTTACAGTTGGTATCAGAGCCCAAGTTCTAGATTTTGTAGACTCGCCTACATCGTAGGCACTGGTTCTTATAGCCTCTCGCAGGGAGTCGCCTCGCCGCCACCAGGTTTGCTTTTACTCTATTTAGACTAAGGTGTATTGCTTGACCTTTAACGTGTGAGTGGCCTTGTTTGAGTACTTCTATTCGTTCTTTAAAGTTTTTATTGTGTTATGACTTAGATTATGGCTCGAGGTCGTTCGCGTGGTAGGAGGAATAGGGGAGCAACCCCACTAAGAGGTCGTGGAGGTCGAGGAGGCAAGGGCCGAGGGGCTCGTAACCAGGAGCCTGTGTTGGAGCCCTTAGTTGACGAACAGTCTGAACACCAAGAGGAGATCCACCCTGACCCTCCAGCCGTTGAGGAGTCGTTAGGCAAAAACTTGGAGAATCAGGGGGACCAGAGGAACGAGAATGCTCCACCACCTACCACGATGCTCATGACTCCCGAAAGCCTCCAGGGAATCATTCAAGCTGCCTTAGCAAGCCAAGCAACAATGTTCACCCAGAATTTCAGGGTGATGAACCAGAATGCCGGGTCAACCACGGAAGAGGCCAGATATTTGAAAGACTTCAAGAAATATGACCTTCCTAACTTCAAGGGTCAGGAGGTGGATCCCTTGGCCGCTGAGGTGTGGCTTGCTGCCATGGAGTCAGTTTTCCATCGGATGCGCTGCCTTGAGAATTAAATGGTCCAGTGTGTCGTCTACACACTTAGGGGACGAGCTCTCCTCTGGTGGGAGGCCATAGAACGGTCCATTGGTGCAGGTGAAGGGCCAATGTCATGGGCAAAGTTTAGAGAGGAGTTCTATGAGAAGTACTACCGGACCACCACGAGAACGAGGAAGTTGGCCGAGTTCATTCAGCTGAAGCAAGGGCCGACCCAGTCAGTAGAGGACTATGAACACGAGTTCACTGTCTTGTCCCGTTTTGCAGTCGATTGGGTAGACACAGAAAAGAAGAAGGTGGACAAGTTCGTGGGCGGACTGTGTGATGCCTTGTATGGCGGTGTGGCTACCCTGGAACCATAAACTTATGCTGCAGCTGTTCGTGCAACGTCGTTGCTTGATGCTCGTACCTCGAGGTCTGGAAGAGTCAGTACAGGTCAGAGTTCAGGTGTAGCCTAAAGCACAGAAACCTGACGAAGCTCAGGGGTGAACCAGGGCCCGGTAGTAGGCCAGAAGAGAAGGTTTGACCAAGTGATAGTCAGACCTAATAGGCATGTAGCTCAGGGGCAGGGGCCGACCCAAGGGGTGGCGAAGATTCCTTGCGTTAGTTGTGGCAGACAGCATAATAGGGCGTGTTTTGTGGCCACTATGACCTGTTACAACTGTGGAAAGATAGGCCATTTGTCTTCGGTGTATAGGCAACAGAAGAGAGCGAACCCGAGAACTTGTTTCAGATGCAAGAAAGTAGGTCATGTGGCGTCAGCTTGTCCAGAGAATCAGGAGCAAGGGGCTCAAGGAGGGCGCCAGCGAGGCGGAGTCTGTGACCGCCACCAGAGTCAGCAGGAGGCTCGAGCGCCCGTGGTGACAGGTACACTACCTATACTTGGTCATCTTGCTCTTGTACTATTTGATTCCGGGTGTACACACTCTTTCATTTCTGCTTTGTTTGTGGGGCAAGCCCAGTTAGAGGTAGAGCCTCTAGGTTTCAGTCTGTTAGTTACAACCCCCGTAGGGGTGGAACTTATGACCCGAGAAAAAGTAAAGATCGGTCAGGTGTTAGTGGAAGTTCGCTCGTTGGAAGTGACCCTGATCGTTCTTGAGATGGGTGATTTCGATGTTATCCTCGGCATGGATTGGCTAGCTGCAAATCATGCCAACATCGATTCATCATCGCTTGAGGTAGTCTTTAAGCCTCCAGTGAGCAGAACTCGAAGTTTTAAGGTGAAAGGAACAGAACATGGAGTCGTTCCAAGGGTGATTTCGGTGCTAAAGGCAAGCAAGCTGGTTAGCCAAGGGGCTTGGGCCTTTTTGGCAAGTGTGACAGACTTGAGAGGCAAGAAAGGGGATGTGTCGTTGGTCCCAGTAGTCAGAGAGTTTGTTGATGTGTTCCCTGAGGAATTACCCGGTTTACCTCCGGCCAGAGAGGTGGATTTCTGTATTGAGTTGGAACCGAGCCTTTGCCCGTTGTCGAATGCTCCGTATAGAATGGCCCAGTAGAGTGAAAGAACTCAAGACTCGATTCTGCGGAATTACTAGACAAGGGCTTTATCCGCCCTAGTGTCTCACCCTTGGGTGCGCCCGTGCTTTTTGTGAAGAAGAAGGATGGGTCGATGCGCTTGTGCATTGACTACCGGGAGTTGAACAAGGTAACGATAAAGAACAAGTATCCGCTCCCCAGGATTGATGACCTGTTTGACCAGTTGCAGGGGGCCACTGTGTTCTCTAAGGTTGACCTACGCTCGGGATATCACCAATTGCGAATAAGGGAGGAAGACATCCCGAAGACGGCTTTCAGATCTAGATATGGGCATTATGAGTTTACCGTAATGTCATTCGGTTTGACAAACGCCCCAGCAGTGTTCATGGACCTGATGAATAGGGTATTCAAGAAATTCCTGGACACATCTGTGATCGTGTTCATAGATGACATCCTGATATACTCGAGGTCGAGTGAAGAGCACGAGAACCACTTGAGGGAAGTCTTGACTACTTTGAGGGAGAACCAGTTGTATGCCAAGTTCTCCAAGTGTGAGTTTTGGCTGTCGCAAGTATCCTTTCTCGGGCACGTGGTATCTAAGGAGGGTGTCTCAGTGGACCCAGCGAAGGTCGATGCGGTCTTAGAATGGCCCCGACCCAAAACTTCCACGGAAGTCCGTAGTTTCTTGGACTTGGCCGGTTATTACCGACGGTTCGTGGAGGATTTCTCCAAGATTGCAACGCCCCTCACCCAGTTAACACGGAAGGGGAATGTCTTCGTGTGGAGTGAGGCATGCGAGGCCAGTTTCCAAGACTTGAAGCAGAGGTTGATCTCAAGACCAGATGCTTACGATGCACGATGGATCTAGAAATTTCGTAGTTTACAGTGATGCCTCCAAGAAGGGCTTGGGTTGTGTCTTAATGCAAAATGGGAAGGTGATTGCCTACGCCTCCCGACAGTTGAAGGACTACGAGAGAAACTACCCGACTCATGACTTGGAGTTAGCCGCAGTGGTCTTTGCCTTGAAAATCTGGAGACACTACTTGTATGGAGAGAAGATCCAGATGTATACCGACCACAAGAGTTTGAAATATTGGTTTACTCAGAAGGAGTTGAATATGAGACAACGGAGATGGTTGGAGCTGGTGAAAGATTACGAAATCGAGATCTTGTACCATCCGGGTAAGGCAAACGTGGTTGTCGGACGCTCTTAGTCGAAAGGCAGCTCACACTTCATCCCTGGTCACAAAGGAGTTTCAGCTGCGTGCTGATATGGAGCGTGCTGGTATAGTTGTGATGGTGGGTCAGGTCATGACTCTGTTTAACCAGTTGTCGGTGCGGCCGAAACACCGAGAGACAAATGAATCTTAGACTCCCAGCAGGGAATCCCAACCTTGAGGATTTGTGGAATCGAAGCTAAGTCGGGCCAAGAAGGTGAGTTCGCGATGTGTGTCGCGTCGGATGGGGTTTGTTGTTCAAGGGACGGTTGTGTGTCCCGGATGCGGATGGTCTCAAGGAAGAAGTCTTAATCGAGGCTCACAACTCTCCTTCCTCCGTGCACCCTGGTAGCACTAAGATGTATCGGGACATGAAGCAGTTTTATTGGTGGAAGGGGATGAAGAAGGACATAGCAGAGTTCGTTAGCAGATGCTTAGTTTGTCAGCAAGTTAAAGCCCCGAGGCGGCCGGCGGAGGTTGTTGCAACCCTTGGAGAGTACCGCAGTAGAAATGGGAAGAAGTTTCGATGGACTTCATTTCTGGTTTACCTCGAACGATCAGAGGGTTCACAGTAGTTTGGGTACTTATTGATAGGCTGACTAAGTCGGCACATTTCATTCCTGGGAAACCGACTTACACTGTGGAGAAGTGGGCAAAGTTGTTCATGGAGGAAGTTGTCAGGTTACACGGAGTCCCAGCGAAGATCGTCTCTAATAAGGACCCTCGTTTCACCTCAAATTTCTGGATGAGTTTTCAGAAGGCTCTAGGAGCAGAATGTAGTTTTAGCACAGCTTTTCACCCTCAGACGGACGGTCAGACCGAGAGGTTAAACCAGATACTGGAAGACATGTTTCGAGCTTGTGCCTTGGATTTTGCAGGGAGTTGGGATACGCACCTTCATTTGATGGAGTTTGCTTATAACAACAGTTATTAGGGATTGAAATGGTGCCCTTTGAGGCTTTGTATGGGAAGAGGTGCAGGTCCCCAGTGTATTGAGGAGAGGTTGGTGAGCGTAAGCTTCTAGGGCCCGAGCTGGTCCAGGTTACGAATGAAGCTGTACAAAAGATTAGAGCGCGGATGCTAACGGCTCAAAGCAGACAGAAAAGTTACGCTGATGTGAGGCGCAAGGACTTGGAATTTGCAGTTGGAGAGTATGTGTTCCTTAAGGTTGCGCCGATGAGAGGCGTGTTGAGATTTGGCAAGAAAGGGAAGTTGAGCCCAAGGTTCATTGGGTCGTTCGAGATATTGGAGCGCATTGGCCCGGTAGCGTACCGTTTAGCCTTGCCACCATTCCTGGCAGCCGTGTGTCACGGTCATGCTTGTCCAAGGCGTGTTGCCCATGGCCGCATGGCCGTCCCCATCCTTTTTCATTGTGTTTTCATGTATGCTTTTGCTTTAGCATTGTTATTTCATTTTCACGTATTTTTGTGGGCGTATGACTCCTCGCCAAAATGACGTGCAAGGGAGTCATAGCCAAAATTCCTAGAATGTACTATAGGGGGATGCGAACATTCATCAATTCTCCCTACCAAGAGTTATATGCTAGATAAGTGTGGCTTTCTTATTATTGCTTGTCAGCTGTATAACTAACTTTCTAAACTCTCACAAACGTTTTCCAAATTGTTTTTACAAATTCTCTCGACCCCGTTTTCTAAAACCTTTTCTCAAGAACGGGGTGGAGGTTGCGACATAGGCCCGTTGTGCGCCGCGATCCGAATTTGAGTTGGCTTACTTGCTCGTGGCGAGCAAGTGTCGCCGCGGTCGTGTCGAGACCCTTTCAAAGGTGCGGCCGTGTGATTGGTGCTCGAGCCTAGTTGGCCGGGAAGGCAAGACACGATAATCATGCTCGCAAACAAATTAAACAAGTCGGACAAAGAGCGGTTGGCGAGATCGAGGAGCAATTGCTTCTCTTGGCGGAAGTCCCCGATAATATTCGGTCCTTGGGATCTCGACTCGAAGAGATTGCGGCCAAGGCGACGCGCGATTGATCACGATTCTTTGGGCGCATCGAGGAATGCCCGTCATGAATTGATGGAGAGAGTTGAGACCCTCGAGGGCGGGTAAACCGACGTGAAAGCTTGGGCGTGGTGCTAGCTCGTCGGGCGGCGTCGTCGCCAAATTGAGGAACGTGTCGATGGTGCGGGCGGTTCCCACAAAGAGTTGGGTCGATGTTTCGACTTTTACGTGATGTGAGAGATGCCCTTAAGATCTGTAGGGGTGAGATAGGCGAGATGGCGCAAAGCTAAATCTCACCATGATTGCGATGGGAAGTCAAGCCTCACCGGAGGCGCGACCAAATCGGGAAGAAGAAGATCCCGAGCCGAAACCCTACGTGGGGTTCGAGATGCCAAAGTGTTGGAAAACTTCATCTTCGATATGGAGCAATACTTTGAGCAACGAATCTGGTGATCGACGAAGAAAGAGTCACCTTAGCAACAATGCATCCGGAAGACGATGCCAAACTATGGTGGAGGACCAGTTATATGGACATCCAAGAAGCGGATGTACCATTAACACATGGGAGACGTTGAAACAAGAATTGCGCTGCAATTCTTCCCGAAAAATGTCGAGATAATTGCAAGGCGCAAGCTTCGAGAGTTGAGACATAAAGGTGCCATCCGCGAATATGTCAAACAGTTTGCCGGGTTGATGTTGGACATCCGAGATATGAGCGAGAAGGACAAGATCTTCTCCTTTGTCGAAGGGCTACAACCATGGGTCGAGGCTAAGTTATGCGAACAATGAGTACAACACACTGACAAAGCATATCTGTGTGAGCAGCGATCGCTTTGACTGAGTGGTGGCAGTGTTAATGCAGTTCCAAAGCGGGGGACAGAGCAAAACCTCCCCACGGGGAGATGATCGATCTCATCAGCCTAACTCTCCCAAGAGTGGGGGAGGAGATAGGCCTAGAAGTTCAGGAAGGGACAGCAGGAAGTCCCCACCGAGGAATGGAAATTCGTGGCAGAGACCACATAACAAGAACAACAACTACCAGAAGTGCGTTCTTTGTGACGGGGCTCACCGAGTGAGTGACTGCCCGAGTAAAATAGCCCTCAAGGCCCTTCAAGCGTCCTATGAGGCAAAGAAAGGAAAAGAAGTCGATGATACGGAAATTGAGTCCGTACAAGACGAAGACCTAGAGAATCCGCGCATTGGCGCCATAAGATTCTTGTCAGCCCTCCAGAAGAGTGGGGGAGAGACAAAGGGCCCATCCAGTAAGGGCCTCATGTACGTTGACGCACATGTCAACAACAAAACAACCAAGAGTACTATGGTTGATTCGGGAGCCACCCATAACCGTCTCGAGAGGCGAAGCGAGGCGATTGAACTTGTCCGGGCGAGATCCGGGAAGGATGAAAGTCAGAATTCAAAGCGACCATGCCTATTTCAGGAATTGCGAAGGGCGTCTCAGTCAAGATGGGGGACTGGGGTGGTCGCGTAGACCTTGTCGTCGTCAGGATGGACGACTTCGATGTTGTGTTGGGAATGGAGTTCCTTCTTGGCAAAGACAAAGTCATACCGTGCCCTCTAGCGAGTTGTCTAGTAATCACGGAGGAAATCCCGCCGTAGTGCCCGCGAAGTTGAAGCAGCCTACTGGCGCGCGAGTGTTATCGGCCTTGCAGCTGAGAGCAGGCCCAAGTGAATGTTGTGGCAAGATGTCACGAGTAACAGACCATCGCGACGAGAGAAGCGGCGATCGTAAACCCGCCCGAAGAGGGGATGAAAGAATACGATTCAGTGCAAGAGTGCACACAAAGAGCGCCGAGGCGCGAAGTCGAGGACTCGATCGAGAGAGGCAGGCCTCCTCGAGAAGTGAAGCCAAAGCGGCGAAGCCCGTAGTGCGAAATCGGACTACCACGGGCTTGGAAGACGCAATCACAACGCGTAATGCGAAGCGGCGGCGGCGTGACAAGCCCGCCGATCAAATCGAAGAACTCTTTTGAGGTCCTAGGCGAAGGGGCGGAGTCGGATCTTTGCCCCATATGAGAAAGGTGCGGCGCTTCTTGCGAGATGTGGAAGGAAGCCGTGGGAGCGGTCCGTTGGGACCGGCCAAGACTTGAAGACTGCCAACCCAGGTCCATCCCGTTCGAAGAGTGTCGGTTGACGAGGACGTCAACCAATTAAGTGGGGGAGAATGTCACGGTCATGCTCGTGAAGGTCTTTTGGCAAAACCAGCAGCTCCAAGAAGCTACTTGGGAGCGCGAGGACGAGATGAGAACAAACTACCCGGAGTTGTTTGAGAACTAGCCACTTTCAAGGACGAAAGTTCTTAAGGTGGGAAGGATGTGACGCCCGGTAATTTCAAGTAAGTTATAAATTCTTTTCAAGTTAATTTGGGGCTCATGTCATAGCTTTTAACGGTTTGGGTCAATAAGTTAATTAATGGATCTTGTAGGGACCCATGTAATTCCCAAATTTCACCTTAAATGGGGTTGGCATTCTCAAGCTTTTCACTGAACGCCTGGGAGAAGGAAAAACAAGCCGAGGTAACCCTAGTTTCTCTCTTTCTTTTGTGTGGTTAAAAGAAAAAAAAAATGCGAGGAAGAACCCTCGCGCGAACCGCCGCCCCCCCACTGGACCATCTTCTTCGCAACCCTCACCCGCCGCCCCAAGCTTCATTTTGCCGCAACCTACCGTCCCACTGCCGCTGCTGCTGCTCCTCCATCTGGCGAGGCCCTACCGTCGGCCAGCGAGTCGACGACCTCGCTGCCCCCTCGTCCGCAGCTTTTCTCTCTCTCCTCTCTTTTTCGATCGCCTCGAAAGTTCACTGCGCGGCGAACCGCGCTTCGCCGCCCCACGCCGAAGCTTCGCCGCCGACGTCTGCGTCCAGCGAACCACGACCGAGCGTGCAGCCGCCAGAGTTGATCTCCCTCTCTACCCTCCGTTTTGCCCGTCCCCTCTCGATCTCTACCGTGTCCTGTCTCTCTCTCTCAGATCCGAAATCGTCTCCCTCTCTCAGTCCAATCGATTCTTTCTCTCTCTCTCTCTCTCGGTCCGAGCTGGGTCCTTTCTAATTCTTTCCTTTGTTTGTTGGTGGACAGGAATAAATTCTTGGGCTAGGAATTAAGCGTTGGGGGACCTCGAGACTAAGGCCGGGCAGAGAGCGTCTTCATCTCGCATCAGTGGTAAGCCTCGATCTGTTTATGCTGGTTCTGTAGTCAAGATTTAAAAAGTTGATTTGACTGTGTCTTCTTCGACGGGTTGTCAAGGAATGCCTGATCTAGTCTGCTTCCTAACTGAGATTTGTTCAATGTTCGTGATTTTCCTATAGGTGCATTGGGCTACTAGCAAGAGTAGAGAGCTTTCGTGGCACACTTTACTCAAAGTAAGTAGTCAGTTGGAGTAACGCCGAGCTCCTAAGCGAAGGAACAAGGTGTATGTGCTTTACTTGTTGTGTTTTTTTGAGTTTACTGTTGAACCATAAGCTAACTAGTTAAGGAGTTTTGAAGCTTGTAGCATGTTTTTATGAGTTTTAAGCTCGAGATGATTGCATGATTGCTACATCAGTTTGCAAGTATGTTTGATCCTGTTTTACTATGTTGCATTGTTTACGTGTTCTGTTGTGTGAAGCTATGAGCAGTAGGG
The DNA here is from genome assembly GCA_036507285.1 of Trichosanthes cucumerina. Lineage (NCBI taxonomy): Eukaryota > Viridiplantae > Streptophyta > Magnoliopsida > Cucurbitales > Cucurbitaceae > Trichosanthes > Trichosanthes cucumerina. The sequence continues at coordinate 43,846,452 of CM071835.1, forward strand.
GTCGTACTTCTGGTAGAATCTAGCATTCCAAATGAGTGTGTGGTACGAGTTGAGTCTGATAGGTTTGAGAACATAGATGGGAGTTTGGACCCTTGGAGTGGGTCGGGGATGTTAGGAATGCTTAGATGGGACCCTAGTTACCTTATGAACAGAACCCATGAGTTAGCCCTCACCGAACCCTGAGTTGCACTTGAATGGGTTAGAACCTCTAGGTTGACGATATATGATAGGCTCGTAAGGTTGGGGTGGGTCCCCGTTGTGATCGGGAATTGTTGCTTTCCATGATCCCGGACTAGCTTAGGGGCGATTCTCCAATGGGTGTGTTGGTTACGTACCGCACGGTACCATGCTAGTGTGTTATGAGATCCTGGGGTGCGTCCTCGTTGAGATCGGGAGTGGTTGCTTTCCATGATCCCGTGCTGGCTTAGGGGCGATTCCCCATAGGGCGTGTGGGATACGTACCTGCTCTGCCCTATGTCAGCGTGTTGTGGCGTGAGGGTTGCTTTCTCTCATTGCATCGTCAACCAAAGTTCTAGGACCTAAGGTGGAGTTCGAGTAGTCACCACAGGGGCCCAAGGCGAAGAGAGTTAAGGGAGAGACCTGTTCAGGGATTGAGCGAGATTGGGAGATGGATCTAGTTATCTTGCTGAAGTAGGTTTGGACGTAAGTGGGCTGCTTACTGGGTATTTTCTTTATACTCACTCGTTTTCTTTCTATGTTTTGTTCGCAGGTAAGAGTTGAACCGGGGTGGACGGCGATGGAGGCAACCTGGCGAGGCTATAAGACATTTCCGTAGTGTCCCTAACTCTTAGGAAGTTATTATTGTTGTATATCTTGTAGTCTCGCTGCGCATTTTCCCTTTTGGTTTTGAAAGAACTTCTATTTAAGCTTTAATTGTTGTTTGAACTATCGTTGTGGCATGTGAGCGTTTGCAAGTATTAAAACTTCGTTTTCTTCTGGACTATCTTACCTTAGCTGCCTGTATGTGATCTGTGTTGGAACCCAGCCTATTGTACATGTAGTTTGGTGGAGGTTGGGTGAGTCGAGATACTTTTTGGAGTGCTTTTGTGCCTTTAACAGGTTAGGAAAAATTTTCTTGTTGCCCTAGTAGCGCCGTTATGGTGCCGAAATATTTTCAGCATTAGCGGCATTACTTAGTAACTCCCCTAGTAGTCTAGTTCTAAAATTTAGGGTCGTTACATAACAACATCAGGAAGATTTCACCACAACCTTCGCAAACATTTAAGTGAACATATATTAAGGGCCCCAACGCAAAAACAATACATTTTCAAGTACAAATAATTTCATGGCATTAGCATAATCAAATCAACATGCATAACTCTAGAAACAACATTAATCTATCAATCATGGCTTTGGGATGGTTGACAGTCCAGTCCAATCATGGCATTCACATTGTATAACAGAAAATCAGAACTCAATCCAACATGGCTTTCTAATCCAAAATCCTCAACCATATGGGACATTTTCAGCAAGCTTTTCAATCTAAATTTAAAAATCTTGTGTGGGTTCCCTTACCTTAACCTCGGTTGATAATTGAGTCTTTAACTCCTCCTACGCGTCCTGACTTGAATCTCCGTTAGACAGAAAAAAAAAACGAGATAATGACTATCTCGCTTAGAATCCGCTGTAAATTCCCACAACCTCAACGAACACCTAGCACAACCGTGGGTTAACCAACTCAGTCTTAAACTAGTCTCAAAATTCTAGCCATTCACAAACGATAGCAAACTCACCACTACGAATCCGGCGACACGTCGTGCACATCAGCCGCTGGCGACAATCAGAGGAGTTGCGGCGGCAAGCGGCCGGTGGCGTGCTCGCGGCGGATCTGCGGCGTCGCGGCGGCGGCGAGCCGTCTGGGAGCGCGTCGGCGGCGGCGACGAGCCGTCGACGGAGCGTCGAGCTAGCAGCGTGACGCGGGTGAAGCTGCGGTGGCGGAGCTTGAGCGAGCGCGAGCGGGCTGAGAGCTTCAGCGTCGAGCGCAGTTGCGGCGGAAGACTCGTGGCGGCGGCTAGGGCTTGCTGCTGTCGTGAAGAGGAAGATGATGAGATGGGGGCTGCCTCGTTATCCATGCTTAAAAAGGACAAAAATACTCTCTTCTCAAAAACCCTAATGGTGTTTTATTACTAAAATGTCCCTATCTTTCCTTTTAATCACAATAAGCCCTAAGTCAAACCTACTATACATTTAGTTTTTTTTTTTGAAACATCACAAAAATAGTAAAAAAAAATAACTTCAAATCCAAAATGCACAAACCTGATTTACGGGCGTTACATAGATAGTCTTGTGAAGGTTAGGAATTATATTTGTTTATTAACAAATTTCTTCATTTTTTGGTTCAGTTGTTACTTTTCTAAAAGGAAAACCGTGGCTATTTTTTAACAAGTCTTAAAAAAATCCACATTTGAACTAATTTTGAACCATGGGGACCTTAGAAATTGAAAACCTGGAGGAATAAATTGTTAGTAAACATCTCGATAGAATTTAGCTATGTCAAAGTGGCATATCGAATGTGTTAACGATACGAGATTTGTGGTTTGAATTTAAGGATGTTCATTTTCGCTCCCGTGAATCTGCCCCTAATGGGGCAGAGACCGAATCTCCGTTATTTTTTTCCATTGGCTAAAAAAAGATGGGATGGAGAATGCATTCTCCCTCTCCGACTCCGCCCCCACCCGAATTTATTTATTTTTTAAAAATATATATATTTATATATAAAAAATAAACCATAGTTCTAAATTTTTTATTAATATCATTTTATTTTTTTTTTAAGAAAATTAAAAAGATATCTCTTAAATATAAATATCTAATTAAGAAATAATTAATTTAAATAAAAATTAAAAAATAAATTATTTAAGAAAATTTAGAAAAATAAAAATGATAAATGGAGAAGTATTATGATTCTCCGCGGGAATCCCTACGAAATTAAATGAAATTTCGCGAGAATGAAATGGGGTGACGCCCCCGTGGACATGTCTATTTGAATCCCCGACCTCTATCATACTTAAAAAAAAAAACTCTTTACCTAAACTTTCTTTTTAACCATTTTTGTTTTACGTCAGAATAGTATAGATTAAAAAACTTTCACACTTATTTTCCAAACTTTTAATTGTTTAACTTTAGTTTTTTTTATTGCATAAAAAATTATTTCATTTCTATTAATTTTTCTTCAGTCATTTAACATAAATTCAAATTTGCTTCACACTTGATCGATACTAAACTGACTTTGAACTCTTATCTACTGTGAATACATTTTGATCAAGTAACTAAAAATTGTATTCATGTTAGGTTTGTAGTATTAATTTTTTTAAAAAAATAATAATAATAAAAGGGACGTTTGGATCGCAGAATTGGGTTGAGTTGTGCAAAGTTGTTTTGTCAGTGAATTTGGAAATCAGTGTTTGATTTGCAGAGTTGAGTTGAGTCAGGAAGTCAGTGTTTGGTTTGCAGAGTTGAGTTATTATGTCAGGGATATCTGGTGTAGTTTTTTTGTAAAGTGAATAAGTCTAATTTTTTGTGACTTTTTTTGTTTCCACCAAATCAATTGCAAACATATTTGTCTACAATTTCAAAACTTTATTATGAGATCATTTACAAATTTACAATATATATTATCATTTGCAAGATGTATGAAATATTTAGAACAGTACTGAATATTGAGATTGATATCAATTTTTCTTCTCCCTTAAAAATCATTTTTATCTTATGTAAAGTGAAAGGTCTGATTTTTTTGTGACTTTTTTTCTTATTTTGTTTTCAAAACAAATCAAATACAAACACATTTGTCTACAATTTCAAAACTCAATCATGTGATCAATTATAAAATTACAATATATATTACCATTTGCCAAATGTATGTTAGGGATATTTGCAAAAGTAATGGATATTGAGTTTGATATCAATATTTCTTTTCCAATGAAATTCATTATTTAGAACTTTTACTCTTCAATATGAACTTTATTCCTTTTTTTATGCACATGTTTACCGGGATTTTTTTTTAATATTACAAGTTATAAAACTTATTATAGAAATATTACAGATTTGAAATTAATTTTAAAAATATTGCAACGGACAAGGTCGTCTCTTGAAGAGACGACCTTGGTATATCTGGAGCAACGTCGTCTCTTCAAGAGACGACCTATGTGCACGTAGGCGAAGTAAGAGACGACCTTGCCGCTTAGATTTTTTTTTTTAAATTTTAATGCTTCTTACAAAATCAATTTCCAACGTAGTACTTAATGAAGGTCGTCTCTTGAAGAGACGACCTTCACAGAACCGTTCGCCTTCCGCCCATTCTCACTTTCTTCTTCTCTCCCTCTCCATTCTCACTTTCTTCTTTCTTACTTTCTAGTTTGCTCTCTTCTTTTTTCATTTTCTCTCTTAACTCCTTCACTTTTTTTTCTCCATTTTAGGTAAAAATTCAATTTTTTGTACCCACTTAGATTTTTTGTCGCATTTGAAGGAACTAACACTCTTTTTGTCGTTTTTGAAGGAATATTGAAGGTTTCGTTCACCATTTTTATCGTTTTTGGAGGAAGGAAGCTTTTATTCACCATTTTTTTACAATGTAAGTTGTTTTTTATTTTTTTAATTAATTATTGTAACTTTATATGTTTTTTAATTGTAGATGCATTTTAGATTTGTTAAGTATTTTGATTTTTTGTAAATGCATTTTACATTTGTTAATTATTTTGATTTGTTGTAGATTCATTGTAAATTATTTTAATTTTAGATTAATTAATTATTTTAATTTTTTTTAGATGCATTTTAGATTTGTTTATTATTTTGACGTTTTTTAATAGATGCATATTAGGTTTATTAATTATTTTTATTTTTTTTAGATGCATTTTAGATTTGTTACTTATTTTTAATAGATGCATATTAGGTTTTTAAATGTTTTTTAATAGATGCATATTAGGTTTTTAAATGTTTTTTTTTAGATTTATTACTTATTTTGATTGTAGAGGATTAAGTAATACATCATAAAAAATTTAATTCTAATTATATATGGTTAATTTGTTTTTAATAGAAAATGAGAGATAAATCATTGGGATTTGTTTTGCATACGAATGAGTCTATGATTGATGGGGTAGATGATGTAGATTATGACCAACCAGCATGTGGTGGTTTTTCTGTGAATGTGAATAGTGGAATAGCCTTTGAACAGTTCCTAGAAATGATAGGCATGTCAATTGGTGTAGATATGAGGGCAAATCATATTGACATAGTTTATAGACACCCTGAACTAACGCTATCTGGATCAGTAAAGTTTATGCCAATATCAATCCCTAACTATCAAGCAATGAACTTAATGTTCTCAATTGCGATGCCAATCCCAAATTTAGTACATTTATATATCAATGTAAGAAGGATGAATGTGAATGTACAAAGCTTTGAAGAAACGCCTATTCAATCTGTTGATCCTAGCCTAGGTGTTGAATCCAGCCAATGTCTTGACCCAGATCCTCAAATAGTTGGTACACCGTGTGATGATGAAGATATGGTTACAAACAATACATATAAAGAGTTTAGAACTGAAACAGATGATGAATTTGAAGAGTTGGATTTTGAGAATAGTGTACATGAGATCCCTTCAAACACATTTAATGAGTTGGATAACTATGTATTAGATAACACTACCGAACATGATCCTATCCAAGAACCAGTAGTTGTTGAAGGGAACAGGTTGTATACGGGTTTAGTATGCAACAATAAAGAAATCCTCCAGCATATAGTAAAATGTTTTGCTGTTAAGTATCATGCACCATATGAGGTTGTGGAATCAACACCTACGAAGTGGGCGGTACGATGTAAAAAGTGGGAAGATGGGTGTATATGGTGACTTCGTGCCTCGAAGAAAAGGTCTCATGGATTTTTTGAAATTACCAAGTACGTTGAGCAACATACTTGTCTGTATTCAGAGATCAATCAAAGTCATGTGCAACTGGATTCTTCGATGATTGCAATTGAATTTTGTGAAACGGTAAAAAATAACCCCTCAGTCCGTGTATCCCAACTACAGATTGATATAAATGAAAAGTTTGGTTACCACGTGCCTTATGGTAGGGTGTGGGATGGGAAAAAAATGGCTTTGGCCAAAGTATTTGGTGATTGGGATAATTCTTATAAACTCCTACCAAAATGGATGTACATGGTTAAGCAAACAAATCCAGGAACACGTGTGGAGTGGAAAGTAAAGTTTTATGGAAGTGCAGGTCATACTATGCTCACATCTGTCTTTTGGGCTTTCGGTCCTTGTATAGAGGCTTTCAAAAAATGTAGACCCATCATCCAAATCGATGGCACCCATTTGTATGGCAAGTATAGAGGTAAGTTACTAATTGCAACGGCTGTAGATTCCAATGGAAAATTGCTTCCTCTTGCATTTATTGTTGTAGATGAGGAATGTCGTGAAACATGAGGTTGGTTTTTGAAACATCTAAGACAAATTTGTACACATGAAGAGATATGTTTAATATCGGATCGACATGGTGGGATAATTTCTGCTGTTAATACTCCACAGAATGGTTGGGCGAATGAGAAATGTCATCATCGATTTTGCTTACGACCTATTGCTAGTAATTTCAACAATAAATATAAGTCTCAGAAGTTGAAAGACATGATTTATCGTGTTGGATGTCAACACCAAATTCGTAAGTACAACAAATGTGTTGAGGATATAAAAGCCATAAATAGTTCTTGTATGAACTTTTTCAACAACATTGGTGTTGATAAATGGACCCAATCTCATGATGGAGGTTTTAAGTATGGGTGGATGACAACTAATCTGTCAGAGAGCATAAATGGAGTCCTTAAAGGTGGTCGCATGTTGTCAATCACTGCTCTTGCTCAACTTACATTCTACAGATGTGTACAATATTTTGAAAGGAGGAGAGATGAAACGAGGATTGAGTTGGCACAACAATCGAAATATACGAGGTAATATTACAACTTTTTTCATGCTAGTCACAATAACCTATGTTCAATATACTCATCAACTTGAACTCACTCCTTATTAGGTATGCACTTGATAAAATTGTGAGGTGGGCATCAAGATCTACGAAACATGATATAGTGGACTACGATCGAGAAAACGGAGTGTTCCATGTGAAAACTGGGTTACATTATTTCAATGCCAAGAGAGAAAATATTCAAACTCTAAATTTAACTCGAGAAGGAGATAAGGTTGTTCATTATTGTTCATGCAATAAGTGGCAATCTTATGGAATTCCATGTTCACATTTCATGGCGATTTGCTCACACTTGAAGTTGAATTTCAAAAGTTTTATTGAGGACACCTATAAACTTTCAACATACGTTGAATGTTACTCACCTCAGTTTCAACCAATCTCACACGAAGACTATTGGATAGAGCCTGCCAATATGCCTGTTTTATATGCTGAACAAAAATTGTTGAGAGAAGCTGGTAGACCCAAGAGTTCTCGATACCACAATGAGATGGATTGGAGAGAACCTAGTGCTCAACAACGATGTGGCTTATGTAACCAATTGAGTCACAATCGAAAGAGTTGTCCATCCAGACAAAGAAATGCAGCTTAGGGAAATTTGTAATATTGAGTTTATGGGATAATTTTGTATTTGAATGATGATGTTTCTTTAATTGTATGCATCATGGATTGTAAACGAGAATGTTTAAATGTTTGATTATCATTTATTTATTTATTTTATATGCATTGAATTTAATATTTTATCTGTTACTAAATATTGATGTAATTATTTTTATTTAGATCATGGATGTTAATCCAGGACCAATTGACACATCAGTTTTATACGCACAAGAATCTCATCGATCACAGCTTATCTGGCAAGATCCAAATGTAGGCGAGCTAAACTGTAGGCGGAGGGAATCAGTGGTTGGTCACACTATCCCATTACATCGCCTAATTTTACCCCACCTCCGTAGTGCAGGATTGGAGGGAGTGGCCAGGTTAGGATTTATTCAATTAGACTGGCACTATATAACTGCATTAGTGGAAAAGTGGAGGCCGGAAACTCACACATTTCATGTGCCTGGAGGAGAGTGCACTGTCACTCTAGAAGATGTTGCAGTTTTACTAGGTTTACCAGTGGATGGTGAACCTCTTACTGGACCCATGAGCTATAATTGGAAACGGACGTGTGCTGAATTGCTCGGGGTGACTCCACAGGACAACCACATTAAGGGCTCTAAGTTGAGCTTACCTTGGTTAGCAGCCCAATTCCCAGGGTTGAACGATGATGCTGATGATGTTGTTGTAGCGAGGTATGCTCGAGCATATATATTGCAGCTATTTGGGGGAAATCTCTTTTGCGATAAATCTGGGGATAAAGTTCATTTAATGTTTCTCCCACTCCTACGAGACTTTGAGATTGTTGGAAGATATTCATGGGGTGGGGCCTGTTTGGCATGGTTATACAGACAATTATGTAATGTCAGTCGGTTGGATGCATGTGATATTGCCAGACCTGTAATACTTCTTCAACTGTGGGGTTGGGAACGATTTCCCACGATGGCTCCTCAGCGACGGCGTATGAATCTTGCTACATTAGTGGGGCGACCACTTGGTGCTCGGTATGATTTTCAAATTTTACTTTTTATAATTTATAATGTTCGAAATTTAGATTTTAATGACAAATTTTAAATTTGTAGGTGGAGAAACCAATTCTGTGTTACAGGATCATCCACTCATGTGATTAGACAAGACAGATATATGTTTGATCTTCTTAGACCCAATTTGGTACGAATGACATACTTAAATTTCTTTTTTTTTATGTTATAAGTCACTAATCAACTAAATATTGATATTCTCAGATGATTTGGGAGCCATACAACAATGTCATGGACACATTACCACAATATTGTAGAAATGGTCATGACATGTGGCGTTCGGTGACTCCACTCGTATGCTTCCATATTATAGAATGACACTTACCCAATCGAGTGATAAGACAATTTGGGATGAAACAGTGTATCCCAGACGTGTGCAATACCGACCCAAACTTGCATGCTATCGACCTCCGACATCAAGAATGGGCGTACGTGTTGACACCGTATGTGGAGCAGTGGCATTTGCGCAGATAACACGTAGCAGAAGCTCCATCAGTTGATGCATTTGGAGATACCACTCCAGACTATGCAAATTGGTATTTGAGCATTACAAGGCGTTTCATCACTGCTGAAGAAGCATCATATGGACAAGCGGTAAGAATTGCATTTATTTTTTAAATATATCTATTTTAAATTTTCAATAAATATTGACTATTTTTTCCCTTCAAAATTGAAGAGGTCATGCTTTACACAGATTCGAGATCTCTCGGAGAATATGGAGATACTGAATATGTGTGATGTTGGAGAAAATAATTTAGATAATCTACATAACATGTACAACATTCCTACTGCTCCTCCTCCTGGTTCTCGACATAGAAGACATGTTCAACAGGAAAATATTGAAGAAGAGGAGTTGTCCATACCTGTGCCGGATGAGGTTGACCCCAATGTCGGTGCATATTCTTTTGATGTTGGACAACTTATCCCCACCCCGATGATGATGATCCCCACACCTGGTACGAGATATATTTATACTCCTGACACACATGATTCTGAGGCAGGCCCCTCATCATCACATGGTGTCGTTCGTGCCCGAGATGATGATGATAATCCATCTTCACATGAGGAAGAATTAGATGAACCACCGGTGCAACAAGAGCAAGCCTCGAGGGGTCGTCGTCGACAACCCCCTCGTAATAGACGACGTCCACCTTGTGGCACACACTGAATATGAATTTTTTTAATCAATTTGTAAACTTGAACTTTTAATTACGTACGGATGCTTGTCAATTTCTCCTGATTATTATGAAGTTTATTTTCAAACAATTTGTTAATTTTTTATTTGAAAATAATATAAAAGTATTTTGATAAAGTAAATTTAGTTTCAAACGAAATAAGTGATTATTTGTTAATCTTCTTATAAATATATAAGCCCTTTCTATAAAATTAACAAATAAGCCCTTTCTATAAGATTAACAAATAAGAAATAGAAAAAGAAGAATAAGAAATAAGTGATTACCAAATGTACTTTGCTAGAAGAAGAAGAATAAGAAATAGAAGAAAAGAAGAAGAAGAAGGGAAAAAAAAAACCATTATGTGAAGGTCGTCTCTTCAAGAGACGACCTTGCAATATTTTTAAAATTAGTTTAAAACGTGTGATATTTCTATGATAAGTTTTATAACTTGTTATATTAAAAAAAATGTCCCATGTTCATCACTACTTTTTTATTTTAATTGAGGTAGGTATTAATTTAGTATTAATAATTTGCATATGAAGAATGTTTATTTAAATTTGTCTAAACACATGCATTGTCTATGAACATCTTTCGAATGAAATAAATAGTTTACCTTGTGAAGATGTTAAAAATATGGCAACATACTTAAATATTTTATGTCATATTAAAGTTGCATATCTACAAAATATTAGATATGTCATCAAGGTGGTCCTAGCAATAATCGTTATGCTACCAAAATTTTCTGTGCAAAGGTGTGTGTTAGTAACGCGTCCTAGGAAATTTTGAGTTTGAAAAATTAGGGTCGTTACAGTTGGTATCATAGCATGGGTTTTAGATTCTGCATACTCGCCTACATCGTAGGCAACGATCCTTATAGCCTCTCGCAGGAAGTCGCCTCGCTTTCCAAGTTTGCTTTTATTTTGTAAAATAGTTAAAGTTATTTGAGTTGCTTGTGTGTGTACTTGTTATGTTATGGTTTTGACTTTTTTGTTCTTGTGCTAAGGTAGTTTAGAGTTTAAAGTTTAGATTATGGCTCGAAGACGTGACCATTGTAAAGTTCTAGCAACTTTCGAGGACGAAAGTTTTTCTTAGAAGGGTATATTGTGACGCCCTGTAAAATTAGGTGCTTTAATTATATTTATTTTAAATTTGAATCTTTGGATAATCATATCAAGATTAGGATATGGTGTTTCAAAGTTTAAAGAAAGATTAAGATTTTTGTTTTAAAAAGGTTTAAGATTTCTTTTTCTAAAATGATTAAAATTTCTTATTCTAAAACGATTAGGACTTTTTTGTGTTTATTTAAACTAGAGTATTAGCAATTTAAAGGCACACTTCAAAACTCTCCTCATATTCTTCTTTTCTCCACTTTCTTCATCTTGTCGGACCGTCGTCGGAGAGTCGTTAGATCGTCGTCGGAGAGTCGTAGGAAGTCGCCGGACCGCCGCCGAAAAGTACCGTACGGTTGAGTTAATAACTCAACTCCATGAGATTGAGTTATTAAGTCACCGATTATAATTGTTGGTGAACCAAACAAGAAGTTGGGTTATTAACCCAACCAAACTCAACCCAACCCCATAAACTAAAATAACTCTAGTCCATGCACAAAAGCTTAAAGACAAAATAGACAAAATAAAATAAGTATGAAAAATTAAAGTATTATAATATAAAATCTAAACCTTAATTTCCATTAGAAAAAACATCTCATGAAACACTACCTTCCAAACCAATCAACCATGTAGTTTTTAAAATTTATTTTTTAAGTTCACAAACTTTAAATTTAAAAAAAATAATAAAAAAAAGCCTAAGAAAAAAGTATTTTTGACCCTTAAACTTTGCAAGTTGTATAAATTTTAACTTTGAACTTTCAATTTCATCAATTTAAACCTCGAACTTGGCAGATTGTATCAATTTTAACCCTGAACTTTCAATTTACTCAATTTAAACCTCAAACTTGGTTGATTGTATCAACTTTAACGATAAACTTTCAATTTCATTATTTAAACCCTAATCTTGAATAAGTGTATCAATTTACACACTCGGTTAAAACTTATATGCACTGAATTTCTTCTCAATGGAGTATTTTCATTCTGAATCGATCGCCAATATTTATTTTTTTAATTTTTCATCAGTCTCGAGCTTGATTTGTCCTCCATCTACCACAATAGAAGTAAGAATTTCGAAATCACCCTCATTAGAATCTTTGTTTCATTCCTCTCCAGCATCATTGTCACTTTAATCATTTCATAAGACTATTGATTAGATTAACAATGTCAGCTATGACCAGTTCATTGTGTTCATGGGTGTCACTATGTTCACTGTTATGGGTGAAATTGGATCATAAGGACAAATTTGGAATACAGAGGAAACAAAAAGGTAAACACACAAATAAGGACTGAAACCATGCAAAAGCGGACTAAATTGGGCTAAAAAGGTAGAAGAAATTGGGCCTTCAGACTGTGCAAGAGGTGAGTATCGGGTTCGAAAGTCGGATCTCTGATCGACCTCAACCTGGCCAAGGCCGAGGCCGAGCCCAATTGGGTCGAGGCCAACCACGACCCAGCCGAGGCTGAGGCTGACCTCTCTGTGGGGTCGGTCTGTCTTCTTCTTCCTCTTCTTGGCCTCGATTCGCATCCGAAGATGGCCCTTTCTTTTTCCTGCTTCATGATGGATTAGGGTTGACACCCTAGAAAGACCTATAAATATTCCTCTTATCAAAGGAAATGTAACTTCTTCCTCATTCTAGAAATCGTTGCTAAACTCATCTAAACACTCTCTGACTTAAGAATCGGAGCCTGTATGGATAGCACCACACCGGTGTTCAGATCTTTCTTCTTTTGCAGGCCACGTTCTTCCGCTTTTCAAACAAATTTACAGTGGTTGTCACGTGAAGGTCAGGTGAGTTATCCTGTCTAGATTTTGGCAACAACATTCACCACCGTCTTTCATGTTCTCTTCCGCATTTTAGCCGAGTTGAAATCCCTCACCATCGAAGTAAACAAAATCACCATGGTCATTGTTGCCTTCAATGACATCACCACCTGAATTTTCTTCACACTTGTCGTCACTGGTAACAATACGAAATGCGAGAGAAACACAAGAGTCCATTTTCTTTTGTGTGGGTCCAACTTTCAAGAATCGAGTTCGTGTTTTCATGATAGTTGCAACCCAGTATGGAATGATTTATTAATTTTTTAAGTGATTTTTTTGTTTAAAAAAATAACAAACAAGAACATATCATTAAGTAACATGTGACCTTTGGCATGTGTGGAGAACCTTTCTAACGGTCATGGAAATGAAAACTTAACCGAGGGTGTAAATTAATACACTTATTCAAGTTTGAGGTTTAAATTGATAAAATTAAAAGTTTAAGGTTAAAATTGATACAATCTGCCATGTTTGAAGTTTAAATTGATTAAATTAAAAGTTCATGGTTAAAATTGACACAATTTGCCAAGTTTGAAGTTTAAATTGAAGAAATTAAAAGTTCGGGGTTAAAATTGATACAACCAACAAAGTTCAGGAGTCAAAATATTTTTTTCCCAAAAACCCACAAACCCCTAGCCGAAATTTCAAAACTACTTATAAAACCTAATGTTTCTTTTTTTTTGAAAAAAACACCCTTAGTAAATAAAAAGCTAAATTAAAAAAATATCATACAATTTTGCTTGTTTTTTAAAAAATACTCCTAATCTTAATATTATTTGTGACCCTTTTCATAAATGGGATAAAATACCATGAGACTAGAATGCTTGACTAGATTAAGTTTATGGTGTTTCGCTATATATCAAATTTTTATTCAAAATTCTAACGGATTCCAAAGTAGTTTTGAGACATTTATGAAAAGTTATGGATAACATTGCAACTCTTAAAAGATTAGGAGTGTATTTTAAATAAAAGACAAAATTAAAAGGTGTTGTGAGTGAAATTAGACTAAGAAGATAAATCTGAATTACAAAGGAATCTTATCAGATAAAATTAACCTTTTTAAATCTTATTCTAGATATAGAAGGCGAAATCCATTTTCATCCTTATCTGAAAATGAATTGGAAAGTAAGATATCCTATAAATAGGTACTTGGACAGGGAGTTCAACTTAACCCTCATTCTCTGAATTATAGCTTGCTACACTTTTCTTCATTCTCTGATTTAAGCATCGAAGTTGGTGTGGCAAACGCACACCGGTGCCCAGATTTTCACTTGTCTTGCAGATCACACTCTCTTCTCCCTGGAATACAAATTCACCGTGGTTGTCACGTAGAGGTCAGGTACATTCTCCTATCCAAAATTTGGCAACAACAGTCAACGTCGTTTGTGGGGATGACAACACTTGCTTAGAAAACTCTGTGTTTTAGTAAATCTTCCTACAAAAAGATTAGCAGAATTTTGAAAAATAGGCATCAGAATGAGGATGGAGACGATTCCAATCAGGATCGTCATCCACGACGAATGAGAGAGGTCACTCCTCCTTGGCCTCGTACTGACATAAGTCGACTAGAAGAAGAGATGATTCAATTGAAGAAGAAGATCGACAACATGGACAAGTTACCTGTGGAATATCCTTGAAAAACTCAACCAACAAGACCTTGAGAGAGAAGAATGATGCGAAGAGGAGTGATCTCTCATACGAGATCCAAGAAAAAGATATGCAAAGGTGGTTGAGGGGACGGGAGAATCAAAATCTCATATCCAAAAATCAACAATAAGTTGATCATTGGAGAATACAACAAGTCACACCAACCGCCAGTAAAAAAATAAGGCAAGTAAGGTAGGTAACTGAAATCTGTTGTGTGGTTGTCTCGCATGTTGATGCTCGAGTCCGACCAAACTTTGCTGAAGTGATGATCGCAAAAAACACTGAAGCGACATTGAGCTTACGAAGTCTGATCAGCCAAAAATGGAGAAATTGACACTGAAGGAGACTAAATATCATCACAATGATGGACAACAATAACTAGAGAGAATTTGAGGCAAACCTCGAAATGTCAACAATAGCTCCAAAAACATAATAGGTTACTCTCAAATCAGTCTTCATGCTAATAATCCATGACAACTAAGCTAAACCATGAATCCTAATTAGGGAAAGAGGGTTAATATTGTGGATGAAATTGGACTAAGAAGATAAATTTGAATTACAAAGGAATCTTGTCAGATAAGATTAACCTTTTTAAATTTCATTCCAGATAAAAGGGGAAATTCATTTAAATTCTTATCTGAAAAAGAATTGGAAAGTCAAATATCTTATAAATAGGTAATTATGATTTAAGGGTAGGGAGTTAAACTTAACTCTCATTATCTGAATTATAGTTTACTACACTTTTCTTCCTTCCCTGACTTAAGCATCGGAGCAAGTGTGCCAAGCACCCGATCCCCAGGTTTTCACTTGTCCTGCAGGTTAAATTCTTCTCCCTTAAATACAAATTTACTGTGTTTATCACGTAGAGTCAAGGTGCGTTCTCCTGTCCAAAATTTGACAATAACAAAGGTATTTTATATATATAACTTAGTCTAAATAAAACAACTCTATTTTTCAACAACAAAATTGTCTGTCAATCTGACATGGACATGGGTTTTATTATGGATGTGTAATGCATATGTCATGCTTTTTTTATTTAAAAAAAAAAAAAAATAGAGAGATGAAACTTTAAAACCCCATAAGAAAAAAAAAAAGGCTATATATCTTGTCTAGCAAGAATATATTTTAAACTCATATCTTCATGTACTAGAGTATTCTCTCTAGCCCATTGACAAATAAAAAATAATATCAATAATAATAAAAGCTACATTAATTTGCTATTGAAGCCATATGACGCATGAAAATATAGGGAATTTTGTCACCCACAGTCACACATCCAAATGCAACAACAGTTCCCCAAAATCCAATTACCATTCCCCAAAAAAAATAAAATAAAATAAATAAATCCAAAACCTTAAAATTCATGGAGAAAAACAACATAAATATATAGCATATAGGGCTATGCTGATGCTATCTATATTTGCACATAAATTCCAATTTGCCCTTCTACCTTATTCAGTCACTGCCCTAAAGAAAAGAACCATACAATTTTGGTAAATATCTTAATCATTTAATTGATATTTATGGTCATGAATATTCTTTGGGGATGTTTTGTGATTATGGCAGTTTCTATTAATGCAAATGCCTACTTGTAGAATGGCAAATAGTTTAAAAATTACTTCACTGTTTATGGTTTGCCCTTTACTATTTACTATTTACTATTTACCATTTACTACTACATGCACTACCTAGATCCTTTCTCCATCATTGACCTACTTCATTTTTTTTTTTACAAAAATTAATTGCAAGGTGATTATATATTATGATTTTTACCAGCTATTTTCTTTTAATTTTTAAACCTCGATGATTATGTCATCCTCTTTACCTAATTTTTCTTTTAGGTTTAGATAATATCCTTAGGGTAACCTACTCTTTTTAATTCCATCTTTTGGTTGGATTTCTCTCTTGTTTGAAACTAATATTTAGGAAAATCGTTCATTTTGAGTCCTTGTATATTTGATTTGATGATTAAGAAGTTGTTTGGAGAGGTTATAATAATTTGTGGGTGATTATAATCTGTAGAATCATATAATATCATTTAAAATGCAAAGTAGTATAGTTTGAAGTTATAATGATCTGCGTTTGAGGAGTAGAGTATTCCACAAGTTATAATAACATAGTGCCCTAATCAGATCGTCAGTTTTAATTTTAAACTCTTATATTAAAAAAAAAGTTAAAATTTTAATTTGATTAAACTTTAATTCTAAATTTGATCAAGCATATAGTTAAATTAATAAGCTTAATTAGTTAGGTTTCCATCTTTTTGACCATTTGTAGCGTGTGTTGTAATTAGATGAGATTATTAATTTTGTAGTTCTGTACAAATTTTAATTTTCTAACTATGTTGGCTTTATGAGTTGAGATTGAGTATTTTATTATTAAGTTTAAGCATTTTTTTTTGGTAAGATTCAAATCTTATCATGAGTGGGTATTAATGAGTATTGATATTTATGTGGCTCGACTTCGAGCATTTTGTTAATGGAACTTTTTCTTTATTCGATTGGTTTTTTTGCTACCAAATGTTATAAGTTAGAGCAGCCATATATATGTGTATGTGTGCATATATATATAATTTTTTACTTGTTAGTCTCAGAGATTGAGTAGAGAATTCCATAGTTGATTTGGAGCACACATCTATATGTTATTTGCATATATTTTATTGATCATGCGAGAAAGAGGGGTATATGAATGAACCGAGTCTGCATCCGAATGAGAGACATCCTGAGGTTATGAATGTATGGATGAGAAAGACTTAGAATTGATAACTACTACATATACCTACGTTCTTTTTTGGTGGCTCAATCATAGGAACTCCAAAGTTAAGTGTGTTTGGCTTGGAGCAATCCTATGTTGGGTGTTCTTGTGGGAATTTTCCTCAAGAGCATGTGAGTGAGAATAAAGCATGTTAAAGGAACCAAGGTTGATTTTGGGGTAGTGTCTTCACTCTCACAATGGTAGGTAATGTGACCAAGTCGCAGGGGATACAGGAGAATGTCGGGGCCATCGGGGGTCGAATTCGAATTCCAAATCCTAATCCATCCAGAGAAAACTTCGTGCTACTTCGTCTTATTTTTTGCTTCCAAGTCTCTAGTTTTTCTCACCTTTTTGTTTTGTTATTTTTAGCCAAGATCATAAACGTTTGTTTAACCAATTTTAGATTAGTTTGAGGTATTTACAGCGGATCGAATTCAATTTTAAAGTGATTTTATATGTTGGACAGATTCGAATAATGTCTTAAAACAGTAAATAACATCAAAGAACGCCAATATTTATAGTGGTTCGGTCATAAAACAACCTACTCCACTTGCAAAGGTGATTTAAGCCTTCACTAGACAATTTATCAGACATTTCTAAGAGAATACAAAAAAAAATTACAACAAGAATAACATTCAACATTCAACATTTAGAGGATATACAAGAATCTAAGATTTATGTCCAAAAGGAGACTACAACCAAAATTTATCCAAGATTAGGAGTGGGTTAAATTTTGATTCTATTGTAAACTAGAAAGAAAGTAAAGAGTGGAGGAATATAACCTGTGGAGATTTGATAAAAGAAACACGAACAACCTGCTGGAGCTTCTCCCTTCGACGAACGGTGGACCAACGTCTGCAGCAACTCCAATCGAAAATATGCAGTGTCGGTGCCTTCATATTATTTGGGCCCAACAATCCAGAGTCTTCCATTTAAGAACTAGTTAACTAAAATAAGTCCAAATTTAGATTAATCTCTAATTAAGCCTTTTCTCCATAACTTAATTAATTCTAATTAATCTAAATACTATTAGCTTATGATAAATTGAAAGCGACAAAATATAACATTTTTTGAAAGAATATTACATCACAAACAACATCTCTAAAGGGAGGGACAAAATATCTCAATAATCAAATTATATTCAAGTTGTCTATGTTATCTCACATTGATTTTTTTGGTGTAAACCTAAAATGAATTATATCACCAGGATGGATTGATCTACATTAAGAAGTTATATTTTTCATATCCAGTAATAAATAAATTTTAGTTTAATTAAAGGATTCATAATCTTAGTTTATACAAAGTTTGAACCGAAGTGGGATATGGAGGACTCCTAAGTTATGATATAATAATAATAATATAATTTAAATGTAACGCATGGTAGTGGTTGCCATTTTATATATAATTAATACAATAACCTAAGAGTCAAGAAAACAGCTACAAATTGGTAGCTTCTTGCCAGCTTCCCTCACCAACCCTAACAGCTTTACAAGCCCTAAAATTCTATCAAATAGATTTTTAATTATATAAGTTCTTAAAGAATTTGGCTCAAGAACAAAGATGTTTGTGTGATTTAAGATTAGGAATTTGGATCAATATTTGATAATTGATATGTGGGTTGGTTTCATCTTAAACTATGAGTCTATAAATTTGTCAATATAAGCATATAAGCTCAACTCATATAAAACAAACGTTTTCTACCAAAAGATTAGAAGTTTGAATCTCTTATCCTATAAATTGTTGGACTAAAAAAAGGTTTGGATTTGGATGAGTGGCATAAATTCAAATTTATGGAATGTAATTTCAATATTATATATTAACTTAGGACTCAAATAAAAAAAGTTAAATGCATGTTATTCATTAAGCTTTTATGATATTCTTTTTTTAAAAAATAAGTTTTTCATAAATTATTGTTGTGTCTAATCAACATATATAAATTACATAAATTAGTACTCAAAAAAGTTAAACATAGTTTAGTAAATTCTTTTTTTTTTGAGTATATCAACAATTGGAGGTGAGAAATTCGAACCCATTACCTCTTAATCATAAGTCATATTTAATGTCAGTTGAATTATGTTTTTATTGGCTAGTTTAGTAAATTAATTAAGTACATATAGTTGTCTCTAAAATTTAAGGTTTGATTCTTCACCTTTATATTTGTGGAAATAGAAAGTCTAGATTAGATAAATCTAAATTTTATAAATTGTTGAAATAGAAAGTCTAGATTAGATATATCTAAATTTTATAAATTCAGATTTATTAAAATCGTGAATAAAATATATAAGTTGTTTTTTTAATTTCAATTTTGTAAGTATAATCTAATTTCAACTTTTTTTTAAAAAAAAAAACAGAAACATTTTTATTAGAAAAATGATTCCTAGTGAGGTTTTCATTGAACTTTTAGTGGAAGATCGAATATAAATTTTAAAAGGAAAATAAATCAATCAAAATTAAATCACAATTATAATTATTATAGTTTGATCAAGTTTAAAACTTTATTTTTCTTTTAGTTCAACAATGGGCGGAGATTCGAAATTCTGATTTTTTGGATCAATGATACATATTTAAGAGTTTCATTATAACCTATATGTTTTGTTACCAAAACAACTTTATCATTTTTTACAAGATATTAATAGTTTTCTTACCTACAAGATATTAATAGTTTTCTTACCTAGCATATTATTATATTATAAAATTCTAATATTATAAATAATAAATAATTGAATAATGTAATGTGAATTTAATATAAAACAATTCACTAAAACATACATATTCAAATCCAAATAAATAGTTTTCTTACCTAACATATTTACTAGACATTTCAGTATTTTCTTTGGATAAAATTTGACTTTAAAAACAACCCTCTCTGTCAACTAGAAAACAACCTAGTAAGAAGTTTGTTTATAGTTATTATTATTCAAATAATAATTTTTCTATATTATCACATTTAAAAGAATAAATAACGAATAATTAAATAATGTAATGTGAATTTATCCCAAAAAAAAAACCCTAAAATATACATATTCAAATCAAAATAAATATTGTTTTAATCAAAGAAATTGTTGAAATTTTCTAATAATTTGCGACAAAAGGAATGAAAATCCATAGACCAACCACATCGTCTCCACCGATAGAAACTACGAATATCATCCCAAAAATACCTTTAGTATTACAACAAGCTAGTGTTTATTATAAGATAAGCGTGAAGGTGAAGAATGGAAGCATTTTGACCTGCACGACTCGACTTTATTTTTACTTTTACTTCTAATTTGATTTGTAGGTCAAAAAACAAAGACCAAAACTTCCATCCTAAAGTCTCATAAAAATGTCAGAGAAAGTGAAGTGTTTGTAGTTTTATTAACATTTTTCCCCTATCATCCTTAATAACAACAGAGAATATAAAACAATATTAAAATTTAAGAACATCAAATCAAAGTAATAATAATATTTGACACAATACACAATTATAAAGACAGAGAATGTAAGTGATCAGTGTGTGAAACCAGGCTTGTGAACACAAAGGAAGAAATTGAGTTGAGAGAGGCAATCATTTTGGAGCAACTCTTTCATGTGTCTCATCTAAGGCAAGTTTGCCCTGCATCCAATTCTGCAGCATTTGAAGTGAAGCCTTTGGCTGATCCATTGGCACCATATGACCAGCATTATGAACCTGTACAACCCCATATCACACATTCTCAAATGATACTAAAAACTCCTCTACTCCAAGCTCGGAAATTTAGAGGAAAATTATGAAATCTTAGACTCTGTTTGATAACCATTTGGTTTTTGAAAATTAATCATATAAACACTACTTTCACCTCTAGGTTTCTTTATTTTGTTATCTACTTTTTGCATATGTTTTCAAATTCAAGTCAAGTTTTAAAAACTAAAGAAAATAGTTTTTTAAAAACTTGTTTTTGTTTTTGAAGTTTGGCTAAGAATTCAAGTGTTTCCTTAGGAAGTATGAAAACTATGGTAAATAAATTGTGTTCACAAGCACGATTTTCACAAAAACTAAAAATCAAATAGTTATCAAAGAGAACCTTGATATTTTATATATATACTTTTATGAATATTAAACAACTAAGAGGGGCAACTGTTTGTCACATATATATAAGTGACAATGTTCAAATGTTTGCTATTTTATAGTTGGGAGAGAAAGAGAGACCTTTAGGAAAGCAAGAGGACCATGGCTTTTGAGAAGCCCAGCTTCCTTGCCATCTACTAAGAATGGAACAATTTTGGATGCTGCAAATGCTTTTTGACCAGACCAATTCATTTCATGAACCCACCTCGAATTCCCTTCAAATTTCAAAACAAAAGTAAAAACTCTTTTCTCAGGAATTAATGGAACTCCAAAAGGAGCGGGATTTTGACATATGAACATCGAAAACTTACCAAGCCAATTGCATATCAGATCGTATTCACCAGCGTACACCAGCACCTTTATTCCATCCTCAATGAGAGCAGGAATACCAACCTCAAGATTTCTCATCCAATCCATAAGCATGGCACTGTACACCTTACTACTGCATGACACAAAGTCCATATCCCCGACTCCGAGCGCGTTCCTTACTGATTTTTCGTTAAGGAATTTCTCCATGTTTGAGAAGTCATAACAAAGATTTCCAATGCATTCCTTTCTAACATCATAGTACTGCATAACAAAAACATGATAAGCTTTTCATCAGAGGCAAAATGGTAATACTCTACTTCAAGATTTTAAAATTAATGGCATGATATCAGCAATGCAAGAACTAAATACAACATGGTACTTCAATTATATGGTTTGATCTTGTCCGCCCTTACGTTTTTGTCTCCGACAATGCCCATGATTCTACTGAATATCTGGTTGCAGATGATGTAAGAAGATACACAAGCACTTCCCCCATCAGTACCTGATGGATTCATTACAGAGTAAAGCAAAGCAAAGAGAAGTTACTTGGCCATATCTTATGGCATCGTGTATTTGAGACAAACTTTGATGGATATTTAGAAAGTTACCACAAGTTTTGATTGCTTTCTCACAGCTTGGGACCAACTTGTTTATGCGGTCAAAGTCAGATTTTCCAATCAATCCCATTTCCAAGGCATAATCAGTGTAAGCTTTATACTGAATTTCAGGATTGGTAAGGCCGTTGCCGATCGCAAAACCCTGATAAAACATTCGGTTTATAAGATCGATAAAAGAATTGAAGAAAGAAAACATGTTTAATCAGGGAAAACATGTTCTAATACGTACCTTAAGATTTATATGGATTCCCTGCTTTTCTTTATTTCCTTGGTGAACTCTGGCTGCAAATGCAGGAATGTAGTGCCCAGCATACGATTCACCAGTGATGTAAAAGTCGTTTGCAGCAAATTCTTTATGCTCACTAAAAAATGCCTGAGAATATGAGTACAGCCAAAAGAAAGGGGAAGCGATTTGTTAATATTGTAGGATTTCCTGCCATTACACAATGTATCAAAATGCTGTTATACTAGATGAAACTGAAGGGAAACTGTCGTTACCTGCAAGAAGTCATACAAGTCATTGCTGACTCCTTCCTCATCGTGGCGAATGTCATCGTCGTTGGAAGTGTAACTGAAACCAGTTCCGGTGGGCTGGTCGACATAAATAAGATTTGATGCCTACATACAAGGATCCAAATGACCAAAATCAGACAAAGAAGTAAAAGAGAGTGATTTCGAATGTGGCATGGGTGAGGCAGTATATGACCTTATCCCAGCCATAGTCATTCCAAACCAGAGACAAGTTGTTCGCAATTTGGAAAGGACCATTTTCATAGAACATAGCAAGCTCACTGCTGCACCCTGGCCCTCCTGTTAACCATATCACAACTGGGTCCTTCTTGCTGTTTCTTGATTCAAAGAATAGGTAAAACATCCTGTAATATGAATTACATGAATAAACAAAATAAGTCAGTCCTTTGTTCCCGAAAACCGAAAATTGGAGGAAAATGGGAAATACAGACAGGGATCACGGATTCAAATGATGACCAACAAGTGAAAAGATTCCTTGATGTCTTTTTTATTCAACAAGCTGTATATCCTCAACTTGAATATAAAAATTTCCCAATAACCTACTTCCACTGAGCATTATAGGCCAATGCAAAGTCTCTTAATTTGGAATTAATTAGAATGGAGAGTAATTCATTCACAACTTGAGTTATAAAAGATTCACAGTCAAGATTACAACAGGCATGAGCAAAATGCGAGAGATATTAGTCAAACTAATCTTGTCCCTATTAGGCTGAATAACTTGTTTGTATCCATAGAAAAAACAGTTTTTTTCCCTTACTTTTTAGCATCCCATTATCAGATTTATAATGAAGAATCAAAGACAATACCAAGGACATCTTATAATATGTATAACCTCTGATTGAAAATGCGCTCAATTACCTTGCTGATTTGGTATGAGGAAGGGGATAATACCCAGCATGGTGGCCAAGTTCTTGAACCGATGGACCTTGAGTTTTCCTTCCAATGAAAGGGAACTGAAAGCTTTTCTCGACGATTCCTGAAGACGAAAATGAAGGGTTTTCTGCTGCAATGTTAATAGATTCCTTGGGGAACAAGTTGAGGTCTCTAATGAGCTTCTCTGCTTGAAGGATTGGATAGTTGATTGTTGAAGATATGGTTGGCTGCTCTTGGTTTGGAGAAGTTGCAGATGCCAAGGGAAGAACAAGGAGCAGAAGGAAAGAAAGACAACTGTGAGGAAAAGAAGTTGCCATTTTTTTGTGTGTACAAGAAGGATATCTCTTCCAACTATGGTTGAGGATATATATAAGATTCTGTCTCAGATGAACTACCTATTTTACTTGGCTGATAAGGCTAACACAAACTTGGAGTAAAGAATGTCCAAAGCTAGAGAGAGAAGAGAGAGCCTAGAGTGGGTGGGTGGAGATTTGGGGGAGGGAGTTGTAGAAAGAAAAGGCAAAGTAAATTTTAAAAGAAGTTCTAGTCAATAAGCAAATACTAAAAAAGAGAGAGAGAGAGAGAGCTAGAAAAGAAGAAAAGAAAAGTGAGTTCTGCTATTTCTCTTTTTGAAATAACCAGAGTTGATGTATTATGCGTGAGATGGAATCATTATACAATTACTGTTCATATCATCACGGGATAAATAAACACAGCTGCTGAGCCAAAGGGAATCAAACAGGACAAGAAGTCTATTATGTTTTCGAAATTATCAAAATGTTGACAATAGACATTAGAATTAGTGGATTTTTCCAACTATCATAATCTAGAGCAAAAGGAATGTGACAAGCCAAACTTGACGTGCCTTAAAGGCTTGGCCAACATGCGTCTTAATCTCTCTCCACCTTTTCTTTTGCAAAAGAATAGAATCAAATACGTCTAAGATAAGGAACTCCACTTGCTACTTGATTGGTATAACATTCACCTATTACCACTATCGATCTTTTAAAGATCCAATGATGCTCTATTTCATTGGTTCACTCCAATAATTAAAGCCTTAAAACTTACTTTTTCAACTTTTAACTGCCTGCAGGACCTGAATATGGACAATTTTGTCTGATATACAGAACCGTGCCCACCTATTCCAGTTACCTTATGGCAGACTATTGTACTATTTAAAAAGATGGATCACAATGTAGATATAGAAAGAAACATAATGCATTTACATAGACATAAGACGATTGAACAATGCATCATTTGCATTCTGTTAAGCAGATTAGATACAGTATACATCAAACGGTTAGTCTCTGTCCCCGCCTCCATCTCCTCCCTCTCTCTATCTATTTGACAAATATACTCTCAGTTCATGAATCTTGATCAAACAACATGCACAAGAGAAAGTTCGATATGTCGCTCATTTTCTCTCTCATAAAATACCAGGACAGATAATGTTGAGGCTCAAATCGAGTTATGGTCGTTTTGGCATTCTTATGTGAAATACTGAATTTATGATCTAACTTTTGCGAGCCGAGCCCTTATTTCTTCTAGTTCTTCCTCATCATCAACACCCTCAGCTATTGCTTCTTCCTGCAAAGGAATAAATATGTCATCATATTTTTTTCTTTCACATTTCCATGACCAGAACTAGAACAGGATCAAGTTTCATGAGTACTAAAAACCGTGCCATATATACCTCTTCCCGGACTTCCTGCACACGAGCCGGTTGCTTCATCCTTTCTTTCCTGACTGCTTCTGGAAGTTGTGCAGCAGTCTCGCCAGCAATGGCTGTCAAAACTTTGTCGACTTCCTCTTCAATCTCCTCTTCTATATCCTCAGAATCTAGTGCTGAATCCACCGCATCATTCACAATTTCCTCGATCACCCCAGCCTGTAGATATCAGATATCAATACCAGCTATTTTAATTAGTGTGTTGTCGTACTTTCTAAAGAAAACATATAAATTCAGTAGTGTTTGATAAGTTAAGCAGCAAACTAAGATTAAGCAAGTATCCTTTCAATAAATGACCACAAACAGAAGATAAGCATAAGGATTTAAAGAAGAGTAGAATGAAGAGAATTTGGACCATCTGTTTCTCCACTGCCCATTTGATGTCAATGGGTGGAATTCCCTTATGAACATCCTTGGTGTGTTTGGCTGCTTGCCGAAAACTATAATTGGCTTCTTGAAGTTTTCTCAGGGTGGAAGATATCCAAAAAGGCAAATATATTGTGGAATTGTGTTGCTAGGGCGTTGTTGTGGCATGTTTGGTTGGAAAAGAATCAGACGACCTTCAAAGATAAGACCTCATCTTTTGAGTTTTTTTTAGAAGGGTACAACTTACTGCTTCGTGGTGCTGTTGTAGCGACAGAAAATTCTCTTATAATTACAACATTTCTTTAGCAATTGAAAAACTTCCTTTTAGCTTCTTTTGGGAGGTAGTTCCCCCTACCCGCATCCCTAGGTTGTATTTTCCTCTATTTTTCTCTTAATACAATCTGTTTCTTATAATAATAATAATTAAAAAAAAAAATTAAAGGGTAGTATACAGTGTCGTGGTGGTGTTCAAACCACACAAAATTTTGTGATTATAGCCCCCTCATAATTTTGTATGATTTGAAGGGGAGAGGGCTTTCTCTTTCCGGCCCTTAGGTTGTTTCCTTCCAAAGTTATTGACGTTTCTTATTTAAAAAAAAAATAAGGGTAGTATAATAGTAAGATTTTTCCTCATTCTACAAAATGAAAAGAAAAGATCAAACAAGTTATAAGGAACCAGGATGAATAAATCATAACCTGCTCAAAAAGGATTCTTATTTACATGTAGAAAAGAAGCTAACTAATAATAATGTTCAACCAAGCATACGTCAGCTCTAAATGCATAACCTCGACCAAAGAGAAAGTTAGAAAATTTTCTATTCTTAAAAAAGATACCTTGGTCATCTCCTTGCTAAACTCTTGCATTGTAGTTGCCATTTCTGGGGCCTTCATCAGATTATTAACAAGCTTCATAACTTCAGCACTCTTGGAAAGATGCCCCACCGTTCTCGCAATGGCTGCAAAATTGGCAGGCTTTCAAACAAAGGTATCCAGAATCCCAGATGTTTCATCATATTTCAAAGCTCTCAGAGAAATACAAATTTTGCACTTTAACATACTTGAGAAAAATATAAATAACAATGGTGATTGATCAATGGTCATATTATGTTGCACTTCGATATAAACTCATATCATAAACTGTGTGCTAAATAAGAAGCCCTTCCCCTTCGCCTTCCCTCCCTATACTTCTAAATTCAATACCACATCAAGCTTTGCCATTCGTATTCAACAATTGATAACATAAGCAAAAATAAATAAATTAATTAATTAAAATAAAAAACTGAAGCAAACTATTGTTTACCAAAAACTTTAGTTAGACTATATGGCTTGCCATAATCATCAAATCATCTCTCCCTGACTCCTCAAAGTAAAAATCTCTACACTTAACTACGTTGTTGGAGCAGATAAGACAGCAAAGGAACCTAAAAGTTTCTTCAAGTTTTAGAAGATGTAAAACATCATACCAACACTTTCGCCAAGGTGCATGGATATGGAATTAAGCTGTGCCTTATTTTCGTGAAGACGGTTCACAGTCTTTTTAGACCTCACGATTTCTTTAGCAAGTGCCTGGAAGACAGATAATACAGGGCAATGTTAAACAGCGGGACATAGAAGGGTATAATTCCATACAGAAACAATAAAGGATTAGACCCAATGTACTAAATTATGGATCATATCAGATGATTACATTCCTGTCCATATCCATATTACCCTAATTTTTTTTTTTATGAGAAACTTAAGAGCATTTTATTGATGTTATGAAATGTACAAAAAGGACCCATAAACAAAAGGAGTGAGACCCAATTACAAAAGGTTTTCCCAATTAGAAAGTAGGGAAGTGAGACTATAGTCACACCAAGAGAAAGCGAGGTGAGTTTCTCTAGCAGTGTCGTTGAAAAGCCTCTTGTTTCGTTCAAGCCAAATGGGCAAAGGAAACCTTTAACAATATTTTCCCACATGCAAGCCTTTCCTTGTGTGTAAGGATGACCCAACAAGAGGTTCAGCACCCCAATTACCATGTTTGCATGCTGAACTTCTTTTTGTTCCACTGAGAATTTTGCCTAGGATGGCTGGTTTCAATTGGATCTTGAGGGTTCATATTTTCTTGCTAGCCGTGATTACTCTAATAGCTAGCAAGAAAATATGAACCCTCAAGATCAAATTGAAACCAGCCATCCTAGGCAAAATTCTCAGTGGAACAAAAAGAAGTTCAGCACCCTAAATGCAAACGATCGATCCAATCAAGCAACTATTAATAGAATCTCCTTCCCCCTCACCCTCAAAGTGGATTGGGGAAAATTTCCCCTGATTTATTTTATGAAAGAACCCATGATCAGAGAACTAAAGAGAGATAATCTCATGTTCTTAACATACCTTTGCAGAGACCATATCATTCCTCTTAGCAGCATCCTTAATAGCTTTCTGCACATTTTTCTCTTCCCTCTGTATATCTGGCCCAAACCCATCGAGAAAAAATAAACCAAATCAAATCAAAGAACATTAAGAATTAAGGAGTACCTAAAGGTAGAAGATAAATTCATGGCATGATCAGAATTACAACCCGGTAATGCAAAGATACATAAAGGAAAACACGAAAAAGATTGAAATTGAGAAAATACGAAAACACGATCTATTACCTCGAATTTGGCGTTCGACGTTGCGGCACTCTTGTCGGAGCCTTCGCTGCCAATCCCTCAGCTGCTGCTGCGGATTTGGTTTGGGCTTCAACATGCTCATCATTTTCTCCATCTCTCCTGTTGACTACCGGAAAAATTTGAAAATCAAAGAATTCGGTGCTTCCTCCAGATCAATGGAATCGAAGTGAATTGAGCAGCCTCAAGAAGCTTAGGATCAAAGTCAGGGCTTATGATTCGAAGTTTTTCTGTCGATGGGCGATTATCTGACAATATGAAAGAATCTGAAGGTAGACGACATGTCGGTCAATGAGAGAGCGATCTAAAAAAAATAAATAAATGGAAAAATGTCAGGAATAGCTATATTTTGTGGATTTTTAATTATGATCAAAACCAACATTTAATTTCGAATTTGTCCTTTTCAAATTTTTATGTTTTTAAATAATATGATTCTCTCTCCTACATTTTTTAAATTGTATCTAATATTTTTTTTAAAGATATACTTATTTTTTAAAAAAATATTTAAAATCATTTAGATTCTGATTCTATTGTTTGAATTATTCTCTCCTATTTTTTCCGATTAACTACCTTTCTCTTCTATTTTTTCGATTATCTACCTAATATGAACTTTATCGATTATGTAGTTCCACCTTTTTCTTTTTTTTGTTTGATTTCTGAATTTTGGTTGGATGCTTCTCTGTGCGTTGGAGGCTCCTCTGTATAGGTAAAATATAAAAATGTTTAGAATTACTTTTTTCAATTACTTTTACTATTGTAGGCTAGATAGTTATTTTCTTTCTTTTTTCGTCATATAATAGATTTTATTATATTTATTTGTTTAGATTACGTAAGTGGATTATTTTTATTTAAAATTTGAAATCAAATCAAATATAACTACCCTATGAATCTTAATTAATAATATCTTTTTAAAAGATCTACAGTTATTTTTTAAAAATATTTAAAATCATTTTGTTTGATTTCTTTTCTCCTATTTTTTGATTATCTACCTAACACATCAACTTTAGATTATGTTGTTCTATCTTTTTGATTTCTGAATTTTGGTTGGATGTTTCCTCAACGGGATAATTGGGAGAAGAGAGAGGAAGTGGACGAACTCTAATGTTTTCGTATAGGTAAAATATAAAAATGTTTAGAATTCTTTTCTTCAATTACTTTGACTCTTTTACCAGAGTGTAAATTTGCATGGTATAATATCGGCTAGATAGTTATTTTATTTCTTAATTCTTGTGTATTTCTTATGAGATTAGGAAGATGGTGTTTTTTAAATTTTTTAAATTTATTTGTTTGTGTTTGAAATTTGATTTTTAGATTTTATTATATTTATTTGCTTAGATTACGTAAGGGATTGTTTTATTTAAAATTTGAAATCAAATCAAATATAACTAGGAATCTTAATTAATAAAGTTGTTAGGGCTAGTTTTGTCTTTTAATAATACGAATTAGATTTTATCTTTTTAATATGTTCAAATCATTTTTTAGGATTATAATTAGTAATTATTAAAAGACAAAACTAGCCCTAATTCAACCCTAACTCAACCCACTAATCTTCAGGTAAAAGGTAAAAATGTTTTGGTTTTTTTGAATTTTTTTTACTGGGCAAAGTGCTAGGTTGCATGCTCCAGTATTGGTTGGTTAATTGCTTCCTTATTTTCTCTTATTTTTGTTACAAAATTATTTTTAATTTCGTATTTATTTTGGTTTAAATTTTTATTTTGAAATCTTATTTTTGAATTCCATTGTATCTGTTTGTTGATGTGATTTATTTTAGATTTTAAAATCAAATTAAAAATACTCTATAATCTAGGAATCTAAATTAATAAAGTGGTTAGGGCTAGTTTCGTCTTTTATTAATTTCTAATTATAATTTTCGAAAATAATTTAGCTATTTTTAAAAAGATAAAATCTTTTGGCTATTTTTGAAAACGAAAACTAAAATATGTTATTCTTGTAGTCAGGCCTAAATAAATAAAGCTCATTTCATAAACATTTCATTTTTGTTTTAGTTTTTGAAAATTATATTTTTTTTTTCACAATTTCGAAGATTTTCATGTTTCTTTGGATACATTCTAAATTTCTAGCCAAATTTAAAGAAAGAAAATCGAGGTTGATTTTGAAAAATAAGATAAGAAAATATAGAAACTCATTGATAGAAGTAATATTTTTAGGCTTAATTTTCAAAAGTAAAAAATCAAATGATTATTAAACATGGTTAAATTATTAGTTTAGTCCTTAAACTTTTATATTTGTACTTCATAGGTCGGAACTTCTAAGATGTCAAACACATTTATGAATTTTTAAATTTGTATTTAATGTCTTTGACATATTGCACATTTCTTAAAATCAACGAACTGTTAGCCATATAATTAAATCGTGTGTTTAATAGGATATTAAGATCTCGTATGATAACCATTTAGGTCTCGTTTGATAACCATTTTATTTTTGTTTTTAGTTTTTGAAATTTAAATCTAAAAATACTACTTCTACTAATGAGTTTATATGTCATTTTATCTACTTTGTACCTATGTTTTCAAAAACCAAACCAACTTTTGAAAACTAAAAAAAGTAGCTTTCAAAAACTTGATTTTATTTTTAGAATTTGGCAAAGAGTTCAAATGCTTACTTAAGGGGAGATGATACCTATTGTAGAGAAATTAGGTGAAAATAAGCTTAACTTTCAAAAACGAAAAACAAAAAACAAAATGGTTATCAAACGGGGCCTTAGTTTTTAGTTTTTGGTTTTTGAAAATTAAGCTTATAAGTACTACTCTCACCTATGAATTTACTTGTTTTGTTATCTCATTTTTACCCATGTTTTCAAAAACCAAGTCATATTTTGAAAACTAAAAAAAGTAGTTTTCAAAGTAGTTTTGTTTTTAGAATTTGGCTAAGAATTCAAATACTTTCTCAAAAGGTGATGAAAACCATTGTAGAGAAATTGGAATGAAACAAGCTTAATTTTCAAAACCAAAAAATAAAAAACCAAATGGTTATCAAACGGGACCTTTTTTGGTTTTGGGTTTTTGAAAAGTATGCTTGTTTTCCACAATTTCTCTTCATCTTCTCTACAATGATTTTTATCTTTCTTGAGGTGTCATTTAAGTTTCTAGCCAAAATGTTTTTTAAAAAATAAGTTTTTAAAAACTACTTTTTTTAGTCATGTTTGATAACCATTTGCCTTGTAGGTTTTAGTTTTTGAAAATTGTGATTGTTTTCTGATCCTTTCTCTATAATTTTCTACCATGTCTTTCACCTGTCTTAAAAAAATATTTGAATGTTTGGCCAAATTCTAAAAACAAAAGCATATTTTTGAAAACTTTTTTTTTTAGTTTCTAAATTTTGGGTTGATTTTTGAAAACACATGTAAAAAGTGGATAATAAAACAATGAAACTCTTGAGTATAAGTAGTATTTATAGGCTTAATTGTCAAAAACCAAATGTTCAAACAGAGCTTTTAGTTTTCAAAACTTATCATGGTTTTTGAAACCATAGGTACAAAGTAGATAAGAAACCATAAACACTCATTAGTAGAAGCAATATTTTTAGGCTTAATTTTCAAAAATCAAAAATAAAAAACCAAATGGTTATTTAAACGAGGCCTAAACTTTTCATTTTGTCTTCAATAGATTAGTAAATTTTAAAAAATGTCGAATATGTCAAAGACATATTTAACACAAAATTGAAAGTTCAAGAACTTATAGATACAAAATTAAAAGTTTAGAATTATTATATATTTTTTAAAGTTTAGAAACCTATATAGGATATATAATTGAAAGTTTATGGACACTTTTTAAAGTTCAATACCCTATTTGACATAAATTTAAAAGTTTAGGGGACTAAACTTGTAGGTTTGGGGACTAAACTTTTTTATTCAATTTTTATTTATGAATTTTTTTTATAAACATCGCTAAACTTTA
The DNA here is from genome assembly GCA_036507285.1 of Trichosanthes cucumerina. Taxonomy (NCBI): domain Eukaryota; kingdom Viridiplantae; phylum Streptophyta; class Magnoliopsida; order Cucurbitales; family Cucurbitaceae; genus Trichosanthes; species Trichosanthes cucumerina. Next base: position 43,878,665 of record CM071835.1, read on the forward strand.
TCAAGGTGTATAATTTTTATCCTAAACTTTTAATCCAACTAATCTTTTAGAACATGTCTTGCACGTGATATCTATTTTAATTTTATATATTATATAGGTATAATAGTATGCTAATTATGTTGAGAAATCTTAAATTTTGTTTTTCTATAATAATTTTTTTTAAAATTTGAATGGTTGATTTTTATGATATATATGTGAATTAAAAAATATCTTGTATTATCAAAAACCTACAAAAAAAAAAAATAAACAAATGTGGAAGATTACTTCTTTTAATGCATTTTGAAGTTATTTTTTATTAGTTATGTTTGGTACTTCACAACACAATTTTTCCAACTAACCCTAATTTGAAACTTTAATTATTTTGAAAAGCTTTTCTTCAACAAATACTCTATACACCTACAATTTTACAATCGCAACTATCAAATATAATTAGATTGCACAACATATTTTTTTTAAAAAAAAGTATTTGCAATGTTGGATCCACACAAAGAATTAAAATTTAAAATTTGTTGTAAAAATTGGAGGCAAAATCGGGTATTAAAACTTTAGCAAAATATATAATAATAATAATAATAATAATAAATATGAATATGAATATGAATATAAAAGGAATTTAATATAAATATTTAAAATATTAATTATATAATAAAAGCGAAATGAAATTGGGATATATATAATATAAAAGAAAAGAAAATGATATATATGAGAATTTCTCATCCAATGGTAATTTTCATTATCCACCAAAAATCACTATTTATAGGTTATTTGACATGAAGCAAGTGGATCAATTTTGGACACCAAACATGAGTAGGCTTATGATACATAGAAGGCACATGGGCTAAGAATAACTTGCCACTTGGCAATGACATCAAAAGGACACATGGATTACACAATGCATGACCATCTATTTTACAATTATCCATAATACTTCCCCTTAGATGCCTATTCATATAAATATGCCTCGTTAAAACCTTACTAGGGAAAACCCCCCTTAGATGCCTATTCATATAAATATGCCTCGTTAAAACCTTACTAGGGAAAACCCCAATGGGAAAAAAATCTTAGTGAAGGAAAAAAAGTACATATTTTATATAATCTAAAATAATACAATATATTTGCTCCCCCTCATGGAAACATCACTTGAGAACTCTAAATCGTTGCATTCCAATGTTGTGCACCAATTTTTCAGAAAAGTTTCGGTGAGATATGCTTTGTCCTATCTCTTTTGATATATCCTCCCTTGATTTAGGTTATACATGTTGTGTTGTTTTCGTATAATATTGTCGGAAGATGTTTACTAGAAGACATGTCACATGTTTCACGAATGTGTTGAGTCATTGATCTTTGTCATACACATTCTCAACTTGCCTCGTGAATTGCGAGAATTTCAACATGATTTGAAGAAGTGGTTGTGATGGTTTGTTTCACTGATCGCCATGATATAGCGGTACCTTCACATGTGAATAGATAACCTGTTCAAGATCTAGTTTTTTGTGGATCTGATAAATATCCAGAATCTGCATAACCAACTAGGTAAAAAATAGATTTGTTAGAATAAAATAACCCCATATCAATATCTTTTTGTTGGACAATAACTATATCTCGCTAATAAATTTACTGAAAAATGTAATATTTGTTGGGATTTGTGCCCTAAACTTATGTAATTTTAATCAAATAAATAAAGAGTTATTTGTTTTAATAAAATTATACTCTTGCTTTATATATCCAATAAACTAAACTCTAAGGTTATAATGTATCTTGAACATCAGTGTAGTAGACACTATTTGGATTGTGTTCTAAAGTATAACCTAAAATCCAAAGTATAACCTAAAATGCGAACCACTCTGTAATTAGTACAAATGAGGTAATCCAACTCATTCATGTGGTTGACATGCGAGTGGGGGCATCCTGTATGAAGAGTTCATACAAGAACGAACTGCAAATTATTAGTCTGACCAGTATAATACCATTAACAGGATAAGACTGATAATTTATAGATGGTTATTAGTGACTCGCCATGAATCTTGAGCAAGTTAAGAACTCCTGCTTATAGGGGTCTGTCCTTAGACTAGTATGGGTGAGAGTGGCCTGTAGCCGACTCAATAAACCTACCTTCTCAGGGACAGAATCTCGTAGGTAGCTGGGGACTTAACTATGCAAGATGGAATTCACTCATTTCTACACTAAGAAATTAGATAGGTTGTTCCTTTAAAAACTGAGTCCAAGTCTTGAACAGCGGGGCCCCACCCTCTAAACTGACTTAAGAGGGTATGAGTCTATGGTAGGACCATAGACTTGTTGTTCATTAGAGGATCAGTGGTGATTAAAGAACAAAGAGGTAATCACAGGGGTAAAACGATAATTTGACCCAACTGTGATTACGAACAACCTGTGAAGGGTCGACTCATGGGTAATGATTATATCAATGGACACAATATAATCTACAGTGAGGAGAGTGCAGCTACAAGTCTAGTCTATACCGCAGTGACTTGTAGTTAATGAATATTGATTAACTGGATCAAAGAGTTTGATCAATTAATCTCACATCATTGGAGCTCATGAACTGTAGGTCCATTAGGTTTCTCCGTTGGCTCAACATGGTAATATTGAGGGTATAAAGTTGGGAATGAAATTGAAGTGTTCAATTTCATATATGAGGTGTTATATCAGTTATATGTGATATAATTGATATAATATATGGTTTTAAAGTGAATTAGATTCACATATTAACTATATACTAATGAGAGAATGAAGGAGGGATAGGATAGTAATTTCTATCCTATTTCCCTATAAATAGTTGCATGAGATGCAACTTTGGAACTAATCTTTGGTAACCCTAGAATACCATATTATTGTGTTGTTGGAAAAGTTCCAAACACATCTTCTCTCATAACCTCCACATCTCACCCTAAAAGAAACTCACCTTCCTCCCTCACCTAGAGACACAACGGAGAAGATCTAGTGGTAGTATCTTCATACGTTCGGATTCGAGTTGCTGAGATCGTGACCGTGGGAGAAGGAGCTCAAGAAGAAAGTGTTCTTCAAAGGCAATTTTCTTGCTGCCCGACCCTTGATAGTATGCTTAATCTTAGATATATCGTTCTTGATTGAAATCTGTGTAACAAAATAAAGAACACGCGATTCACAATCGCTTCCGCTGCGGGATTTGATCCCTTCAATATCTGGTATTTTATTATTAGCAAGATACATAAGTCCACCAATTGCACTAAGATATGGTACTTCAGGACCAAGTAATTCTTCGTTATCATCTCGAGGTCAAAATATATCCATCTTTACATCCAGTGAACGAACTTCCATTGGACTGTTCAATGGATGTGCTTTGTCCATATAGAACCTTTTAAAAAAATTTCTTGTATAAGTTGACTGATGAACAAATATCTCATCTGCTAAATGTTTAATTTGTAAGCCAAGGTAAAATTATGTTTTTCCCAAATCGTTCATCTCAAATTCTTTCTTAAGATATTCTATTGTCTTTGATAACTCTTTAGGAGTTCCAATAATATTTAAGTCATCAACATTACAGTTATAATAGCAAATCCTGACTGTGATTTATTTATAAAAACACACAGACATATTTAATTGTTTTGGTATTCTTCTTTCAACAAATATGTACTCAGGCGATTATACCACATTTGTCCTAATTGTTTTAATCCATATAGTGATCTTTGTAATTTTATTGAGTATAGTTCTCGAGAACTTGATTTATATATTTCTAGTATTTTAAATTCTTCTGGGATTCTCATATAAATGTGATTATCAAGAGATCCATATAAGTATGTCGTGACTACATTCATAGATGCATGTCAAACTTTTCATATACAGACAAACCAATTAGATATCTTAATGTTATTGCATCCACCACAGGAGAATATGTCTTCTCATAATCAATATTAGACCTTTGCAAGAATCCTTGTGCAACAAGTCTCACTTTATATCTTGTGACATCATTCTTTTCATTTGTTTTCCTTACAAATACCCATTTACATCTCACAGGTTTGACATCTTCTGGTGTCCAGACTACTGGTCCAAAAACCTCACTTTTTGAAAGTGAGTTTAATTTTACCTAGATTGCTTCTTTCCATTTAAACAAATCATTTCTACGTCGACATTCTTCGATAGATTTTGGATCAGAATCATCATCTTCATGAATAATATCATGAGCAACATTGTAAGTGTAACAACCCTAACTCTAGGACATCTTTCCCTAGGGCCATTACTACTCATGCATGCATTTGAGACCATAAATTAACATTCAAGAAGCAAAATTTGTTGAAAATTAAAATCACCTTAATTTGGGATCCCATAAAATCAAAGCATTTAAATAAATATAATTCAAGTTTGTCCTCGGTTTTCAAAACAATGATAACATTTAAACCAACAATTCTCATTAGAGAAAATCATAAAAAAATAAAACATGATAGTTTAAAAGATGTGAAAGACATGACTTATATTCCCATGACCTTCGTAACGCATCCCCATCATCCGTTCTGTATGCTCTTCCTTTTTTTGAAAACATTTTACAAACAAAAGGGTGAGTATTATAAAATAGTACTCAGAAATGGGGGTTGGGAGATGCAATCACATACCTAGGTTTTTAACTTGCTTTCATTTATGGGACCTAAAATTTATTTCATAAAATCATGACTTTTCTCTTAAGTGGTCATTTGAATCAACCTGAGTCTTTTCATGTTGAGTCCCTCACAGACCCCTACAATTTGAGTCCCTCATAGACCCCTATAAGTTGACCCATAGGGTCTCTAATGCATGTTTAACCATGCACAAATCTCAGGAGACCAATTACCACAACCTTCGTAAACATCTGCATGTAATGCATGGGGTCTCATCCTTTCTCTTACATATATATTCATATTCAATATAACTATGGTGATGCAACATATCATGACATTCATATTAGCATAATCACATTCAAAATCTATATATATATATATTCATTGTAAGAACACAGGAAAATTTCCAAATAAACATAATAAATCTCATAAAATGAATTGGAATTTCTTTAAGTAAAGTCTTTTTGAAATTCAATTTATGAGAAATAAGTTTTTGATATAAAACTTTGAAAAACATATTTTGCTCCCGATTTTAAAATAATCGGTGTGAGATCCCTTACCTTAGCCTCGACCTCCAAACTCCACAAGGTCTAAATTCCAGTTTCTAATAGGGTGTTCCTTTCAAACTTGCTTAACAATGACTTCCTAAGTTATAAATCCATTCGACCCTTAATCAACAAACTTAGAGGTCTTTAATATTTTCCAGAAATTACCTTAAACTAAGTTCTTAGCTAAATCGCAGCCAAGGATTTACCTCAAACTCATGGTTTTGACATCGGATCAAAGTGGGTGATGAGTAGAAATTAATTATATTTATTATATCTAATTTCCTTACATTCTAAGTGAATAATATGTTTAATTGTTGAAATTGTGTCCAATTTAGTTTAGGTGACAAATTATCATTTTTTTAGTGGAACTAGTCTAAAAAGCATACTTTAGTTCAAATTCGTAAATTAAATAAAAATTGAAAAAAAAATAGAAAAACAAAAGAATGAGAGAATTGAAAATAACAAAATAATTAAAGCTATAAAACATAAAAAGAATGAAAAGAAAAAAAAAAGAAAAACTTATTATCTAACTTTTTTTTTCTTTTTGTTTTTCTTCCTTGTGTAGGTGGCATACATGCATGGAGTCTTCCATGAGAAATGGAAGGGAGAAATATCTTGTGGCTTGGCACACATTGTGGAGCAAGAAATGACACATATAAAGGACCTATTTTTGGTCATTTTCAAATATAAAAGGAGAGCAATGCATTCAACAAAAGGAGTGCAGAGTTTTAGTGTTCTCTACAAAAAAAAAATAAAAGTTTAGAGAGTGTTCTAGTTTTTTGTTTTTATCCTATTTTATGTTTTATCCCTTTTACAGTTATTCTTGCTTTTCCACCATGTGTGGCTAAGCTTTAATTTCTGATTCAAGGGTCATTTCATTTCCAATTGTAATTTTGTGAGGGTTTAGACCTAATTGAAATTTTGTTTCTAATTCAAGAATTCTTTGTTTCTTGTTTTATTTTTATAATTGATCATTACTAATTAAATTGACGCCTTAATTTAGTTTTAATCAATTTATTGCTATCCATGATTTTGTGATCCGTAATTGTCACAAATGATTGAAAAAAATGTAGCAAGGGGTTGGCTTATGTGTGTGTAATTAATGGTTTTTCCATTTTACATAGCTTGCATAATAAACTCTAGGGAAACAAAGAAACAAAATTAATTAATTTGGAGTTATCTCAATTAGTTAATTTTGGTTTAGTCCTCTCATTACTTTTAATGCTATTATTTATTCCATATGGAACGCTATCGTACCCAATGGATTAAATTATAAGTTTTGATTTTGATGCTTGGTTAGGATCAATTAAATTAGGAGAGTTTACATTTATTTCGGCTTTTCTGAGTAAATTGACTGAGTTCTTGAATTAGCAAAATTAAAATTGATTTCTTTTTTTCCTTTTGAAGCCTATGATCAAGATTACAATTGGATGAAATTTACATCCTTGAGTTGGAAGTTGCATAGAATTATCTTTTTACCTTTTTTTTTTAATTTTATTTTTTGTTCGACAATTCAAACCTCCCCTTTATTTTTGTTATCATTATTATTTTTAACTTTGAGAAATTAATTTGATTAGTTCCCTTGGGATTCGACCTGGTCCACTATTTCTACAAGTTATATCTAGAAAACCAGTAAAAATTTTGGAGGGCTTCGACAACCCGACCAAAATTTGGCGCCGTTGCCCGGGAACCATTGTTAGTTTCTCAATGTTAGATTTGTTATAAAAAATATTTTTTATTTTATTATTTTTTTCCTATACCTATTCTCACATGACGGGAAACCTTCATCACTATTACACATTTGGTAGAGATGCATCGTACGCTGATGAGGTTAGTGAGCTTAAAACTCAAATTTCTGAATTAACTTCTGTTATTCTTCAAGTAGCTGTAGGGAAGCTACAAGCACTCGAGGCATGCAAATTATGCTCGCTACAAGAACACCCCACAAAAGCATGCCCTCGATTGCAGCGAAACTTTATTCCTAACTCCTGCATCTTTAGAGAATTTAGTGGCCATCAAGTAAATTACGAGTTTTTGGATCACTACTATTCTGAATGAGATCAATTCAGCTATGGATGTGGATACAACTCCATGCCATCAGACTTCAGACTCAGGTATGTCTCTAGAGGCTATAGTATATGAACTTGCTAAAAGTACTCTTCAATTTCAAGAGGAGACTCGAGCTGGAATGCAGAGCTTGGATGACCAAATTACCCAAGTGGCTAATTCAGTGAGAAGATTGGAGAGTCAACGAGAGCATCAATATATCGAGACTAATGGGTTGAAGTAGCGATGTACATGGATGACGACCATGTTGAGCTTGAGAATTTTGTGCCATGTGAGGTCCAGGTTTGTGAGAAAAAGAAAGAAATAGAGTCTTACCACGAAAAGGAAATTTAAGTGATAGAGTTTGAGGCTGAAAAACCTTCGTCTATACTATTCCCTTGCATTTTTCTTGATTCTGAATTGTCCTTCATTTATTCTCATGAGTTTGTAGAGTCTCTTATTTCTTTCAAGTCAGTTAAGTCAGTTGAACCTTATTTTATGTCCTTCATTTCTTATATAAAAAATTTGAAAAATAATGAATTTTCAGGTACCCTAGAAAAACAGGTGAGCCTTTTAAACTTCGAAGGCTACATTGATTCGAGCAAGAAGGGACCAAAGAAAATTAAAGAATTTTATGTTCATTGACATTCACAAAAGTTTCGTCGAGCAAAATGACGTTAAATAATTGCGGTTATTGGGAGGCAACCCAATGTTTTCTTGACTTTTTCTTCTCTTTATTGTTAGTTTTTTTTTCTTTTTTTTTTCTTTCAATTTTTCCTAATTCTATTTTTTTGCAGAGCATTATTTTTTAATAAAGCATGGCCACCTATTCTTTCAACACCCCAAACTATACCAACTCAAGTTGTTCACAAATCAGGAGAGTTTAATTTTCTTTCTTTTCTTTTGTGAGCAGTATTCTATTTATACATTGAGGACAATGTATAGTTTAGGTGTGGGGAGGTTTTTATTATACAATTCATTTTTTAAAAAATTTTTTTTTTTTTTTTTGTTTTGAATTTAGCATGTCTTAATTTGTACATGTTAATTTTTCTTTTGAAATCTTTAATGTTTATTAATATCTTTTAATGCTTTGTAAGTTAAGGATGCATCTTTAGTTTGAATTTCCAATACATGAGAGAGATGAACATGAATAGTGTTTTTCTTTAAAAATTATATGATAGTGTCTTATTGATTTTTTGATTGAAAAATGTACAAGACTTGATGCAAATTACACAACCCAGTGAGTTTTTGAGCGTATGAGCAATTCATTATATTTTGCTCAATTTATTTGTCGTTGAGTGTTATCAAACTTAGTATGCTTATTCTAGAACTTGCTTGTGAATGCATTTTGAGACTACATTTTTTGGATTGATGCATTAATATGATAAGGGCAAATTAGGATTAACCAGTTTTTGGACCTCTCCAAATATCCACCTTTTATGTTTTTCCCTCTAGTTAGCCATTTTGAGCCTATTTCCATTTTTTTTCTTGATTCAAACACATTACATTAAGCCTAAGACCATTTTGTTTGTAAGGCTCAACAATTGTACCTTTTGTGAGAAAATATTACATGGTAGTTAATGTTTGAGTGAAGAAAAAAATAATAATGAAAAAAAGAGAGAGAAAATTTGTGAAAAAAAAACGAAGAAGACGAAGAAGAGAAGAGAAAAAAAAAACAAAAAAAAAGAAAAATTTTGGAGAAAAATTTGCCAAAAACATTGGAATTATTAAAATGTTACTTCTCCAACATTCTTAGTGCATGAAATGAGATGTAGGAATAAGGTTCAATGTCTTGGGTAATGTGTGATTGTTATGTGACATTCATATCATGAAAAGTATACAACTCTTGGTCTTGATTGTGAAACACATAAAATTTTCCTTCTACCATACCTTTACCTAAGCCCCATTACAACCCTTATTAAGTCTCTTTGATTTTTGCATTCAATTCATTTAAGTGGTAGAGATTTGATTCATTTGCAAGCCTACGGTAATAACATGATTTTGAGAGTAAAAGCACCCTAAATACTTTGAGGGTATTGAGTGAAACCGCGACAATGTTAAGTTTTGTTGTATGTGATTTTGGTGAATTGATGAGATGCTTGAGTTTTTTATAAAATATTTTCTATGAGTGCTCATTCTCTTGATTGTCACTACAATTCAACATTGATGTGTAATTGACTTTATTGGTATTTTTGGATATTGAGAAATATGAAAAAGGAGTAAAAAGGAGCTTCATACGTTGAGTTAAGGCATGTTTTCTGGTCTCCTAGAATCAGTCACAATTTAAGAGTCAGATTGCCCAACACCAAAACCATTTCGATAAACCACAAAAAAATAGTCTCATTTACTCACAAATCAGCCACAAGTTAAATTTGATTAGAAAACTGAGTGGTTAGTGATTCCAGTGAAGGAGGGAGCGTGGTTGAAGTTCGATAGGCGTGGGTTACAGATCTGGCGCGTGGACCTTCACTGACAACAGCTCCAAACGGCAGTGCACGGTGAAGAAATGCAGTGTGTACGACAGAGACTCGAGCTGATGTATGCGAGCACCTTGGCTTCATATCCGGTGAAAGAATTACGCGAAGAAGCCAGTCGGCGACAGATCGGGACGTTGTACTCGTGGAATCAACTTGCGGTTGAGCTGCGAAATGTGCCGGTCGGGTGGCATGTTGCTTCCCGGTGTGAATCGACGGACGACGTGAAGAGCCCAAACAGATCTGGCGTTGGCAGAGAATCAGGGTGCGGCGAAGCTCAAATTTGGTGAACGACAGACCTACGACAACCCACGATTTCACAGCGGCTTGGTCTAGGAGTGACGCGAATCCACTGAACGAGATCGTATCTGTCGGCGTGGGGTGCATCGACTGAGGCGTGCAGGTTGTGACTAGTTGGAGATGGTTGGTGCCGTGAAGTTGAGGAAGATGAGGGAGAAGGGCGGTGGTCTCATGATAATGCCCACTAGAAGACAAACTTGGGTGTTTAGAAAATCTATTTACCTCTTTACCCCTTGCCCTTTCAAATATTACAATTAAACAAAACCTCTATATTCTTAAAGAGTTAAATAAACCGAAGACTAAAATCTTAACTCCACTTAATTATTTTCCAAAGAATTTAAATCAAGCACTCAAGATTAACGATACTTGAAATTCTCAGGTGTTACAATCTTCCCTTCTTAAGAACTTTCGTCCCCGAAAGTTCTTAATCTTGAAATAACTCAAGGTATTTAGCCCGCATTTCATCCTCTCGTCCCAAATAACCTCTTTTGTCTAGTGGTTTTGCCACAATACTTTAACTAGACTGATTTCTCGATTTCGAAGGGTCCTCTGGTCTCTTGCGAGAATTCGCACCAGTCGTTCCTTGTAACTCAAATTCCATCAAATGTAAGTGAATATCCCAACTACCTACAAAATCCAATGCACCTGCCTGTAATATATCCTCCAATATCTGATTCAACGTTCTGTTTGTTCATCTGTTGAATGGAATTGCAACCATACAAAATTGCAAGTGTATAGTGTCAAATTTTAATATAGTGATTTGAGATCCAAATATCGTCATCAAGAATGATTTTCTAGATCAATTGATTACTAAGATACTAACCTCCTAATTTTATCTAAAAAACTTTGAATTTTCAAAAATAGATGAAAAATAACAATTATAACAAGTTTGGAGAAACAAATGTGAGAAAAACGTTAGGGAATTTATTTCACCAATTATTTCATTATTCTAGCGTATAAAATTGACTTTGGTTGTGAGAATATAAGCAAGAAGATAAAATTAATCAAAAGACTCTCTCGAGCTCAAATAAGCTCAAGCACAACTATAAACCTAAAGTCTCCATTTAGATTTTAATAACATGCAAGACATTAAGAAACTTGTTTAATTACTTCCCAAAGAACCCTTCATTCTCATGCAAGGATTTACTAAGAGTTTTGGTAATCCTGTTCTAGTCTAAAGTTTATTCTCTTGGATTAAACTTAAAACAACTAAACATACAATTCTTGGCCAGAGAAAGACAAGCATTAAACACAAATTACCAAAAATAATTCAACACAACCAAATTAAAAACAATTGCTAGAATAACAACATAATATGACTACATCAATTCCCTAACTATGAATTTAGTTACTCATAATCACTAAAAACAAACTAAATCCATGTTTAAGGTCCATAAAAACAAACTACAAACTAAGAGAAAAGAAGAAAGAACGCTAAGTGTCGATGCCGGTCCTCGTCTCCGAGCTCCCGTCACAATCTCGAGCCTCCACTTTCGTGCTTGGCCTCCAAATAATCTTCTCAAGCTCCCTCAGTGATGTAAGTTTCGAAATTAGGGTCTAAACTCTCTCAAATTCGGCTCCCTCCTCAAATGGCATAAAAAATACACTTTTATACTCAATCGGCACGACGTTGAGACGCTAGGCACAATGTCTCAACGCCGTGCCCTAGGACGCACGCATAAAAAAGGAAATCGGGGTAGCGTTGAGACGCAGTGCACAACGTCTTAACGCTACGAACATATTTGGCGCAAAACAGGCGTGCTTTGGCGTCTCAACGCCGCCTTCACGGGTTTTCAACTTGAGCTCTCTACTTGCACAACATTTCAACGCCATTCTGGCATCTCAACGCCCTGGGCTCGGGTTTTGGTGCTATTTTTCTTCTATTCTTCACTTGGCTTCACTTTTTATGCTCAAATATCTCCAATTGGGTTATAGTAACTTGAGATCTCTCATTTTGCTCCATTCTTGCTCTTTTCCTGAAATCGAATGATTTAAACTTGTGAAAACACTAAAATCGTTATAAAAAACTAGCAAAATCTAAGCATAAGAATAACACATTTTGTGTGCTTTCAAACACCCCCAAACTTAACATTTTGCTAGTCCCGAGCAAAAACAAAACAAAACCATATATAGATTTCTCTTATGCATACGTCTCACTCGAGTCTCAGAGATTTAATAAGAAAATTTAAGCAATCAAAGGAACACAATTAAACACGAAAATTCACCGAACAATTTAAAACTTTTCCTAAGTATCCCTACGTGTGTGTGTGATTAGCCTTCTTTCCTTTCATCTTTCTTCCTTTCATCTTTACTAGCCTGAAACATCTTTATAAGATTCTCCATTCAACTTCCCCCTACACTGGCTATAAGTCCCAATCATTAAGTCTCCCTACAAGCAAGAAAGTAACAATACTAATCAATACTTTGTTTTGATTCACAACTTGATTTTTTTTTTTTAAAAGCAAAGACACTAGCTTTCACACATCCACTGCAGGGTGCTCAATGGGTGGCCTAATTGATCACAGTGAAGGTAGCTCTTTTTGTCCTTGATTCTCGTAAGCACATTTCAATTGCAACATATAAATTGTATTCTTTTCAAAACGCACAATCATTATAAGCAATGAACCTCATATTGTCATTTACATACTATCATGAAGTTTGACTCTCAAATCAGTCCTTACACCTATCGAGGTGACATCAAATTTTCAAACCTAATAACTCTATTCTAAGCATTCAAGACTCCACAATCGAAAGCTATGTGCATAGATAATGCAACAAAACTCAAGAGATTTTTTAAATTTACTCAATTTCAGATCAAGCTCTCATATTTCACAAAGATTACAATTTTTTTAATTAAATCTCATCCTATCTCATCCTAGGATGTCCTCATCATACTTATGCATAAGATCCATCAACCAATTCAGAACATATTCAGGATTTCTAAAACAATCAGTACATTGTACTCCCACCCCCAAACTTAAGCTAAACATTGTCCTCAATGTATGCAAATTAAGCTCAAATATAAATAGAGAGGTAAAGGAGTGAACAACACTGTCTTGACTAAAGGAGGACCCGTTTCCATGTCTTTTTGTCTGCCAAGTCAAAAGATGCAAACTCCTACACAACAAAAGCAAGGAACCAAGTAAAGGCACCAACACCAAAAGATAACGAAAACAAAACAACAAAAGAAATAACAAGGGTAAAGAAACTTGGGTTACCTCCCAAGGAGCGCTTTCTTTAATGTCTTTACCTAGACTGAATGCTTTGTTCTTGATCAAGGTGGTCTCATTTTCTCATCCATGTGAAGGAACGAATGCCGCAGCGGAAGCGATTGTTAATCGCGTGTTCTTAATTTTGTTACATGGATATCAATCAAGAACAAATCTAACTAAGATTAAGCATACAATAACAAGATGGACAACAAGAAATTACCTTTGAAGAACTCTTTCTTCAAGTGCTCCTTCTCCCACAATCACGATCTCAGCATCTCGAACCCGAACGATCACGGACACTACCACCGAATCTTCTCCGTTGTTTTCTAGGTGAGGGAGGAATGTGGGTTCCTTTAGGATGAGGTGTGAGGTTTGTGAGAGAGGTTGTGTGTAGAACTCTTCCAACACAATTATGAGATACTTTAGGGTTTCACCAAAAAGCTCTAAATTTTCTTAACCAACAAATTGCATCTCATGCAACCTTTTATAAGGAAATAGGATGGAAATTACCATCCTATCCTTCCTTCATTCTCTCATTAGTATATAGTTTATATGTGAATCTAATTCACATTAAAACCATATATTATATCAATTATATCACATACAACTGATATAACACCTCATATATGAAATTGAACACTTCAATTTCATTCCTAACTTTATACCCTTAATATTACCATGTCGAGCCAACGGAGGGACCTAATGGACCTATGGACCTACAGTTCATGAGCTCCAATGATGTGAGATTAACTGATCAAACTCTTTGATCTAGTTTAATCAATATTCATGAACTACAAGTCACTCCACTATAGACTTGTAGTTGCACTCTCCACACTGTAGATTATATTGTGTCCACTGATATAATCATTACCCATGAGTCGACCATTCACAGGTTGTTCGTAATCACGGCTGAGTCAAATTACCATTTTACCCCTATGATTACCTCTTTGTTCCTTAAGCACCACTGATCCTCTAATGAACAACAAGTCTAAGGTCCTACCAAAGACTCATACCCTCTTAGAGGGCGGGGCCCCGTTGTTCAAGACCTGGAGTCAGTTCTTAAGGGAACAACCTATCTAATTCCATAGTATAGGAATGAGTGAATTCCATCTTGCATAGTTAAGTCCCCAGCTACCTACGGGATTCTGTCCCTGAGAAGGTAGGCTTATTGAGTCGGCTACTGGCCACTTTCACCCATACTAGTCTAAGGACAAACCTCTATAAGCAGGAGTTCTTAACTTGCTCAGGATTCAGGTCAAGTCACTAAGGACCATCTATAAATTATCAGTCTTATCCTGTTAATGGCGTTATACTGGTTAGACTAATAATTTGCAGTCCGGTATTGTATGAACTCTTCATACAAGATGCCCCCACTCGCATATCAATCACATGAATGAGTTGGATTACCCCATTTGTACTAATTACAAAGTGGGCTGCATCCATGGTGTTATCAGAATAAGGTTTCCAACCTTGTTCTTATACCATAGACCATTTAGGTTATACTCTTGAACATAATCCAAATAGTGTCTACTACACTGATGTTCAAGATACATTATAACCTTGGAGCTTAGTTTATTGGATTTATAAAGCAAGAATATAATTTTATCAAAAAAAATAACTCTTTATTTATTTGATCAAAATTACATAAGTTTAGGGCACAAATCCCAACAATCTCCCACTTGACCTAAAGCTTGTGGAGTATTAAAAACATTACAATAATGTAAATACAATAAACTAGGGCATTTAAACCCTTTGTACAATATACTCTCACTTGCTCTAGTTGGGGAAGACTTGTAAACCTAGACCTTCTAGATGACTCTCAAATATTTTAGCCGTGAAAGCTTTTGTAAAAGGATCAGCAACGTTGTGCTCTGAGGCTATCTTCGTGACAATCACGTCTCCTCGATGCACGATCTCCCGGATGAGATGATATTTTCGCTCAATGTGCTTTTCCCTCTTCTGACTTCGGGGTTCCTTTGAATTTGCCACTGCACCACTGTTATCGCAATAGAGTGTGATGGGCAAAGTCATATTTTGAACAACTTCCAAATTTAGCATGAATTTCCTTAACCAAACGACCTCTTTAGCTGCTTCACAAGCTATTACATATTCGACCTCCATGGTGGAATCAACGATGCATCCTTGCTTGACGCTTCGCCATACTACAGCTCCTCCGTTAAGAGTAAATACTGACCCTGATGTAGATTTCCGAGAATCTTTATCATCCCGAAAAATCGAACTGTGTATCTTGTAAGGATCAAATCCTTATCCCCATACACAAACATGTAGTTCCTTGTTCTTCGTAGATACTTAAGGATTGTTTTAACCGTTGTCCAGTGTTCAGGTCCTGGATTGGATTGATACCTACTGACCATTCCAACTGCAAAACAAATTTCTGACCTAGTACATAACATGGCGTACATCAGGCTTCCAACAACCGATGCATAAGGAATCCGTCTCATGTCCTCAACTCCTTGAGGTGTCTTAGGACATTGTTCCTTAGACAAATGAACTCCATATCTGAAAGACAATAAGCCCTTTTTGGAGTCTTGCATCTTAAACCTCGACAATACTTTGTTTATGTATGATGCTTGAGACAAGGCTAGTGTTCTATTCTTGCGGTTCCGGACAATCTGGATCCCAAGACAAACTGCGCATCACCCAAATCCTTCATTTGGAATTGCGTAGCTAGCCATTCCTTGATGTCAGTAAGATAACCTACATCATTCCCAATGAGTAGGATATCATCCACATAGAGAATTAGGAAAGCGACAGAACTATTGATGATTTTCTTGTAGACACAAGGTTCATCATCATTCTGGTCAAAACCATAAGATCTGATAGCCTCATCAAATCTTATATTCCAGGACCTAGAGGCTTGTTTCATTCCATAGATGGACCTTTTAAGCATGCAAACTTTTTGCTCTTATCCTGGTTCAAAGAATCATTTGGGTTGGTCCATGTAGATGTTCTCGTCAAGATTGCCATTCAAAAATGCTGTCTTGACATCCATTTGCCATACCTCATAGTTATAATATGCGACAATGGCAAGTAGGATACGGATAGACTTTACCATAGCAACAGGTGAAAAGGTTTCCTCATAGTCAATCCCTTCAACCTGGGTATAACCCTTTGCTACTAGTCTAGCTTTAAAGGTTTGCACCTTCCCATCTACACCACGCTTTCTCTTGTAGATCCACTTACAACCTATAGGTTTTACCCCATCAGGTTTATCTACAAGATCCCAAACAGAATTGAAGTGCATAGACTCCATTTCTTGGTCCATGGCTATGACCCATTTGTCTTTGTCTTTGTCAACCATCGCTTGATTATAAGTCGATGGATCCTCACAGTCGTCATCTCGTATAACAACTTGGGTTTCAGATAAACCCATGTAACGGTCAGGTTGCGTTATAACCCTCCCACTACGTTGAGGCATACTCAACTCTTGAGATGGACTCTCTTAACTAGACAAGCTAGTATCAACAACTTTTGTTGACGTACTAGATTTATTAGCAACTTTTGCTATTGTTCCGTCTAACTCACTCAATACAAATTTACTTCTTGGTTTGTGGTCCCTTATGTGGTCCTCCTCTAAGAAGGTGGCATTTGTCGACACAAAAACCTTATCTTCCTTAGGATCATAGAATAAACCACCTATTGTTTCTTTTGGGTAACCTACGAATAGGCACAATTTTGAACGTGAATCCAACTTCTTTGGATTTGTCACAAGCACATGTGTTGGACAATCCCAAATTTTGAAATGACATAAACTACATTTACGTCCTTTCCAGAGTTCAAAGGTGTTTCAGAAACACTTTTTGATGGTACATTGTTCAAAATGTATACATGCAATCTCTCATCACGTAACCCCCAAAAGGAACTAGGGAGATGAGCATAACTCATCATTGATCGAACCATGTTCAACAAGGTTCTATTTCTCCTGTCCGATACATCGTTTTGTTCTGGCGTATCGGGAGTCAAGAGTTGGGATGTAATTCCATGTTCTATCATGTAGTTTTGGAATTTTAAATCCATGTACTCTCCACCTCGATCTGATCGAAGCATTTTAATTCTTTTACCTAATTGATTTTAAACTTCAGTCTTGAATTCCTTGAAGTTTTCAAGTACTTCAGACTTATGTTGTATTAGGTAAATATGCCCAAATCAAGAATAATCATCTATAAAGGAGATGAAATATTCATAACCTCCTCTGACTTTAACACTCATCGGACCACAAAGGTCTGAATGTGTAAACCCAAAATCTCTCCTTAAAATTTCCTTAAAAGAATAAGGAAAAAAAAAGAAGAAAAGAAAAGAAAAGAGATGTTTGGTTTAGTTTTGTTGTAAAAATAAGAGAAAATAAAAGAAAAGTTAAAGGAAATTGATTTTAAAAACAAAAGAAAATGAAGGAAGTAAAACAAAATTGATAAAAAAAAGAGAAAGTGGAATGTTGGTAAAAGGCACACCACCGCCAAGGATTTTTCATAGGTTTATTTAATCACCTTCTTTCTATTTTGGTCTCATTTTCAACAAAGAAAAGGAGAGCTTTGAGGGGGAGAACTGAAGGAAGAAGAAGAGAGTGAATTTTCTGGTTTGAGGTTAAAGAAGAAAGGGGAAAGGTTCAATTCAAGGTTCCATGGCAATTCTTCAGTCAATTCAGTCCAGTTCTGATGTATAAGTCCTTTCGAGCTCTACAAGAAGAGGTAAGAGTTGAGGTTTGATTTTCTTGAAAGTTAATTCATATTTGAACAAAATTCGTGAAGGAAGCTCGAGCAAATTCTGAAGCTAAGTTACTGATTTGTTAAGGGGAAGGTAGAGGAAAGATTTTGCTGTCAAATCTGAAGATCCTCTGGTTTTTGGGTCGTACTGATCAGTAGGATTCGAATCCGAAGCTGTAATAGGTATGGTTGGAAAGATTATTCAATTTCCTACAACTTTCATGAAGAAATAGTGAGTAGAAAATGACTGGAAGATATTTTAAATTTCAGGTCAAATTTGTATTGTAGAAAGGAAACAAAATTGGAAATAACAGAAGTCTGTTTTTGGGGAAGAAGCTTTCGAGGTATTTTCGAACAAATCCGTTAGAAACTTCAATTTCGTTTATTCACATGAGTCTTAGAAGGTTCAAAAAGGAAGAGTTTTGTATAAAGTACATCCTTTTTGGCTAAGTATTGAGGAAGTTATGGTTGTCTGAGATCAGGGCATGAAATCTGTAAAATTCTGGAAAAATGATAGAGTGGTTTTTGTAATTTTAAGGTTGAAACTCATGAGCTCGAGGTTCTAATGCTTGGTTTTGGTTTGTTTGACAGGCCAAGAGGAAATAGGTCGAGTGTACGGGCCAAGGTTCTAGTTCTTGTTGGGATGTATATCCTCATCTCGTGTAGTTTGTAATATTCCAAATTGTAAAATAAATAAGAGTTATTTATTTGAGCCTTGTGATATAAATAAGAGTTATTTATTTGAACTTTGTGTCTCGCATATTTCATAAACTTAATCCAATAAACTAAGCTCCAAGGTCATTGTATTATGAGAGAACTAGAACTTGAACGGTGTGTAGTGGACACACAGGGAGGATCACGTTCGAGTTAATGACCCGAACGGTCTACAGTATAGGGATATGGATGGAGACCTAATCCTGGATACACTGTGGATGCGACCCGCTTTGTATTAAGATACAAACGAGGTGATCTGACTCGTTCATGTGGTTGACATGCGAGTGGGGGCATCCTTTGCAATGAGATTGTACAAGACCGACCGTGAATTATTAGACTTACTGATGTAACACCGTTAACAGTATAGGGCTAATAATTTCGTAGATGACCATTAGTGACTAGACCTTAATCCTGAGCATGTTACGGACTCCTGTCTCCGGGGGTATGTCCTTTGACTAGTAAGGGTGAGGGTGGCCACTGTTGCTCGTCCAATATGCCTATCTTCTAAGAGACAAGACCACGTGGGGAGCTGGGAACTTGACTACGCAAGAAATAATTCACTCGTTCCCGACTTAGGAAAACTAGAGGGGTTGTTCCCTTAAGTGTTGTCTCCAGGGCTTGAACAACGGAGCTCCACTCTCTCATTTGCGTGAGATGGTTGTTGTTTATGGTTGGACCATACAACGTAGTTGTTCATTAGAGGAGCAGTGGGACTTACGGAGCAAGAGGTACACACAGGGGTAAAACGGTAATTTGACCCAACAGTGTCTATGAACAATCAGTGAAGGGTCGACTCACGGGTATTGATTATATCGATGGACACAACTTGTCCTACAGTGATGAGAGTGCAGCTACAGGCTTTTGTGGAGTGTTACCGTAGCTAATGAATGTTGAATAATCGGGTCAAAGAGTTTGACAGGTTAGTCTCGGATCATTGGAGCTCGTCACGTGTAGGTCCATTAGGTCCCTCGGTTGGCTCAAATTGGACAAATTGAAGGTTTACAGTTTGGTGTGAATTTGAAGTGTTCAAATTCATTATTTGGGTATTTATGTTGTTTATATGAGATATAGATGACATAATATATAGTTTGATGTGAATGAGATTCATAATAAACTATAGTATAGCCTAATTGATTAATTAGTCCTATTTGGAGAAATTGAATTGAGAGAAATTAAATTGAATGTGTTTCAATTTAAAATTCCACATTTATGCAAATGAGATTTGTATAATAAGGTATGAGATACCTTATATTATGTGATATGCAAATATGATTTGTATATCATATAGTTGTGGTAAAATGGTGGAGGTTTTAACTCCACCACACACCATTATAAAAGGATGCATTCAAAGGCATCTCATAAGCCATTTTGCCATTTTTTGGATTTTGATCCAAAGAGAGCAAGTATTTTCTCTCTAGAATTCTCTCATCTCTCTAAGATTTCTCCTCACCCAAAACCAAAGGGAATCCCACCTACTCTCCCTCAACCTCCCGAGAACAACCGAGAAGACCCTGTGGAGGTGTCTCACTGTTCGGATCGAGGTTCGTGTTCGAGGAGATCGTCCGTTCGAGAGAGATCGTGACCGGAGGAGGAAAACTTTGAAGAAGTGTTCTTCAACAAGTAAGTACCGAGTTTCCTTACTGTTTTCCTCTCTTTTATGCATGTTTAATCTAGAATTAAAGTAGTTTAGTTCGATTTTAAGATAGAATTACACAACGGATCAATGACGTTTCACAACGTCTTCCGCTGCAGGAATTCTAAATCCCTTCAGTTCTAACACTATGAGTGACAAAACGTACCTCGAAAATGATTTATATGATTGTATTAAGCCTATGAAAATACAAGATTTTGCTAGAATGAAATGGTTTCAATGCTTATTGTTTTCCTTTGGAACACATATTTATAAGCGTTCATGTTTTCCTATAAATATTTTTAAGTGCTCGTTGTGAGCCTAGATGTCCTGATGAAATTTATTCGTGAGCATATGTTTATTGATTGCCGAAATTTAGTGAAAATGTTATGATTTCAAGAAAGCATGTATTAACAAGTATGATTTAAGGATTTCCAATTTTTATGAACGAGCTGAGTAAGCTTGAGTTTTACGATAGAAAAGATAAACAGACATGTTCAATATTTTTATGTGTTTTTCTGAGACTAGAATGAGTAAATGACTGAGATGTTGAGCCCGAGGCTTATGGTATCGTGTGCACACATGTCATTTTCTGTTATCGACGTTGAGTGTACTCCGTGACAACAATGCTTTCGTGAGTGTTGTGCGAGCCCCACTACGACAAGGACGATGGGAGTGCTGGGCGGGCCCCACCACATCGTAGAGTAAACGTTGGTTGTACTGGGCGTGCCCTACACAACGTGGATTGTATATGTTTTTATAAGGGTTAATATTATTTATATGCCTTACGAGATTTTAACGGCATACTTGTTGGTTTTCTGAAAAGTTATTTAGATTACACGTTTATATTTAATGCTTGATTACAGATGCATATGCTCATAGATGGTCAGGTGATATGATTTACCAATTTTTAGATTTTAAACTCAGTCACTCACTGAGCTCCATAGCTCATACTTTCATTGCTCTAAACTTTTCAGGTAGAGATCGAGCTCCCGGTGCCTAAAATCCTGTTAAAGTCTGCTGAAAGCTCCACGAGTTTGATATTTTGTACGTGGATGGTGTTGTATAGCAAGTCCATATGTGTTGTAGTTTATTTGAGAGGGGATTATGTAGGTATAGTTGTGTGTGCATTAGAAGTTGTGGTTGTGTAAATAATGGTTTGGCCTGTTTTTGGTTCTGATGCTCTTGTTGTTTTAGTTTTCAAGAGAGACTAAAGAAGAGTTTCTCCTTATGTATGTTTAGTTGTCAAGTTTCCGCTGTGTTATGTTAAAGTGTTCCATATGCGAGCATAGTATGTTTATCAGGTAAAACAGGGTCAACAGGTATTGTTAAAATATAAACAATGTCTGTTGGCTTCATGCCGTCTTTCGGGCTAAGTTAGCAGGTAGTACGGGAGGGGGTGTGATAACTTGGTATCAGAGCAGTTAGTTCCATGGGAAATGAGATAGAGCAAGTTAGCTCTAAGAAGAAACTAAGGAGTAATAGCAAGTTATTGAGTTGGTTCAGATAGAACTAGTAGAACATGGTCCAAGTAAGGATAAGAGTAAGTCCAGTTAGGGCTAAAATTTGAATAGAAGTTTAGTACTGTGTATTTGAGTTAGATATCCATAGTATGTCTAATGTGTTTATAAGTTATAGGAGTCATGCCACCACATACTAGCAGATGATGCAGGCAGGATAAGGGCGGGACGCAGGATCCTACCCAAGGCCAATCCGAGAGGGGATCTAGTGCCCCGAGGGTCCAGAATGGGGTCAGGGATGAGCAACATGCTAGTTCCTCACAGGAGGTAGGCAGGCTAGAGAGAACAAGACCAAGTGATCAAGAGAAGACATATGGAATAGAACGTCTGAAGAAATTACGAGCCACAGTGTTTGAGGGTTCCATAGATCCAGCTGACGCCGAGGTTTGGTTGAATAAGCTTGAGAGATGTTTTGATGTGATGAGTTTCCCTGAGGAGCGGAAAGTCAAGTTGGCTACATTCCTGCTAGAGAAGGAAGCAGAGGGTTGGTGGAAGTCAATACTAGCTAGGCGCAGTGATGCACGTACTCTAGATTGGCAAACTTTCAGAAGCATATTCGAGGACAAGTATTACCCTAGCACGTACCGTGAGGCAAAGAGGGATGAATTTTTAGAACTGAAGCAAGGGTCACTTTCCGTGGCTAAGTACGAGAGAAGGTATAACGAGCTGTCACGGTATGCTGATGTAATTGTGGCATCTGAGAGTGACAGGTGTCGAAGATTTGAAAGAAGGTTATGTCCGGAGATACGAACCCCAGTCACAACCATTGCTAAGTGGACTGATTTTTCCCAGCTGGTAGAGACTGCTCTACGTGTTGAGCAGAGTATAAAAGAGGCGCAATCAGTAGTGGAGCCTACTCGTGGGCCTTCAACAACGAGCAATTTTCGGGGTCGTGAGCAGCGAAGATTCACACCTAGAGTGAATGTTTCAAGTCGTCATGATTTTAAGAATCGAGCTGGCGGCCAGGCAACGAGGCAGATGAATGTGGGTGGTGCCTATCAGAGGCAGAGTCAAAGAACACCTAGTCAGTCTGCTAGATTCGCAGCAAGACCGTAGACAGTGCAGGAGTCTGTTGCCAGTGTAGCAAGGAGAACTCTATGTGCAAATTGTGGCACGAATCATCGAGGTCACTGTCTTGTTGGTGTTGATGTGTGTTACCAGTGTGGACAACCAGGGCATTTCAAGAGGGATTGTCCACAACTTAGAGCAGCCCATGCAGAGGACCCGAGGAGTTGGGTCCCAGCATACTTGAGCGGCCAGAGAGTTCCAAAGAGGCTGCAGGAGAGGGCACCAACGGTGCTAGACAGAAGGGAGTTGTAGGGAGACCTAGGCAATAGGGAAAGGTCTACGCTATGACTCAGCAATAAGCGGATGATGCACCAGATGTGATTACTGGTACGATTTCTATTTGTAATGTACTTGCACGTGTTTTGATAGATCCAGGTGCTTCGCATTCTTTTGTTTCTGGTATATTCCTAACTAAGCTTAATAGAAAGCTAGAGCCTTTATTTGAACTCCAGTTGGTGATGCTTTACTAGTCGATGCAGTGTTGGGGAATTGTGAGGTCTTAGTAGAAGGTCTCAATATGTTAGTGGATCCTCTTCCACTAGAGTTGCAGGTGTTAGATGCAATCTTAGGGATGAATTTCTTATTTACTCATTATGCTTTCATGGATTGTCATAGGAAGGAAGTCGTTTTTAAGAAACTAGGGTTGGCTGAAGTGGTTTTCAGGGGTGAAAGGAAGATTATTCCTACAAGTTTAATTTCTGCATTAAAAGCTGAAAAGTTGTTGAGGAAAGGTTGCACGGCGTTTCTTGCACATGTAGTAGAGGTGCAGGAGGAAAAGCTAAAACCAGAAAATGTTCTAGTTGTGAATGAATTTCTTGATGTTTTTCCAGCAGATCTGTCAGGGTTGCCACCTGATAGGGAAGTTGAGTTCACTATTGAATTGCTACCAGGAACAACACCTATTTCGCAAGCGTCGTATAGAATGGCTCCAAGCGAGCTCAGAGAGTTGAAGATGCAGTTACAAGAACTAGTTGATAAGGGATACATTAGACCTAGTGTATCGCCTTGGGGAGCTCCAGTGTTATTTGTAAAAAAGAAAGATGGTACCCTTAGATTATGTGTTGATTATAGACAGTTAAACAAGGTCATGATACGTAACAAGTATCCTTTACCCCGAATAGATGACTTGTTTGACCAGTTACGAGGAGCATCAGTGTTTTCTAAGATTGATTTAAGATCAGGATACCATCAGTTAAAGGTAAGGGAATCAGATATTCCTAAGACAACATTCAGAACGAGGTACGGGCACTATGAGTTTTTAGTAATGCCATTCGGTTTAACAAATGCACCAACTGAAGGGATTTGGAATTTTCGCAACAGAAGACGTTGTGAAACGTCGTTGATCCGTTGTGTAATTCTATCTTAAAATCGAACCTATCTCATAGATCCTAGGCTAAACATGCATAAAAGAAAAGGAAAAACAGTAAGGAATTTCGTTACTTACTTGTTGAAGAACACGAACCTCGATCCGAACAGTAAGACACCTCCACAGGGTCTTCTCGGTTGTTCTCGGGAGGTTGAGGGAGAGTAGGTGGAACTCCCTTTGGTTTTGGGTGAGGAGAGATTGTGAGAGATGAGAGAATTCTAGAGAGAAAACCTTTTGCTCGCTTTGGATGAAAATCCAAAAAAAATTGCAAAAGCACTTTTTAGATGCTTTTGAATGCACCTATTTATAATGGTGTGTGGTGGAGTTAAAATCTCCACCAATTTACCATTTTACCACAACTATATGATATACAAATCATATTTGCATATCACATAATATAAGGTATCTCATACCTTATTATACAAATCTCATTTGCATAAATGTGGAATTTTAAATTGAATCACATTCAATTTAATTTCTCTCAAATTCAATTTCTCCATTTAGCACTAATTAATCAATTAGGCTATACTATAGTTTATTATGAATCTCATTCACATCAAACTATATATTATGTCATCTATATCTCATATAAACGACATAAATACCCAAATAATGAATTTGAACACTTCAAATTCACACCAAATCAAAACCCTCAATTTGTCCAATTTGAGCCAACCGAGGGACCTAATGGACCTACACGTGACGAGCTCCAATGATCCGAGACTAATCTGTCAAACTCTTTGCCCCGGTTATTCAACATTCATTAGCTACGGTAACACTCCACTAAAGCCTGTAGCTGCACTCTCATCACTGTAGAACAAGTTGTGTCCATCGATATAACCAATACCCATGAGTCGACCCTTCACTGGTTGTTCGTAGACACTGCTGAGTCAAATTACCGTTTTACCCCTGTGTTTACCTCTTGCTCCTTAAGTCCCACTGCTCCTCTAATGAACAACTATGTTGTATGGTCTAACCATAAACAACAACCCTCCCAGGCCAATGAGAGAGTGGGGCCCCGTCGTTGAAGCCCTGAAGACAACACTTAAGAGAACAACCCCTCTAGTTTCCCTAAGTTGGGAACGAGTGAATTTCTTCTTGCGTAGTCAAGTTCCCAACTCCCCACATGGTCATGTCCCTAAGAAGTATTGGACGAGCAACAATGGCCACCCTCACCCGTACTAGTCAAAGGAATGACCCCCGGAGACAGGAGTCCGTAACACGCTCAGGATTAAGGTCGAGTCACTAAAGGTCATCTACGAAATTATTAGCCCTATACTGTTAACGGTGTTACATCAGTAAGTCTAATAATTCATGGTCCGGTCTTGTACAATCTCATTGCACAGGATGCCCCATTCGCATGTCAACCACATGAACGAGTCAGATCACCTCGTTTATATCTTAATACAAAGCGAGCCGCATCCACATCGTATCCAGGATTAGGTCTCCAATCCTATCCATATACTGTAGACTATTCGGGTTATTAACTCGAACGTGATCCTCCCTGTGTGTCCACTACACACCGTTCAAGTGCTAGTTCTCTCATTAATACAATGACCCTGGAGCTTAGTTTATTGGATTAAGTTTATGAAATATGCGAGACATAAAGTTCAAATAAATAACTCTTATTTATATCACAAGGCTTAAATAAATAACTCTTATTTATTTACAACTTGGAATATTACAAACTACACGAGATGAGGACATATATCCCAACAAACTCCCACTTGGATTAAGCTAGTGGAGTACATGATACATTTCTCAAATGTACAATAAAGTAATACAAGAAAGTAATACAATAAACTAGGGGATTAAATACCCCTTTACAATACTCCCACTTGCCCTAGTCAGGAAGCACTCGAAGACCTAGACTCTCTAGGTGACCCTCAAACACCTTAGCCGTGAGGGCCTTTGTAAATGGATCAGCAACGTTGTGCTCAAGCTATATCTGCGTGGATCATCACGTCTCGGCGAAGGCACAATCTCCCGTGATCGTGATACTTACGCTCAATGTGCTTGCCCCTTTTATGACTCCGAGGTTCTCTCGAGTTGGCTACTGCACCACAGTTGTCACAAAACAGCGTGATCGGCAAGTTAATATTTGGAACAACTTCTAAATCTAGCATGAACTTCCTAAGCCAAACAGCTTCCTTTGCAGCTTCACAAGCCGCAACATATTTAGCTTCCATCGTGGAATCATTGATGCATCCCTGCTTGATGATTTGCCACACTACAACTCCTCCATTCAGAATGAAGGCTGACCCCAAAGTGGATTTCCTAGAATCCTTATCGGTCTGAAAGTCAGAATCTGTGTATCCCGTAAAGATCAAATCCCCACTCCCATACACAAGGCTGTAGTTCCTCGTTCTCCTAAGATACTTGAGGATTGCCTTTACGGCTATCCAGTGATCTAATCCTAGATTGGATTGATACCTATTGACAATCCCAACTGCATAACAGATGTCGGGCCTAGTACACAACATGACATACATCTGGCTCCCTACAGCTGAAACATAGGGGATTCGTCTCATATCCTCAACCTCTTGAGGTGTCTTAGGATATTGATCCTTAGACAGGTGAACCCCATGCCTGAAAGGCAACAAACCCTTCTTGGAGTTCTGCATCTTATATCTAGACAACATCTTGTCAATATAAGACGCCATGAGACATGGCTAGCGTTCTGTTCTTCCGGTTCTGGACTATCTGGATACCTAGAACATACTGTGCCTCTCCCAAATCTTTCATTTGGAATTGCGAAGCCAACCATTCCTTAATGTCAGTAAGAAATCCTACCTCATTCCCAATGAGAAGGATATCATCCACGTACAGTATAAGAAACGCGACAGTACTGTTAACGATTTTCTTGTAGACACAAGGCTTGTCAACATTTTGATCAAAACCATAAGATTTGATCACCTCATCAAACCTTATATTCCAAGACCTCGAGGCTTGTTTCAGTCCATAAATAGACCTTTGAAGCCGGCAAACTCTTTGCTCTTGGCCTTGGGCAATGAACCCGTTGGGCTGGTCCATGTAGATGGTCTCATCAAGGTTGCCATTCCGAAAGGCGGTCTTGACATCCTTCTGCCATACCTCATAGTCATAATATGCGACAATGGCCAGAAGGATTCTAATCGACTTTACCATGGCAACAGGTGAAAAAAGTTTCCTCATAGTCAACCCCTTCCACCTGGGTAAAACCCTTTGCCACTAGTCGAGCTTTGAAGGTCTGCACCTTGCCATCTACGCCACGTTTACGCTTGTAGATCCACTTGCAACCAATAGGTTTAACCCCTCTGGTTTGTCCATAAGCTCATAGACGGAATTGAAGTACATCGACTCCATTTCCTGGTTCATAGCTTTAATCCATTCGTCTTTGTCAACGTCTGTCATTGCCTGATCATAGGTCAATGGATCCTCGCAGTCATCATCAGGAGTGATGACTTGGGTTTCAGCTAAGCCCATGTAACATTCAGGCTGTCTCACAACCCTCCCACTACGTCGAGGCATTCACAACTTTTGGGAACGGATTTGACTAGACGAGCTAGGATCAACAACACTTGTTGACGTACAAGCACCATCAGCAACTCTTGCTGATGAACTGTCCATTTCATTCAACACAATCTTACTCCTTGGTAAGTGATCCCTGATGTGGTCTTCCTCAAGGAAAGTGGCATTTGTTGACACAAGCACCCTATTATCCTTAGGATCGTAAAAGAAACCACCTCTAGTCTCTTTTGGGTAACCTACAAAGAGGCACAACTTTGAACGGGGTTCCAACTTCTTCGAGTTTGACACCAACACATGGGCCAGACATCCCCAAATTCAGAAATGACGTTAACTGGTTTACGACCAGGCCAGAGTTCGAAAGGTGTTTCACAAACACTTTTCGACGGAACTGAAAGAGTCTAGATTAAGAAAACGGAAGCAATTTTGGATCTTGAACACTCTAAGTTGATCAATTTTGTAAAATAAAAAACATGCTCAAAGCTGGAAAAACAGAGGGATAGAAAACTCAACTTTGAAGATCAAATTCTCTTCACCCGGTTGATGGTTTTCAGCACGAACACTTCGTGGACAACCGTTAGAGTCTTCCCTACTACCCTCAGGCCTTAGAACGGATTGTGGGATCCTAGGTTGAGAGAATTTGGAAGAAAAGACCTCAAAGGTCACTAATTCGGGAATATTGAATTTTCTGTGTAATTCTCTTAAAACACCTCAAATCACCATTATATAAAGCTTCAAAAAGCTTCAATGGAGTGACAACTCAAGGGTGATGAGGATGCTTTGAGATGGAGGTGGCCAATTTTGGTGAATTTTGAAGATGAGTAAGATTGGGCAAGTTGGCAACTTGTTTTTCATGAAAATCATGAAAAACCCTCATTTTACATTTAATTTTAATTCAAAAATCAATATTAAATTGATTTTTAATTAAAATTAATATAATTAATTAAATAATTCAAAATTAATTTAATTAATTAATTTTTTAATTTAATTTAATATCAAATATTAAATTAAATAAATTGCCCGATCTCGATCGATTTTTTGAACATGAATCCTTATTCATGCTATAAACCGATCCCAATATTTAAATCATATTTAAATATATTCACCTCTTATTAATCATAGTTTAATTCATAATTAAGCTATGATTCGTTAAATATATCACATATAAATAACGCTTTCTCCCAAACTTGAATTTGAACAATTCAAATTCTTTTCTCTCAAAAAGTTATAAGGCTAAGTCCGAGCTAGTAAGGAGGACCTAATGGACCTACAAATCATGAGCTCCAACGATACGAGATTAACCGGCCAAACTCTTTAGCCTAGCTAATCAACATTCGTTAACCACCGGGACATTCCACTAAAGCCCAGTGGCTGCACTCTCCTCACTGTAGATATATTTATGTCCACTTGATATAACCATGATTAGTAAGTCGATCCTTCACAGGTCATTCGTAATTACAGCTGGGTCAAAATTACCGTTTTACCCCTGTAATTACCTCTTGTTCCTTAAGTTCCACTGATCCTCTAATGAACAATTGGTTTGTGGTCCAACCAAAGAAACCAAATCCTCTCTCGGGCCAATGAGAGGATGGGCCCATTGTTCAAGACCCGAGTCGATGATTTCAAGGGAACAACCTCTCTACTAATCCCTAAAGCGGCACGCAGTGAATTCCATCTTGTAGAACTATGTTCCCAACTATCTACCCGATTTTATCCTCAAATGGCAGTGCTTATTGAGTCGGCGGCCTCGAGCCACTCTCACCCATGCAAATCTAAGGATAATCCGAATAAAGCGAGTCCATAGAACGCTCGTGATTAAGATCGAGTTACCTAGGTCATCGTATGAATATAGTCGCTTAAGACGATGAAACGTTATAAAGTCTAAGTGACTATTGCGCGATCCAATCTTATGCAAACTCATTGCATAGGCGTCCCCACTCACATGTCTCCACATGAACGATTTAGGATCACATCGTTTGTTCTTTACAAAGTGGGCGCGTCCATAGTGTCCCCGTGATAAGGTCCCCAACCCCGTCCTTATACTATAGATCGCTCGCTATAACTTGAACTAGATCCACTTTTATGTCATACATAAAGTTCAAGTATTTATCCTATAGCCAAGGGTTTTTTATTGGATTAAGGTTACACAATACACAATAGTCAATAACACCTTTACTGAATAAATTTCAATAACAACTTTATTGTGATATAGAATATACGTTCAGTTTACAAAACCACGAGTTTTAGGACATAAAACCCAACAATCTCCCACTTGGACTAAAACGTCTGTGGGGTAAAACATGCTGAGTAAAAAAACTGCCCTACTGTACAACCCGTAGTCCTAGACTCTCTAGGTGTCCCTCAAACACTTTAGCCGTGAGGGGCTTAGTAAACGGATCAGCAATGTTGTGCTCCGAAGCAATCTGCGTGACGATCACGTCTCCTCGTTGCACAATCTCCCTGATGAGATGGTATTTGCGCTCTATGTGCTTTCCGCGCTTATGGCTTCTAGTTTCTTTGGAATTTGCCACTGCACCACTATTATCACAATAAAGGGTGATAGGCGAATTCATGTTTGGAACAACTTCCAAATCAGTCAAGAACTTCCTAAGCCATACAAACCTCCTTCATTTCGCTCGCCATGAGTCGCGACGTGCTCGACCTCCATGGTGGAGTCAGCAATACAACCTTGCTTTATACTCCTCCATACTATAGCTCCTCCGTTAAGAGTGAACACTGATCTTGATGTGGATTTCCTCGAATCCACATCAGTCTGAAAATCGAGTCCAGTGTATCCTGCAAGGATCAAATCCTTTGCACCATACACAAGCATATAGTCCCTCGTTCTCCTAAGATATTTGAGGGTGTTCTTAACGGCAGTCCAGTGATCATATCCTGGATTAGATCGATATCTCATCGACTATTCCCACTGCATAGCATATGTCGGGTCGAGTACATAACATGGCATACATTAGACTACCGACAGCAGATGCATAGGGAATGCGTCTCATATCCTCAACTTCTTGAGGTGTCTTAGGACACTGTTCCTTAGACAAATGAATTCCATGCCTGAAAGGTAATAAACCCTTCTTGGAATTCTGCATCTTATATCTAACCAACATCTTGTCAATATAAGATGCCTGTGACAATGCTAGCGTTTTGTTCTTGCGATTCCAGAACAATTTGGATTCCAAGAACAAATCCGAGCCTCTCCCAAATCTTTCATTTGGAATTGGGTCGCTAGCCATTGCTTAACGCCATCGAGAATCTGCATGATTCCCAATGAGCAAGATATCGTCTCACGTATAGAACTAAGAAAGCTACAAAGTGGTATTGACTATCTTCTTGTAAACACAAGGCTCGTCAATATTCTCATTTCAAAGCCATAAGATTTGATCGCAGTATCAAATCTTATATTCCAGGATCTAGAAGCTTGTTTCAATCCATAAATGGATCGTTTAAGCTTGCAAACCTTTTGCTCTTGACCCCGAACTATGAACCCTTCTGGTTGATCCATATAGATACTCTCTTCAAGATTGCCATTTAGAAAGGCTGTCTTGACATCCATTTGCCAAATTTCATAGTCATAAAACGTGGCAATGGACAAGAGTATTCTAATGGACTTAAGCATGGCAACAGGGGAGAAGGTTTCTTCATAGTCCACCCCTTCCCTTTGGGTATAACCCTTTGCCACAAGTCGAGCCTTAAAGGTTTGCACCTTACCGGCTTGATCTCGTTTCCTCTTGTAGATCCACTTGCAACCGATAGGTTTTTCACCACCTGGTTGATCTACAAGTTTCCGCATCAATTGAAGTACATTGACTCCATTTCAAGGTCCATGGCTTTAATCCACTCGTCCCTATCTATATCATTCATTGCCTGTTTATAGGTCAATGGATCCTCAACGCCATCATCAGGTATGACGACTTGGGTTTCAGTCAAACCCATGTAACGGTCAGGTTGTCTAACATCCCTCCCACTACGTCGAGGCATTCTCAACTCTTGAGAAGGACCACTTTTTATCAACAACTCTTGTTGATTTATCCGTAGCTTCCTGGAAATTTCACTTAAGACAATCCTACTACGAGGCTGATGATCTCTCATGTGGTCTTCCTCTAAGAACGTGGCATTTGTCGACACAAGCACCTTGTCCTCTTGAGGATCATAAAACAGACCACCTTTCGTTTCTTTGGGGTATCCTACGAATAGGCATAATTTTGAACGATGTTCCAGTTTCTTTGGATTGGACACTAGCACATGTGCCGGACATCCCCAAATCCTGAAGTGACGTAAACTACCTTTACGCCCTTTCCATAACTCATAAGGTGTTTCTGAAACACTCTTAGAGGGAACCATGTTCAAAATATATGCAGCAGCTTCTACTACATATCCCCAAAACGAACTAGGCAGTTGAGCGTAGCTCATCATGGATCGAACCATGTCTAACAGGGTTCTATTTCTCCTCTCAGATACACCATTTTGCTGAGGTGTACTGGGCGCTGAGAGTTGAGATACGATTCCATGTTCTATCATATAGTCTTGGAATCTCAAATCCATATACTCTCCACCTCGATCTGATCGAAGTGTTTTAATCGTTTTACCTAATGTGTTCTCAACTTCTGCCTTATATTCCTTGAACTTTTCAAGGGTTTCAGACTTATGATGTATTAGGTAAAGATAACCATACCTAGAATAATCATCAATAAAACTGATGAAGTATTCATACCCTCCTCGTGCCTTGACATTCATAGGACCACAAAGATCCGAATGTACAAGTTCCAAGGGTTCTTTGGCTCTATAACCTTTTTCGTAAAAGGTCTTTTAGTCATTTTTCCTCAAGACAGGGACTCACATGGTGGTAAAGAGTTGTCTTCTAACCGACTTAGAGACCACTTTTGACCAATCTCCCAATCCTATTGAGATTAATGTGGCCTAGTCTCAAGTGCCAAAGATAGGTACTAGGAGAAAGTTTCGCCTTTTATTTTGAGTATCACTTTTTTTAAACATCTCTGTTCAAGATAGCTTTTACTACATTGGTCTTAACACATATAAGTCAAGTTTTCAAGTTTAGCGAGAACATATTCGTACACCTCTTTTGCAAATGAACGCTTCATTATGATCAAAAGATACTTTATACATATGTTCAAGCAAACAAGAGATAGATACAAGATTTCTTTTGATTCCAGGAACCAAAAGTACATTTTCTAATAAAATAAATCTATCTCTAAACAACAACTTCACAGCTCCCCATCGCTTTATTTGAGACAACCTCTCCTGCTCCAACCGTGAGAGATATCTCCCCATCGCAAGTCGCTTTGCCGAGAACTAGTTTCTGAAAGAAGAACAAACATGGTTAGTGGCTCCCGAATCTAATATCCAAAGCGAATCATCATGTTCCACTAAACATGTTTCAATAACGAGTAAATCATATTTACCTTGTTTTTCTTTCTCAACTTTCTTTCTGCAAGGTATTTTGGGCGTTCCTCTTCCAAAGGTGCCGCTCGCACTACAAAGGGAAACATTTTCTGTGGCTTTGGCCTTGCGTGCGGGAGCTGTCCCTTCCTTTGTCCTTCTTCTTTTTTTTCAATACCCTTATTCTTAGAAAGGAAGGACTGGACTTAGTCCCAGAGGACGATCCTCTTAGGAACTTCTTCAAGTGACAACATTTGCCTCCTTCTCTTTCTCCTTTTGATTTCATCGAGGATTCAAAAGTCTCAGTAGCTCGTTGAGGAGAGTAGTCGAGTTATACTCTATTTTATTCATTACCGCATTTGTGCGGAATGGCAGAAACTCTTCTAAGAGATTCCATAATAAAGGTTACCCGACTTCTCTCATCTATGATCGCCCCATTTACTTCAAATGACGTTGAAGTGGGTCATCATGTCAAGGACATGTTCCTAACAGAGGCCCTCTCCTTCATACGGGAGTTGTAAACGTATTTGACAAAGATCATAATGGACCGATGAGGACGGTTGTCCAAACATCGCTCAGAATGATCCCATGATCTCCTTTGCGCGGTGACCATGGTCTCATGTTTCTTAGACAACACATCGATATCTTTCGGCTAAGATATAGACTCGCCTTCTCATTAGCCCTAATCCATCTTTCATAAGCATCCCGAACCATTCGATTTGCGATAATCGAGCCGGGAGGGGAAGGACATTCTTCCGTTAAGACGAACCTCAGATCATCAAGAACAAGAATTGTATTCAAGTTTGATTTCCAGGTTCCATAATTATCGCCGCTAAGTTTATTGAAGGCGAGTAACTGGATAAAAGAGTTCGACATGCTGAAAAAGAATGAATTCTATTAGTGAATTGTTTGTAACCTATCCAATTTAAGAATTTAGCAAAAGTAATAACGTACCCATAAATTCATTATTGTTTTTGCAACGATACTTTAGTGAGTCAGAGCAACCGCTACCGAGGGGCAGTCAATCACTCCTTCACTGAACCAAGACATTCTTGACTAAATGTTAATACCGGAATAACTCTTATTCCAATAACATTCTAGTTATCGCAACTTTGGTCAAGAATTTACTAACACTTAGCAATTCTTGTAAGTGTAACCCGCCATTTTCAGACCTCAGAGGTCGGCCCCAACAATGCTACCGAACTGGAGAGACAAAGCTGGGAATGGACCTAAGAGACCCTATCAATTTCTGGAGTTTGGGTTGTTCCGAATCCCATGTTACATCCCTTCGAATGGGTGGTGCTACTTCGGGCACTCTGCAGGCGCAACATGGGAATCTCACGGTCCAACCTAACGGAGGAGACCGTAGGATGTGTTGACACACCTCCTTCGCTCACTTACTATAAATACTTTCTCCATTCACCTTGCTCTTGATTTATGCAAACACCATCCGAATGGGGATGCCCTATTGACATCACGAGGCCGAGCATAAATCTCACGGTGTGAACATCGTGGAGAGCGTAAGAGGAAATTGATATATCATATATACCTTTTCACTCCCACTGAGTATTTTAAACAGTTTGGGTAAACTTTTACTTAGGCATATTCCGGCTAAAACAATATCACCTAAGTCTACCAATATAACAATTATACTGGAATTACCTAAGTCTATTAACCTTTTAATAAACCTAGGTCTATGAGTTTAATTTATTAACTTTTAATAAACGCCACTCACGAAAGATAATTTATAAACCTATGGATTAAATTCACTCCCGTGTCGCCTCGTGTAGGGGTGTTCCGTTTCCGTCGACCTTAAGTACCCCAACCCACCTTAACCTTCCTTAGTCGAGTCCCTCTTTAATCAAAGTTTATAAATTATTGGTTTCCTAATTCTAATCTTTTTAGAACTAGATAACCTAAGGTCTAATTAATTTCAGCTTCTAAAACCATTTTAAAACTAATTAATTAACCTTAGGTTACATGCATTTCTATGTTATAAATGATTAAACATTCATCACATGAATAAATATACATTTATAACAAATCCATCACATGAAAAATGCATAGCAATTATATGTTTAATTTTTAATTAATATAACCCTTATATTAATTATAATTAAAACATATAATATTTGTTTCATAAATTAATATAACTCTTATATTAATTCTTATGAAACCCAATAAACATGCATACAATATATTATAACACTTATAACATACTTTCAATGCATGGAGCATGCTTCCTATGGTGGGATTTAAAAATCTATATGGCATACTTTATGCACATACAATCAGGGATTTTAATTAAAACATACATTCACAATGCATAATTAATTAAACACACTAAAGTGGACTGGTTTTGGCATTTAATGCAAGCAAACTACTAAATTATTACAATAATAATCTAGAATTATCATCGAGCCACTTCGAACTCTTCGAATTTGGGTCGAACCGGCTTGCAGATGTATGAACTAAACCTTCAAAAGGATAAACCGGGCTGTAAAAGGATGAACCGGGCCTCCAATTGGTGAAACGGATCTCCAAAATGGAAAAACCGGCCTCGAAATAGTCAGAACCGGTCTAAAAACACCCGAACCGGACCAAAAACGAGCCGAACCGGTCCAAAAACCATTGAACCGGTCAAAGTCAACAAAACTGCAGTCAAAGTCAACGGTCAACATTTGGTCAACTCTTTCTTCTTAAAAGCACGGGCCTGATGGATTGAATTTACTGTAGCAAAAAAAAAAAAAAACCAGCAGCTTCTCTGTTTTCTAAATTCAAGACCTCCATGGCTTCTTTCTTCAAATTAAAGGCCTTCCCGAACTCCAATCAACCCGAAATTTTTACAGCTTATTCTACACACATTAATGCTCAAACGCACTTGAGCAATTTGAAAATAAAGCACAAATTGATGCTCAATTTAAATGCCAAAGTCAGAAGAACACTTTAGACGCCCAGAAAAATTGTATTTCAAAGAACACCCACCACAGAACACAATTGATCAAATTTAGTGCTCAAAATTGCTCTGATACCAATTGAAAGAGTCTAGATTAAGAAAACGGAAGCAATTTTGGATCTTGAACACTCTAAGTTGATCAATTTTCTAAAATAAAAAACATGCTCAAAGCTGGAAAAACAGAGGGATAGAAAACTCAACTTTGAAGATCAAATTCTCTTCACCCGGTTGATGGTTTTCAGCACGAACACTTCGTGGACAACCGTTAGAGTCTTCCCTACTACCCTCAGGCCTTAGAACGGATTGTGGGATCCTAGGTTGAGAGAATTTGAAAGAAAAGACCTCAAAGGTCACTAATTCGGGAATATTGAATTTTCTATGTAATTCTCTTAAAACACCTCAAATCACCATTATATAAAGCTTCAAAAAGCTTCAATGGAGTGACAACTCAAGGGTGATGAGGATGCTTTGAGATGGAGGTGGCCAATTTTGGTGAATTTTGAAGATGAGTAAGATTGGGCAAGTTATAACTTGTTTTTCATGAAAATCATGAAAACCCTCATTTTACATTTAATTTTAATTCAAAAATTAATATTAAATTGATTTTTAATTAAAATTAATATAATTAATTAAATAATTCAAAATTAATTTAATTAATTAATTTTTAATTTAATTTAATATCAAATATTAAATTAAATAAATTGCTTCGATCTCGATCGATTTTTTGAACATGAATCCTTATTCATGCTATAAACCGATCCCAATATTTAAATCATATTTAAATATATCCACCTCTTATTAATCATAGTTTAATTCATAATTAAGCTATGATTCGTTAAATATATCACATATAAATAATGCTTTCTCCCAAACTTGAATTTGAACAATTCAAATTCTTTTCTCTCAAAAAGTTATAAGGCTAAGTCCGAGCTAGTAAGGAGGACCTAATGGACCTACAAATCATGAGCTCCAACGATACGAGATTAACCTACCAAACTCTTTAGCCTAGCTAATCAACATTCGTTAACCACCGACATTCCACTAAGGCCCGGTGGGTTGCACTCTCCTCACTCAGTAGATATATTTATGTCCACTTGATATAACCATGATTAGTAAGTCGATCCTTCAGGTCATTCGTAATTACAAATTGGGTCAAAATTACCGCTTTTACCCCTCAGTAATTACCTCTTGTTCCTTAAGTTCCACCGATCCTCTAATGAACAATTGGTTTGTGGTCCAAACAAAGAAACCAAATCCTCTCGGGCCAATGAGAGGATGGGCCCATTGTTCAAGACCCGAGTCGATGCCAAGGGAACAACCTCTCTACTAATCCCTAAAGCGGGTAGGAGTGAATTCCATCTTGTAGAACTATGTTCCCAACTATCTACCCGATTTTATCCCTGAAATGGCAGGCTTATTGAGTCTGCGGTCTCGAGCCACTCTCACCCATGCAAATCTAAGGATAATCCAGAATAAGCAGAGTCCATAGAACGCTCGAGATTAAGATCGAGTTACCTAGGTCATCGTATGAATATAGTCGATTAAGACAAGAACGCGAGTTATAAAGTCTAAGTGACTATTGCGCGGTCCAGTCTTATGCAAACTCATTGCATAGGGCGCCCCCACTCACATGTCTCCACATGAACGATTTAGGATCACATCGTTTGTTCTTTACAAAGTGGGCCGCGTCCATAGTGTCCCCAGGATA
Organism: Trichosanthes cucumerina; assembly: GCA_036507285.1. NCBI lineage: Eukaryota > Viridiplantae > Streptophyta > Magnoliopsida > Cucurbitales > Cucurbitaceae > Trichosanthes > Trichosanthes cucumerina. The sequence goes on from CM071835.1 coordinate 43,916,436, forward strand.
AGGTCCCCAACCCTCGTCCTTATACTATAGATCGCTTCGCTATAACTTGAACTAGATCCACTTTTATGTCACACATAAAGTTCAAGTATTTATCCTATAGCCAAGGGTTTTTTATTGGATTAAGGTTACACAATACACAATAGTCAATAACACCTTTACTGAATAAATTTCAATAACAACTTTATTGTGATATAGAATATACGTTCAGTTTACAAAACCACGAGTTTTAGGACATAAAACCCAACAGGAACTGTGTTCAAAATGTATACCGCAGTCTCCACTGCGTAACCCCAAAAAGAATCAGGGAGACGAGCATAGCTCATCATCGACCGAACCATGTCCAACAGGGTTCTGTTTCTCCTCTCCAATACACCATTCTGCTGTGGCATACCAGGTGCTGAGAGTTGAGACGTAATTCCATGTTCTATCATATAGTCCTTGAATTCAGTGTTCATATACTCTCCACCTCGATCCGATCGAAGTGTTTTTATAATTTTACCTAACAGGTTCTCAACCTCAGTCTTGAACTCCTTGAACTTTTCAAGAGTTTCAGACTTCCTATGCATTAGGTAAATGTACCCATACCTCGAATAGTCATCTATGAAAGATACGAAGTATTCGTAATCACCTCGTGCTTTAAAATTCATTGGACCACAGAGGTCAGAATGTATAAGCTCAAGGGGCTCCTTGGCTCTATATCTTTTTCCATTAAAAGGACGTTTGGTCATTTTGCCTTCAAGGCATGACTCACATACCGGTAAAGAGTTTTCTTCCAACTCGCTTAGAAGTCCACTTTTCACTAGTCTCTCAATCCTATTGAGATTAATGTGGCCTAACCGTAGATGCCAAAGATGAGCACTTTCTTTTGGAGAAACTTTTACTTTCTTAGTTCGCGTTTCTGCTGTTTTTAACAATTCGGTATTCAAAACACTTTTGATCGAATTAGGGTAAAAAACATGTAAATTGCTCTCAAGTGAAGCAGAACAAATCAAATTTCCATTTCGAGAAATAAACGCTTTATTACTCTTGAAAGAAACGGAAATATTTTGTTCTAATAGGCAGGAAATCGAAACTAGGTTTCTAGTAAACCTAGGAACTATGTACATATTATCCAATAATAAGTACTTCCCGCCAAAGAACAACTTCACCGTGCCTATTGCTGCAACTGAGACAACTTCTCTGGATCCAACCCTGAGTGTTATCTCACCCTCTTGCAGCCGCTGCCAGGAACTTAATCCTTGAAAAGAAGAGCAAACGTGGTTAGTGGCGCCTGAATCCAGTATCTAGACAGAGTCTCTACTCTCCACTAAACAAGTTTCTATGACAAGTAAATCACATTTACCTGTCATCTTCTTTTTATCAAAGAACTTGGGACAACTCCTTTTCAGGTGTCCGTCCCCGTTGTAGTAGAAACACTTTCTCGTAACTTCCTTGATTTGTTTGCCTTTTAGGGCGGCAGCACGGTCAACTCTATCCTCTTTCAACTTCTTCTTTTTTCCTTTCGGGCTTGAAGAGCCTACAAACTTTGTCCCAGAGGTCAAACCCCTGTGAAAAGGTCTTAAGGCAACACTTGCCTCAACTTCCTGTCCCCTGGTTTGCACCAAGGACTGGAAGGTTTGTAGATCGTTGAATAGGATTGTTGAGCCGGGCACCTGAGGACCCTCCTCAGTGAGCGCGAACTCTTGGTCGTCATCTACCAAAATCGTGTCAATATTATTTTTCTACGAAACATTATCGCCGACTAACTTAACGGAAGCTAAAGGAGTGTTAAAAGCGTTTGACATTAATACAATGACCCTGGAGCTTAGTTTATTGGATTAAGTTTATGAAATATGCGAGACATAAAGTTCAAATAAATAACTCTTATTTATATCACAAGGCTCAAATAAATAACCCTTATTTATTTACAACTTAGAATATTACAAACTACACGAGATGAGGACATATATCCCAACATCAGCGGTTTTCATGGACCTCATGAACAAGATTTTCCATCAGTATTTGGATGAGTTTGTGATAGTATTCATTGATGACATATTAGTTTATTCGGTTGACAGGAAAGCCCATGAGAAACATTTAAGGATTATTCTGCAAACACTACGTGATAAATAGTTGTACGCTAAATTCACCAAATGTGAGTTTTGGTTGAATCAGGTAGTGTTTTTGGAGCATGTTGTTTCATCAAATGGAGTTAGTGTGGATCCGCATAAAATGAAAGTTATGGTCAACTGGGAGAGACCAGCTAGTGCGACAGAGGTACGTAGTTTCATAGGCTTGGCAGGATACTATAGACGGTTTGTTGAGGATTTCTCACGATTAGCATTACCCTTAACAGCTTTGACAAGGAAGAATGCTAAGTTTGAATGGTCAGATAAGTGTGAACAGAGTTTCCAGGAGCTGAAAAAGAGATTAGTTACAACACCTATTCTAACACTTCCTGTAACGGGAAAGGAGTACGTAATTTACTGTGATGCTTCGAGGCAAGGACTGGGGTGTGTGCTCATGCAAGAAGGAAAAGTAATAGCTTATGCGTCAAGGCAATTGAAAAAGCACGAGTGTAACTACCCAACCCACGATCTTGAGCTAGCAGCAGTTGTGTTAGCATTGAAGATTTGGAGACATTACTTGTTTGGTGAGAGGTGTCACATTTACACAGATCATAAGAGTCTGAAATATATCTTTGATCAGAGAGAGTTGAATATAAGACAGAGAAGATGGTTAGAACTGATTAAAGATTATGATTGTACCATAGAATACCATCCAGGTAAGGGAAATGTGGTAGCAGATGCATTAAGCAGGAAGTCAAGACTTCCTAAGGACGCCTTGTGTGGTATTCGAACAACCTTTTTAAGTACTCTAAGGGATTCTAAGGCAGTTGTGACTGTAGAGAATTCAGGGGGCCTTTTAGCTCAATTCCAAGTAAGGTCTTCGCTCGTAGCAGAGATTGTGAGAAGACAACCAGAGGATAGTAACTTGCAGAAAATGTTTGGAAAGTCCAAACAGGGCCCAGAAGCAGAATTTAAAATGAGATCAGACAGAGCCATAGAGAGGCAGGGAAGACTATGCGTTCTGAGTGTTAGTGAGCTTAAAGATGTTATTTTAGAGGAAGCTCACAATTCAGTCTACGCTATGCATCTAGGAAGCACCAAGGTGTACAAAACTTTGAAGGGGACGTATTGGTGGTATGGGATGAAGTGGGAGATAGCTAATTATGTTGATAGATGTTTGATCTGCCAACAGGTTAAACCAGTTAGACAGTGGCCAGGAGGACTCCTTAACCCATTGCCAGTGTCGGAATGGAAATGAGAGCATATCACTATGGATTTTCTGTTTGGATTGCCACGTACTTCAAGTGGACATGATGGTATTTGGGTAATAGTGGATAGACTCACTAAGACAACACGATTTATACCGATTAAAGCAACGTCTACACTTGATCAACTTGCTAAGCTTTACGTCGACAGAATTGTGAGTCATTACGGAGTGCCAGTGTCCATAGTTTCAGATAGAGACCCGAGATTTACTTCTAAGTTTTGGCCTAGCTTACAAAAAGCTATGGGGACAAAGCTGAATTTTAGTATAGCGTTCCATCCTCAGACAGATGGTCAGTTAGAGAGGACCATCCAGACCCTAGAGGACATGTTGAGAGCATGTGTCCTTCAATTTAAGGGAAGTTAGGATACACACTTATCACTTATGGAATTCGCTTACAATAACAGCTATCAGTCGAGTATTGGCATGGCACCATTTGACGCTCTGTATGGTGTTGGGATTTGTGCCATAAAACTCGTATTTTGTAATTATGTTCTAATTAATGTAATAAAGTGTTATTATTTCAATAAAGAGTTATTGTTCGTTATCTACGAGTTTGCCTTTATTTAAACCCTAAATCCAATAAACTAAACATCCAAGGTCATTATATGAATCTTTAACCAATGTAGTGTATGCAGATAAAGGATCTCGGTTGAGATACATCCTAAAGGGTCTATAGTTGGGGATAAGGTTTGGGTACCTTACCCTGGTAAAACTATGGATGTGGCCCACTTTGTATTTGATACAAACACTGTGATCCTAACGTGTTCGTGTAGATGACATGTGAGTGGGGATATCCTAAGTAATGAGATTACATAAGACCAGACCACGAAATAGCAATCTCTAGCTGTAACTCCGTTGACTAGTTAGGTTTCTATTTCACTAGGATGACCTAGGCAACTTGATCTCAATCTGAGCGAGATACTTAACTCCTGTTCATGAGGGATTGTCCTTTGACTAGTATGGGTGAGAGGCCAAATCATCGCCGACTCAATATGCCTACCTTCTTGGGGACAAGACCGAGTGAGCGGCTGGGAACTTAACTTAGCAAGATGGAATTCACTCCTTCCCGCCTACTAGGGTAAGTAGAGGAATGCTCCCTTAAGTGGTGTCTCCGGGACTTGAACAAAGGACCCGACCCTCTCATTGGCCCGAGAGGACTCTGTTTTTGTTGGTAGGACCACAAACAAATTGTTCATTAGAGAAGCACTGGTACTTAAGGCACAAGATGTAACCTGGGGTAAAATGGTAATTTGACCCACCGGTGTTACTGAACATTCGTGAAGGATTGACTTGTTTGTTATTGGTCAATATCCATGGACACGAAATATATCTGCAGTGAGAAGAGTGTGCGGTGTGGGACTTTAGTGGAGTGTTCCTGCGAGCTTAACGAATGTTGATTGGGAGGTTAATGAGATTAACCGAGCAATCTCGTATCATTAGAGCTTACGATCAGTAGGTCCATTAGGTCCACCTTCTAGCACGTAAAGGGTTCTTAGATCATTTGAATTTGAAATGTTCAAATTCATTAGGGAATATATTTAATGTATTTAGATACGATATAATATATAGTTTTGGAACTATATATTATAAATTTAATGTGAATATGATTCATATTAAATTATATGAGAGAATTGAATATTTGAAAGAGTTCAAATATTATATTAAATGTGAATGTGATTCACATTTGAAAACTATAGGTTAAAATTTAATGTGCAATTTGGATGTACATTAAAACTATAGGTTAAAGGGTAATATGATTAAATGAGATTTAATCCAAATTAAATATATGATATTTAATTTATATTATTTAAATATGATTTAAATTAATAATTAAATTTGATTTAATTATTATTTAATTATTATTATTTTAATAATAAAATAAGGGAACTTGTCATCCAGACACGTTCCCACTACCCCTCTCCTTCTCCCTATCGACAGTTTAATAGGGAGAAGGGGGTTGCTCATTCGAGGAATGAATTGAATTGATGATCATTTTGCAATTGGAGATCCAAGAATTCTCTCACTCTCTCATTCCCTTCTTCTTCCAAAAGTTGGAATCCTTCCCACCAAGGAGGATCTAAGCATTCAGAGGATAGAGGGTTTACTCTATTGGTTGTGTTCCTGTTGGTGAAAAACAGAGAACTTTTGGAAGTTCCTGCATTGTTGAGTTACTGGAATAAACATTGGAGCAAGGTGTTCCTGCGAGTCTACAAAGATAATAATTCCTTTCTCTTCTTAATTTAATAGTTAAATTTAGGTATGTTTGCATGTATATCTCCATGTTTTAATTAGATTAAAAGCACGCTTGTTCTGTATTTTTGACAATGTATCGATTTTTTATTCAACCTAAACAATCAAGCAAATTACGATCCCAAACCACGTTTCCGCTGCTCAAGGAGATCAGATCTCCATCAATTGGTATCAGAGCAATGCTTGGAAGGGGCGTAAACCTAGTTTACAACACTTCAGGATTTGGGGTTGTCCGGCACACGTGCTCGTGACAAATCCAAAGAAACTGGAACCTCGTTCAAGATTGTGTCAATTTGTTGGCTATCCCAAAGAAACGAGAGGTGGTCTTTTCTACGACCCACAAGAAAACAAGGTGATTGTATCGACAAATGCCACATTCTTGGAGAAGATCACATGAGGAACCACAAACCGCGTAGTAAATTAGTACTAAATGAAGCTACAGATGAACCAACAAGAGTTGTTGATCAAGCTGGACCTTCATCAAGAGTTGATGGAAGAACAAACACCTCAAGTCAGTCTCGTCCTTCTCAATCGTTGGGAATGCCTCGACGCAGTGGGAGGGTTGTTTCCCAACCTGACTGCTACTTGGGTTTAGCTGAAACTCAAGTTGTCATACTTGATGACGGCGTAGAAGATCCATTGTCTTATAAACATGCGATGAATGACGTAGACAAGGACCAATGGACCAAAGTCATAGACTTTGAAATGGAGTCAATAGACTTCAATTCAGTATGGAAACTTGTAGACCAACCGAAGGGGTTAGACCCATAGGGTGTAAATGGATCTATAAGAGAAAGAGAGATGCAACCGGAAAGGTACAAACCTTTAAGGCTAGACTTGTAGCAAAGGGTTTTACTCAAAGGGAAGGAGTTGATTATGAAGAAACTTTTTCCCCTGTTGCTATGCTGAAATCTATTAGGATACTCTTGTCCATAGCCGCGTTTTATGATTATGAAATTTGGCAAATGGACGTTAAGACTACCTTTTTTAATGGTAATCTTGACGAGAGCATCTATATGTCTCAGCCCGAAGGGTTCATAGCCCAAGGTCAGGAGCAAAAAGTTTGCAAGCTCAATCGATCCATATATGGGTTGAAACAAACGTCCAGATCTTGGAATATAAGATTTGATACTGCAATCAAGTCTTATGGTTTTGACCAAAACGTTGATGAGCCTTGTGTTTACAAGAGGATCATCAACGACAAAGTAGTTTTATTAGTACTTTATGTGGATGATATCCTACTCATTGGGAATGATGTAGGATACCTTACTAACATAAAGAATTGGCTGGCGACCCAATTCCAAATGAAAGATTTGGGAGAGGCGCAATATGTTCTTGGGATTCAGATCTTCAGGAATCGCAAGAACAGAACGCTAGCACTGTCTCAAGCGTCTTATATCGACAAAATGTTGTCCCGATATTCGATGGAGAATTCCAAGAGGGCCTTATTACCCTTCAGGCATGGAGTTCATCTGTCTAAGGAACAGTGTCCTAAGACACCCTAAGAAGTTGAGGATATGAGACATATTCCCTATGCCTCTGCAGTAGGTAGCTTAATGTATGCTATGTTTTGCACGAGGTCGGACATTTATTATGCAGTGGGAATAGTCAGTAGGTACCAGTCCAATCCAGGGTTAGACCACTGGACAACAGTTAAAAATATCCTCAAGTATCTTAGGAGAACGAGGGACTATACGCTTGTGTATGGGTCTAAGGATTTGATCCTTCCTGGATACACTGATTCTGATTTTCAGACCGATAAGGATTCTCGAAAATCCACATCGGGATCAGTTTTCACCCTTAACGGGGGAGCTATAGTATGGAGAAGCATCAAGCAAGGATGCATCGCCGACTCCACGATGGAGGCTGAGTATGTCGCTGCTTGTGAAGCAGCTAAAGAGCCTGTTTGGCTAAGGAAATTCCTTACTGATTTGGAAGTTGTTCCAAATATGGAATCTCCCATCACCTTATACTGTGACAACAGTGGTGCGGTAGCCAATTCGAAGGAGCCTCGCAGCCATAAGCGATGTAAGCACATCGAGAGGAAGTATCACCTGATACGAGAAATAGTGCGAGGAGGAGATGTGACAGTCACGAAGATCGCTTCGGAGCACAATATTGCTGATCCGTTTACAAAGACTCTCACGGCTAAAGTGTTCGAGGGTCATCTGGAAAGTCTGGGTATACGAGATATGTACATAAGCTAATCTAGGGCAAGTGGGAGATATGTAATAGGGTATATGGATGCCCTAGAACACTTTAGCCGTGAGAGTCTTTGTAAACGGATAAGCAATATTGTGCTCCGAAGCGATCTTCGTGACTGTCACATCTCCTCCTTGCACTATTTCTCGTATCAGGTGATACTTCCTCTCGATGTGCTTACCTCGCTTATGGCTGCGAGGTTCCTTCGATGTGCTTACCTCGCTTATGGATGCCCAAGAATGAGGTATTTCTATCTCTTGTAACCACTGTTTTAGATTATGATGTACCCCACTAGAGTTTTAGTTCAAGTGGGAGTTTGTTGGGATTTGTGCCCTAAAACTCATAGTTTGTAATTATGTTCTAATTAATGTAATAAAGTGTTATTATTTAAATAAAGAGTAATTGTTCGTTATCTACGAGTTTGCCTTTATTTAAACCCTAAATCCAATAAACTAAACATCCAAGGCTGTTATATGAATCTTTAACTGAATGTAGTGTACAGATAAATGATCTCGGTTCGAGATACATCCTAAAGGGTCTATAGTTAGGGGATAAGGTTTGGGTACCTTACCCTGGTAAAACTATGGATGTGGCCCACTTTGTATTTGATGCAAACACTGTGATCCTAACGTGTTCGTGTAGATGACATGTGAGTAGGGATATTCTATGTAATGAGATTACATAAGACCAGACCACGAAATAGAAACCTCTAGCTGTAACTCCGTTGACTATTTAGGTTTATATTTCCTAGAATGACCTAGGCAACTTGATCTCAATCTGAGCAGAGTTACGAACTCCTGTTCGCGGGATTGTCCTTTGACTAGTATGGGTGAGAGTGGCGGTTCGCCGCGGACTCAATATGCCTACCTTCTTGGGGACAAGACCGAGTGAGCGACTGGGAACTTAACTTCGCAAGATGGAATTCACTCCTTCCCGCCTACTAGGGTAAGTAGAGGAATGTTTGAAGGGAATCGAAGTCCCCGCAGCGGAAGCGATTGTGAATCGCGCGCTCTTGATTTAGTTACAATGGAAATTTAAGGAATGTAAAACATGGATTAAGCATAAAATAAGAGTTTGGACAACAAGAAGTTACCTTTGAAGAACCTTTCTTCAAGTGCTCCTCTCTCCACGGTCACGATCTCAAAGAACAAGAACTCCAACGTGTGAAGACACGACCACCTGATCTTCTCATTTCTCTCTAAGTGAGGAGGAAGGTGGGTTCCCTTTAGGAGATGTGAGGTATTTTGAGAGAGATGTGTGTTTTTGGAACTCTTCCAACAACACAACAAGGAGGCTAGTGATTCTATGAAAAACCCTTAACCTAGTTGCATCTCATGCAACCATATATATATAGAGAATTGGGATGGAAATGACCATCCTACCCTCCTTTAATCTCTCTTTAGTATATAGTCTAATTCACATTAAAACTATATATTATATCAATTATATCATATATAATTGATATAACTCCTCATGTATGAAATTGAACACTTCAATTTCACTCCTAACTTTATACCCTCTATATTACCATGTTGAGCCAACGGAGGGATCTAATGGACCTACTGGATCATGAGCTCCAATGATGTGAAATTAACTCGATCAAACTCTTTGATCCAGCTTAATCAATATTCATTAACTAAAAGTCACTCCACTATAGACTTGTAGTGCACTCTCCTCACTGTAGATATTATTGTGTCCATCGATATAGTCATTGCCCATGAGTCGACCCTTCACAAGTTGTTCGTAATCACAGCTAGGTCAAATTATCGTTTTACCCTTGTGATTACCTCTTTGCTCCTTAAGCACCAATGATCCTCTAATGAACAACAAGTCTAAGGTCCTACCTTGGACTCATACCCTCATAGAGGGCGGGCTCCGTCGTTCAAGACACGGAGTCGATTCTTGAGGAACAACCTACCTAATTCCTCGGTAGAGGAATGAGTGAATTCCATCTTGCACAGCTTAAGTTCCCGGCTACCTACGAGGTTACTCGTCACTGAAAGGTAGGCTTATTGAGTCGACTCTGAGGCCACTCTCACCCATACTAGTCTAAGGACAAACCCCTATAAGCGGGGAGTTCTTAACTTGCTCAGATTTGTGTCGAGTCACTAATGACCATTTATAAATTACTAGTCTTATCACATTAACGATGTTACAATTGGTTAGACTAATAATTTACGATCCAGTCTTGTATGAACTCCTCATACAGGATGCCCCCACTCGCGTGTCAACTACATGAATGAGTTGGATTACCTCATTTGTACTAATTACAAAGTGGGTCACATCCATGGTGTTACCAGAATGAGGTTTCCAACCTTATTCTTATACCATAGACTATTTAGGTTATAATCTTGAATTCAACCCAATTAGTGTCCACTACACTGATTTCAAGATAAGCGTTATAACCTTGGAGCTTAGTTTATTGGATTTATAAAAGCAAGACTATAATCTTATCAAAACAAATAACATTTTATTTAATTGATCAAGATTACACAAGTTTAGGGCATAAATCCCAACAATCTCCCACTTGACCTAAAGCTTGTGGAGTACTAAACATTAAATTAATGTAAATACAATAAACTAGGGCATTTAAACCCTTTGTACAAAATACTCTCACTTGCCCTAGTTGGGGAATACTTGTAAACCTAGACCTTCTAGGTGACTCTCAAATACTTTAGCCGTGAGTGCCTTTGTATAAGGATCAGCAATGTTGTGCTCTGAGACTATCTTCGTGACAATCACGTCTCCTCTGTTCACGATCTCCCGGATGAGATGATACTTTCGCTCTATGTGCTTTCCCCTCTTGTGACTTCGGGGTTCCCTTGAATTTGCCACTGCACCACTGTTGTCGCAATACAGTGTGACGGGCAAAGTCATATTTGGAACAACTTCCAAATTTAGCATAAATTTCCTTAACCAAACGACCTCCTTAGCTGCTTCACAAGCTGCTACATATTCGGCCTCCATGGTGGAATCAGCGATGCATCCTTGCTTGACGCTTCGCCATACTTCAACTCCTCCGTTAAGAAAAATCCGGCCACGATGTAGATTTCCAGAATCTTTATCGATCGAAAGTCGAAATCCGTGTATCCTGTGAAGGATCAAATCCTTAGCCCCAAACACAAGCATGTAGTTCCTTGTTCTCAGAAGATACTTAA